>OW026315.1:12296662-13547662 GCA_932273695.1 Apotomis betuletana
CCCTCCTGGATCGGGGTTTAACCGCGATTAGTGTAGCGCTTGGGACATGGGTGCAGAATAGGGACAGACAAGCTGACAAAACTAACCCTACTCGCGAAGTTGGGCGAATATGATAGTGTTGAGGGGCACTTTGCTTCGGAATCCCATACTTTGGGCAACTTCGGCTCGCCTATAACCCGCTCCAGATCTTCCGATCCGATTTATCCGAAGAAATGTCTTAACACTACACATTATCCGATTTCTGTACTACACATTATCCGATTGCTTCCGATAAATCGGATCGGATCGGAAGGTCTGGAGCGGGTTTAACCTCAGCCAACTTTGGGAGTAGTGTGCTGCCGTAGAAGAAAAGATTAGAAAATTATAATATCGCACTAAGATTGCACTAGCCCAAATTATCGATTGCTGCATCCGGCATCGATACTTTGAAGTTGTACGTGAGTTGTTCTCATGTTGTGTTTATATTTATCAATATGGCAACTCTTCTAACACTGGCAACAATAATTGAGTGCTGCCATACGAGAAGGTTAAATGCTAATTTTAAAGCTTTTGAAATACTTAGCACTAGATAGAATGTTATTTTTCGCAAATGTTTATTTGCCCAAGTATGAATATAATTTTATACATTAAAATATATCTATAGTATTTATTATCTATTAATAAATCGTTAGTGCTACTATAACACTTTTTAGTAAATCTGTTTTCAGTTTATTTACCACTGAGTGTGGGATTTTTTTGCACAATTGTAGATCATATGTGTTGATTGCAAACTTATTCTCATATTTTAAATTTAGTGAACTGGTATATTTGTCTATGGCTTTAAAAAACAAATACTCGCAGGCTTCTAATACATAAATACAGAAAGGATTTATAATGTTCTCATTAAGATAACGAAATAAAAAAACTTTTATTCAGGTACCCCATGTGATGTGATTTGCGATTTGTGAACGGTACAAGCAATTCTGCGGAAATATTACGTTTTGTAATCAATAAACTGGCGTATTCCGGTCCAAACGTTCAGGACGTTTGGACCGGAATACGCCAGCGCGTTATATATTCAGCTGTAACGCTGCCATTTGCATTAAATCTCTTATCAGAGGCCAAGACTCACTTTGGATAGTTAATGGACTAAGTATATAACCCATACAGCCCCCATTTAGACTAGTAGTCAATTTAAAAAATCGGCTTCCTTTTCCGTTCTAACGGCATTTTGTGAGCTATTTTGGCAACATGACTATTCCGTGGGAAAAAGCCTGCTGAATTCGATTCTAAATGTTGCCAAGCCGAATTTTGCCCCCCTCCCCCCATTTCCCGCCGTTTTACCTCAAAATATGTCCCTAATCACGGTTTTTACGGTTTCAAACAACAAGTTGCAACATTGCAGTTAGAAAAAAAGTGTCAAGGACAAAAATGATCTCTATTGGTGTATAAATTGTTTTAGTAGGCCTTATGGTTTGTGAGTAATATCTTCCCGAACTTCATTATTTTTTTTAAATTTTGATAAACATCGATACAATGATCAAAGTTTAAAGAAAAATCGAAAAAGGCTTGCTACCTTGTGGAAGAGACCGGGAATTGAACCCGGTAACGGTACCTCTGGATTGCCGGCCCAGCGCGTTAACCACTTCGCTCCAAGTAGCCTGATGTTTTTTTTTACTTATGCTTTGAGTGTCGATCTTTGCATTGTTTATTTGAAAGGTTTCTTACACCTTAGCGACCTCTATGTGATAAACATGTTCGAGGCAGTGAAATACACTTATTTTAGGATAATTGGCATCGCAAAGGATCCAGCCGCTCTGGAGCGCTGGACGCTGACGTTCAGTTGGCATGCTGCTTGTTATCTGTCAAGACTTACAAGGCTTTCGGTCATAAGCAGTCGTCAGATTTACACGCAGAACTGTATTCAGGTCGGGCTAAAAGGGACGTAGAAAATAAAAATGATTTGCTTCCGACCAATTAGTCATTAAAAATGCTCAGTTTTACTCCAGATTCTCCAGAAACGTACCTTAGAAATGCAGGTACCCAGGATCTTGCAACAGAAGAAAATTGTGCTGCTAAGCAGCTTGGCTCACTCCAGGCCACGAAGTTTGTTTCTGAAAGGCCCACCAACAACATTTCTACAAGCTACTACAATAAGGTCAAAATGAACAAAGGCCCGACCTTTAAAGATCTGTACAAGGCTGGTCGTTCAAAAACACTCAGAAGCTGGTGTGGTGCCAAACAGGGCATAGCTTGCAACGTCACATACTCGACTTGTAAAGCAGAGCCAGGAACTTCTGAGCCGTAACCTTACAGCTTTCGCTTATGGGGTGTATGCCGATCCCATTGAGTAGTTCACAGTGCTTCCGAAATAGGTATCACATCCATGCTCCACGGTTGCAAATACCTGAAAACGGAATACTTTTAATGAAAGGAATGTCTAGATAAATGTTTTAGAAACCCAAATGATTAAGCTTTAAATAGAAATACGATGCCCGTGCCCGCCTCCTGGCTGTCTCAGGGCTCGAGTCGGGCCATTGGTTACGCGCACTGCCATCAAAGCAGATAGGCACGGTTTTGGACCCAAGTTGCTTAAGAATAGCGATATGCTTGCGACTTGAGTCTGAAATCTGTGTCCCCCATACGTGCACCTGCGGCAAGAGCGTGGATCAGCTGGGTCGACATGGTCTCTCATGCACTAGAATCGCCGGCCGCTTATACCGCCACGGTACCATTAATGATTTGGTTCGCCGTTCGCTTGCCACCGCCTCTGTGCCTGCGGTCCTTGAACCCTTGGGTATGGCAAGAGACGATGGCAAGGGCCCCGACGGAGCAACATTGGTACCGTGGAAGCTGGGCAGGGCTCTGGTGTGGGACGCCACGTGTGTCGACACTTTCGCGCAGTCCCACATCCAGGCGACCCGCTCAAAGGCTGGCGCTGCTGCTGACCAGGCCCAAATTATCAAGCGCCGCAAATACTCGTCGTTACTAAACCACTACGAATTTGCGGCGCTTGTAGTCGAGACATTGGGCCCATGGTCAGCTGACATGACAATGTTTATGAGGGCCTTGTCGAAACGGCTGATCGATGCGTCGGGAGACCCCAGAGCTGGCGCTTACCTCTGCCAGAGAATCTCTCTGACTATACAAAGAGGTAACGCCGCCAGCATACTGGGGACCATGCCGCAGGCGGACTTGTTAGATCGGGTATTCTTCTTATGACCCCTTCTTTTTATATAATTGTATTATACTTAGGTTATTTAGAGTAAGGTTTATATAGTACGGCTCTTCCCAGGTGAATTTTTCGCTTCGAGCCCTAATCTTTCAAACAATGGCCATTGTATTTATTATCGCCACGAGTTTGCCACGCGCCACTACAACATTCATATTAAAAACAAACGGTATCGTCATAGTATTAAGGTTCAAATCAAAATAATATGAATGCTGTACTATTTCATCGGGGTGGTCTATTGTATTACACTACCAAAACGCAATATTTAGAATATCAGTGACATTAAATTTGAACCTTAATACTATGAAGATACCGTTTGTTTTTAATATGAATGTTGTAGTGGCGCCTGGCAAACTCGGTAGCTAGCGGCTTTGCAATAATATATACAATGGTCATTGTTTGAAAGATTAGGGCTTGAAGCGAAAAATTCACCTGGGAAGAGCCGTACTATATAAACCTTACTCTAAATAACCTAAGTATAATACAATTATATAAAAATACGTATGTATAGTATACGTATTTCTTCTGCGTTGCTATTTAGTTTAAGTTTTCTCTGTTACTTTGCCTTTTTCTTGTCTCTGAATAAAATATGTTATACAATACGATTAATTTTATTATGTTATTACCTGCAATAAAGCCGTTCCAATCACAGCCAGTGCCTGAGTAGAACTCCAGAATATTCTAACGCTCTAAAGCATTCCCTTAATTCTGTCATGATGATGAACCATAAGCAACAACAACACTACTAACCAGTCTTCTGCGTCGGTTTCCTCATGAGTAGCACGCAATTTCGAAGTATCGATCTCAGGCGGTGACGCTTGAACCTTAGTCTATCTGCCAATCAGAGGTGATATTTCGCTTTCTTAGCTTCTTTGGTCACGTATGCCACCAAGGGGAGGTGGCTATTGAGCGATTTGTGGTCCAGGAAAAGTTTGAGGGTACCAGGCCACGAGGCAGATCGCCTATGAGATGGACAGATCAAATAAAAGCTGCAATAAATGGCTCATCGTCACTACACGAATGTACGAGGAAGGCGGCTATCAGAGAAGAATGGCGGCGTCTTGTGAAGCTTGCCACCAACATCTGAAATTATGACCACGACCACTCTGCCAAGAGTGAAAACGACAGAAGAATTTCGCGGAATAAAACTTGCGAGCTCAACCTTGTTTGAAGGTAATTTTTAAGGAACGGCATGGTTTTCGAACCAATATTCTTCCGGATCTGGTGAGCTGATAATAACCGCTTATGTCTCGTTGCAGCCGTAATGCTAAGGGACCAGTAAACGAAAAAAATAAAAAATAAAATTAATACATGAAGAGACACAAAGAAGAAAAAAATACAACAATGTCCCTGTCGAAGACTAAGTCCACTCTCCGGGACCCTACACTTATAGTTTTTATGCGTTATCATACTGCAAAGAAAGCATGGGCCATTTTTAGTTTCTGGAAGGCCATGACCTGCAATAATGAGGTCAGCACCTACAAGTGATTAAAAGAACTTGCGGACATTCCACTGTTTCGGTGACTAGCCTGAAAAAATTACTTTTCCCGCCCCTCAGAGATCTATCCGGAATGTAAATATCCATGGAGACAGCGTGTAGCTCACATTTCAAGATCTCTCGCTGACTTAAAGCTCTCCCAGCCTCGTAACAGCTGTCAAGCGTGGTTAGACGCTTGACGAATTCATTTGCGAATTAGTTTCGATTCGAAATCATTTGAAATATTTGAATACGTAGTCGAAGTCAATATTGGTTTTAAGACATCTACAAAAAAAAAAAAAAATTTGTAGCTTTATATGATTTCTGTAGCTGGTAACACCACAATTACCATTCACACCGCGGCACAGCGTTGCCAGATGGTTACATTTGTTACATTTTTCGTAACTTTTGACCCTCTCTCGTAACATGTAAGTAACTTTTGATTTCTGGGGAATTTTCGTAACTTTTCAATAGGTTTTGTTAAAAATACTAAAGTGGGAACATTAATTTAGATTCTGAATCCAAATAACATGTACTATCGGGCAAAAAATTTCGATAATGTGTTTCAATTTTTTCTCAAATAAGTACCATTAATGTAATAATCCAGTATATATTTGGAATCAGCTTACGAAGCCCTTTCATTAGATACGCCATAATGTCAATTTGTAAATTCGTAAATTTTTATTTATATAGCAAAAATAAGCAATCAAATTTTTGTAGAGGTTGGAAAGTAAACAACGGATGGATGAGTAAGTTCGAGGGCAAAGATGAGGCCCTAGGTAATACTAGTACAACTATTGCACTTTCGGCCAAGACACTATAATATTTAATAGTATGTATGTATATGATGCTTTTAACAACTAATAAAATAAATATTTACACAATATTGCAAGATTAACATTATGTTTCTCCCGTCAGTTTTAATTTTTTAAATATTTTTTTAAATCATCACCAAGTTTGTCTAACGAGTCGTGTCCCTTGAAAGACGCGATAAATTCAAAAAACCTAACAAATATCAATATCAACAGTCAACACAAATATAATACAATTCCTTCATTAAGTTTTTAAAATAAAATTTGTAATTTATCTAACGCATATATTCGGTGCACTATCAGTGCAGATACCAGTAAGAATTTTGAATTGGCTACTTTTAAGCCTTTAATGCAAAGATCAAAGCTTAAAGAAAAATTGAAAAAGGCTGCTACCTGGCTGCTTTTATCAAGCTACACGAGTCGCTTAACAGACTGTATTAGCGAGTACCTAAACATATTAAAACTGAGGCGTTTTCCTTGATTTTTTAAAGTCTGATTTTTAATTAGCCGGAATAAACTGACGCAATTTTTTACGAGCGCAATTTAATTAAGTTTAATTTGGTTTCAACATATCACTTTTTATCCATAAAAGTCAATCTAATATCAGCAATTACGTATTTTCTCATTCATTGTTTTACTTACTTACTTACTTAATGGCTCAGTGACCCAAAGCGAATCTTGGCCTCCGACACGAGTTTACGCCACTTGTCCCGATCTAGCACCGTTTCCCGCCAGTTACCGGCTTGGAGTTCACGCAGATCGGCTTCTACGACACCGATCCAGCGATACCTGGGACGGCCGACCGGCCTTCGGCCAATAGGTCGTCCCAAATATACCCTTTTAGCGCCGCGATCTTCGTCCATCCTTTCCACGTGGCCAAGCCAGCGGAGACGGTGGGCCTTCGTTTCCCCAATGACATTGGGAGTGGCGAACAGCTCCTCAATTTCAACATTCTTACGGATTCGAAAGCTACCGTCCTCCCTTCGCACCGGTCCCAGGATCTTTCTCTCAGCCACCAAAAGCTTGTTTTCTTCTTTAAGTGTTAGCGTCCAAGTCTCACATGCATACATAAGTATGGGCCTTATGACCGTCTTGTAGATGCGGATCTTTGTGCATCTGCTGAGCAGCTTGGACACTAACACTTGATGAAGGGCGGCGCTACATCGCAGTGTTTTGAATGCGGATATTTATATCCTCTTCGCGTGTATTGGTGTCGGTGATAGTGCAGCCTAAGTATTTAAATTTGGCTACCCCCTTGAAGACGTTATCTCCAACATGCAGGTCTTGCCTCTTACTGCGTACGTCTTTATAGCGTTTCATGTGGAGATACTCTGACTTTTCGTAGCTAATACTTAGGCCCACTTTTTGGGCTACGGCTTCAAGGACAGCTGCAGATTCAGCGACTTCTTCTCTGGTTTCCCCGAGCAGCGCTAGGTCATCAGCATAACCTATCACCTTATGCTTTCCATTTAGTTGCACCCCGACATCCAGTGCATTCATTGTTTTAAATTATAATTTCTGAATAACGAAAATATAAATTACGACATCTGGCAAATCACTTAGGCTAAGTAAAAATTCAGAAACTGGATGAGGGCGGTGCAAGATCGATCGTTCTGGAGAACTTTGGGGAGGCCTTTGTCCAGCAGTGGACGTATATCGGCTGATATGATGATGATGAATTAAAAATTCAACTTTAGATATAAAACTGTTGGCGGATATTACAGTAGCCGGCAAACAACTTGAACCAAAATGGCGGAACTGCGCATGTAAATTTGTACGTAAATCGGCTACTGCGCAGTCAAGGTCACGCTCAAGTTGTTTGCCGGCTACTATATGCGTTTTGTAAAAAATACACCTAAAATTATGCATTCTCATTGGTAAATTTACTTTGACATTTGTTGGTCCAATTGTCGTTTATAACTCGTCAACAAGATTATTGTATATATGGACAGTTTTCAACACTATACACAGCTTCACGTCACACCGCGTACCGGAACACGTAGCATGGAAAGCATTGGATGAGGGCGGCGCACGACCGATCGTTGTGGATAAATTTGGGGATGCTTTTGTCCAGCAGTGGACGTATATTGGCTGATATGATGATGATGACATTGATGACACATTTTTGGGTAGTGACGATTATATTTTTTGATATTACAAACTTATTTACAGTAAATATTATATACTTTCATAGTTTGTACCTTTGGAACCCTCGGTACGCAAATCCGACTCGCGCTTGACCGGTTTTTTTATTAATATTAAAATGTAACTATCGCAGCAAAAATGTAACTTTTTGAGGAATGAAACGTAACTTATGCCACAATGGCTCTGGCAACACTGCCGCGGCATCGCATCCATCGCATCAACGGGAAGGGAAGGGGCAGCGCAATGGTGCATACCGTGACCGTGACAGAGTAGGTTCGGTTCGCCGCCATTTTGATTTGTCAAGAAATGATAGTGAGTGACGCTGAAGTGTTTCCGTGAATTAAAACATATCGCGTGTTATTTTCGTAGAGTGGAGGTGTTCAGTTGAGTGATACGAGAAAAGTGACTGTAATAGTTTGTGGTAAGACTTCCGTAACTCTGTGCTGCAGTGATTGTACTTTTTCTGGAACAAAGCGACATTTTGAAGTGACGTGTAATGTTGTGCATTTCAGATAGTGGTTCATCGTACTGAGCTTTCATGATTGGATTACCGCGTAGCGATAGAGATAGAGATCGTATAACGGTGAAAATTCGTAACATGAAGAGGAGCTCGTCCAGGGATAGTATGCCGCGCTCGAAGAGGACTCGCAGTAGTATAGGCAGGTACGACGATAGCTCCGATGAGCGCGTCACTCCGGAGCGGGTGCGGCGGAGGGTGCGGTCCCCAAGTCCCCGCGGCCGCTACGTGTCTCCGCACCGCGACGATTACGTACGCTCTCGCGAGGTTCGCGAAGAATCTTCCAGGTCCTACTATAAGGTGCTTTGCGTTAGCGCTCTTCATCCTAAAGCTTCCGACGAAATTGTCAAGGATACCTTGTATAGAGAATATAAAAAGTTTGGAGATTTCAGCATTAAAATATCCCACGAATTAGATGAAAGGGTGGCTTACGTCTGCTTTCGTAGCGTCGAAGACGCACGAGACGCCAAACATGCTAAGCCGCGTATTATTTTGTACGACAAAGTTGCTATTGTTGACCCTGTTTATGAACCTGTACGATCTGAGTATAGGAGCAGACCCCGCAGCATAACACCACCTGATTATGATCGTCCCTACTCCTCATATGCCTGGTCTCCAGTGCCTGAGCGACGTCGGCCTCCTCCAGATGACCGGGCGTATGGTATTCCACCAACTGTGCCTCCCCACCACAGAGACTTCCGACCACCTATGCATGAATATCCTATGGCTGGTCCTCATGGGCCTCCAATGCATCACCGCCCGCCCATGCATCACCCTCCACATCCCCACTATATGCCTCGGCCATATATGCCTAGAGCTCACCACCCACCTTTTGAAAAGATGGAAAACAAGAAAGATAAATTCCCTAACTACTTGCACCATGTTCATCCTGAAGATGATCCTTTGGCAACCAGGACCCTGTTTGCAGGCAATCTAGAAATAAACATATCTGATGAGGAGTTGCGTCGCATATTTGGCAGATATGGTATAGTGGAGGATATCGATATTAAACGTCCTCCACCGGGCACAGGTAATGCTTTTGCATTTGTCAGGTATCAAACACTTGATATGGCACATAGAGCCAAAGTGGAGCTCTCGGGTCAATACATTGGCAAATTCCAATGCAAAATTGGATATGGAAAGGCCACACCTACTACAAGAGTGTGGGTCGGTGGCCTAGGGCCCTGGACTTCAGTTAGTCAACTAGAAAGGGAGTTTGATAGATTTGGAGCCATTAAGAAGATAGAATATGCTAAGGGTGAGGCTCATGCCTACATTTTGTATGATTCAATTGATGCAGCTCAAGCAGCAGTCAAAGAAATGAGAGGTTTTCCACTTGGTGGCCCAGATAGGCGTCTTCGCATTGACTTTGCGGATGTTGGTAATGGTGGTCCCTACAGACCCAAAACTTACCCTCCACCTGTTGGTGAAGATGGTAGGCCCGTCGAAGGATATGAGGGTTATGAGGGCACATGGGAGGAAGGCTTTGCGTATGGTACGCCAGGGTACAGAGGAAGAGGGCGGGGCGGCCGTGGTCGTGGAGGGATGTTTAGAGGTGTTTATCACGGCAGTGGTGACTACCGTGATGAAGAATGGCGGCGACCTGGTGCAGAGGGAGATTATGAGGCTCGCGTTCGCCGATCCGGGTCGCGAGAGCCGGGTGTGGACCGGTCGCGTTCACGTTCGCCGCGCCGCCGCTCACCAGATAGCGATTCAGACGGCTCACCGCGCCGAAGCGGTGGCATGTTAGCTTCCGCCCGTACACTACCAGAAGTAGTACGTAAAGCAACTACCATCTGGAATGGAGCACTCATTCTTAAAAATTCATTATTCCCCACAAAATTGCATCTCACAGATGGAGATTCTGAAATAATTGACAGTCTAATGAAGGACGAAGATGGCAAAAACCAACTGAGAATTACACAGAGATTGAGACTGGACCAACCAAAATTAGATGATGTTCAAAAGCGAATTGCTACATCTAGTTCTCACGCCATCTTTTTAGGTGTGGCGGGATCAACAGCTTCAATAACAAATGAAGATACAAGTATTCAAACTAGACCAATGAGAAATTTGGTGTCATATTTGAAACAAAAAGAAGCTGCTGGTGTCATTTCACTTCTAAACAAAGAGACAGAAGCCACAGGAGTGCTGTACTCTTTCCCTCCTTGTGACTTTTCCACAGATCTACTTAAGAGAACTTGTCACAATTTGACTGACGAGAGTTTGAAAGAGGACCATCTGGTAATTGTGGTGGTGCGCGGTGGCTCTGCTTAAAGAGAAACGTAAAACAGTTATGTGTAAACTTAATGATTATTAGTTTAAGATTTTTTTTTGTATTCCTAATGTTTTCAATTTTGTTATGTATTCTTGTGATGTGTAGTGCAGTTGTGAGGTGTTTGTAAAATTAGTTTAGTGAAGGTTTTTATTAACCCATTTGAATTGTGCAAGTGCTGTGTCTATTTCACAGTTTTAGTGATGAGCAATAATTGTTACAAATAAATAGGTGTTAGTTTTGCTAGTATAAATACCAATCAAAATATGATATAATTGTTGACTAAAATTGTTTAAGTGTATATTATTCTTAGTGACAAAAACAGTTTTTATATATGCAGTTTAGTGTAGAACTTGGAAGTGTATGTTAGGTGAGGTGCTAGTGTTAAGTGTGTGAACATGCAAATAGATTACCTATTTCTTCCGAAGTTGTAGTTTTTTTATACCTTGTGACAGTGATAGCAAAAGTGCAGTCTCCAGTGTCTATTTTGTGTTGTTAAAAATGTGGTACACTGGACATTGTATCGGTGGGTTGTTCCGTCTAGGGGGGTGCTATAATAACTGCTATTAAATGTGTAAAATTGTCCCCTAGTGTTTGTGCTGTTTGTGATTCTTGACTTCAAACATATTTGTGAAAAGGTGACTAAGAGCTTATTAGACAGAGGTGATTAGTTTGCAGTGAAAAGTGCTTCCAAATGGTTTGTGTACTGTAGTTGAGTCAAATTGGTGAGTAACATAAACACTGGACACAACAGGACATTAATCAGTTGTCTTGTTAGTTATATTTTGCAGAAAGATACTTCATCGGTAGTATAATTGGAGTAGTATAATATTAAATAGTCTCAATTGAAAGACTACAATTTTTCTAAATCTCTCTGTCACAACATTTCATAATTAGTTTGTGCAATGTCGGTCTCAAGAAACGTGTCTTAGTTAAAGGCTATAATTTAAACGAAAGTTAATTGATTCCTTTGTGTAACAAAAGTTACAAATAAATATCTTATGACTAACTTTTGTTACAGAAAGGACACAATTGTATTGTTGTTTTTATTAACCCTTTAGCTATCTATATGTTTTTTTGAAAATAACTAATATCAAAATATCCCCAGAACAAAAATCTTTAAGAAAACATGATATTTTTGCATTGTGATTTTTAGTGCAAATGGTACAACTTGAATTCTGTACAGAATATTGATCTTAGATAATATTAAACTTGACTAATTACAACCGCCTGAATAATTCTAGCAATCACATCCTATTAAAATTCAGGGATATTTAAATTAACCATCTTTTTTACACATAATTCAGATGTAGGTAATTTAATATTGTTGGAATGCTAAATAATTATAAAATTATTTAATGATGGGACAAATGAGCTATTATCAAATAGCCAATTTCACTTGTAAAACAAGGGACCTACTTTCTGGTAATTAGGTGTTAAGATTGTTGGCATCAAAGTTAAATTACCAGCTTGCCTGATCTGAACATGATTGAGATCTTGGGGTGATTGGTTGCATGGTGAGGATATATACAGGTGATGCAGGAGTCATGAGCAAGAGTGATAAAGGTCATGGGGAGGGTTACACTGAACGACTTTCATCATGGGGCCAACCACGAAATCGCGCATTTTTTTTGCATTTCCCATACATTTTGGATAGTTAGAGATCAATTAACTATTATATTTATTAGTTGTTTTTTTACGACTTCGTGGCAGATGCCATAGTATAAGTTGCTTAGTGTGTTCCTCCCCATTTCCTCTAATCTACTACTCGTGACTCCTGATTCCTGAATCACCTGTATTATAGGTAGAGGTGTACTGTCTAAGAAATAATGGTGCAGGTATTCAATACACATTTCACTACATACTTAAACAAGTATCCTTTTTAGTATCTGGTGAGGACCTCAACTCCTCAGTTCAACTCGTACTGTACCTACTAATTTTCCAAACTTCGTAACTACTGAACCAATTTCCTTAAATTAAAACACTAGGTAGGGCATAAACGTTATGCATCATTTGACTCTTTCCAGAAAATTGACACCTTGTACCTGGCCATCGTATCCGCACATCGCAGTCATCGTTGCAGCGTTTTACAGAGAAGTATTATGCATACCAAATTTATATTCCATCACTATCATTCATTCACACAATAGGTATAATATTAACTATGGTTGACTGGTAGAGAATGCCATTTGGCATTAAGTCCGCCATTTGTACTGACTTTAGTTTTGTGCAATAAAGTTTAAATAAATAAAATATTATTAGTCTAGGCATCGGACTTCTCATAGCATGGTAGAACATAATAGAACTATGGAGCCGACTTTAATATTAAAATGTACCTAATGAATACTCACATACTCATTCAAATATTTCATTCTCAAGTGGCTTTATGGTTATTGTGATTAAATTCCCAAGTATCAAATTTCTAAAATAATAAGTTAAATAAAATGGGTATGATATTAATTACAAATTCGTAGCTTTAATCATTTTATTTGACGATTCCATGCTGTTTGAGTCCTAATCGTAACTCATGATGATGACCCAATTTACTCTAGAAAATGTGGAAAAAGTTGAAATTATTAACGCATTTTATTAGTGACGTAAAAAACAATGCCTACACGAATCAGGTCTCTATATTCTTCTGACTTGTCCTACACTATAAAATGAATAGTGCGAATTAGACTTATGAGTATGAATTACATTTTAATGTTATTATCGGCCCCATAGCTCTATAATATCCTACCGTGTTATGAGAAGTCTGATTCCTAATATATGAGCTTAACAGGGCCAGCTTATGATCATCAAGCACAACCACCAGCAATTCTATATCAGGAATGCTATCTGACCTAGTTATCAGGGATATGGACAGGCTTTTAATCTATTCAAAAGTTTATTTACATCGCAGTGTACAACTCACTGCGACGTTAGAGGTGGAATTCCTCTGACATTCTAAATGAGTAAAAACATTCATCAACAATATTGGTCGGTAAATTTAAAAGGTGTACTTTATTCGTCTTATGAAAAAGTTGAGTACTTAAGTGCCTTATAAATATAATATAAGAATTAACTCTAAACAGGAGACTAAACAAAATAATCAAGTATACGATTTAATTCCAATCTGGTTTCTTGTATAGGTCTATGATGAGATGAGGGATCACAATCCGGTGCATTGCATTCAGCATTATTTGATGGGCCTCTTTGAAAATTATTACAGAAGACTGTTTATGAATCGAGTACTATTTTCGAGCGCACATGATGCGGCGGCCACCAAATTATATCGGATCCGGTGGACCGGATTGCTATCCCTGTGATATTTACCTAGTTTTGGCTTATTCCAGATTATTAGACTACTTTCCGCTGTCAAATAAACGCACCGAGTTCAGAACTTTAACGAAGTCTTCAAATAAACTACATACCGTAATGTTGCGTAAATTCTAATTTTCCAGACAGTATTGAAGGCAATTATTTAAAATCAATAAATTATTGAAAATATTTACTGTTTTGTTTTATTCATCTAGGTTTCTTTGAACTTATTAAGTAACCCAACGTTAATTTCATTTAGAAAATTAAGTATGTTGGTGAGCGAAGTGATTTCGGAGCTTAAAGATCGCTAGTTCAGCAACAGCCTAATATTCACTCTAACCTTGAGGCTTGAAGTATCATCACGATACAAATAGCCATAGGAATGATATGAGTGAACATTCAAGAAAAACCCTCCAGGTTAGATTAAACTACCCTTTTTGCACAGGCATACAAATTACATACAAAAATGCTGGGCGGGAAGTGCCTCCACTATTATATTCCTTGGCCTGGAGGCCAAGCTATCATATTCGCCCAACTTCGCAAGTAGTGTGGACACATGAGTAAAGAAACGGAACTCATGTGGTGTGGAGCCGCAATCATAGAAAATGTATAGAGCAATGTAGAGCAACGCGATGCGACTTTGACAGAAAAGACGGGGCGAGGACTCGACGCCGTCGCGCTCTATTACGCTCTTATTCTGGGTTACATTTGTATGAAGGATCGACGCTGTCTTTTCTGTGTGAAGTGTGTGACTTGCGGCCCGGCCACAACCTTCGCTCAGGGTTGCCAGACGAGTGCAACCGGAATATCGTACCGCCATACTAAAATTATCGTACTGGACGATTAAATTATCGTACACCGGTGAAAGCGGAAGGACATCGAAACTAATTTAAGAAACGCCTCCAAAAGCGTATTTTTATACAGATAATGAGCTATTTTTGCGAAATTAACTTCAATTTGATGTTTTTCACTTAGCTATTTTAGGGAATTCAGACATCTGACATTTGCATCCATGCTAATGGCGACCAAACAGTCAAAAATTTTGACGATCTGATCAGGTTGGCAGTCATTTCTGACCATGTGAACGTATATCTCGATTCAAGGTCACTCCAGTGAGTGCATTTTTCATATAATGTTATTAAAAAACCCTAGAATTTAACCCAATCTTCGACGACCTGCAAATTATCGTACATTTGCGTACGATAGTAGTAGTACTCATTGTATCGTACATCGTACCGGATCATAACGGAACATATCGTAACGTCTGGCAACCCTGCCTTCGCTTCGACGCAGCGGACAGGTGGGAGTGGAAGATCTGCACGTCTAGCATAACTTTGACACGCGACTCATGTCGCGCGAGATAGCATCATCCGTCACTATCTCATAGTACTGTACAGATAGAGACAGGTATTATATCTCGCGCGAGAAAGAGTCGCGTGTCAAAGTTAGGCGGTGGTCTGCAACAAACGCCGTAGGTCGCGTCCGGCGTGACGCTGTACGCGACGTACGAATGCTTACTATGGAAATACACTATAGTGGTCTCTCTCAGACGCCAGACGCGGCGCACGAACGCCGTGCGCCGCGTCCGTAGGTCGAACGCCGCCTACGCAGTCATTTCGGAGCATTCAGGCGGAACGGACGTCGCGTTTTTGCGATTGAAAAATCGAAGATGGTGAAATTTACAAAAGAACAAGATGACTGATTGAAGCAGTCAAATTTAACAGAATATTATTTGATGCCAGCGATAAAGATTACAAAAACAATGTGTTGAAACACAAACGTTGGGAAGAAATGAGCTTGGTTATTGGTCTACCACGTGAGAATCCGTTTTATACCTTGCCTAGGTACCGAGGGGTGTTCTGTCTGTGTGTCTGTCTGTCTGTCCATCTGTCCGTCTGTCCATCTGTCCGTCTGTCCGTCTGTTAGTCTGTCTAATTGTGAAATCGTAGCTCTGGACCGATTTGAAATCGAATGCTATTTTAACCTTTTGACCGCCACAGTCGGCTGTGGCCATCAACAAAAAATCGTGCCCCTGACGCCACGTCGGCCACAGCCGTCCAAATTTCAATGATCGAAAAACTTTGTAATTCTAACCGCTACAAGTATTTTTCAATCCCTGTTGATTTTGGGGCACATCTTTTTTTTTTTACTCTGGCGTCAGTGGCACGGTAAATTGCTAGACCGCTTGGCGGTCAATAGGTTAATCGAGATAGCTAACTATTATTCATAAAAATCGGTTGCCGTGGCTATGCGGCTTGCGTAGGTACAATGTGATAAATAAATATGCTCACTTTGGTAAGTACAGCGGGCTAAAGAAATACCTCGTGTGTTCATAAGTTTTGAGAAGAACTTTGAATACCTATAAAAATAATTAAAAATCATTAGTATATAAATGTTTTTTTTATTAACGCATTAAAAGAACCCTCGACCTCTCTCTTCACGAATATGTCTAGACGCCTTTTTCTTCTTTTCTGTTTCAAACACAATTGTATGACAAAATCATCATCCTCCTCCTCTTCAAGAAGAACTCTTAAAATTGTCTGTTCGTCCATATTTTCACTTCACGTCCATTCGCGTTGAGTGCGTGCGAAAAACTGATCTGTGCGCTGGACGCCGCGTCTCAGAGCGACCATGGCAGTTTGCGCTGGAAGCCGCGTCCAGCGCAGCGTCCGCGACGCAGCTTCCAGCAGACGCCGGACGCGACCTACGGCGTTTGTTGCAGACCACCGCCTTATGCTATTGCTAGCCGTGCGGCTCTTACGCGCTGATTGCGGCCAACTTCGCGAGTAGTGTAGCTAGGGTGCGGTGTGAGCGTACTCAGGCGGCGTAAGAAAGGGAGCCATTATTTGTCGGGGAAATCCCCCGCCTATTAGTGGCGGCAAAAAGTTATGTTTCAAAAAATGTCCATGACATTATGCATCAATCTTTTTGTGACAAATATGTTCTGTCAACCTTTTAGTAGGTAATCTAGAAACGGTGGAGAATAAAGTGATTTTTTTGTTTAAGTAAGTATATATACATCCTAATTACATATCCGGTACGTATAATCTTCGTGTGTAAGTATTAATGTATATATTCGCAATCGATAATAATATTACGCTATGACTATAAAGGCTGGGCCTGAAGTCTCTGTTTTGGGATAGTTAAATGTATGCTGACTAGGTATGGCAGGTATCCTTCAGAACGAATTCAGCTTTACAAGGAATCAAATTGAGAGAATTAGAATCTAATTTACATATCGATTGTAAGAAAGTCTTCATCCTGATTATCTGCCTAAATAACTGCTTGATATGATGGTATGACATTAATAATATTGTAAAGAAACAAGGAACTGGCAATCAAGACCCAGATACCAAATTGGAATTCGTAATTATTTTAGCTATGCCCATTTCTGAAGTTCTTAGTGTCCTAATCACAATTGGTCAGTATAGAACATACATATATATGTTACGTATGAAATCTCATATGTTTGCCACAATGTATTTTTGGTTGCCTGTTCCCAATTCCGATCACAGTTGATCACATTCGTATCATTGACCAGTTGTAGCCACCATGGATTCAGTTGACCAGTACAACGACTGCCTATTAGCTATGAAGACGTCTCAACGGGAGACGATGAAATCAAGGCTGTCTCGAGTTTGCCAACCGGATAATAAGGATCACATGTAAGACCTTATACTTGCCTTACCCACCACAAATAAAGTATAGTGGGGTTACTCTGAAGTTCGAAAATCCAAGTCCGTATACAATCTTCCCATTCTCTTAAAATGTAGGCCAAGTAGTTGACACTAATGATAATAAAAAAATATTTGAGCATCCCACGTTTCGCTAACCTTTGACAACAGTAACTTGAAAGTTAGGTAGGTACCATGGATCGTCAATAATTCGTTTAAATCGTTTCTTTTTTATATAAAGAATTAGGTAAGTATACTTAAATTCCAAAGTAATCCAAAAATTAAACAAAATGTATTATTGCTGTGATTATTAAAAATAAAAACTGTACCATAGGAACTATTTAAATTAGGAGACGGTAGCTTGCCGGTGCCAGTTGAGGATTATTTAGATAGCACCCAGACTCTCCAGGATAGACTTTATTTAAATAAAATGATTTTAACGGACTATATCGCGTATATTAATTATTTGAGCCTCCCTGACGTTTCGGTAGCTCAGATACCGTTGTCAAAGGTTGGTAGACTTTATTTGTGGCTGATTACCGCTCTTCTCACGTCAGCCACGAACGTACCACTGTTACGAACGTCGCCCTTCCCCCGGAGAAGGCGTCTCGGGGCAGCATCATCGCCTCCATGGTTCCTGACGAGGTCATCCTGCAGCAATCCAACTACACGGCGAGGCGTTACGAGACCGCACTCATGTTCGTTGACGTCTCCGGTAATGGCTTTGTATATCTATACTTGGAGGCGCTCGCAACTTCGTGTATTTTATTTTTTACCGCAGACGGGTAAAATATATTCTATAACCATCTTTGGATGTTTAGCTATCCCTTCAACAAAATTGGTCAAAATTTGGTCCAGCCGTTCCGGCGTGATGAGAGGATAATGGAAATTATGGCAGAGAAATTATGACAGATGGCGCCAGACTGGCGTGGCGCCGCGCACCCATACAAAACCAATGACTATCCTGCATCACGCTATAAGGATTTTTCCTGAAATGATGACCCCTCCATAGAAAACTGATTTCAATACAAAGCTACAATTTTATAATAGTATACACATACATTCTGCAGGGATAGCACAATAGGTCGCATTATTTATCGCGTCATAAGTAAATGATAAAACATACCTACGACTTTTTTGAAAAGTATGTGAGTGCGAGATTGACGGACGCTTTATCATTTATTTGCATGCTATAAGAAAATAAGGTAAGGCACTCCGGCTAGTGACTTTCTACGTCACTGATTTGTTGCCGCTTTATGGTAGCAAAATAGTTATAAGGAAAAATTTTTGTGGTCAGTCGTACAAAAAGAAATGTATTTATGACATAAAGACATTTATTTACTGTCAAGACTGTATATATTGTGATTTACAGTTATTTAACAAAATTTTATTTTGTCGTAATAGTTAATTGATTTAAAATACTCACGATTTTATGAGATTCATACAGGTAACAAGGGAATCGGGGAGTATTATGATATACCACTGGCAGCACAGAAACGGATTGACAGATCCAACCAACCAATCATAGCGTGATGACGTCAAAAGTGTGCCTGACATTCCAGAGTGCCATATACCTACCTATTTTCTTATACCATTGGTGCTGTGAGCCTTAAGCGCGTTCCTCAAACTTCATTCCCTCATTAAAAATTGCCAAAAATACATTGGAGAAAAAAACCTAAACGGCTAGACGGATTTCCAGTAGAGGTTTTTGACTTTTTTCTTCCCCACGCCAACGATGTTGCAAGCTCCTACGGATCATTAATAAATATCAATAAAAATAGGTTTCACGGACCTCTGTGAGAGATACACAAAAGCCGACAGTGGTGGTCCTTCCCGCCTGACTCAAGTCCTCAACTCGTACATTGGAGCTATGGTCCAAGAGATCCTCACCCACGGTGGTGACGTGCTAAACTTCTCTGGAGATGCCTTACTTTCGATGTGGAAGAAGTCGCCCAGGCTCACGATGCAGAATGTCGTGCATTCAGCTATAGACTGTGGCCTGAGTGTTCAGAAGAATTATGGAACGTATCATACCGATGTTGGTGTTGTTCTAAAAGGTGAGAGAAACTGTTTTGTATATCAGGTTCATGTATAATATTTTCAAGTGGTGATGAAGAGAACCCATTCAGTATCTATCTATCTATTAGCCCTCTACTGTTGAACATAGGCCTCCCCATGACTCGTCACAAGTGCGATCCCGTACAGACTGCATCCATTGATTCCCCGCTACCCTCACGAGGTCATCCGTCCATCTAGTCGGGGGCCGACCCACGTCATATACGTGGTCGCCACTCTAGAACCTTGCTGCCCCAACGTCACGAATTACATAAGTGTGTAATTTATAGTAATTTTCGGTATCCTTAAATTGGACATGACGTGAAAAAATGGTACCTAACCACGCTCGACTCAATTTTAAGATGCTGTTAACAACACTACCTATAAGTACTATCACTGCGGCCTGTTACTTCCGTTTCTATGTGAAATGTTCTATAATATGTAGTAATGCTTGAGTTTAACGACGCGACTTGAGTACATATGAGTAACCATTCAATAATCAAAATAAGACAGCGGCGTTACTCTATTTTCTGGCAGTCAAAGTGGCAATATCAGCCGGTGTGTCCCAGTTCGCGCTAATCGGCGACGCGACCCACTCTCACTACATGATCCTCGGCCAGCCGGTGTGGGATGTGAAGATAGCCGAATATTTGTCGTCTGCTGGTGAGGTCATGACTGCGGCCAGCTGTTGGACTTATGCGAATAAGGCCGAATATATTACGGAACCGTTTGGGAAGCATACAAAGGTACAAGGCATATTTTTACGCTCTCCGCACACTATGGCTTCTTGTGGCCGCCACAGTAGGGGAACCTGAGGAGACTAGATCCCTTGGGAGACTTGTTAAAGTTAATTTAAAATTCAACCAAACGCGATACGTTTTCTTACGCTAGCAACACTCATTCATTTATGCCTAACTTCACGTTCTTTCGTGGCACGTTGTGACTCACGTCAGTATTTTGCACATGGTGGCCGTTGAAATATTTGTGTCGTGTCGATCTTAATTTTCGGTAAGTTTTAACTTGATTTATTTAATGAAAAGTGAAATAAATGCTATTGTTTTAGTGTGTTTGTTGTTTTAGTCGTTTATTCAAGTGTAGATTCTCATTGAATACGTTCAAATACGTGATAAATAGTTTTGACTAGCGCATGTTTTATAACAACACTATGTATGGGGAGACTTGAGAACTTTTGATTTGGGGGTGACATGATAACGGAATCATGTGTCCCCGTGAGGGATCAAGTCTTATCTTGTCATTGAATACGTTCAAATACGTGATAAATAGTTTTGAGTAGCGCATGTTTCATAACAACACTATGTATGGGGAGACTTGAGAACTTTTGATTTGGGGGTGACATGATGACGGAATCATGAGACCCCGTGAGGGATCAAGTCTTATCTATGCTAGGATTTATAGAGCTGTCGATGATATATTATTTTTCGCCCGACTACGACAAAGTTAAAAGTTAAAAAGTCTCCCAATTAGGGGTAAACAAATCTCCCTTACATGGGGGATACATGGTAAAAGTCTACAATATTGTATTTCATTTAATATTGAGTTAAATTGTAGCATAATCTTGTTTTCATTCAAACTATCAATGAATAGATAAATTTTGAATATTTTGGCTTGAAAAGATCTCCAATACTGTACAAAATAAAAAAAATAGAGGCCGAAATCAAAATGGGGATCAAGTATCCCCAGGTTCCCCTACACTTGTCCCTTTTCCACGCTCGAGGAGAGAAAAAGAGAGATGTACCTACTGTGGCGGCCACTAGAAGCCGTAGTCTGCGCCGACTCGTAGAGTAGGTAACTTATATAGATTTGCCTGTCCGATTGCGGGGTAAATTTTCACTGAAGAAAAAGCTCTAATACCGTTCTTGTAATGGATTCGATAAAATGAATTTGGATTTCACCAGCAGTTATTAAGTGGGAGTAGGTGGAATGATATGTACGTAACATTAGAGAACTGATCAAAAATAAAGAGGGTGAGCATTTAGGTAAGTAGGTACCTATTACACTTGTCAGAAGTGGGATGGTTCGCATATAACCGATAACGATGGTTACAGGTGGTACAAGCTGGAGTTTCCTGGAAAAGAGTTGGACATGCGTCTTTCTTAGGTCAGGTTCTTTCTATTCATATAAAACTTAAGTGTATACCTGCCTATCCTATGATTGTTTAGAGAGTGGCAGATGTACGTGTGTATCATTAACGTATAGACGTTAAATTAAATCATCTGTCACTCTCGCACTTTAACACATATTTTTCTCAAACATGCAATGAAATGCCGTCATAACGTGCGTTGTAACGCTTCGAAATATCACGTTTCGAGCGGAACAACTCGAGAACTATAAAGGAATTTCATACAAAATTTAAGGCCCAGGCCGCGAAGTAATATTTTTTAAACATGGCGTCTGTGTTCATGCACTGGCTAAACAGCTGAATTATATTTTTTCTGAGTGGTGTATTTTTTTATTTCATCGCACATGTTTGAGAAAAGCACTATACATGCCTAGCCACGAAAAGGGCTTGCCGGCTTCGTATGACTATCCGGCCTCCCTACAGTCGGCCGTCTATACTTACCTACTCACCCGGCAAGTCCTTCTTTCCCGGCGTCTGAAGTAATGTACTATTATTGGCGAAAAGCGACGTACCTACGCTTTATCTATTTTATTTCTTTTCTCTATCGCGCGATATCATAGGCTAAGCCCGAAGTAACGATGAAGCTTAAATTACTTTTGACTTGAGGGTGAAAATCAGAAGTGTTCCAATCACTATGTAACTCCGTGTGGTTACGACATTTAGGCGAAAATAACATTATTTTTGAAGTCCGTTATAAAAAGCGTTCACTTAGAGCTCGCAAAGTATTAGATACACTCGATTTCAAAAATGACATACTCGTTTAATTTTCGTAACCAAACTGAGTAACAGTAGCAGCTGAAACAATTCAAAATTGGCTAATTCTGATTCACCCTTTTATAGATCCGAGTAGTAATACCTTTTTGGGTGCACTAACATTATTAGACCTACTTTATAAAGTCATCTCTTTTAGATAAAGAACGGATTACACCATTATTCGACCCGTCTACTGGTGAAATAGAAAACTACTACAGAGAATTTTCACGTAAGATTTCTATTTTCAATTCAATGATGATAATTGCATGGTAACGTATGTAGGTAAGACTAAGTAGTAGAGTAAGTATGTTAGACAACACTAGTAATCCATCGGAAAAACAAGCACGGGAGTCTTATTACTATACCTCTCTATACGATGAATTGTAACGGAAACCGGCCCTCTACAAACGCTTTAGGGTGCGCTTTCTCTGACGCGAACCATGATTTGACTATAATATCGCTGATTTCGCTATAATATCGCTGATTTCGCTAACGCAGAGATTTCGAGAAGACGAGAATTCGATTGGTTCCAATAAATACACCATTAATTATTAAAGCTATAAGGGTTAAGGCGCGCTTATAGGCGAACTTTAGGTATTTGCGGGGGTGAAGCAGACACGCGGTGGAGGCGCATGCGGGGCGCCCCGCTACACGCCACGCGCGTTGCTCGCGCAGCCCGCTGATGGCCTTATTCTGTTCGTAACCGTATTCTGATTGAAGTAAAAAATTATAAAGTACTATTATTTTGTTTTATAAAAAAAATGCTTAGCGCTTCATTTAATATTCATTTAATGTAGGTAAATAGTGGTAACAATACACCGCGTTTTTATCGATGATTTTATTTATTTTGTTATGGGGTGATCAGGTAAACCAAATACGGCAACAATTTAAAATGAAAACTTAAACTTTAATAACTAGGTTCTTAAATCTAACTTAAATTTAAAGGGCGCCAGGAGAGTTTTAGTTATGTGTATTACTGGGAACTCTGCCTATCCTTGCCAAGCGTAGCTCAGTCTGCTTCCAAATGAAAGCCGTGGGTTTAAAGGGCGTATCGGTAGGCTAAAATACAAACATACTAATATTAGCTATCCTGTTAAAAATGTAAACTAGCAAGCCCTACAGATACGATCCATTGTGAACTTACCCCTTTTTTAATATTCACAGCACACCAAAATATAAAATTAATCACTGCCACTAGATGGATGTCCGGAAATTCAGTTCCACAATTTCTATGATATTATTTCCTAAATCACACACTATGTGGAGGACCTTTACTGGTCGCTAGTCAGAGCTCAATTGTCGAATATGCCAGTCATGACCCCAAACAATATTTTAAATAAATTACATGCATACCGAGCTATAAAAATGAATTAAAAATAAATTTAGAAAAAGAAACAAGCCACCTGGGGAACGAACTCCCGACCTCCTGCTTACTAGTCCACTATGTAGACCGCCGCGCCAGAAGCGCAATAAATTTGCCTCACGAAATATGTGATTACTAGTTCCTACTTGTTCAATGTAAGTGTCACAATGGAATAGCAACTCTCAGAGCTGGAAATAAGGTCCTCAAATTCTATAGCTACGTCAGTCTACATCATTAATATGACAACAAAGTCTGCACTTTGACATAACAATTTATTTTATTTATTTATGAATGATGATTTATTGATGATGATAGCACACGCAGTAGCAAGTAAGCAAAATAAAATTCAGATGTGGAAGTATGATAAAAAATTATCAACCCTTTATTTCGCAAAAAATTACGGAGGTCGCTAGTTCAAGCCTCGTTAGGGTAGAATAGAGCAAAAAATTCTGATTCGAAATAAAATTGAAAAAGATGGTCTAAAAATGTGTTCCTCCTGGGATACACTGCGAAATTAAGGGTTAAAAACTGGTCAAGTTGCGAGTCAGACTCGCGCACCGAGGGTTCCGTACAAACTAGGTTGATTTGTGTGAGGTTGTCTAATATTTACATATTTATTTATTCAAACACTTTCCTTCCTTAAGTGGTTAAGTTAAGTTTGCAACTGATATGTATAGCGCCCCATACCTACAAATGAGGTGCAAAGTTAACGCAACCAATCCCGTTTGTTGTATTAGAGCCCCCCTTAAATACTTATTTTATTTTATTTTTAGTATTTGTTGTTATAGCGGCAATATAAATACATCATATGTGTAAATTTCAACTGTCTAGCTATCACCGTTCTTGAGATACAGCCTGGTGACAGACAGACGGACGGACAGCGAAGTCTCAGTAATAGGGTCCCGTTTTTACCCTTTGGGTACGGAACCCTAATAATTATCTAAGGTATAGTAAAACTTACTCATTACGAGAATGATTAGGGGCTTCAGTGTCCATTGAGTTTGACAGTGATGCACCTGTCAGTGTCAGGATTGTAAGTGACGTTCCGGGGTTTTCAAGCTGAGAGTCCTGTTTAGCTCTAAAATTAACCCTTAACCTACCTCCCGTCTCACAGACTTATTCAAACCTAAAATTGTTAACAGGGTCATTCGACTTTTTAGTGCAGGTTTTTGTGTCCCCCGGTAATAATCCAGTGAATAAAGGATTTTGAGCTTACAAACGGTCCTGTAGTTTTGAATTTTTGATATGTTGTCTAGGATAGTTATTCAGTATTTAAAATGCAAAATGCACAATTCCCCCTCCTCCGCGCCCGCCGCCATATTGAAAAAACCAGCACTTTCTTCATATTTTTTTGGTCATATCTTCCTTTACATGCGATAACTGCGTATTTCCTTATCCTTTGGAAGTGTTCGAACAATAATTGTAAATATTTATTAAGAAACCTAGCCCGTGTAAGTGCTGTGATTTAGCAAAAAGGTTATAGTAATAATAATAAAATTATTATTTACAACGTATGTTGTAATGTAACTAAGAGACCAATTAAGCATTTTTTTGTAAAACAGAATGTTCTAATGAAACAACTTTGTTACTATTGAACAACTGTCTTACCATTATGTCCCTATTTCTATATTGAAGTTTTTCGATTTCAGTTGTACGATTGGTTTCTAAATTATATTACAAATATATCAGATGCAAGCTAACATAAATATTTATCAATGTTAAATACTTTGCTAAGATATTTTTACGCACTTTTGTTTCAAACTATTTGTCATAACCATGTATACGGTTATGACAAATAGTTTGAACCAAAAGTGCACAACAGTAACACAGTTGTCTTTTGAATGTGATTTATAAGACTAAATAAATTATAATTTCTAATTAAAATTATGAAAAAAAAAAAGATTACGTCCTTAAAAACGTATTGTATTTTTTCTTTGTTGTAATGAGTGACTGGCTGTGCTGGCAGTGTATTGCAATTGTTTAGATATTATTCTGCATACATACAATGACATAACTTTATTTATCTTTACACAATATTTTTTTCAAACCCGTTACTACTAGTGTCAAAAACCTGCAGTAAAAAGTAGAATGACCCAACATACCTATGGGCGAGCATCCTACAAACGATTGTGTCCTTGTACCTTCTCCTCAGTGAGTGCCGCGTCGTCGCTCGACAAGGTCGGTCGTGCACGCATCTAATTTTGGTGAGCATATTACTGTCTCCGACCGTCTGTGAGACGGGTGGTAGGTGGATACGTATTTTTCTTAAGGGTCTCGGAGACGGGTGGTAGGTGGATACGTATTTTTCTCAAGGGTCTCGGAGACGGGTGGTAGGTGGTTACGTGACTATGGATACTTTTTTCTTTACTTAGCCGACCGCTAAGTCACGTTGGTAGTGATTGGAAGTGCGGAAAACCTGTTCTACTTTTGACCCGAATAAAAAACGGGACCCAGTTAGGGCTGCCACCTCTCCGGGTTTGACCCGGAGTCTACGGGTTTGCATGGTGCATGTCCGGGCTACGGGTTTAACATCGATATCTCCGGGTCAGGTGGAACGGGAAGCGACAACCGGTCATCTATCTCATAATTGGGTGCAACTTGCACCCAATTATGAGAAATATAAAAGACAAAGTTGAAAGCCGACTGCATGATGAGTTTTATGGCGCCAAAATAATGAGAAACATGAAGTTTTTGAGGCCTTCTGAACAGGATCAAATAAAAAAAGAAGCCAATGAGGTTTACAGAAGAACTCTTGAATACATACAGAAATATTAAGATTTTGAGCATTCTGTATTCAAAATCTTTTCCAAATTCGATCTAACAAGTGCAGTAAGTTACGAAGATGCTGTGGAAGCTTGCGAATCACTTGGTCTGAAAAATGTGGACGAAGATAAACTTTATGATGAGACCCGAAAATTAAACCAAGTATTTCCTCAGTTCGAACAATGTATTGATTCAACATTATCTGTTGATTTAAGATGGGTTCAGCTATTCAAAGTCACCTCAACCTTCACCGAACTGCCAAAAATAATTGGTAAAATCTTTTCAATCCCTGTAAGCAATGCTTTCGTAGAACGCGTCTTTTCTTTAATGGGAAATTTGTGGACAGACGAGCGAAACTGTTTATCAGTGGACATGGTGAAGGTCGAGTTAATTGTAAAGATTAATTACAATATGAATTGCCAAGAATTTTTGAAGTTTTTGAAGAAACCTGAGCAAGAAGAAATGCTGAAACAATCCCTGCAGAATAAAAAATATAGTTTTAAGTGTCAAGCTAGTTCAAGTCAGCCTAGCACTAGTTAGGTAAGTAATTTATATAAAAAAAAAACATTACCAATAGTAATTTACCATTACTTCGTACTTACCTTAATTCATTAAATACTTAAAACTTAAAAAAAGTATAATTTTAATAAAAAAAACTATATTTCTAAAATCTCCGGGTCTACTGTTTTTGAAAGGTGGCAGTACGTATGTTTGTAATGTAAAAAATCTATTTGCCTAGAATGTGCAAACAAACTTACATTCACTGCCGCGAACAAATTGATCAAATTAGTGGTCTGCAATTTTATAAAAATATTACCTTCATTTTAACTAAACTTATTGATTTAGCATTGTTAATTATTGAGTAATTAGAAATAATGACTTGGATCTTTATATAAAGTCAAAATTTTTGTTGATCTCACCTTCCAAAGGATATTATAGTTTTTAAAGTGAAATAAGGACTGTTGCCATATGTTAACAGTAAAAAAAAAAAACTTTTAATGTTTCCAGAATGATTATTAGTTTAACACATATTTTGATATGTCTATATTGCCATTATTATTTAAAATGTCCGATCCGATAAAATTTAATATATAAGGCCGACATTATGTATCCGTCCTGGGGACGGGAGGTAGGTGTTTCTGTGACTAAATAAGCGGTTAGGTAGTTAAGGGTTAAAATACATAAAATTACAATGTACTAAATGGTGTTAATCCAACACCTTAACATAATGATAGTTAATTCACGTGTAGGTTAATTACAAACCGGAGTTTAAATAATAGTAAGACATATTAACACTCATTAAGGAAATAACGTTTGTAACTCACTTTAAGAGAACTAGAATAGAATAGTACAACACACAATTAGTAAAACTGCACCCGAACTGAAAACCAACTACGTAAAAACGAATGTGAAATCCGCTACGATGCGGCCGGTCGATTGGTCTGGTATAGGTACTACATAAAGGCTTATTATTTTCGCGGCGACAGAAAAATTAAAGAGCAGCAAACTATTTGCAACTAAAATAATAACTTGTCAGCGATTCAATATTTTGGCAATCATTTATATAAAATGAGCTTTAAACTAAGGATATTTTAAAATTCAAATAATGGCAGCTACTTTAAGGTAGCAGAAATAATAAACAAGATTACTGAAATCATAGGTGAGGTACTATAAATAATGACTTGGCGACTAATATTAGCAGAAGGATAACAAACTTTATATTAGTGGCAACTACAGGTCTCCGTCTAAAAAAGCATTTTGGGCTTTGATTTGCTGGCAGCTTAAATATTAAAATGGGTACTATATAAAAGTAATGGGGAGTTATTTTTTTAGTTTTCGAAACCATAATTTAATGAAAACGGCGATAAGCGTTTTTTAGGTAAAAATGTTTTGCCCATACAAAACACGCTTATTTTAGTCCGAATCTAGCTAAAACACGCTACGCTAAAATAAGCATTGCATTATCATACGACTTGCCTCAGAACCGAAGCTGTCAACCCCGATTCCACGTGGTCTTGTCTGCCCTACCCCTAGAGTGTATATAAAAAGCCGGAGGCGCGGAGGGAGAGCAGCCCTCGCCCGCCGTGACAAAGCTCGGGAGCCGTGCGGAGCGGAGCGGCTGAGGCTGGTCGCCGAAGGCGACCAACAAGCCGAAGCTGCGGAACGGAGTACGGGCGACCGTGCTTTGCCACGCAAGGGCGGAAGGGCTGCACTTCCCGCAGCGCCGGAGCTAAGGCAGAGTCTGACACAATATCCAAAAAAATATTGTCGGTTTTAGGAGTCCATATCTCGGTAATTATTAAGTTTAGAAAAAAGTTGTCCATACAAAACACGTTTATTTTAACGTATTCTATACGATAGAATCATAAAAAATAGGTGTCAATATGACATCACAGTCACACCTGACGAAAAATTGACCAAAATCAGAGCCACTAAATAAAACTATAGACCAAAATTATTATTTATACATGCAATTTTCAACTTTGATTAAAGCTCTTAAATTGTCGCACAAAGTATTTTTTTTATGACCTTGATTTATTTTATATGTAATCTCCATTGAACAATTAGAGTAGGCCATTTTCAACTTTTTATCCGCTGTCATGTTTCCGCTTAATTAGTTAATTCAGTCGCCAAAACAATAACTCGATGCTAGTTTATATTGAAACAAAGCCGAAAATTGATTACTTAGCTGCTACTTTTTACTTTAATAGTCTCCGCAATTAGTCGCCAACTTATTATTTTTGCTATCCCCTTTAATTTTTTATAAATCCCTAAATCTGATTAATTTGTCGCCGCGTTAAATACATGCCCTACATAAATATGTTCTCTTAGTTCACTTAAGCGTTTCCTCTTTCGCTTAACTTTATTTACACTGTGATTACCCATATTGCTTGCTGTCTAAAGTCGTATTACCGCGTTAGAAAAATGTGCACAGGTCCGGCGTCGACCGTTGTCACGAGCGTACTGGCGACTAGGCAATAGTCGGCCGCCGCCGCGCGCTGAACCATTTTATTTTGCCAATAACGAAATGAATTGGTATGATTGATGTACTCAACCTATTAAAAATCTATGAAGCACAAATCGAAATATACTAAAAAACTATTAAATAAAGCAAATTTTGTGTTGATATTCATAATAGTTATCGAAATATTTGGCTTAAGGTGTAAAAAAGGAGTACTTTTCAAAAAAAAAAACTATCGAGGATTTTTTCAGTAATCGTGTTTCTGATGAAGTAAAAAACTAGGGCATATACTGAAAATTTACATATAAAAAAGTTGCACTTGTAAGTTATGTGCAAGTATTGTATTAATATTTTCTAAAATTGTAGTTTTCACTATTTACAGCGCCTTAATTAAGCCAACTAACTATTTTTTTACAAACTGACCGGTGATTGACCTCAGTATCACCTGATGGTCTGAGTGACTACGGGGTCGAGGACGTAGCACGCCGGTTCAGTAATATAGCCTATCCACTCTTACCTTGAAGATACACAAATTATAATTTTCTGGAAATACACACGATGGGAGCGAGTTCCATTCCTTAGCGGTTCGCATTAGAAATGATGAACTATAGTTGCGGAGAGTGAAGTTTTCGATATTTCGATACCTTAGCTATGTGCTTGTGTGCTTGCCTCGCTGGCGTAATTGTCCCGACCGACTTTATATGGCCAAAAACTCTGGGTTTTTCAGTCCGTCCAGTGATAGTATCCGCACTACGCAGCTCGTGGACGTCGCTGCGTAAGTTCATGGTGAAACCGGTGATTTGGGCCGTGGAGAACGACGAACCCATGGAATTCCTTACCGAAATACGCCGTGTGATCATCGTGTTCCTGAATGTCGTTACTAAGGCGGTCACCGATGAGGTGCTCCTCGGAATCGTGGATACTGCGTTTAAACGTGTTTACAGGTTCGTTTTTTAATAAGAGTGTACTGAATCTGCCGCAGGATAGAGCGAGTGGATTGGCTGCTATAGGTGACACTTATTATGGGCCTATGATGGTTGCGTTTATCACGTGATAAATAATTGACAAAGCATCTGTCACTCACACTCGCATTTTTTCAAAACGTGACGGATATCGTCACTTATTTATCGCGTGATAAAAGCAACCATCATTAGGCCCGCAAAATGAGTGAATTCAAAATGAGCCACCCGTGAAAAAAAAATACAAGCGAATATAAAATTACTACTATTCACGGATTACTGATTTTGATTTCCGTGGCCACAAAATTAACGAATTTGGTTACTTTATTTAGACTCAAATTTTACTTGTGCAAGGACAAGCGTGGCAGGTTAAACGTCTAACCTCCCCTCTCGAATATAAATAGAGAGCAGTGGAAAAAAGGGGGAGGCCTTTGCCCAGCAGTGTGGGACACAACGGGCTCATTATATATACCTTTTGCTGCGTGATGCGTAATAATAGAGAGCGCAATTTAATGCGAGTTGGGAGTTCACCAAATTTTTGGCTATGGAATCAGGCGGTTGAAAGGCTCCAGAATTACCCAAAATCTGTCGCCTTCTACCTATGCCTCAGGTAATTTATACTTCGTCGCATAGAACTAGAAGTACTTACGGGGGCTTATTATGAATAATGTTTCAGTATATCCTCAGCATCAGACGGTCTCTTGAACAAAGTGTCCATGTTTGACAAAGATCTGATGTTCCTCTTAGTTTTCGGCTTGAGAGGAATGACTCACAAAGCCGAAGCTCAAAAGAGCCTGCTATGTGCTCAGACACTAAAGGAGAGCCTGGTCGATCCGAACATTACATCAGTTTCGATTGGGATCTCATCTGGTAAGATGCGTTTGAATAAAGCTAAATAACTTAAAGATTAGGCACCACAGTGAGAAGTAAGAAAAATAATGGATTATGTAAAGATTATGGTGTAAGCACCACTTAAATCATAAACGTATGATGTGGAAAATAAGCATCTATTCAGGTTCTTGTTTTGCATCTTAACTGTTTCATAATTTGCATATCCGAACCAAAGACGAATAGGTATACCATTTTAAACGTTATTTTAAATCATGTGTGTTCACAGTGTCTGCTACGAAGCAGACCTAATCATATTTTCTATTGTAGGAACCACGTACTGCGGCGTGGTCGGGCATGTTCTACGAAGGGAATATACAGTAATAGGTTCAGCAGTTAATAAGGTAATATTCTTGAGTTTTTATATACCTACTAGCCATCCTAGGATCCCCTACCGTTAATAACTTTGTTTAAGTTCGTAGGGTTTCTTCCCTAGTTCCATGCAGATTAAGGATCCAGCCTCACATTTTGAGCTAGGAGAACAATGCATGCAGTTTGAAAAGTTAGCATAGTGCTTCAGACACTACGCCTATTAATGTACCACCTAATAAATACGTTCCTAATAGTTATCGTCTAACCACCGGAATCACCGGATCTTCACCACCTCAACTCGAGTGGACTTCGCGCCTGAACCAATCACCGGCGGGAGGATCATGCTAAGGCTTATTACGGTGTACTTCCTTTTCGCCGAATTATGTTTCGCAAACGTTTCATTTGGGTCTCCTTCGCAATCCATAATATCGTATGTCCTAAAGTCAAATGCCATACCACATTTACTCTAAACACTTTTGACATATCAATCATTTGTCATAATGATTATTTGCCATAATGATCTTACATCCTAATGATCATAAACAATAATATTACATTACCTAATGCTCTAAATACCTAATATGTTTTGTACTAATCTATTAACACATAAAGCTTACGAGTCATAATATACAAAACCATATCACATGTCCTAAAGTCAAATGCCATGATGATTACTTGCCATAATGTTCATAAGCTATAATAACATTACCTAATATCCTACTTTAAGGCAGGTCAGACTTGGGTTAGGTTAGGTACGACGACGAGCGGAGCGAAATTTGATATTCGGGATAATGACATTCGTATTTTCAATAATCGGAAATTTATTCCTTAGGAATTATGAAATTCGGAGTTTTAAAAATCGGAATTAGTAAATTCGGAATTAAATATTTCGGAGTATTTGGGTAAAGATTATTTTATTTACCAATTTTTTACGTTAAAACAAAAATAGAAAACCAGATTTGGACAAATATCGAATTGGCTAAACCCCGAAAACTGTAGGTTGGGTTATTGGCTGAACCCCGAAAACTGTAGGTTAGGTTATTGGCTGAACCCCGAAAACTGTAGGTTAGGTTAGGTTTGTATTGTGACCACGTATAGCGGAGCGAGCGAAGCGAGCGGAGCGTCAGACTTGCTGAACCCCGAAAACTGTAGGTTAGGTTAGGTTTGTATTGTGACCACGTATAGCGGAGCGTCAGACTTGCTGAACCCCGAAAACTATAGGTTAGGTTATTGGCTGAACCCCGAAAACTGTAGGTTAGGTTAGGTTTGTATTGTGACCACGTATAGCGGAGCGAGCGAAGCGAGCGGAGCGTCAGACTTGCTGAACCCCGAAAACTGTAGGTTAGGTTAGGTTTGTATTGTGACCACGTATAGCGGAGCGAACGAAGCGAGCGGAGCGTCAGACTTGCTGAACCCCGAAAACTATAGGTTAGGTTATTGGCTGAACCCCGAAAACTGTAGGTTAGGTTAGGTTTGTATTGTGACCACGTATAGCGGAGCGAGCGAAGCGTGCGGAGCGTCAAAAGACTTGCTGAACCCCGAAAACTGTAGGTTGGATTATTGTCTGAACCCTGAAAACTGTAGGTTAGGTTAGGTTTGTATTGTGACCACGTACAGCGGAGCGTCAGACTTGCTGAACCCCGAAAACTATAGGTTAGGTTATTGGCTGAACCCCGAAAACTGTAGGTTAGGTTAGGTTTGTATTGTGACCACGTATAGCGGAGCGAGCGAAGCGAGCGGAGCGTCAGACTTGCTGAACCCCGAAAAGTATAGGTTAGGTTATTGGCTGAACCCCGAAAACTGTAGGTTAGGTTAGGTTTGTATTGTGACCACGTATAGCGGAGCGAGCGAAGCGAGCGGAGCGTCAGACTTGCTGAACCCCAAAAAGTAAAGTTTGAAAATCTGTGCGTACAAAACTATACTTACAGCATTAAAATTGTGTTGCCCGGATATCATGATTTAGGATACGTACCTATTAGGACACGTGATAATAATTAGGATAAGTAACTATTAAGACATATGATGATTATGGCAATTAGTATTAGGATATATAACTGATAGGACACTTGATCATTAGTACTTAAGAAAATAGTGCAAATAATCATTAGGATATTAAATATTAGGATGATCAATATTATGGCATTTATATTAGGATAAACGTTATTATGGCAAAAGATCATTATGACCACAGTTATTATGGAATTTACAAATAGGACAAAGGAAATTATGGATTCCAATATAGACCCGTTTCATTTCGCAAAAGTTTCATTTCGCCAAAAGCATTTTTCACTGAAACTGTAAACTGTGAATGTAAGAGACACGTCACGACATGGTTGAAAGGTAAAAGCTATGATGAGACTGAGTTACTAATTCAGTAATATCTTGTGTATGATGGTACTCTACTTATATATATATTTTTTTATCAAAATAAAATTGTAATAGTTAAAATAAATATTTTAAGGGCCGTTTCCTTCTGGTTTAGTTTCCAAACCACATTTACAAATACAAATACTCTTTATTGCACACCTCAAACATCAAGGAATAAAAAGAACAACATGAGATTCATTAAATTAACAGGCAGAGCTAAACAACAGACGGTCTTATCGCTAAATAGCGATCTCTTCCAGACACCTGCCATGTACTCTTTGTGAACGAAACTTTTTATTCTTAGATTTTACTTAATATTATATTTACTAATAGTATAAGGGCTTAATTGTACACTTTAATCTTAGATATATCCTATTAATTATTTATTTTTAACCGTGTATAACTTGGATGAGAGAGCGAATTCTCCTAACACAAGTACTAACTTAAAAGGAGAATTCAACATTATCTGTAATCTTGTTGAAAATAAATATATTTTTGATTTTGATTTTTGAAAACTATTTCAGATTGTTGTACATATCATCCTTTAGATTAGGTTAGGTTAGGTTAGGTTTGTTTTATAACAATTCGAAATAGTTTACAGTTTCAGTGAAAAATGCTTTTGGCGAAATGAAACTTTTGCGAAATGAAACGTTTGACGAAACGTAATTCGGCGAAAAGGCAGAGAACCGCTTATTACACTTGGCTAAATTTAGCATCCTAAGTGAGGGATGCAGCAATACGATGGAGTGAGATGGAGTTATCTCCTGAGTCGTGTTTTACAGGAACAGTACTCTTGTGCCCTTACCATGAGTTTACAGGGACAGTACTCGCTACCGACTGCGTAAAGGATTTGTATAGAGAATTGTAGTTTTACAAAGTATATAACCGCTAGGGGCGCTGCGCTGTACTATTCTCCGTACAAATCGTTTACGCTGTCGCTAGCGAGTACTGTCGAGTTCATTTACATCTACACACTTACGAGAACATAAATATCTGAACTCGATTTTATGCTCCTGACAATAGGGTCGTGTTCAGATATTTTTGTTCTTGCAAGTGTGTAGATGTAAATGAACTTGACTGTACGGTCACGTTAACCCATGGTACTGGAGACGCTGCTGGTCCGGTGCCGAGCGAGCGGTTAGGTGTACAAAAACTTTATGTAGCATAATCGAATCGATTTTCCAGGCGGCACGATTAATGATGACCTATCCTAACAAAGTAACGTGTGATAAGGAGACGTTCTTAAAAAGCAAAATGGACCAACAAATGTTCCGGTTGCTTGAATTCAAACCAATGAAAGGTATCATAAAACCTGGACCAGTCTACGAGTTTAACAAGAATGGGTCAGTGATTATGTATTATTGTCATGTGCCATCCCTAAGGCTGTCTTAGTAGGTATACATATAATCCAAGAAAATTAGATTGCAATATATGGAAAATTTGGCAAAATGAAAGGACAACTTTTATCTATCAGGATATGTAGGTTATAGAGCCAAGTTTAATTTTATCTACTCTCCCCCCCTCTCAGGGGTGAGCGTCACCCCCCCGCGCCCTCGAATGTGTCCCGGAGCGCGGTATTTTCCACTTTAAAAGAAAACTGTGTACGATACATACAAAGTGTATAGGAACGAAATAATCCTGAATAAATTTACTATAAACCTTTTAAACATACAAAAGCGATATCACTTATAGAATCGGCGCAATCTGTTACCAAATACTAACGTTTTTAATTATTGATCTTTTTTTTCTGCTAAAAGGTTAGTTATCTCAAAAACTGCACACTTCTCGGCCAAAATATGTATGACAAAAGTAAAGAATGGAAAATGTTCTTTCTAAAAATGTATAATTTATTTCTGTTACTCTTTCATTTACCGTTGCAATGCTATTTTTAAAATTTACGTCATTTGGCCATTATGCGAAATATAAATATTCGTACTAGTTAAACGGTGTTACTTGCAATACTATAGACTTCTTATATGTTTTTCTGTAATCTACAAATATTGAACTATATCCTGTATTTTTTATTTTTTTTTTAGCCTCACTATTTTAGGAAATAAGGGGTGTGTGGGGAAATCGTCAAGTTTTGCTCATTTTCGTAAATAACTTCAAAACCGTTTAATTTAGAATTATATAATACATATATTTGAGATGTTCATAATGTACCCCTTCATTTGATATGTCACACGATATACTATGCCATTTTTTTTTTCTATTTTGCCCCCTAAACTGGCCCTCATGTCAAAATTTATTTATTTGCGTTACGTTACGTTACACGTCCATGTTTGGGTCATCAATTTACATAAGTGTACAAAATTTCAACTCAATCGGTCCAGTAGTTTCGGAGCAAATTGGCTATGACCGACGGACGGACTGACACAGACACACCAGGGATCCTACTATAATCATAGCGAATTTTCTCCAAAACTACTGGACCGATTGAGTTGAAATTTAGTACACGTATGTAAATTGATGACCCAAATATGGAAATGTAACGTAACGTAAAGTAAATCAAGTAATTTGAAACATGGGGGCCAGATTTGAGGGGTAAATTAGAAAAAAAAATAGCAAAGTATATCGTGTGACATATCAAATGAAAGAGTACATTATGAATATCTCAAATATATATATTTAATAATTCAAAATTAAACGGTTTTGAAGTTATTTACGAAAACGAGCAAAACTTGACGATTTCCCCACACACCCCTTATTTCCTTAAATAGTAAGTCTAAAAAAAAATAAAAAATACAGGATATAGTTCAATATTTGTAGATTACAGAAAAACATATAAGAAGTCTATGGTATTGCAAGTAACACCGTTTAACTAGTACGAATATTTATATTTCGCATAATGGCCAAATGACTTAAATTTTAAAAATAGCATTGCAACGGTAAATTAAGGAGTAACAGAAATAAATTATAAATTTTTCGAAAGAACATTGTCCATTCTTTACTTTTGTCATACATATTTTGGCCGAGAAGTGTGCAGCTTTTGAGATAACTAACCTTTTAGCAGAAAAAACAGATCAATAATTAAAAACGTTAGTATTTGATAACAGATTGCGCTGATTGTATAAGTGCTATCGCTTTTGTATGTATGAAAGGTTTATAGTTAATTTATTGAGGATTATTTCGTTCCTATACACTTTGTATGTATCGTACACGGTTTTCTTTTAAAGTGGAAAATACCGCGCTCCGGGACACATTCGAGGGCGCGGGGGGGGTGACGCTCACCCCTGAGAGGGGGGGGAGAGTAGATAAAATTAAACTTGGCTCTATAACCTACATATCCTGATAGATAAAAGTTGTCCTTTCATTTTGCCAAATTTTCAGCTAATCTTACTGAATTAATACCGGGGGCCCTGGGCACACCATAGTTAGGGGCCCCATTGGACGATAAGAAAACGTCGTCTATGTTTTGGGTGATTCTTCGGAGTTTTAACCGCCTTATTACCGAGGCCACAATATTGACGAACCCTGGACATACTCCGAATGCCCGGTGAGAAAGAGAGGTCTGTCCATTCACTCAAGCAAATGTTGAATAACACCTAAAAGAGCAGCCAGACACGACGTACCCTGGAATTTGAACTTGAACAACGATAAAATGCAATGTAATTCAGACAACTTGTTTTTGCAACACTGATTACAAGTAGAGAAGGTTTTCGATTGAGTCCCTTATTCAGTCGTATTTTTCTAATGTTTGTTACCTCATTTATAAAACGATTCGGAAAATTTATATTTTGGCCGAGAGCACGCATCTCCAAATTGGTCCCATTCAATTTAGGTGAAGATCTGATGATATAATAGACGAATCTAAGGATACTATATTAAGTTTATTGCGATTTCGGTGTTTTAATATAATCATTCAGTTGATTTTAGAAATACGATTTCCCCTTCTTTGTTGTCGATTATTTTGTGTGAAAAAGTAATTATTCAAAGATATCTACTATATTATTTCATAATATAATGTTGTATAGAAGATAAAGGTATCAAATATCCAACACAGATGGTCTAAAAGCGAAAGCAGTCGGCGCCATGTAGTTCTGGGTCGAGACGACGAATTGCGTATGTTCATTACGACCCTAAAGGACGCCATACAGCACCAGCATCAACCGTTCGCAAGACCCGAGGACCATGTCTACGGAGTGGCTATTCTTGTAAGTGTTTTTATCGCATGATACAGGTCCAATTCAAATCTACTCATTCATCACAGACTATACGTGGTATGCGTGCTCGTAGATACCTAGGCGCACGAATACCACGTCTGGCATGTGATGAAATTAATAAAACTGTAGCTATAACACAGGATTCAAAACAATACAGAATGTACTACAGAATACAAAATGTAATACAGAATGTTCCTTATAAATGGGCCCTAACCCTATTACTAAGCTTTCGCTGTATGTACAGTCAACCAATTTGATTTCTAGACGACTATAGAACCTTGTCACAATGACAATGATGTGAGATTTCAAACGGCTTTCATATTTATGTTCACTGTGACAAGGTACGAAATGGCCTAGGAATCAAATTGGTTGACTGTACCTACGTCGTCGGTCACAAGTTCGGTCGGGCACATCTATCCAACCTTAAATACACTTAGCCGTAACCGGTAGTACCTACACTTGATATTAGCATAGAGCATTGCATTACTATCGCCACAATAAAAAAAATATACAAAAAAACAATTGACGGTATGGAACCCTTCGTGCGCGAATTCGGCACCTCAAATATCATAGTGCCATCTATTGGTGATTTTAGTGTTTTTATAGTAACTTGTTCAGTTGTCACCGGAATTACGTTTCTCATTAATTGAGGTCGGTTGTTTTTAAAGTTATTATTATTATTACTAATAAAGCAAACATGAAAGGATTTTCTATTTGTAGGGACCTGCCATGGTCGGTAAGAAGCGACTCATGGAAGAATGTATTTACCTCACGCCTAACTTCTTCCGAGTTATACAAATTTCTTTATCGAAGTCCGACAAGGTACGTACAAGTCTTAAAACTTTCTTAGCAATTGAAAAACGTATAAATGTGATGGATGGATCTTATGAATAGGTATAGGTACCTACCTATAGTAATGAGTAGATGAACCATTGATACAAAGATCAAATCACAAAGACAAACTGAAATGCATTAACCTGGCAGAAGACGGTGGGAATCAAATCCGTTACCTCTGTATTACCGGTCTAACGTGTCTACCACTCGACTATCTCAACGCCAGGAGACCCTAAAAATTCTTCCTTATGTGTTGATTTTTGCATTGTTTATTTGAAAGACTAAGATTTACACCTCACTTTATTTAAAATGTTCTTTGTGCTTTGATCTCTGTATCACTGGTCCAATACAAAAATTGTCGTGTTTTCATAATAATAAAATTCTAAAACATTAACTATATGGTTCATAAAATAACGAGTAACTTTCAAAACAATTCTAAACACACACTAAAAAATCTTGTTTTCGCAAATGCAGATACCATACGGATTGTTTCGTCAGATAGCATTAAAAATGTTGACGGGCGATTCAAAAGAAGCGGAAGACAATATGGAACACAAAATTCAAAAAAGGTCAAGATGTTTGTGTGTTCAGGGGAAAGGGGGCGTTGAGGAAACTTCTGCTTGTAAGCGCCAAAGACGGCAAATCACGTGGATTGCAAGTTGTGCCACTGACGCCATCGTCGCCTATAATTAAATTCCTACCCAAGCTGCTCACAAAACTGCATAAGCGTCTATACAGCCCTCTAAGGCAACCCAACGCCTTTAGACGTCAGAATTGCAATATTCCAAAAAAAATATTCATTCTTGTGTAGTTTTTTAGGTTACGGTACCCTAAGGGTAAAAAACGGGACCCTATTACTAAAACTCCGTTGTCCGTTCGTCTGTCTTTCTATCTGTCTGTCCGTTTGTCACCAGGCTGTATCTCATGAACCGTGATAGCTAGACAGTTGAAATTTTCACAGATGGTGTATTTCTGTTGCTGACAAATACTAAAAACAGAATAAAATATATCAGTGGGGCTCCCATACAACAAATGTGATCGGTTAACTTTGCACCTCGTTTGTATGCGGCGCCATACATACCTACCTACCAGGTGCAAACTTAACTTAACCCGGCCAGTTAAGATGGGAAGTGTTTGTACGGAACCATCGGTGCGCGAGTCTGACTTTAGCCTATTTTAAATCCCTGTTGATTCTGAAGCAGTTATTTATTTTTTGCTTCACCGCTTGGTGCTCAGAAGGTCTTTTTTCGATGTTTTTACATTAGTAATGAAAAGAAACGATGTTGTTCAGAAACCTGATAATAGTTCAAAGTAGATTTGATTGATAAAATAACCCGCATTAAAATTGGAGCGGTGAGTACATACAATTTAAAGTAGCTGTCAGTTTTAGTAGGTATGTGATATATGGTGACATAAGCCAGTATTCAATTATCAGCTACTTTTGTAGGTGACCGTGCTTACATATAAATTTACATATTAATATTTCAGAGTGCGCATCAACAAAATGAGTCCTGTTGAGATTCATGTCATAAATACCATTTTCGGCTGCAGTTTCGCTTTACCCTCCGAGTTTCTTGAGGAGATTCCCAATGAAAATAGTCTTAAAAATGTAGTGGGCAACATATTCAAAAACGTAAGTAGTAAATTAAGAGGCCACGTCAGACGACAAAGGGTGCGTTTCGACTGACGCATTGTTCTTCTAAGTTTTGTGGAACGGATCGTGATTTGACCAATTACGCTGTTTCCACTTCAATCACACGCAATTCCGAGCACTTTGATTGGTCAAACTCTGTTCGCTCCGCTCAGAGCGGAACCAGCGGACCTTTCGAGTATTCGGTGTCACTTCACTTCACGGGCGCCATGGAGGGTGCATGTGATATTGCTGTTCTGAAAGTTTTATTCAGTTGTTATGAAAACGGGACAGCAGTACCTTTAACATTCGTGTGTGATCGCCGTTATACGAAGTTTCTTTCTAAAACCCGAATCTCTAATCTCACTCATCTAAGATATAGTGATATCTGCAGATAATTATACTTATAATGCTCGGTTCGGCTGATATAAGAAGTCAATCCTGACAGCTGTCATCTCAATAAATTTTATGACATGCCACGACTTTTGTGGCAAGCAGCAGCCGCGAGCAGTGGCCATAAGCTTTTGGACTTTTCGCTCCCAACTATGGCGGCCGTTCACCGCTGCCGCGTGCCGCCGAACTCGTGGTCGGTTAGATTAGGAAATGTATTGAGTTGACATGTGTCAGGATTGACTTCTTGTTGGCCGGTCACTATATAGATGGGTAATTCTTATTCTCATGCATTTTTTTGTGATTTGTAAGAATCACATGTTTATTTTGTTTAAATCAAAAATCTATTTATGCCTTTGTTGAGCAAATATCCTCTACTTATCTTTTATAAACACATTTACCTTAAAATATTCAGAAATATATATAAAAAAAGAATGTTTGCCCAAAATGTCACGTCCATGCCGTGTGATATCTCCCGATTTTCTAATAAAATATTTTTTTCTGCTACAATATCAAGTAATTTTGACTAATGTTATACGAATGACGCAAAGCTAATAAATGTCTGATAACATTACGTCGCCTCGCGAAAACAGGGTTCCATGTGATACTTACACAGGTTTTCAAGAACAGAGAAATGAAATTTTGCATTTTAAATATATACTTATTTTTACTTTTTTGTAAGCAACAGTGATTGAAGAAAGACAATGATATGCAACTTTATCGATTAAAATACAAAAATGTGTTTGTAGCAAACGCCAAATAAGTTTATTTGTTAAATTCGTATTTATAAGGTTCTATCTGAAATTAGTAAGTACTGCTGCGGGCTTGTAAAACAACAAGGTGCTATGTGAGCTGGAACCTTGGAACCCTTATGTTCATTGCGATTAGAACTTTGAGACTTTAGCCGTCAAATTACAGGTAATAGAATTAATACAAATTTCAGAAAATATTAAAAAAATATAGGCATATAACAAAATAAAATAAATTAATGCATCTTCATATTGTAATAATTATTGTGCATGTATGTCGGCGAGGGCGAGGGCGACTAAGAATTTTCAAAATGCTAGCATATTCTGTTTCATGCCAACTGGTTTTGTAAGACACAGTGAAATAACACTGTATGAACTTCAATGCAACTACTTTTGTGTAGAGAATTGTACCATAATTCAGATATTTTGTGCAGTTACTGTAATCAAAAAAGTCATCCCTCTGCATTTGGTTAACATTGGAGGGCTTTTTCAAATCAACTTTCGTTAGCAAGCGAAGAAGAAGCGATGAATAAAATTCAGCAGCAGACATAGTTCTGTCAATGCATGAATGAGCAGCATCTACTTCCTGCACAGCAGAATGTCCGGGGGTTGAATATTTTAGCTCTATAGATTCAATGTAGTCATGTTCCTTCAAAAAAATTAATATCGCAAATGACATCAACGAATTACGATTCTGAGGCACGCGAGAATCACTCCACAGGTGAGTTTTTTAATACTAATATTTACTGAGGATTGTCTTCAATATTTTAATTAATCCTCTTGCAAAATTACATCCAGATTTGCCTGCAAATGTTTCGTTCAATATAGCACAATAAACCAAACATTACATTAATTAAACATTTTAACCTTAAATGTCTGAATGATCATTTTAATAGTTAAATTAGGATTATCATATTATTAAAAGTCATTAAGTTTTGATAGTGGATGATGAATTGCTGATTAACATGTTGAAGCGTTCTGTATTAGGTATATCATCAATACAGAATTCCAGATGGAACCTTGTTTCATGCTCCGAAAATTCAACATTTGCAGATAGAACTTAGTATACCTCTAGATTTCTCATAGCCCATTATTGATATTCGAAAATTAAATATAGCAAAATACCCGTAATGTGAAGGAAGTTAGTTCAATACAAAAACACAGGTTTCTTAAAAATTGTCAGATAGAACCCTGTTTTCGCGAGGCGACGATTATTAAAAAGTTGTAAAAGTATAATGTAACAGTTTCTGATTCAGAACATCATAAAGTTTGTGATCAATTTTTTTGTCACAGCCATGTGTGTTTGTTTAAATACGTGTAACTTGGTAGACAATTATATTTGAAGCTAGCAGCCCTATTTAGGCTTTTTAAGAATGGAAAAACTACCTTCTTGTCGGTTCTGCTTATGACAAAGTGCGGTGAATGTATAGCAAAAATATTTTCTTGTATTTATTAAAGAAAAGGACAACCTTAGTACGTCACCACCGTGGAATGAGTTTTAAATGTAAGTTCTACTGTTATGTTATTGATACTTATATAAATTGTACCTCAGAAATAACAGAATAAGGTGATTGTTTAAAATTGGCGAGACAAAGCAAATTGTTCCATTATGTCGCACATGTTCAAAATTTGTCACGACCATAGATAGATCTAAATGTCACGACCACGGAATTTGTCACACCCATGTTATACAGTCTCACAACTATGCTTAGGGATGTCACAGCCGTGTACACATGCATTACTTTAATCACTTGCAGAGGGTATTAAGCTTGTCCATCTGCACCAAAAATTAGCCTTTGGTATGTACTCTTAATATACATCGCAATATATCACAGAAAAAAAAATAAAAAAAAATGTTAATATTTTAAAACTATATGAGAATCACCCAGGTACTGGGACTACTAGTACTTGAAAAGTCGCCTTTTTTTCGAAATTGTGGTTTCGTTGATTCAAAATTCTGTTACAGGATAAATTTTGGATAGTAGCAATAGAAGAAGCAACATACACAGACGACGAGTCCTGGAGGTTAATTCTGATTCTCTTGGACCTCAAAATAATATTTGTCATCATGACTATTGCTGACCATACGGCTATGTCTGGTAACTTAACATAATCATTATCATTAATTAATTTAATATTCTTAAACAGTGTTTTTACACTACGATGAAAGTGTAGGTGACTGACATTGATTGACGCTTGAACGTTTGCTCTGAGAACAGCAGGTTGTTTTGTTGTCCAGAAAAAACAGTTGTGTTTTTTGTATATTTGGTCAGCATCGACATCGTTTTCGTCTTCGTAGATCTTACCTAAAATAAGTTTGTTTTGCGACGAGAGGAAAAACAGGAGACACGCCGCGACGAGTATTCAGGAAGAAAGCCCGCGATGAAAAGAACGGGCGCCATTGCTACAAAAAATATATAGACGCGCCTGCGGGGAGAAAATCTCAGTTCCTGGCCAAAGCAAGACGAAGTTTTACAACTTTAGACATACCACGGGCGGTAATTCATAAAGCTCCAGATCGCATATTTATGGCCCTCACCATCGGTTCGGGCCACAAACACCTGCGATCTGGGACATTCACGAATTCACCGCATGAACGTGACGATTATAGGCCCGCGGCTCAACCAAATGTGTCAATCTAATGTAGATTCAAGACATTCATACAACTGATGATGTTCAATGCAGATGAGGCCCAGAGGTGTCTATCAAGCAATATGCTGTTGAAAATGGCTCTATCCGGCCTGGAACACTGTTATCACGCGGCGGTAGCCTGCCAGTTCCTTGACGTGCAGGGTATCCCAGCTGATTTGGAGAAGTAAGGAAGAAAAAAAGATTATATCCCGTCAGCTACGGAATGTCCCCTCGGGGCCGCGTAGTAAATCCCGACCTGTGTTTTTTACTCATTGCGGCGCAAATGAGCAATTTTCTCGTCTTCCCAGGCCCATAGGACTGTGACAGGGTATATAGAAGGGTGATTCTAGACCGTCAGTCCGCTGTAAAAATATTAAAAGTATGAGCTACACCGAGCTGCAAACTGTCATACAATTATTAATGTAACCATAGGTACTTCTTACCATACTTAATCACTACATAGTATAAAACAAAGTCGCTTCCTGTCGTCTGTCCCTATTATGTATGCTTAGAATATTTAAAACTACGCAACGGATTTTGATGAGTTTTTTTTAAATAATAGATAGAGTGATTCAAGAGGAAGGTTTATATGTAATGCATGCATAATTTATCAGAATTGCACCCGTGCGAAGCCGGGGCGGGTCGCTAGTCTAATAAAAGCATATTATTATGGCCACTTGCTTGGATATTTATGACAGCGGACTGACGGCGGTTGAAACGCCTGTAGAATCACCCTGGACTTTGGTACATTTTATTTAAAGTTAAATATATGTGGTTCAGATTAATACAAAGCGCAAGTGACGGCAAGCCTGGCTGGATCCAGAATTTTATCATATCATTAGTCCAACAAGGCGACTTGAGCATAGCAACAGTGATGAAGACCACGGCCCTAGAAAATGGAACTGTGGTGCCTCCACCGCTTTTACTGAATAGGGCGATGTCCATTCTTGAATACGATGACCTGACTTCGTTAGATGAGTATTTTAAAGTACGTAACCTTTATTTTGTGCCACCGTATTCTCTGTCGTAAAAGTCCTATTGTGCGGCTTACCATAAGTATTAAGGACTACTTAGAGATGTGTCGTTCGCGAGTGAGTGATTTCCTCACTGAAGAATAAACCAACTCACTATATCGGTACCTATATCTTTCATTCGCAACCAATCACTAACTCAATATGAACTGAACTGAATGATGCTAAGTATTTGACTTTATGAAGTTATACTTGAAAGAAATTAACGACGTCAAATAATTAATTTATTTTGAGATGAGTCACATTGTTCCAAAAGCTACGTCATCATTAGTATTAGGTAGATAATTTTGCATACTTTCTTAATAATTCTTACGACACATCATTCAAATGAGTATGATGATACCTATGATGGAGCAGTTTGATCCACTGAACGAAAAAAAGAATGAAAGAGGACAAGTTATAGGTATAAAAATGCAAAAAAAAATGCCCTTATCGCACGCTGCCGTATCGTATGCGACCGAACGGGAAACTAATTAAACTATTGATATACATTTATTTATTTTATAATAATTTACCTACATATCTGTAACTTACAGCTAATTGCCAAGGCGTGACAGATCTTAACTTCAAATTAATTAATAAGCATATTACTAATATCCTTAACAGTGAATAATTACAAATTAAAAACAAATAAAAAATAAAAATATACATCTAGAACTTTTGATATGTTTCATTATAGGTATTTTTTGTTATAAATTAACAATTGACTTTTAAAACGTACCAACACGTTGCGTTGTTACGCGAAATTGTTCTATAATTTTTGGTCATAATCATAAAACTGAAAGTATTAGTTATTTTTATAAGACGAGACGGGAAATCGGTTATGATGAATTGATGAGCAGTTATGCAGGGAACTGTATTAATATATTAGATTTATACTGTGATTAAAATTTATTAAAAATAATAAAAATAAACCTCAGAAAATCTTACTTACAGTTTGATAAATTTCAGGAAATCTTGAGAAGATTAAATCGTGGCAATACCCACAAATCGAAAAGCAGTCTTATGATGCACAGAAATAACTTCATCCAAGTTGCAGTTCTCGCTGATACTTACGAGGTTTTGAATCTCAACGTGTCCACGGAGGCTGACGGTGAGCAGGGTTGCCGTCCGTCCGGGTTTCCCCGGATGTCCTAGCTTGGAGGCTGTTCAAAAAGTGTCCGGGGAGAACAGGGGACACTTTTTAGTGAATTAAAAATAAAGCGATTGTTTTTTTAATAATGTTATTTTCGGACACGTCCGGGCAAACATGCGATTTACGTCAAATGTCCGGGTTTTTTAAGTCTGTCCGGGTTCGGTGAATTTAGAGATGGTAACCCTAACAATGAGAGTGTAAAAAATTGTGTCCACAACTTTGTCCACGTAAAACATTTTTCTTTATCAGTTGGATAGTCTGGATGTGCAGCCGCAGGGATAGCAATCAAAATTAGTTAAAATCCGTCCGTTTTGAATGGCATGATGAGCAGACAAAGCATAGTTTACCAACATCAACAGATGGCGCTGGATCAAATCTATAAAACAAATCCTGCATCGCGCTGTTAACCCTTTACCGCATATAGGAAAAAAATAGTTGTTTGAATTTGAACCTTGATCTGTGCCAATAAGGTCCAAGTTCATATCTGCCATATATGGTTTCGTATGCGGTAAAGGTTTAAGATTTTCCCTGAAATAATGACCCCTCTCCTTAGGAAACTAACTTTCAATATAAGTTTCGAATTTTATAATTATAGTAATAGTATAGTAAGTGTAGAGTAGGGTAGTAGGTAGGTGATAATAGTGGATTCTAAGACCACTAAACATTTTTCATTTATGTATTAGGTATAAACATATTCCAGATTTTTGTGATTAACCGACTTTGATTCGCTCCATATTTCATAATCATCGTTTTTTCGTAGCAACTATTTTGAAGACGTACGATTCTCTATCGCCATTTGAAAAAATGCTTTTGAAATGCGCCTCTGTAGTAGGCCTTGCGTTTTCTCGGCGAATTATGCAGTATCTACTGCAGTGTGATTCCCCAAGGAAAATTGCGGAAGGTAATCAATCAGTAACTTTTACCTAACAGTAACAGTAATAATGTTGGAAACCTGTTGAGCACCACAAATACAGTCATAGATATGCTGACGGAAAGTTGTGCCCGAGATACCACGACGTCATTTGCCGCTATAAAATGAGGAGTATATTTTCAAAAGGGCTTATTTATCTATGAGACTCATACAAAAATAAGCTGTTTTGAAAAGACTTCTCAAATGTTATATTATCTACTGTTAGCTTTCTTGGCGTTAGGGACACAGTTTTCCGTCGACCAGCAGATCGGTCAAAAGCGGTTCATCTTGCGTCTTACTTCTATTTCTAATTAGTACCTACCTTCCTATGATTGCGTAAAGGTAGGGTCTGGTGATTCTGTGTTATGTAACTCAACCTGCAAATGTAACCCATCTCCCACATACATCGAATAAATCATTCATTCAAATCATTCATTCATTCAATAACTCATTCATTCATCCATTCATTCATTCATTCGTAATGATATTACCAAGGAATATTACGTAAGTGTACAATAATATTATTGAATTACTAGCTGCGTCGCGCGGTGTTACCCGCTCATCCCACGGGAACACTACATTTTTCGAGGTAAAAAGTAGCCTATATGTGTTAATCCAGGGTGTCAGCTACCTCCGTCATTCATCATAATTGGTCCAGCCGTTTGAGCGTGAAGAAGTAACAAACATACACATAAACACACTAAAATTTTCGCCTTTATAATGTTAGTGTGATTACATTTTCAGCTGTAGAAAAATTATTCGCAATTGGAGTCCTGGAGTGTGAAGGTGGAGATTTCACTAAAAATACGTCAAAGGTGTTAATCCACGCGGCACCGGAACTGGAAGGAGCCCTCCCACCGTACTGTTCCTGTCTCGGCGCTAAGCGACTGGGTAACAAAACTTGCACCTCTAAGCTATTGATGAGCTTATTCGTATGTTATGTCAAAAATTTAGCAATTAAATTGTAGCTCAATTATATGTTACATAGGCTTTAAACGATTTGCTCCGACATACCATACGGGTTAAAAGGATATAGGTATCAGTGCTTATTTTCGCATACAAATTGCGGTTTTGTTCTCGAATGCTTCCTCCTTCAAAACTGAACCGATCGTAACGAAATATTGGCAACTGAATAGGAAGTAAATGTTCTGTGTCGGATCATTTCGATTTTTGCCCTTATTATTATGAAATTTCAAAATTTGTGTACTAGGCGTTTATGGCTAAAGTTCCTCCGCAAACGGCCGACAGGTAAAAAAAAATCTAAAATCATTTGCGCAAAAATCGAAACGGCCCGACGGAAAAATTTCTTCTCATTCAGTTCCTAAAATATCGTACAGATTGGTTGAGTTGTGGAGGAGGAAATAGACGAGAACGGTGGAAACCAAACTTGATGTAAACTGATAGTCTTACTCTTAACGTAAACTGATAGTCTGGGAAAGGGAACAGTGATATCCGCTTGATGGATGGATTTGTATGAGGTTGACATATAGCCGGTGGCCTTCTGCCGGCCTTCGGACTTCCGACAATCTGTCGTGGACTGGCATCGGACGGATGTTCAGATACTTTTAAATAATAAATATCGGACAGCCCCACACAAATCCATCTATTCCCGCGGTATTCACAGCAAGCTCAGTAGGCTTGTGTTATAGCCATTATAGGACGATATACATACTTATATGTAGACATCAGAATTAAATACACAGAAAACATCCACGACCCAGGAACAAATAATAGAGTCCATCACTAAAATATTTGTTCTTTGCCGGGATTCGAGCCCAGGACCGTTGGCTCAGTGGGCAGATGCACATCACTGCGCCAACCGCGTCGTCAACTATGACTCGTGTCTTTCGCTGTCGCGCGACAAGCGTAGTTGTAGTACGATGTGCTAGGTCTGCAGTGTGCAGCGTAAGTTACATTCACCACTACGTGTGCTGTGATGGTTCGCTCTATCACCACCACCACCAAGCACTTCGTTCACACATAAATAAGTCAACATCATTGTCATTGGCCTATTGAATCTATAAAAACCGGTCAAGTGCGAGTTGGACTCGCGCACCGAGGGTTCCGTACAAACACTCCATCCTTAAGTGGTTAAGTTAAGTTTGCACCTGGTATGTATAGCGCTCCATACAAATGAGGTGCAAAGTTAACGCAACCAATCCCGTTTGTTGTATGGGAGCCCCCCTTAAATATTTATTTTATTTTATTTTTAGTATTTGTTGTTATAGCGGCAATAGAAAGAAATACATCATCTGTGAAAATTTCAACTGTCTAGCTATCACCGTTCTTGAGATACAGCCTGGTGACAGACGGACGGACGGACGGACGGACGGACAGCGAAGTCTCAGTAATAGGGCCCGGTTTTTACCCTTTGGGTACGGAACCCTAAAAATGATTTAAGCAACACCAATCAATTGTGTGTTGTCGTCTTCGTTGGCTGGGCCATGTCGCTCGTAGACCAAAAGAGTATGTTGGAAATAAATGTCTTGAACTATTAGTTCCTGGAGTATCTCGCGGACGGCCGAAAAAGTGCTGGCTTGATGTCGTGAAAGAAGAAATAAGTGTATGATAATATCACTATTGAGGATGCAAAGGATCGGGCAAAGTTAGGGAAGGCGGACCCTGGCGCTGGCCGGTACTTAACGCCGTCAGGATGATGATGATGATGATGATGATGATGATGATGATGACGATGACGATGATAATGATGATAATGTTGATGATGATGTTGATGATGATGATGATGATGACGACGACGATGATAATGATGATGATGATAATGATGACGATGATAATGATGATAATGTTGATGATGATGATGATGACGACGACGACGATGATAATGATGATGATGATGTTGTTGATGATGATGATGATGATGAGTAAATTGCGCCACTTACGAACATGGCATAAAAGGCCTGGCCCGAAAGGAGCAGTGCTTTGATTAATGGTTTTTGTTTCAGCCGACTGCGATGATCTTCCAGACTATGCATTTTGTAGTTACATGAGGTTCAAACATCCTTTATTCCGAACCACTACTTACGAGCTGTTAACAGAAACTCAAAAGGTAAACATTCATGTGATAATGTGTTACCTTAATCTGAGGATGACGTATCAATGTTATCAACGTTAGATACTAAAAAGAGTTTAAAATACCTATAATTTTATTACTATTACAAAAAACAGGCCAAATGCGAGTCTGACTCGCGCACCGAGGGTTCCGTACAAACAATTTCCATCTTAACTGGCCGGGTTAAGTTAAGTTTGCACCTGCACGTCTAGCATAACTTTGACACGCGACTCATGTCGCGCAAGATAGCATCATCCGTCACTATCTCATTGTACTCAGATAGAGACAGGTAGTATATCTCGCGCGAGAAAGAGTCGCGTGTCAAAGATATGCTAGCCGTGCTGGTATGTTTGGCCCGCATACAAATGAGGTGTAAAGTTAACGCAACCGATCACGATTACTGTAGGTATGGGAGCCCCACTTAAATATTAATTTTATTCTGTTTTTAGTATTTGTTGTTATAACGGCAACAGAAATACATCTGTAGGTATATTTCAACTGTTTATCGCGGTTCATGAGATACAGCCTGGCGACAGACGGACACAGAGACAGACAGACGGATAGCGGAGTCTTAATAATAGGATCGGTACCCTAAAAAGAGTATCTACACTACATTGAAATGTCTTCATGACTTTCAGCGAGAAATGCATGCTCGGGCTCTGCTATACTTGGAGCACAACACTCGTCGGTGCTTCTACTGCGGCTCGAGCTGTTTCCACAAGATGATGGGCAAGCGCACTCATGATGTAAGCTTAAAACCCGCTCCAGACCTTCCGATCCGATCCGATTTATCGGAAGAAATCGGATAATGTGTAGTGTTTTAGGTCCTAACTATTGCACTACACATTATCCGATTTCCTAACAATTACGCTACACATTATCCGATAAGTAGGATCGGATCGGGTAGGATCGGAAGGTCTGGAACGGGTTTTATACTTTGTAATCTTTGTATTAGTGTCCTAGCTGATGGGCAGAGGAATGTGCTTATTGCTGTCTCGTTTCAGCTTAGTCAAAATTTCTTTCGTATGTCCGGATATTTGGATGTTGGGATTTCCCGCTGTTCTCGCCAATTCTTGTGAAATTTTGTGAGTAGTTCTGTTGATTTTTTTAATTTTTCAAAACGCGGAGCTAAGTGTGTGTGAAAAGTAAAAAAAATATAAATTTTGGCAATTTCGAAAGAAACTCTCACAGAGCCAAAAAATTAGATCAGTTAAGTGAGTAGAATCGAACTTAAGAGGGCGCCAACGCGTTAGCTAGCTCTCTCTCTCACTGAGCGTAAGGGTGAGGGAGATGGAAGTGCGTGCTCGGAAGCGCGGAAATCATGTTTTTTGAGTTGTGTCATAAACTTGTGCATTTTATATTGAAAATAGTTTCACAGTTTCTGAGAACTTATAATTGTGCATCTATTAAGCTAAAAAACATTGTTAATAACGGAAGGGTTTTGAAGATCCAACCGAAAAAAGAAAAAAAAAGGGTTATGTTTGAGATATAAAAGTATCGAGAAAATGATTACCAATCGTGTTTTCACGTTGACAAGATTGAAGGAAAACTGTTTAAGTTTCTTATTTTCAAGGGACAGATTTTTAATCACTATGGATGTTGAGATCTAGGATCATTCGCCTGACGAATTTTGCATGGGTGGGCTCTTAAGCCCCATAGTCAGAGGCAGGCTTTATACAGGAATTTGATTCCATTTCTTACTCAATACTCATTGCGAATTGGTTGTGATTGTGAGCCATCAGGTGGGTTCGTCAGAATGATGATTAGGCATCGGACTTCTGATTACATTAGTAGGACTTAAGAGAGCTATGGAGCCGATATTAATATTTAAATATAATTCATACACATACTCATTCATCTGTTTCATTCCAAACTGCCTTTATAATTCAGTGAATAAACGATTTTGACCTTACAGACGGTCCGGTAGTTTTGAATTTTTGATATGTTGTCTAATATGGTTAGTCAGTGCTTAAAATGCAAAATGCACGATTCCCCCACATCCGCGCCCGCCGCCATATTGAAAAAACTGGCACTTTCTTCATATTTTTGCTCATATCTTCCTTTAGGAGCATTTTCGCTAGATGAAAGCTTCAACAATGTTATAGAGAGTTAAATTTACTACATTTTCCATTTTATATTTTGTTTCTAGGACAGATAATTACGGAGATATGAACATTTAAAAAAACTTAAGAAATTGCAATTTCCAACTCAAAAACAAACTTCTGGATTATATCTTCGTTTAGGAGCATTTTAGCTAGAACAGTGCTGGGGCAATTTTGTAGAGAATTAAATTTACTATAATTTACATTTCAAATTTTGTTTCTAGGACAGATAATTACGGAGATATGTAAAAAATAAAGTCACATTTTCCGAAAATGTATGTAAAATGGACATGAGCTTTATAAGCAATTATATTTCCTACATGTTTTAATTTGTCCTAGACTAGTCCGTAACTGAATGATAGCGTTCTAAACCAAGAATTTTTAGAATTTTTCGGAAAATTCGACTTTTCCTGTTTTTTAAATGTGCATATCTCCGTAACTAACCGTCCTTGAAACAAAATTTGAAGTATAAATTATAGTAAATTTAATTCTCTACAACATTGCCCAAGCTTTGTTGCAGCTAAAATGCTCCTAAACGAAGATATAATCCAGAAGTTTGTTTTTCAGTAGGAAATTGCGATTTTTTTAATTTTTTTAAATGTGGATATCTCCGTAACTATCTGTTCTAGAAAAAAAATATAAAATGAAGAATGTTTATATAAAATGAAAAATTTAACTCTCTATAACATTTTCTAAGCTTTCTTCTAGCTAAAATGCTCCTAAAGGAAGATATGAGCAAAAATATGAAGAAAGTGCCGGTTTTTTCAATATGGCGGCGGGCGCGGAGGGGGGGAAATTGTGCATTTTGCATTTTAAGCACTGACTAACCATCCTAGACAACATATCAAAAATTCAAAACTACCGGACCGTTTGTAAGGTCACACATAGTACTTTAGTCTCTATTCACCGTATTATTATCGTTATTGTGGTTAACATTCCCATGTGACTAAAATTATAAATTTGGGTGGATCAACTTTTTCTTGCTGTTATTCTGTCCCGAGACCCGGGGGAAAATATCGATTAAACTTCTAAGAAAAGTGTTGATAATGTATATTACTGGAATTTCAGCAGATAATCTTCATAAGAATGGGCTTATAACTGCTTAAATTACAAAGCTTTTGCTAAATATAACCACGGATATCGTAGTTTTAAAAAGTGACAGGGGACATCACCATGGCAACGAGTGGCAGAACATAGTTGATTGACCCATTTAATAACATTTGCACAATATTACAAACTCCTATGGTTAACTTTATTAATTGTCAATTTCGTGCATTTTCTAGTAATAACTGGATTCGATTAATATAAAACCCGATTTACCTACTTCAGTAAACATGGAAAAAGCCGCAAGTACGCATATTTACGTATTTTATAAACAAATCAGGTTTTTGTCTTCCGACTTTGTCCTTGACTATAAAATTAAAATTGCGAATTAAATTGAGTATGAGTATGAATTGTCTTTTAATGTTAATATCAGCTCCATGGTTTTCTTAAGTCTTACCAATCTTACCATACTGTCAGAAATCCAATGCCTAATGATGATATTGTTCCCCAGGGTCTTCTCGACGTGCCTGCAGAGTTGAGGCTGACGCAAGAAGCGATCCGAGGATTGGCAGCAGAGACAAATCATAAGACAGTAGCATTTCGCTCCAAGAGCACAGTGGATTTTAAGGTATTATTAGCAGGCATCGCACATTCATATGCTTTATACCTAGGGCGTTACTCCGAAAAACGAAATTCGACAATTTCGTTGTGAAATGCTATTCCCATCTCATTCACTCTATATTAGTTAGAGAGACAGAGACGGGTATAGTATACCGTTTGACAACGAAATTTTCGAATTTCGTTTTTCGGAGTAACGCCCCTAAACTTTGGCGTCGGCGTCCATGTTGAGTAGTGTGGAGCCGGACTCAATTTAATTTTATTATTGGAATCACCTGTTCAGTTATGACCATCTGTTGGATTACCTAAGTTTCCAATTTAATAGAATTTAAATAATATAAATTGCATAAACCGTTTTAATAATTATTAAAGATGTTACAAAATGTACTCTACAAAGTAAAAATCCCATAGAAAATTACCTGTACGCCACACGGACGTTGGTGGAGCGACCCTTTTGGAATAGAGTGTATTTTTTTGTAGACAGCCTTTAATAAATATCAGACTTTTCAAGTTATTTCCAGATTGCAGCGGAACAGCAGTCAAATCCTTCCCGTGTGTTCCTGCCATTGCTTGGTTCGGAAGAAACGTTCGTTCACCAAGGTTAATTGCATTATTAGAATCTTCGTAATTACTTTAAGGATAATCAATATTCTGGGTAATTATAAAAAAAAAACTACCTCGGAGACTAAGTCGGGAGAGAAGCGTACATTGGCGTATCTAACATAATTTTTCAGGGGGGGCCTGGGGGGGGCCTGGTGGTGGGCCTAGCCATGGCCTATGAGATGAAACCATGAATTTCTATCGGTAACCCAAAATCCTGGGGTGGGCACTAGACCATACTGGGGTGGGTGGGCACGGGCCTTTTTTTGGATGTTTTTGGTTGGAACTCTAAGACTCTCCCATTTTTAGGGTTCCGTAGTCAACTAAGAACCCTTATAGTTTCGCCATGTCCGTCTGTCCGACCGTCCGCGGCTTAGCTCCGTGATCATTAGTACTAGAAAGCTGAAATTTGGTATGTGTATTTGTGTATGTATCACGCCGACAAAACGGTAAAATAAAAACTAAAAAAATAACTATTTTTCTGGTACCTCTCAAACACCTAAAGTGGGGGTGATTTTTTTTTCGTTTCAGCACTAGTGTGTGGGGTGTCGTTGAATAAGGTATTTTAAAAATAATAGGGGTTTATTTATTTTAACATTCAGCAGATTTTGATCAAGTCAGCAGTTTCGCTCCGAAAATAAAAAAAATGGCGTCCCCCCTCTGACTTTTCAACCACGGCCACGGGTTAAAAAACTATTGTAAAAATTCATGAAAATGAGGCCTTTTAAGTACTTTCAATGAAAACAATATTGAATAAAATCGGTAGAGCCGTTTTTGAGTTATCGCAAAAAAAAAACTTTAAAATGACAACTGCCGCGCGGTGTCCTTAATTATACAGGGTGTACCAGAAGTACCACATCACAGTGACACTGGAGGTAGGGCAGCTCAAGAGGAACCCAACCAACCTAACATGACCTCAGTAAAAGTTGCACGGTTTTCGAGTTATTACCGAAATAAAAACTTTTGAGAATTTTCCCCTTTGTTTTTACATTTTTAGTACCAGCATCGACACGGAAAGCTCTTAATGACAGTTTTTTGTGTGTATCAAATCATGAATAGCTAATTCAGAAGTGTAAAGTGTTAATTTGTCAGTAACTATTGTAAAATGCTGAAGAAAACTTGATTAATCTTGATTTAATTTGTCACAAAAACACGAATTGCAACTTTGACCATCTGCCATGTTTTTTTTTTTATTAGAAACGAAACAAACAAATAACGTCAATAAATTAGGCATGTTATGCAAATTCAAAAATGGTATAACACATGTATCTTACTGCGATAACATTAGGTATTCTTATCACTTTAGCGATGCCCTATCGAGCCAACTTAAAACTTGAACTCCGAAAGCAGTCACTGTTATGTGCTACAAAGATGCTGTGTACAGCGATGACTCTTCTGTTATCTGATACGATTATTTTGCCAAATGCACGACGGCTAAAAACTAATGTTTTTTTCCCTTTTGGAGGATAGCTTATTCTAAAGGACTGGATAAAATTATAAAATTTCAATGACAATAAAAAACAAGTTCATTATTGATACTTACATTTATTGGAATAAATTTAGGTCACAATAAATGTTCGAATTGTCTCCCGTGGACTCTAATGCACAAAAAACATCGTTCAATAAAATTTCGGCTCAATTTTCTTAAACTGACTTCCGATACCATGGCTGCCTCGAATACTCGTTGCCGCAATTCTGCTTATTGGTTTCGCGTAAACTTAGTCTTTTAAATATCCCCCATAAAAAAAATCTAGTGGGTTTAGATCTGGGAAACGCGATGGTCATAAAATTGGTCCCAATCGACCAATCCATCTCTCGGGGAATGTTTCGTTGAGGTGCTCACGGACTAGCCGGGCGTAGTGGGCTGGGCAACCATCTTGTTGGTACCACATCCTTCGTCTCTGTGCCAACGGCACATCTAATAAACTAGGCAGGTCGTTCTGCAAAAATTGAAAATAATTTCTACCATCAAGAATAGGAGGCAACTCGACCGGTCTCGCAATTCCATTAAGAATTTCACTCCACAAATTAATTTTGAATTGGTATTGGGACCGATTTTCTCGTTCTTCATGTGAGTTTTCTGTCTGCCAGCTATGGACGTTATGTAAATTGAGACATCCATCCCCTTTGCAAGCCGATTCGTCAGTCCACAATACTTCATTGAAGATATTCGGGTTTTGTCTCCAAATCTGTATCATTTTTTGGCAAAATTAAGCACGATGTGCGTAGTCGGCTGGGAGAAGTGATAAGACGCGTTGGATGTGGTAGGGATGGTATTTATGACGCTGATCTAAATTGAAATGACCTACCGTTTCTCTTTTCGCTTCGCTCGCTCGGCTCCCGCGCTGTTGTGGTCGCAGTTCTAACCTAACCTAACCCATTAATGTACTTTACTGGTAGCCGTCCGGTCCTGGTGCTACGCCGACCGCTACTGCGGCACTCTCGCTTCGCTCGCTCGGTTCGCGCGCTGTTGTGGTTGCAATTCTAATCTAACCAAAGCCATTAATCTACTTTAATTGTCATTGACATTTTATGATTTTATCCGGTCCTTTAGAATAAGCTAGCCTCCAAAAGGGAGAAAAACATTAGTTTTTAGCCTTCGTGCATTTGGAAAAATAATCGGATCAGATAACAGAAGAGTCACCGCTGTACACAGCATCTTTGTAGCACATAAACAGTGACTGCTTTCGGAGTTCAAGTTTTAAGTTGGCTCGATAGGGCATCGCTAAAGTTATAAGAATACCTAATGTTATCGCAGTAAGATACATGTGTTATACCATTTTTGAATCTAAATAACATGCCTAATTTATTAACGTTATTTGTTTGTTTCGTTTCTAATAAAAAAAAACGTGGCAGATGGTCAAAGTTGAAATTCATGTTTTTGTGACAAATTAAATCAAGATTAATCAAGTTTTCTTCAGCATTTTACAATAGTTACTGACAAAATAACACTTTACACTTCTGAATTAGCTACTCATGATTTGATACACACAAAAAACTGTAATTAAGAGCTTTCCGTGTCGATGCTGGTACTAAAAATGTAAAAACAAAGGGGAAAATTCTCAAAAGTTTTTATTTGGGTAATAACTCGAAAACCGTGCAACTTTTACTGAGGTCATGTTAGGTTGGTTGGGTTCCTCTTGAGCTGCCCTACCTCCAGTGTCACTGTGACGTGGTACTTCTGGGACAGCCATAACGTTACACGTATCAGTTAAGTGCTATACTGCAATAAAACATTCCGCTCATTCTGGCGCGTATAATCGATAAGTTCCAGAAGGTAATAAATAATTAGTTACTTTGGCGCTCAAATATTAAATATGATATCATTGGTATATCAGAAGCGCGCCGCCTAGGCAACGAAATTTTGGAATTCAAAGATTTTATCTTATGCTACACAGGAGAAACACCAGGCAAGCACGGTGTCGGCTTCATAATAAATAAATATCTTAAACAAAATATAGAAAGCTACATTGGATTATCAGAAAGAGTTGCAGTACTGAATTTAAAAGTATCAGATACCAAAAAACTGTCTATCATACAAGTATATGCTCCAACAGAGGCTGCCAGTGAAGAAGAGATCAGTGCGTTTTACAACTATATCTATGACGCTATGAAATTGGTACATAAAGACTTCATACTGATGGGCGATTTCAATGCAAAAATAGGATATCCTCAAAAAAATGAACAACTTGTAATGAAACAAAATGGCTACGGAGAAAGGAACGCCAGAGGACAGAAACTCGTAGACTTCGCTACAGAAAATAAGTTGGCAAGCATAAATACGTTTTACAAGAAAAAAAACCGGCCAAGTGCGAGTCGGACTCGCGCACCGAGGGTTCCGTACAAACACTTTCCATCCCTAAGTGGTTAAGTTAAGTTTGCACCTGGTATGTATAGCGCCCCATATAAATTAGGTGCAAAGTTAGGTATTAAAAAAAAAAATTATGGTTTTCGTAATTATTCCTTTATCTATGCTATAAGACGTTGCTTCGTACCAAATTTCAAGATTCTGAGTTCACGGGAAGCACCCTGTAGGTTTTGATTCCCTTGCAAGTGTCGAAAATTTGCGGCATAAACGGCTGTATCTTTTGATTGCGTTGGCTTAGAAGTTTGATTTTTTCACAGCTTCAAGGGACAGTAGACCTGAGTAATTGATATAAATTTCAGCTTCATACCTCCACGCGTTCCTGAGAAAAAGGGTCTTGACAGACGGACAGACGGACAACAAAGTGATCCTATAAGGGTTCCGTTTTTTCCTTTTGAGGTACGGAACCCTAAAAACCAAGAAAAGATGGACATGGTGCTCGCCAAATGGACAATATAAAAACGAAATAGATTATATACTGTCCAACAGACCACAGATGTTTCAAAATATAGGCACTTTAAATCTAAATTATCCATCTGATCATCGACCACTAAGGGCGGTACTAACACTAAATGAACCAGTAAAGTGTAGAGCCCGATTTAAAAACCAACGAATGAGCCCACTCAAAAACGAACAAGAAATTACACGGTACAAAAATACACTACAAGAATATTTAGGTGCTCTACAAAACACGAACATAAACGAAACAGTACAGGAATACTATGATAAGCTAATAAAAGTCATCCAAAATAGCCTGCACACAGCAAAACAAGGCGATAATTCTACTATTGGTAGCCGTGTACTGGCAGAATCTACCCAAAATCTAATAAAAAGAAGACAGGAACTACAGAAAAGCAGAAACAAAACTCGAGCTATGAAAAATGAACTTAAAGCTTTATATAAACTAATAAGTAAATATATAAAAAGAGACTATAAAGCACATAGAATGGGGACAATTAAAAAACATATAGAACAAAAATGTAGCTTGAAAAAAGGATACAGAGAACTGCGAAATAACAAAGCATGGATTGAAGGTCTAAATGAATCAGGAAAAACAAAATACAACCGAAACAGCATTATCAACGTGGCAACTGATTTTTATAGAAATTTATACAGCGCTACAAATCCTAAACAAAGCGAAAACAATAATATCATAATCGACTCCGCTCAATACGGAGAGCAGAGCATAGAACCGATAAATTGCGAAGAAATAATAGAGACAATAAAACAATTAAAACCTGACAAAAGTCCAGGTTCAGAAAATATCACCAACGATGCCATTAAAGCAGCGAGAGTCATATTGGCATCCCCTCTAGAAAAGCTGTTCAACCTGATTATCAAAACCTGCGAGACGCCTAACCAATGGTCAGAATCCGATATCATCCAACTTTATAAAAAAGGCGATCCAAAGGATATTGGAAACTATCGGCCTATAAGCTTGTTACCAACAACATATAAGCTTTTCTCTATGATTATAAATCGCAGAATAAGCTCCACAATAGAACGACACCAACCAATCGAACAAGCTGGTTTTAGAAAGGGATTTTCTACTATCGACCATATACATAGCTTAGAACAGATAATCGAAAAATACCAGGAGTACCAAAGACCATTATACATCGCATTTGTCGATTACCAGAAAGCTTTTGATACGATCTCGCATGAAAGTATATGGGTAACCTTAAAAGCACAAAATGTAGAACTAAAATACATAGAAATTTTAAAAAATATATATAATAAAAGTACTAGTAGAGTCAAACTAGAAGACATTGGTCACAGTTTTCCAATAAAAAGAGGAGTACGCCAAGGCGATCCGTTATCTCCAAAAATTTTCATTGCGATACTGGAATCCATCATCAAGAAACTAGACTGGCATAAAAAAGGCTTATTGATTCAAGGGAAATACCTAACTCACCTTAGGTTCGCCGACGATTTAGTACTGTTCTCAGAAACGACGTCACAACTACAATACATGATCGAAACCCTTCACAAAGCTAGCAGACAAGTAGGTCTCGAAATGAACATATCTAAGACGAAAACGATGACTAACCATACAAAGAAAAATATCACAGTAGATAACGAACCGTTAGAATATGTAGATCAATACATATACTTAGGAAAACAAGTTGGATTCTGCAAAAATAGCAACGATCAAGAGTTAGAAAGGAGAGTTCAGAAAACCTGGAGTAAATACTGGAGCCTTAAAGAAGTTTTTAAAAGCAGCATGCCCGTAAACATAAAAAAGAAAGTTATGGACTCATGTCTCATTCCATGTTTGACATATGCGTGCCAAACATGGAAATTCACAAACAAAACAAGAAATATGATATCGACTTGTCAGAGGGGAATGGAGCGGAGCATGCTAAATATAAAGAAAATTCAAAAAGTACGACATACAAAAATAAGATCGGAAACAAAAGCAATTGATGCTCAAAAATTGAAATGGAAGTGGGCCGGGCATGTAGCGCGCCTGGCAGACCACAGATGGACCAAAACCGTCACAGCTTGGAAAGGACCACAGGGCAAACGCTGTAGAGGAAGACCTTATACGCGCTGGGAGGATGATATAAAGAAAATAACAGGAACAAATTGGCACCATATAGCGGAGAACCGCGAAAAATGGCAGGCTTTGGAAGAGGCCTTCACCTGAAAGGGGTTCCTTACATTAAAACAAATTAAGTTAAATAAACTCCACTACCCAAAGGTTGTCTGGAAGAGATCGCTCTTTAGCGATAAGACCGCCTGTTGTCTACCGTTTTTAATTTGTTTATTTGTAATTTCTTGTGTAAATGTTTTTTGGTGTGCAATAAAGCGTACTTGTATTGTATTGTAAATATTGTAATATCTTGTAATTTAAGTACCTATTAGGAAATAAAAGGCTTTTTATTTTATTTTTATTACTTTGGCGCTTACGACCTTTTTTATAGAGCTTGAAATCTTTCTCGTAATTTAAACCTCAAAGCCCGTCTATTATGAAGGATGGGCAACTACGGAACCCTACACTCTTCTACACACAATTAAGCCTACACACAATTAAACAAAGTTCTAGTTAATTGTTAATTATCCATGGTTTTTCTCGTTAGTATTAACCACTTATTAGCCAGAGATCTCTCCAGGGATCTAGTAGATTAGTTTAGTCTTAGTTAGGTTAGTTAAAATTCCGGTGCTTCTCCAAGCGGAGTAGCACGTCTGGCACCAGCAGTGCAAAGGGTCCTTCGGACCCGCAAGCTTCCATGGATAAAAAAAAAAAAAAAAAAGGAACCCTACACTGAGCGTGGCCGGCGACATGCTCGTGACCGGTTTTTTGAACAATGTTTTTTGCGTACAAAGATGCACAATTGTAAATTCTCAAACCTTATAAAAAAGATTTTTAATATAAATGTGCACATTTATAATAAACAACAATTATTTTATTTGGCGCTTACGCCATCCTGCCTGAGCAGGGCGCGAACTATGCCCGTCTTAACTATCGCGTGCGAAAGTAACGCAAGCTATCCCTTTTACTTATTTCAATCAGTATTTGCTAAGCTTCCTGCACGACGGACGTGTGTCACTCGTCACGCACCTTTATAATTTTATACATCGATTTTACCATGTTTATTAAAGTGAGCTAAATGGCACTATTTATGTACATACCTAATGGAAAAGACTAAAAGAAGAGGCAAGAAGTTGCATTTTATTTTTGCGCGTTAAGACTTGAGATATTAGAGACATAATGTAGGTACGAGATGTGTTGAGAGGCGCGGGTTACCAAATCGCTCGAGCCGAGATGCATTGGTGGGCTCTTTTATTTATGGTAAAAAAAACTTGATTACAGTGCGTGAGCTGTCAAAATACAATTCGTTTTTATATCTGTCTCGCTCGCTCTTATGCGATCTAGGTAAGTTAAAAACCTCTCAGTTTTCACCCAAACCTAAATCACAATCTGAGGGCTCACGGACTGTGTGTTTTGTCAGTTGTGGAACGGGAACCGCTCGACCCTAAGAACGACGTCACTGCTGGCAGAATTCAACGTGTGCGCTCATTCTCATCACTGGATATGGCTAATTGTGAATGTATGGCGATAGCCTTGTTTGTCTATGGTCAGATTATCGATCACTGCCGTGGAGCTGGTAACTTGCTTATTGATATTTTCATGTATTTCCCTAGCTTTGTACTGTGTTTACACTTTACCTTGGAGAGGGAGAAGATTTATTTACTTTATCCTTACTACTGTGTAATTTAATTATTACTTTTGTTAGTTAAATGTGTGAATTTGACGCAAATAGAGATTCTTAATAAAAATAACTTCTTATTGGTAAATCTGCAGGTAGCTGTTAAACAGTACGGTTCTTAACTCATAGAGTAATAGATTTGCTGGTAGACTTTTTAAATGAGAACGTGGTGATTAGAATTTTTGGACCAAAAACCGAGATTTAGATTCTTGTATTCGTGGTTTGCGGCACATACAACCCTACCACCTCCCGGTGGTGGTTGTATGTAGTGATACCACTGATACCACCGGCACCTCCCTCCCTCACGGCGGGCTCTGGGCACAACGGCCGGCTAGCCCAACCACGCTAACTCTTTCAATCAAATGAACTGTCAAACCGTACAAACTGACTTACTTTGTATGGTTCATTTGCTTAGAAGAGTTAGCGTGGTTTGACTCTAACGGCTTATGTGAAAATTGTGAAATGCGTTAGCCACACAGACCACTTAACCCTATCGTTTATGGCCATACAAGTGCGTTGAAGATACAGATGTGGCTAACCACAGACCATAGGTTATGTGGTCTGTGGTTAGCCACATCTGTATCTTCAACGTACTTGTATGGCCATAAACGAACGCGACGCATACACACGTCTCGGGACAAAGTTACAGTTTCATATCTTAATGATACAATACACAATACACTTTTTTTTTGTACTGGAGACATGTAATCTTTTTTGGATAATGATAAAGACTGTATCGTTAAGTATAAAGACAAGTAAAATAAAGTATTACTGACAACTTTCATATATTTATTAATAGAAAAAAAAACTTCTACGTTTTAGACGTTAAATAATACAAAAACGTCTTTAAACCCAATGAAATCATTCATATTTAGCTAATTTTTGACTTTCTGTCTGTACGTAGAAATCAGAGTTCGGACAGCGCCTTGGTCAAATTTTTTTGTCATCTTGTTCTAATCTCGACGAAATTGCTCTTCGGAATCTGTAGACCGGGCATTTTTCCGCAGTTTAGCTTTAGTTATAGCCCAAAAACGTTCGATAGGCCTAAGATTTGGGCAATTCGGGGGTTCATAGCTTTAGGTACAAAATTGATATTTTTCTCTTCATACCACTACAAAGTCTTGGACCCATAGTGGCAAGATACCAAATCGGGCCAAAATATAGTCTGAACACTTGTGTTTTCTAACCATATAGGAAGAATTCGTTTATTAAGACATTCCTTTATATAAATATGCTGTCATTGTAGACGTAGTGATAAATGGAGTCGATTTGAGGCCACACTCGCAGATCGCCTGCCATACCATAATTTTTTTGCCATTTTTTTCTGTAAATATTGACTTTTCAGATTCACTAATAACAGATCGATCTTGAACTGTGTAATACTGCGGTCCCGGCAGAGATTTATAATCGAATTTCACTTATGTCTCATCGTCCATTATACGACACAGATTTTCCTTGAAAGAATAGAGTCATAAATTTTTTGAAACTCTTTATTTTACTGAGCTTTGCTGTTTTTTGCTTTGTTTAGGCTGCCTTTGCTTCTTGAAGGTCTTTAAATTGTATATCTGCTTTGGACGTTGGACCATACCAATAGATGTACCTAACTTTTTAGCCAAATCCCGAACAGACACCTCCTTGTTGGTTGTGTATGCCTTTACTATCTTTTTATCCAAATTGGGGTTTGAAGGACCTGATTTTCGGCCGGATTTCGGTTTGTCAACGAAAGTATACTCTTGGCCGTACTGTTTAATCGCATTTTGGACTCCACCAATACTTAACGTTTTCGAGTTTAGCTAGCTTCCTGAGAGTGATTCCTTTTATACTACACCATTTGTCCAGAATCGATTTCCGTTTTTCTGGTGAAAGTCCATACAGTTTTAGTTTACAATAACTAACGAGGAAACGAAACAATCCTAGTCAAATCCAACATTTAATGTTTAGATTGACATCAGTTTGAATGAAAAAAAAACTATGTTTTAAGCGAATGAAACCACTGTCAAGTTGTCTTTATACTTAACGATACGGTCTTTATTTAGTTTACTTCATGTATATGTATCAACCGGGGAAATGGCTAAATAATTGATTTCGGTGGTAGGACGCAACGTGTTAAGTGTGAGAATGGGGCATTGTTTTTAACTGAATATGTACTTCAGAATAAAATTTATGTCCACTACAACACGAATACCTTCTACGATAAAAATAATATTTTTTTCCGTAAAGACAAGCAAAGATGCTTGTCTGGAGAATTACCGCTTTAATCTTAATATTACAGGAGAACATGTCAAGTTATTGGAAGCTTACTTGGAGTATGCTGATTTATGTGTTATGAATTTGAATACAGCACAAGCGCTCCATTTGTTGAATGAAGCAGAAACCTTTGTTTTGGTACGGACTTTGTTAGTTTTTTTTACAATATATAAAAGTCTGACACGTGATAGTTATATAAATATATTTTAGAAAGTGGTCTATAACAGACTTTAGCGGTAAAACCGGCACTCATTATAATTTTTGCGTGTTTTTATATATTTTCTTGTTTATTGTGAGGTGTGCAATAAAGAGTACCTATATATCAGCTAGTGTTCTTAGTCAAAAGAAAAATAATAAAATCTAGGGCGTGCAAATTTGGCGTAGGTACTGCTTTTTAGAGAAGGGCTAAGTGCCCTATGAAATTGTGGGTCTTGGGTATATTGGACGCCTCGCTACAGTCGCTACTGATACCTAATTATTCCCTACTATGGCATTACATTAGGGGGTTTCGCGCGAGGTTCATATAAGCATAAGGCCGTGGGCAAGGGGCCACTTCGTCCACGCCTGGCTACGCCATAGACCGATGGAGCTAAATAAATATTGTTGTGCGCTTGAATTTTCAGAGCGACCAGGCTAATGGTATTGGGTCTGGTTGTAAGATCCCTTGGCTCAAGGACTTCTGCCTGGGGCGGATATCATCGCTCCGGGGCGGTTGCATGCTGATTTCTGGAGACATTCTCGAAGCTCGGGATCACCTGTATCGTGCGTTGCAGTTGTTTCGTGATCCATTCCCTACAAAAAAGTACGGTTTTTATTAGAAATAGTTCTATTTACTTTACTCTCTAACTGTAAATCTGTCACCTGTTCTCATCAGAAAGTGATTCCAAAGTAAAAATAATAATCCATTAAACATTGTAAAAGCTTTAGTTGCAAGTGTGCATTAGGTGGCATATGAACATTTAAAATAGATAATCATATCTCGATGATTATTGAGGATTACAATGGTGGTATTAATGTAAAACGTTAGAAAAGAAAACTAGTTTTCTAAACAATTACGCCACCGAACACCGAAGGTCACGCAATAATGCCATGCTCAGAGAGACACTCAGATGTAAGTAAGTATTTACTTCATAGTTTATAAACTCTAAGATAAAAAGATCTTAAATTTCCGCTTCTGCCATTGAGTAACAGATTGAGTAACTCTGCAGGCCTTTTCTATAAATATTTTTATTTCTACTTAACTTTTTCAGACACAGCAAGATGATGCGCTGCATACAGTTTTCGATACACAGCATGGCTTTGAAACTCACTCCAGGAGCCTACATGGGCAATGAGACCGGTGTGGTTGGATTATTTTACGAAGAAGTCGCAGTTACACTAAATCGGCTATTTAAATTATTTTCCGTTAGTAAAATACTTAATTACAGTCTGACCAAAAAGAGTAGAAATTAAAAAGTGAAAATGTTTCCTTCCTTTCAAAGCAATATAAGAAAACAGGGACACCACTACGGTATTGCCACTTTTTAATTTGTACTCTTTTTGGTCGGACTGTAATGTAACGTAAAGCCTTGCACTAAACTGAAGTGATAATTTTAGCTTTGCGCACAGAATAGATAATAGTTTGGGCTAAGATTAAGGGCGTAATTTAGCTACAATTTTACTTATGTCTCGAGTTACATGCTGGTGCCCTAACCTGCTGACTGATCCAGACCTTATACCTCGCACAGCGCAGAATTCATTTAAATAAAACGATTTAAAAGAATTATATCACGCATATTAATTATATGAGCCTCCTTGACGTTTCGGTAACTTCCAGTTAAGGTTTCGCTAGTGTGTGGGGTGTCGTTGAATAGGTATTTTAAAAATAATAGGGGTCTCCAAACATTATTTTTTGCTGAAGTCAGCAATTTTGTAAATATTCGCTGCGAAAATAAAACAAATAGCGTCCCCCCCCCACTAACTTTTTAACCACAGGTTAAAAAAATATGGAAAAATTCATGGCCTTATAAGTACTTTCAATGAAAACTATATTGAACAAAATCGGTCGAGCCGTTTTTGAGTTATCACAAAATTTCACAATTTTCTTTAAAAGGAAGTAAGTTGACTTCCAGAAGGTAATAAGTAATTACAGTTACTTGGACGCTTACGACCTTTTTATAGAGCTTGAAATCTTTCTTGTAACTTAAAACCTGTCTTAAGCCCGACTTTATGAAGGATGAGCTACTACGGAACCCTACACTGAGCGTGGCCCGACATGCTCTTGGTTGTTTTTTTATATAGATATGAAAGAAACAGAGTGCACCGAGATTAGAATGATTCGAATTTTATAATCACCTGTAGCTGATTAATGACAATTCGTTGACAAAAATTAAAAAGCTACTTTGTACTCACGCTCGAAACAAAATCGCATTTTGTTCACTGTTATCTCGCAGCAAAATCACCATGTTTGAGCTGGTGAGGTGAAAAGGTTTTTTTGACTCCGTGCCATAAATTGTGGATGAACCCTAACGGTGTTTTTCAGGAATGTAAAGAATATTCGAATCGAAAAATAACAGCAAAGTGGTCATTGGACTATGCCCGGAGAACCAACGCCAATTTCCAACTCCTGTGTGAAAGTTACGGGAATATGATAACAGTTCAGCTCCACAATCGAGAAGTAAGTCTGTGCAAAGGCTTCGTTTTTTTTTGCCGATAAACGTCGACGGTTTCAGTGAAAAGCGCTTATCGCATATCTACATATGTTTAAAAGAAAATTAAACACATGTCGATAAATAAGACAAAGGAAACACGACGTTTTTTCGTCGAAAGCGTTTTCCTCAGTATGGATCCAAACATCCAAACCAGCCTCTAAAAAAGTTGTTGGCCCTTAAATAAAACGGCCAAGTGCGAGTCGGTCTACAGAGACCATAACATAATATCAATAATAGCCAATAAACTTAAATTTAGGACATGTCCATTGCCCACATTACCTGCAACGGTAGGTGTAAAATTCAGTTTTTTTTACTTAATTAAATAAGATTCGAAGAGACGATATCAATTGCTTGTACAAATAATTTAAAAGTAAATTGTCTCACAAGAGGCTAAAATAAATTCATTAGGTACGTTATATAATCTTAACCATGAGTGCTTTTCACTGCAACTGCGAGAAAATAAAAATATATTTCAAAATTAAAATTGTTATGTCGCTCGTATTCCAAGATGGGAGTATTCCTGCTCGTCTAGCACATAGGCTTCGCGACTCTTATCGGGTGATATACCATTGCACGTCACTCTCTCACAGTAAAGCGAAAAAAGAGATAGGTAATATTTCTCGCGCGAGAAAGAGTCGCGTGTCACAGTTGTGCTAGAGGTGTGTACTGTAAATATAAGCGTATTGTTTATAGTTTCTACTTATCTGCATCGAGTACATATGTAGATGGCCGCTAACAAATTCCATAGAAATGACTAAACAGTTTTCATTTAAACACTAGGGCTAAAACGAAAACCTGCTTCTCCAAGCTAATATGTACCTTGTAAAAACTTACTTTTTGAGCAAGAGAAGTAAAAAATATTTTTTTTTTAGTTCTCAAAGTGCGTGGAGCTAGAAACGCTAGCAATGGAGCTGTGCCACCGAAAGCGTGGGATATTAGACGACTCCGAGATGCAAGCTGTCAGCGCATTGTACACCAGCATATTTTTCTTCTAGTTCGTATAGTTGATTTATTTTCTATAGAGTTAATCCAACACCACCAAACCGGGCTTTGTACCTACAACCCGTTCATCTATAAGTTTGGACCACATGGGTATGCGACGTCATAGATACAAGATCGAAACTTAAAGTAAACGAGCTGTAGGTACACATTCAAATTCTTTATTTCGGATTTGAATCCATATAGTTGTTAATAACAATTTCTTATGCCCAGACATAGAAGTGTTGGTGGCACGAATAAAATGAATATGTCATATTTTATACCGATCTGGAACCAACACGCACACACGCGTGCAGCTCTAGCCATCTATGAGACAGCGGGTCATCCCACCTCTCAGTCAACGCTACCAGGACCCTGTTGGGACTATTTTGTAGGCGTCTGAAGATAGATGCACAGCGCTTTCTCATAATAGCCGCAAAGCCATCAATCCCCGCTTCGGCAAACATTCCAAAAGCACTGTACATCGTTTAGGTAGTCCCATAATCAGTTTCATGAAAGCGTTGTTATATTGAATGCGTATAAATCACTGTGTAGTTTACCCACAGACTGCTATAGCTGCTATGCTGCAGAATGGTATAGAAAGACTACGAGTAGGCCTTATACTACGTCTCCTTGGCTTTACCAGTTACGTTTACAGGCTATACTTTAAATCTGTATAAAGAGTTGAAGACCGCCTTAGATGGAACCATGATGGAACATGACATGGATGGAACTTGAAAATATTGGCCGTCGAGTCAAGAATTCAAACAACGCTGGCTTCTAATCATAAAACATGACCATATCCTCCAAATTTCAGTATCGGATATGGCATGAAGAATAAAAGCCTGGAGTTTGGTGTCCCACTGATGCACATGACCTCCAAGTTGCCAGAGCCTGCGATTCGCGAGTTAGTGGTGACCTGGATGTTAAAACTGCTGCTTAACGACCTCCGTATTCAGGAGATGGGGACGCTGATGAAGGAATCCTTGTGCTTGGATGGCCATTTTAATTTGAGTTGTATGTTGATCACTTATCTTCAACCAATCTCAAAATTGTAGGTCCTCAAGAGCGGCTTAGAGTCAGACCACGCTAACTCTTCCAAGCAAATGAACTGTCAAACCATACAAATTGACTCACTTTGTATGGTTTTTGCTGTTAAACCCTCAGAATTTCGAAGTTAATGAACCGGTAAAAAAAATAAAGTCTGCTTAGTACCACGAGACCCCATTGACAATTCCATGAAAATATCATCTCTTTGAAATCTGCGCCCCCGAACATCTAGAAAACGACATCCATGATCTACCAACTTGAAATGCAAAATGGCAAGCAATGCCAAGTACCTAGCGGCCCTGACCCTCTAAGCCCGGGCGGTGCTAGAGCTGCAGTATTCTATTGTTTTCAGTGATGACCTGGTACTATTTCTACTCGATGGTGATCCTCATCGACACAGGCTACTGCGTGGAGTCCTACCGGAACAGCGAACGGTTTTACATAAAGACCGGGGACATCACACTGCGGGCGAAGACCAGGATGGATATAGCCTGGGATTATTTCGCTTGTATGTGGCTTATGTAAGTTATTATTATTATTATTTATTTCTTTATTAATTTTACAACAAAGATTACATATAATCTAAAGCCCTGCGAAACTGTTATGACAGTGGTCGTATGTATAGTCGACCTCAGAGGTATGTGAAATACTATATATATATATATATAATGGAATATGCAAAAGGGTATAATAATAAGTAAAGTTTGATGATCGAGACACGAGATCCTGAGCCAAAAATCAACATGGCTCTTCTTCTAATGGGCATGATCCAGACACCATCATCAGGCGAAAATTCAAGTATTACCCTAATATAACTGACAGTTCCAATCCTGACATTAACGACGACAGTTACCTCGGATGTTTTTATATAATGTCGTCACATCCTCACAACGTGCGTTATAACAGGCTTCGAAGTATCACGTTTATCACGGATCAACTCGAGAGAACTGTAAAGGAATTTCATACAAAATTGAAAGCCTAAGTAACTTTTTTAAACATGGCGTCTGAGTTCATGAACAGGCTAAACAGCGATAAATTATTATATATTTTTGAGTGGTGCATTTCTTTATTTCTTTGCATATGTTTGAGAAAAGCACTATACATGCCTAGCCGTAAAAAGGGCTTGCCGGCGTCGTATCACTATCCGTCTATACATACTTCACCCGGCAAGCCCTTTTCTCCCGGCGTCTGCAGTAATGTACTAATAATCAACTTTCTAACGAATCACTGGATCACACGTTTTGCAGTCTGCAATATCTTGCAGAACTGTTCGTGTGGGCGCTTGGGAAAGGTCGATATTTTGGGAAGAGAAGATAAGAGAAATACTATCTATGGGAAAAAAGCCGATTGAAAATAAATGTTTTCTGCAATGTATCTTGTTGGAAGGTTTGCTCATAATGCTGATGAGAGAGGTAACTATCGTATTTTTTCCACACACTGATATGGATAGATTATAAACTATCGAAAATTAATACTAACGTAAACAAAAGGCCTACTCCGCCTAATCCCTCTCGATCTCTAGTCAAACAATATTTGAATGAGAGGGACAGCACGATTAATTATTAAGTAACTGTAGTGTAATTTATACTTATGTTTTTAGTTAAGAAGTATTCCATAATTATCTTGTGGGCATTTTGGCACGAGACATTTTTATAAATAAATCAAGTAATTAATTTACAGATTGATAATTCTAACATCAGCAAGATTGCCTTTCTTCAGAATACTGTTAAGAAGATGAAAAAAATATTACGCAAGTGTTGCCAGCAAGCACCGACATATCTGCCGAGGTTTGACTGACCGATTATTTCTATCAATTAAAATGAAAGTAGGTATGCAATAAAATGAACTCCATAGTAGTGAAAATTTCACTGTGAAATGTATACTTACCTAATACCTACCGTGTTTACTTTGCTAAGGTAAATTCTTACCTAGGTACATACTTGGTACATACCGTCGTGAATTTCACAATTAAGTATGACTAGCGTAGATATACATACCAACATTTTACAGGTATTTTCTCCTCTCGGCGTACTACAACTACATAAAAGGCAAGAAACATTTCGCGCACAAACTTCTAGAGAAGTCGTTGGTCCTTGCAAAAGATTTAGGTGAAGGAACTGTAATAATTTGGGTGGAGCATACGCGTCAGGTTAGTATAAGTCTGCAAAAAGAGTAGAAATTAAAAAGTGGCAATACTGTAGTGTCGTCCCCGTATGATTGTAAAGGGACGACACTACAGTATTGCCACTTTTTAATATCTACTTTTTTTTGCCACACTTGAATGTACAGTTGAAAGTATTAGGTACTTACTTTCCACCAGTGACGGCCTTGAAGAGGGGGTTTCAAAAAGAGTCAGTGGAAAACGGGACACTTTTTAGTGAATGAAAAATAAAGCGATTGCTTTTTTTATAACATTATTCTCGGACACGTCCGGAGAGAAAATGCGATTTACGCCAAATGTCCGGGTTTTTTTAGTCTTTGTCCGGGTGCGAATTTAGAGACGGCATCCCTACTTGTATTTGATGATATTTTTATCACCCGGGCTACGCAACGCATTAGGCTGCGTTTCCACTGAAGCGCGGAACTGAACTGAGCTGCGGAACTGAGGTGCGGAATCGACTAATCACAAAAGGGTCGATTGCAAAAAAAATGTACATAGTTAAAGGGCTTTAATTAAAACAACGTTAATTGATTCCTTTGTGACGAAAGTTACCCATACATTTTGTATGACTAACTTTCGTCACACAAAGGAAGCGATCGTATTTTATGTTGACCAAGCTTTTAACTATGTACATTTTTTTTGCAATCGATCCAAAAGTGAAGCGGGGCTGATACAGATTTCAACTCAGGAGCGGAAACGTGCCAACCGACCAATCATGGCCGATTCCGCACGTACTTGCCTCCGCTCCACTTCAGTGGAGACGCACCCTTACACATTGAATGACTCGCATGGGTCGCCTGTATCGCTAACGGTCCAGACACGACTTGCGCGACCAGCGACAGCGGTGAGTGGTTACAGCGGCGAAAACAAAACAGCAGCCATACGAGTGAGCGAGACACACGTGCCGCGCACCGCTGCCGCTGTCGCGCAAAGTCGCGGTCGTGGCATATCCGTTAAACAGTCATCTTAATCATATTGCGCTAGTAACTGTCAGTTTAAATACTTGGGCTTATTAAAAATACGACTGTTGTCGCGACCAACCGGTTGGCAATCCTTGCTCTACATACGATGCCGATTTCCGTACCTATTCCACTTTGAGAAGCCCTACTTTCACTTTTTTTTTTAATTATCTCCAATGTACTAATCTTTATTTTACAATACATAGTGTAGGCAGGCATTGGATGAGAAACTATGTAGGTATAATAATCTGAAGTGTGGTATCCGCAAATAAGGCCAAGCTACATTAATGCTTGTATCAGAGGTCAAAGAACTATCCCAATTACTCGGTCGGATTCATCGTGCCTACCTAAAAATTAAGGCGATTTTCCGCCCACCTTACATTACCGGTCTTGGCTTCTTTGGCTCTGATAATTGAAGTTACGGGTAGGTACACGTGTATATGCCGTATGTAGGTATTTATGTATGTAGTACGTAATAAGGTCAATGTTCAAAAACATTTGCTACTGGGTCGATTGCAAAAAATTGTACATATTTAAAAGCTTAGTTAACAAAAAAACACGATCGCTTCCTTTGTGTGACGAAAGTTAGTCATACAAAAATGTATGGGTAACTTTCGTCACACAAAGGAATCAATTAAGTTTTATTTTAATTAAAGCTCTTAACTAAATATGTGCATTTTTTTTGCAATCGACCCTACTAAACAACTTATTGTTACCAGCGAAGTACTTCGGAGAAAGTAGTGCACGTATAATTTGCACGATTAGAGACGCAGATGCAAGATTATTTTTATTTCAAAGAGACCCCAAAAGTTGCTGTAATGGATATCGTTTTTAGCATCTTAAGTTGTTTGTTACTAACTTTAGTCTCGCTTTCCAGCACTGGGCAGGGACGTTGGACCCAGCACTCGAAGACTACTGGACGGAGCACACCGAACCAGACAATTTGTTGGACTACAGAAATTTCAGCGACTTTAAATTGATTATACCGTATACCCTACCTCTACCTAAAACTTTAGAGTGATTGTAGATTTTTTCTTTGACTTACTTCTGCAAAATTAAGTATGTAATCTAATAATAATAACTTTCCCTCACTTGCTATGTAAGGTATCAAAATATAATTCGAAAGATGTACTGTGAGCATTTTCGTTTCATTTTAATAGTACATTACATCAGAGGCCGGGAAAATGAGGATTTCCGGCCAAGTAGGTATATACGGCCGAGCGAGCGTGCGAGCGAGGCCGGATAGTGATACGAGGCCGGAAATCCGTTTTCACGACGAGGCATGTATAGTGCTTTTCTCAAACATACAATGAAATAAAAAAATATACTTCAAAGAATAACACTTAATATTGTTTGTCCGATATTTTCCGAATTCGACCGAATTTTAAAAATCCGATTTCAGATTCTGACTCAGGAGCCCCAAAAACCCCCGGATACCGAATTTCAGCCTCCTAGGACCAATTTGAAATTTTCTCCATACAAATCGTTTTTTTCTTTCGATATTTTCCGAATTTGACCGAATTTTCGGACAAGATTTCAGATTCATATTTTTGAGCCCCGAGAGCCCCCCGATACCGAGTTTTAGCCGCCTAGCACCAATTTGAAATTTTAAATCGTTTTTTTTCGATATTTTCCGAATTTGACCGAATTTTCGGACAAGATTTCAGATTCATATTTTTGAGCCCCGAGAGCCCCCCGATACCGAGTTTTAGCCGCCTAGCACCAATTTGAAATTTTGAAAAAAAAAAGTCGCTAAGTTGAATTTTTTTTTCCACAAGTGTCTAACAACCAACCTTTTAAAACAAAACCTGCTTTTTGTCAAACCAGCCAGCTGTGTGAATGACCTTGTTGTTGAAACCAAAAAAAAGTTACTTTGCAGGCCTAGGCCTGAAAAGCAGTATGAAATCCCTTTACAGTCCTCTCGAGTTGTTGCGCCCAAAAAGCGATACTTCCGAGCCTATTTTAAGGAACGTAAAGACAATATTTCATTGGATGTTTGAGAAAAAATAATGAAAAAACATTTCGGTATTCAAAATGCCATTAAGGCGAAGGGTATAGTGAAACCCCAAAAACATGCTGCGTTTGGTCATGAATTGTGGCTATAACGCATCATTTTGAGTTTCGATACTTATACGTATCGTAACAAGCATATCCTCAAGGTTTTCTTCCAGTTCGAAAAACATTACTTTTTTGCACGGTTTTCCTTCAGATACGTTTTGAAGTAACAGTTTTTATCTTGTTTGGGCTCGTTTTTCTCCGGAAATTCAAAACCGTTTTAAACCAAACTTGGAGTGGGTACTTATATATCTTTTACCTATTTTATCCAGTTCTATTTATCCCAAAGGCTGGTTTATTATAGATTTAACCTTTAACGCCTACTGTTTTAACAATAAATGAATTTGCTCGCAACTTTGACCAGGCAATTGATCGTAAACAGAAATGTTTTTTTTTGTGAAATTGAAAACTACGAATTATAAAAAATAAAGAAGTATTGGAAGATAGTAGAAAAAACCGAAAACATTACAAAAAGTACTTTTGAAGGGGATTTAAAATACATAAAATATTAATTTGAAAAATTTTGAACCCACGAATTCTGTGAGCGAATGAATGAATCTATTCCTTGGTCTGGTGTAGGTCAGGCTGTTTTGATTTGAAGTTTGTTTCAAGTGTTTCCATGCTCCCATTTGAATTTTGTAGTACCTATCAGATCGTCAGTGTCATATCTAGTTTTCTATTACTAGATATGACACTGTGTTTTGAATCGTAACACTTACCGTGCCTGTGTTGTGGATAAGTAATTAAGTGCGGAAATAACTTACGCGCGAGCATCTTGCACCTTACTGAGAAGGCTATTCTTTCGTTATCTTTGTCGTCTTTCATATACTCCGTAAGGATATTGACCCTTTCCTGCCTTAAATAAATATGCCCAGCAATCTGTGGTTAAAATATGTTTGCACCCTGTATAACCCGACTCCTCGTATCGTAGCTATTATGTTTCAGCCTGCTTCGATATACATAGATTTCATCAACATGGTACGATTGAAGTTATTTCATTCTATCGAGTAATTTTCAAAGTATATTGTAAATAGACAGTTGCTGTAAATAGACACATTGAAAGCCAACGAAAATTTCGTTGGCAATCAATGCCGAGCCGTCACAGCGACATCTAGACCGTCAAGTGTGCAACAGGTCAATGAATGATTAAGCGTATTCGCTCATCAACTAAACTTGGTCCCGCCTAGATGGCGCGCGGGAGGATCTCAATCGAGCAATGTCATTCAGCCATCCCTTCGCCTTAAAAGTAATAGTAGAGTTGCTAAGCCGCGAAATTGTGCGCATTGGGTTACAAGCATGAAATTTCTACTACACATAGAGCGTTCCGCGGTGATTATTTTCAGATGTGGAGGGAAGTCAGATTCGTCCCCTGCGTGGCGGGAGAGCAGGGTGAATAGGACCAAGTACTGCCCTTTTTCTTTTCTTTGTTACTGAGCAGTGAAGGCTATTAGGGCCTTTACGGCATCGTTTTCGTGTAATAAACAGATATTATAATACAACCAACCTATAATTACACAAGACACGTATAGATGTCGTTGGTAACCAGTATTACGGCATACTACACCAGAGCTATTCATCACCGGATGGCGCTAGTGCTGCGTGATTCTCCACGCCGTACGGAGAGATGGCGCTGGGATCGAGTTAGATCGCGCTATCGAAGTGTTCCCTTATTTTAATGGCCCGGACCCTGTGTGAATGCTGATTTGTACTTACTCGCTAGGGACCTGGTACATGCACTTTATGCGCTCTCACCAGCTGAGTCGTTTTAAGGTCGTATACCAGTTATTATAGTGTTGGGTTCGGTGTGCTCCCTCCCCTCGTGGGGATACACCTCGCTCAGCTCTGTACGCGTTTCTCGTGTAATAAAGTAACTCACACTTACACGTGCGTTTCCACTTCGCGCCCCCGCCTCCCCGCGTTATATCTGGCGCCCTACACGTGAGGCTTGTCAACGTGACGTCAGGCTACGAGACCCGTGACGTCATCGACTACGGTGCTACGCGCTACGCAGCCTGCTACGAAGTTCGTGACGTCATTGGCTACGCGCTACGCAGCCTGCTACGAAGTTCGTGACGTCATCGACCACGGTGCTACGCGCTACGTATCCTGCTACGCGCTTCGACACCCGTGACGTCATCGGCTACGGCGCTACGACTTCCGTTCTTGCGCTACGAGCAACGTCATACGTTCGACGACCTACATCAAGCATTAATGCCTGGAGGTACCGGGACTGCGAAATCTAAAATCCCTACTTACGTTACGCGTTCGGGACGTATAACCACAGTGAAAGTTACCCGAAAACCAGCAAAAATGATGTCGCCGGAGCAATTCCTTGAATTTATAGATAGGATACCTAGGCCACAGTCAAATAAGGGGTCATTCATACACTGCAACTATACCTACAACGGTGCTAAGGATGGCGAAATAGTGGAAGCATTCTTATCGGCCGTCAATATCTACAGGCGCGCGGCTGGTGTAGACGAAAGCACAGCAGTACAAGAACTGTCTCTCTTGTTGAAAGACGACGCTGCAAAATGGTGGAATGGAGTGAGAAACGAGGTCACTACGTGGTCAGACTTTGAGGCCCGTTTACGAGAAAACTTCTCTCCTCTAAGAGAACCATACCTGATCTTCTACGACATCGCCCAGGAGAAACAGCTACCGGAAATGACCACTGAAGACTTCGTTCGTCGTAAGCGATGGCTGTGTTCCCAATTGCCGCATCCGGGTCTAAATGAATCTCAACAATTGGATTTGACATACGGACTACTACGAGTGGACATTCGGGAAAAGGTTACGCGCGCTAGCGTCAAGGATTTTAGGGACCTTTTGAGGGCTGCTCAATCAGCGGAGCACGTCCTTAAAGAAAAGTACAGTACCAATCCAGCGGAATTACCGAAGCCAATAGAGTGCAAGGATACCCGATCATCAATGGCACCAAATCGCAAGACCAAGTGTAGATTTTGCAAGAACTTTGGACATGCTACTGATAATTGCAGAAAGCTGGCCGCCCGTAAGGAAACTGCACACAAGGAAGCGACACGGCCTGATGCAATGGAAGCGGTTACCCAGTTTCCCTCACCCTCTGCGCCCAAGTTTAAATGCTACGGCTGCGGTACTCCGGGAGTCGTGAGAAGTAACTGCTCAACGTGCCATGCTAACAAGGCTCATCGCCCTCCAACTGACATTGGATTCTGTGCAGTTGGTGCAAGCACCGCTACTGATGCAAGAGATCGTCCGGTCATCTACGTCAAGATTGGCAATACTACTGGAGCAGCATACTTGGACAGCTGTGCCAAATCAAGCATCGCTTCGTATTCCCTATACTGTGATTTGAAAAGAGAGGGATATGCCTTCAAGGAGTTAGGTGTTGGCATCACTTTAGCTGATGGTGTTCGAAAACAGCAGAACGTGCTAGTTACTCAGGCACCGATTACCATCAACAACCGGACGGTGGTCACTACATTGCTGGTACTACCGGACTCACGCCGCAATCGTACACTCCTCGGGATCGGGTTTCTTCAAGACGCTCACGTCGTGCTCAACCTGCCCCAATCCACTTGGCATTTCATAGAAGAACCCTCGGAAGAGTTCGAGCTTTATGAAGAAAGTTTTGTCAAATTTACCGAAGGAGTAGCGCTTTCCACCATGACAGCTGAAGACGTTTCATTGTCTCCTTCATTGCCCGAGGAAAGCAATTCTGCATCTAGTCTCGTAGATGCCTATGGCCCTCTAAAGAAACGAGAAAAGCCATCCTCTCCTTCTAGAAAGAGGCAACGGGACATGCGCCATCTGGCAAATTACTCGCCTGTTATTGATGCTCTTTATGAAGACGCCATAGCCAACCTCCAAAATTACGACGAGGAGTCCGAGTTGGTTGACTTCGATGAGTACGTCCCAACTACATCAATATCTTCTGTTGATGTCAATAGCCTAGAAGAGTTCCTAGAAAGGAACCGAGATGTGTTCACACCTAATGGAGAACCGGTAAAGGACTTCGAACACACTATCGAAACCGGAGATCACAAGCCAATATCCGTACCACCATATCGCTTATCACCCATGAAGAGGGATATCCTGAAGAAGGAGATAGCAAAGATGTTGGCTGAGAAGGTGATCGAGCCCTGCTCATCTCCATGGGCAGCACCCGTAGTCATGGTGCCTAAGAAGGATGGGACTGTCAGAGTTTGCGTTGACTACAGGCAGCTCAATGCAGTGACAACACCTGATGCCTATCCTATGCCGAGGATTGATGACCTCCTGCACAACGCTAAACCCGCACCATATATGAGCACGATAGATCTGCGTGCTGGGTACTGGCAAATAAGTGTTAGAGAAGAAGATCGGGACAAAACAGCTTTTGTTACTCCATTCGCAATGTACCGTTTTCGCCGGATGCCGTTTGGACTGCGTAATTCTCCATCCACTTTTCAGCGCATGATGGATCGGTTTCGGATTGCACTTAGCCATATAAAGCTGTTGGTGTACCTGGATGACTTAATCGTCATGTCGGCTACCTTCGAAGACCACCTGAAAGATTTGCAAGACGTCTTCAACAAACTTAAGGAATTCAACCTCACAGCAAATCGTAGCAAATGCAACTTCTGCTGCCAAAAGGTAAAATATCTAGGGCACTATATCACTGCCGATGGATTGCAGCCTGACCATGCAAAAGTTAGTGCCATACTAGATATGCAGCCTCCTCGAAATCTGAAGCACCTACTCTCCTTCATCCAGATGTGTTCGTGGTATAGAAGATTTATACCCAGTTTCGCTAAAGTCGCAGAGCCACTGACGCGCCTTACCAAGAAGAATGCTAGCTGGCAATGGGAGCCAGACCAAATTGACGCGTTTGCAAAGTTACGTGAACTCTTGTCGACGGCTCCTGTTCTTGCTCAAGCGGATGAAACCAGGCCATATACCATAAAAACTGACGCTAGCAGCTACGCGCTCGGTGCGGTTTTGGTGCAGGGGGAGGGTGATACGGAGCATCCTGTAGAGTACGCGAGTCGGCTTCTGACAAAACCGGAGCGGAACTACTCTACGACCGAACGAGAGGCCTTGGCGGTTGTGTGGGCGGTCCACAAGTTCAGAGGATACATTGAAGGTGCCAAAATAACAATCCTGACGGACCACCAAGCCCTAAGATGGCTCATGTCTTTGAAATCGCCAACTGGGCGTCTGGCCCGATGGGCCCTACTTTTACAACCCTACGACATCAGCATCAAGTATATTGCTGGCAAAGTAAATGTCGTGGCTGACTCTTTGTCAAGGCCTAGCTGTGAACCCACATCGGAAGACGCCTGTGGAGTTTGCACAGTGGTAGTTGATATGCCTGCTAAAAACAAAGAGGTAATCAGGAAGGAACAGCATAAAGATGAAGAAATCGTGAAGATAGTAGACAGTTTGGAAGGTAATGAAGAAGAAAAGGCTCGATACTGGAGCAAGAAAGGGTATTTTATGAACAACGGCCTACTATATCGATACAATCAGGACGATGAGGCGGATAACAGCCAGTTAGTCATTCCCAAACACGAACAAGCCAGCATTATGACCACTTACCATAATGACCCAACTGCCGGACACTATGGAGCAGATAAAACTCTCGAACGTGTAGCAAAAAGGTATTTCTGGAAGGGCATGAGACGGGACATCGAATCATACGTCCGTAACTGTATACAATGCCAGCGTTATAAACCCTCAAACCAAAAGCCTGCTGGTCTGCTTCAGACCACAGCCCACAATCAACGCTTTGAAGTGATCGCGTTTGATTTATTTGGGCCATTGCCTCGAACTGCTGACAATCGAAACTGGATCTTCATTGTAGAAGATGTCGCAACCCGCTGGGTGGAGTTATTCGCGTTGGAGCGAGCTACGGCCGAGGAATGCGGTAAAATACTGTTAGAGGAAATAATCCTCAGATATGGGACTCCGCGCCGCTTCATCAGCGACAATGGCACGCAATTTGTTAGCAGTGTCATACAACAAGTGACATATTCCTTGAATATTCAACATGGTTTCACACCTGTCTATCATCCAGAGACCAATCCAGTAGAGCGACGAAATCGAGACTTGAAGACTCAATTAGCTATTCTGGTGGAAGACAGTCACATGACTTGGGCAGAGAAGATACCCAGCATCCGATTCGCTATGAATACGGCTTCGTCTTGCTCGACTGGATACACGCCTGCGTATTTAACGTTCGGACGAGAACTAAGAACTCCAGATGATGTTGAGCACGACCTCCGACAGATATTAGACAATGATAACTTCATCAAAGAGGTGACGCCTCGGTTGCGTATGATGGCTGACACTTTAATTCGAGCACGGGAGATTCAGGAAGCAAAAGAAGAAAAGAGAAAGGAGTACGTTGATAAGAAACGACAAGCTTGTCCTGAGTATCAACCTGGCGATCTCGTGTTGGCTACTACTCATGTACTGAGTAAATCCAGTCAAGGGTTCAGTTCAAAGTTGGCTCCGCGACGTGATGGACCATACGTTATCGTTCGGCGACATGGACCCAGCTCTTTCGAGATTGCTAGAACTGACACGAATATCCCGGTTGGCATATATCATGCATCAGCTTTAGTGAGATACCGAACTGACGATACTACGGTGCCAGAGCCCACATTGCCAATCAGGAAAAGAGGAAGACCTCGCAAGCAGAACGTGGTTAAACGCCGTGGTAGACCGTCTAAGAAAACTCAACAATAGCAGACTCTCCTGTCCTAATCGTCGGGTCGACTTCATGGACAGAGGGGGAGATCTATAATACAACCAACCTATAATTACACAAGACACGTATAGATGTCGTTGGTAACCAGTATTACGGCATACTACACCAGAGCTATTCATCACCGGATGGCGCTAGTGCTGCGTGATTCTCCACGCCGTACGGAGAGATGGCGCTGGGATCGAGTTAGATCGCGCTATCGAAGTGTTCCCTTATTTTAATGGCCCGGACCCTGTGTGAATGCTGATTTGTACTTACTCGCTAGGGACCTGGTACATGCACTTTATGCGCTCTCACCAGCTGAGTCGTTTTAAGGTCGTATACCAGTTATTATAGTGTTGGGTTCGGTGTGCTCCCTCCCCTCGTGGGGATACACCTCGCTCAGCTCTGTACGCGTTTCTCGTGTAATAAAGTAACTCACACTTACACGTGCGTTTCCACTTCGCGCCCCCGCCTCCCCGCGTTATAATATCACAAATAATTTTTTTATGTTATTTAAGTATAGCTTGATATAAAATATGGGGATATTTCCGAAAAGGTAAAAATCACAACAAGTTAATTTTATTCAGAACGATAAATTAGTTATATATTCTGAATATTTACAATTAAAAAAATATCACTAAATAGCAAATTTAATATTGTTTTTAAAAATTTATACATATTGGGCACATCTGATACAAAAAGTAACTTTAAAAAAATGTTGATGTTAAGCTTAGCCTGCGTGCTCTAGTACATTTAGCTAAGTCGCGAAATTGTGTGAATCGGGATACGACTACGTAGGAATTTCGTAGTCGTATTCTGCGGCGATTATTTTCAGATCTGGAGGGAAGTCAGATTCGTCCCCTGTGCGGCGGGAAAGCGGGGTGAATAGGACAAAATAGTCCTCTTTTTCTTGTTTTATTACTGATCAGTTAACGCTACTAGGGCTTGTGTGGTATCATTTTCGTGTAAAACAGCAATTCATTTTTTATGTTATTTATTCATATTACCATATAAAAATATGGGTGTATTTCCGAAATGGTAAAAATCACACCAAGTTTTTTTTTATTCAGGGAGATAATTTAGTTATATTTCCTGAATATTAACAACTAACAAAAATATTGCAAAATTACAAATTTAATCTGGATTTGAAAAACATATACATGTTGGGCACTCTTCATACAAACAGTAACTTAAATAAATTGTTGATGTTGAGATTAGCCCGTGTGCTCGTGATACATAAGCAAAAAATATTTTGTCTTAATCACATCAATTTGATTTTCTAGGACGTATATGGTAAATTTTATATGTAAAAGCATGTTGATAATCATTATTTAATGTATTTAATAAAGTGAAATAGGATGCGTTCGGAGATTTATGTTGGTTACGCCGACGTAAACATATATTTTAAGCTACTGTTTGTATGAGAAGTGCCCAACATCCAACATGCATATATTTTTAGAAACTAGATTAACTAAGCTTTTTAAAATAATAATGATAATTTGAAAATGTTAACGAAATTTCACTAATTTACCTCACTGAATAAAAAAACTTGATGTGATTTTTACCTTTTCAGCCATAGGTACACCCATATTTTTATATAGAACTATAGAAATCAGAAATTATTTATTTGCTTAGACACAGTATAGGGATATTACAGTAGGCACATTATGTCACATGTATCTAGCTTGCATGCAAGCGTGCAAATATTGCAGTCAATTAAAATTAAAATGTCAAGACAATATGAAATAAAATAAAAAATATGCAATCTTAAATTGAAATAATTGAGAAAAGAAAAATAATAATAATAATTTAAAAAAGATTGAGAAAAAAATAATAATAAAAAGATTAACATACCTACCTAATAGGCATAATAATAATTACATCGCGAATAGTTACTAATTCTAATATAAAGTACTCGAGTGTCGATGTTCGAGATACGCCTTTACGCTATAAAAACAATGCTCCAAAAGCCAGTTGGTTAGACTGTGTTTAAAGGCGCTTCCCTCCAGTAACCTTAGTTCCTCTGGAAGAGTATTGTAGATAACGATGCACATATTGTAAAAAAATTATTTGTAGATCATCTTGTATACAAAAGTAACATTAAAAATGAATTTCTGTTCTGATATTTGTTTTACACGGAAACGATACCAGACAAGTCCTAGTAGACTTAACTGACCAGCAATAAAGACAGAACACAATGCATCAGTTGAATAAAAATACCTAATTTATTTAAGGATAATAAATAATTATTTGAACAGTATAGCGAGTCCTTCAAGATACATCATCTGTGCTGTACCAGCCGTTGGTGGTGAAGCCATACCAACACATTAAACACTTATATACCTACACACAAACATAATACAATCAATCGATTATTTTACATAGAAAACTATCATGAGTCTTCGACATGTTTCGAATCGGTATGCGATTCATCATCAGGAGAGACGATCAGTCGCGGCGGCGGCCAACCGAACACCGATTTTAGTATATTTTAAAATCGATCGAGCTGCTCAACTTTTAATAGCCTATTTCACTTATTTTCTGTAAAATAGTTCCAATGTAAAGAAATTTCTTTCGTTTTTTGGGCGCTTCTCAACTAATTGAAATATCGTTGTCCTTGGTATTTGGAAAAAAAAAACTTGTTCATATCCCAGATGTAATATCCCATGGAAATGTTTTTACCTATGTTAAACTACAGCTATATTTTAAAATTTGTCGTTATTAAACTGAAATGACACTGGCTATTTAAATACACATTTTGGAATAAGTACCTCAATTAACAGTCCCCTGGCGTGTCTCAAACCCAAAATGAATTATGTATCAGAAAATACTAGCGTTGAAGATTTCTCTGTTGAATATTAGAAGATGATTACATTATTTGTTAAATAAATCGTATTTTATATATATTTGTAATTTTATTGGATTTTTTAAATGAAACATTGTCCCAAGGGTACAAAAACCCCGTTGCCTGATTCTGATAAATGTAAGAATAATGGAGAAGACTGGCACTTATAGACAAAGTATATACATACATACACAACAATGTGGTTATGACGCAAAACCATTTTCGTTGAATACACTGTAATTTGAATATAAACTGTGCAGAGGACTGTTAAAAATTTCCATTTAGTGGTAAAAATACAATTTCATTATAGTAGGCACGTATAGATTTGAAAATATATACAAGAGCTATATTTCTTACATTACAGGGCATGGATAGGGATAGCCACTGATGTATATTATTATATTGGGTTTTCCTGACAAAAAATAAAAATAAGTCAAATTGTATTTCATTATATTCAGTTTTTTGAATATTTACATTAATTCCACCAGGAGTTAATATTTGTATTTTATAACTAATTATTAAAGTCATCATAATATGCTGTGCTTTTGCTTAGGAAGGTGATGATACGCAAGCAATACATTTGGAAAGAAAATACATGAAATATACAATAAAATGACATTATTGCATTGATATAAATTCGTTTTATATCTGCGTTTTGGCTTCCCATGAGATAGTCTATCTTATAATGAGAACTTTGTGCATTAATACCAAGATTTAAGATTAAATATGAAGTTAGAATTAATAATTAATTAGCTACCAAGAACTTGTGAAACAACAATAATCAATTGACTACTTTTTTTAACAACAAGGTAGGAAAATAATATATTTTATATGAGCCCTTCACAAGTCATTCAGAAAAAAAAATACTGCTGTAAACTTACACAATTTTTATCACATTTACAACAAAACAGGACGGGAAAGTGAGACCAGACAGAGGGAAGGAATCTTACATCTGTAACACTGTAACCATTCATTCATAGTTTAAGAGCTTTGCTCTTGTAACACCATATACACACATATACATAGCATATTTAATTTATATTTAATAAACCCCATTTTGTTACAATAAAAAATGTAGAGCAACATATGATACTCAAAAAAAAAACCTCTATTTTTCCCATTAGAGATGAAATTAATCCGTACAATTTGAATGGGTTTATAATTAATTAGGTACAATATTTAACACATCATTTTCAAAATCCTTAAAATAGACAAAATAACAAACATACCTAGTACCTACAGTTGACATGACAAATTCTATTTCTGAAGTTCGTAAAAAATAATAAATAAAATAATATTCCAAATATCACATTCTATTAGCTCAAAATGCCAGATTCCATAGTGTAGTGTTACAGAAAAGCACATTTTTTTTAAATTTACCATAATACATAGAAATCAAACGTTCTTGCTCGTCTTTTAACACCTTCGCTATGACAATGAAGTTAACTGGCAATAACCATACTCGATAACGGGTTGATAAGATCCAATACAACATTAAACAAAATATTTACAAACATGTTCAAAAGAAATGTCAGTTAAATAGATATAATTATGTACTTGAATGAATCAAGGGAAGGGCACATTTAATTTATACTTGTTTTATGGAGGGTAGATCCAGCCTTTAAAGCCCACGCAAGTGATTAAAAATATTTGAAAATCAAATTGAAATCGATATTTTAACGTACTTAAAGTTGAAATGTCCCTCCCGCACGGATCCACGTTTAAGCAAACAAAGGTTAAGCCTTGAGTTCATACATAAGTTTGAGTGGGGGTCATGCCCCCTATGGCCTTCCCAAGATCTGCCCCCACTTTGCAGTCCAAACCTAATGCAGTTGTTCTGACAGCCTTATTGTCTTCTCATTACTTATTATAGCTTTTCGTCGCATCTATGAGAGTAAAAAGTCTTTTAAACATTTTGGCAAAGGCAATGATTTCACTGAGCCATCCTTCACATACTGGAGTATTGCATCTCGGCAGACTGATTGGAGAGTTTTCACTGAAAAAAAATAATTAAATAATGAGTCTTATTCACAGTAGGTAAGGGTGAGCAAAGCCTGACTTTATTGGCATTTCCAGAGGATACCACTTTTGAGAAGAGAGCCATAAGAAACTCAACAATTAGCAATTTTTTCATAAATTCTAGTATTACATTAGTTATTATTAAGTAAAAACTAAATGAATAAATTTCTTTACATTGATTATAGCCAGTCACAATAAACTATGAATGTTTCTCATTTAATTTTCATAAGGTATTCACAACATTCTTATTACTTTATGTTTTGGCATTTCTTTAATAAATATAGTATTGTATATTAAACTCAAAACTCTTAACAAAATTTAAAGTTACCTTATTAAATAAATGCTTACCTCCATATAGTTGCACAATCTTGACTTGTTTTGTAGTTCCATAAACATCAACCACAGCATGTAGTGGCCCTCTTGAATATGGTATAGCCTTAGTACAGGGTCCCTGATCTTCACCATTAATAATAAAATGCATCTCAGCCAGCTCAGGGTCGTCTTTACTAGTTCTGGGACACGGGACAAACATTACTCCAATGCGACTGCCAGCATCCATTGGTAATATGCCCTGTGGTGTTCCATTTTGTGATAAAGTCTGTGGTTTAAGGACCATTTTTGATATATAACCGCGAGGCGTTCTGACGCTGTGACCGTCACCAAGCACAGACACCCGGGGCTCGCACTCACGCCGCCCACTCGCTTGATTCACTAGTTCAATCAGAACATTATTCTGTGATTTAGAAATAGGGAAAATCCACGACATACCCGTGTTCGCCAAATCTGGGAGGGCATATTGAGGCAATCCTTTATCCCCTAAAGCTGCCGTCTGGGGGTCCAGCAGCGTGAGACCCAGTCTCATATGACCGCTCCATCCTCGCTCTGTTTTCTCGATCTCTACTAAAAATATTTCTCCTGGCAACAACGGTTTCTCACTAAAAGTCAATCCATGGGCGAAACTTGCCTTTCGATACGCTACTGTGTTCTCTTCGAAGAGAATAATGTTAGAGCCGTGATAGTGGTGAAACCTGGATAACATGTTTACTGACACATTAGGCGCACTAGCAAAAATTTGCTCACAGTCTCACACTAGAGTCAAAATTTATTGCAACTATAGAAGGAGTAGTACGAATTTTCCATTTTTTGATGACACCAACAATAACAATGATCAAGGTATTGAAAAATTAACAACACCCGGAAATCTTTTCCAGCTTTCTCGTCCGACAACTGACATTGACAACTTACTTGTTTTTTTTCTATAATGGTTGACATCTGTAATTGATTAGTAATCAGTAATCACGCAGTAAGCGTTTTTATATATCATGTACTAACCATTAAGTGTTTATATCTTGTTAGCTCTTAATTATATATTTGATATATTATAAATAAAGTATAAATATGTTATCTTGTCTAATATTTAGAAGACTATACTAATTGATTTATTGTAAATAAAACAGCTGTCAACAATATCAACAGAGGATGAAATGAAACGCAACGCAATCATGGCTGTCACCGGCAAAGTGTTTACATTATTCCGTCCTATTGCTACTTTACGTTTCTCATTGTTATCTAAAGTCAATAGAACTTGTGGTTTGTTAGCAGTGAAATCAAAATTCAAATACTCCACATTTAACTATTCTCTGCAACGTGGCATAAACAAGAAAACAATTTCTATTCAGAAAAGGTAATAACTGATAAATCTATATAGCTTTGATAACCTAAAAAACGAACTTTCAAGAGTTTCAACGTTTTGTTATTGCGTAAGTTAAAAATGAGATAATCTTGTCTGAATGGAACAATGAATGGATCTGAAACATGTTATCAAGGCCTAAAAAAACAATTTATATGCAAGAGGAATTAAAAGTACTTCTAAGGAAACAGAATATTTATTAGAATAATTATTAATTATTTTATAATAATAAACTATAAAAAAAAACATGATACATTTTTGTACGGCATAGCAGAGTGTTAACAAAACGAAACTGCCACAAGTTTGCCGTATCACTCCTTTTCATTACAATTTAGTATTTATCAAATAATAAAATAGATTCAGTATTTACAAATACTGTTGCAATTACATAATTGATTGTTAATAAACAGTATTCTATAGTTTCATAAAACCGGTGAGTATCGTAATGTCAAGTACCTATAGACATTTATTTTTAAAATTGGAACTTCAGTAAATATTAGTAAATATCAGGTGCTATGAGAAATGTGCAGAAATCGCTAACGATAACTAACTTAAATCACAATATTGAGCTGTTATATATTTCAGATTCCTACTATATCACTCTATTTTAACCTATTGGCCTATCTTATATATTTTGTCACTTGGGTTATCTATTACACTCTAAATATGAATCATATCTGCAATATACTGAGCCACTTTATTGGCATACAGTGACCAAACACCAATTGAACTCTAATACCTACCTACAGCATGTATATACATTGATAGCAAAGGAGTGGGAGTTACATTCTAATCCAATCATCTAGTTGATAGGTTGAGGCAGTATAGCAACTGTAACTTACAGAAACGTTTCTGCTCTTGTGCACACAATGGGTAATAAAAGTAAAATATCAGTACTAACTTTAATTTTATTTAACAGTTTTTTCGCCAGTCACATCGGAGCTATGGATGCTTTGAGTCCTTTGGATCCGTCCTCCTATTCTAGGCCTGGTGAGTCTTCTGAGCTTTTCCACTACATATTTATATATTTTGAAATATGGTTTTTAAATCTATTTTATTACATACATATTTAATCCTTATATTTAATGGTGTTAAGAGGGCCATTTTTAGATGATATCAAAATCTTCCATAGACAAGAGAAAGTAAAGTTAACATTCATATGCAAAATTTAATAGGTTATATGAGTCTTTTTAAAAAAACATACACATACCTAGTTAAGGGCTATAATGAAAACAAAACTTAATTGATTCCTTTGTGTAATGACAGTTACAAAGGTTTAAAAAATTCATGCCGGAACAAAAGACTTTTAAAGCTATTAGTATCACAGTCGAAAAATTCAGTCCTAAAAGACTATTATAAAAAATATTGTAAAATTAGTTTTTTAAGAATTACACACAGCTAAAAAACATAGAAATAAACAAAAATATAATCAGTCACAAAACAAAGTAAAATCCATGTGGCAAATAATAAATAAAGAAATAAATAGAAATAAATTTAAACATAAAAGTAACATACATGTAAAAACGTCAGATAATATACCAGTAAGCGATCCTAAGCAAGTGGCCAATATATTTAACCTTTTGACCGCCACAGTCGGCTGTGGCCGTCAACAAAAAATCGTGCCCCTGACGCCACGTCGGCCACAGCCGTCCAAATTTCAATGATCAAAAACTTTGTAATTCTAACCGCTACAAGTATTTTTCAATCCCTGTTGATTTTGGGGCACATCTTTTTTTTTTTACTCTGGCGTCAGTGGCACGGTAAATTGCTAGACCGCTTGGCGGTCAATAGGTTAATACATTTTTCTCTTCCATCGGCAACTCTTCTATCTCCAAAGACAAACTACCCATAAAAAACACTATAAATAATTCATTTTATCTAACTTAAATTGAGCCCAAAGAAACTTACTCCATTATAAAAAATCTTAAAAACAAACTTTCGGTATTGACGAAATCCCTCCCATAGTAATAAAAAAATGTGCAGATATACTTACCATCCCGTACACTAAACTAATAAATCAATCCTTTTCAGAAGGAATCTTTCCTGACGCTCTAAAAATATCTCTGATAAAACCTATACACAAGAAAGGAGACCCCTCTGATATCAATAATTATAGGCCCATTGCTCTGCTTCCCACGTCGTCTAAAATATTTGAATAGGCAATGGTAAAACGACTCAACTCATTCTACGAAAAATTTAAAATACTTAACGAAAGTCAAAACGGTTTTAGAAAAAACTGTACTACCTTAGCAATATATAAATATATACAGGAAATACTAACCGAAATAAATAACAAAAAATACGCAGTAGGCCTCCTGCTTGATTTAAGTAAAGCCTATGATAGAGTGTGCTATGGGACTCTACTAAATAAATTGTATAGAACTGGAATTAGAGGCACTCCATTAAAATGGTTCAAATCTTACTTTGAAACTCGATCTCAATACACAGAGATAGAAAGTACAGACTTTGAAACTGAAATAGTTCGTCATTTCAGATCTGATAGAGTCCCTGTAAATGGCTCTATTCCCCAAGGAAGCGTGCTAGGATGTATTTTATTTCTAGTGTATATAAACGACCTCCCAGATATCCTAAATGATCATTGCACACTATTTGCTGACGACATTCCCGTATTATTTCCGTGTATTAAAATCGACGAAGTTGAAACTAAACTAAATTTAATTCTAGATAAAATACTAAACTGGCTACAAATACATAATCTTGAGCTCAACATTAAAAAAACAATAATTATACAATTTAAGCCGTATCAAAAAACCACACTTCCAATAAATTATAGCTATAATAATCTTAAACTTGAAAATGTGACCTCAGCTACATTATTGGGAATCGAGTTAGACTAGCTTGAACTTTAAACTCCATATACAAAAGCTTACAAAACAGTTATCGTCTTTTGTATATGCTCTAAATCACCCAAAGCGTTTAACTGACCTAACTTCCGCTCTTTCAGCCTATTATGCATATGCTTACTCCAGGACGTCCTACGGACTCATTTTATGGGGTAATAGCACAGACATAGGAAAAATATTTATCTTACAAAAAAAGTGCGTTAGGATATTGGCAAACATAGATCAAATGGAATCGTGTAGACCCCATTTCATAAAATACAAAATATTGACTGTCACGTCCATGTACATTTTGGACTCGAGTAAATTTGTTAGAAAACATATAGATTTATATTCACAGATAACGCAAAACAAAAGAAATGACCGAAATTTAAACAAACTAAGATTACCTTTTTCATAATTAAAGTTCGTTACATCTAGCCCGCACTATATGACAATAAAAATTTATAACCACTTACCTAATTTTTAAATGCTACTATAATATGGACGATTTCTTTAATGATAAATTGTAGAATCTGGAGTCTTAAAAATTTGTATGTATAACTTAAAAATAATAGCTATTAAGCTGTAGATGCCCTCTCATATTGCTGCGCCCTATGCAGGGTATCACATGTAAAACTGCCCTATATTGTACCTACCTTTATAGCTATGTGATATGCAATAAACGATATTATTATTATTATTACCCATATCTTGTGTGTACTAACTTTCGTTACACAAAAGGCGAGATCGTAATTTTGTTTTTATTAAGCCTTTAACTTTGTACATGTCTTTTGAAAACGACTCATATAGATCCTGTTATGTTGATTTTATATCTTTTTTTATGTAGTATTTAAATGAATAAATTACGAATCAAGTGATATTTAGTTTATAAATTATTTTTCCTGTACTGGTTTCTAGGTTTTTTTCCAATAATGTATGACAGCAATACACATTGAAATTATTCTTCTTTAATGAGCAGTTTATTTAAATTTTTAATTTTTATTTACAGAAATCGCAGTTGTGAAACATATTTCATTGTCTCTAAATGTGGACTTTGAGAAGAAAGTATTGAGTGGGTCAGCCTTGCTCACTGTGAATGTTCTAGAAGACACTGCCGAAGTGGTAAGATAATCATTATTTTATCTAAATTAAAATTTAAAAATGTATTTTAACCCCATTTTCTACGGGTCCAGGTCATTGTGGCAAGAAAATATATTTTTTTTGGTATAATAGACTAGCACAAGTGGCATGCGACTCTTTCTTGTGAAACAAATATTACCTACCTATCTCTTTCTTAACTGTATTGTGAGAGAGTGACGGGTGAAGCAATGTCACGCGACAAGAGTTTCGACGCGTCGTTGTGCTAGAGAGGCTAGACACGGCTATGGGAGAGAGCAAGATACCGCGCTCGGATCTTCCGCTCCCACCTATGGCCGCCGCCCGCCGCTCCGTACTTAATCAGTATTTTTATTTATTACACAATCGTCAGTCTGTTACTATTACAAAATATAATCTTGCTGCTAGCCACCACGCGACCTATCCCTATTTTTCTGTCCGTTACGTTGCATGTTAACCTAATGCATTCGTTGCATTATTCAATTTTATTATACGTATTAAAAAGTAAATCGGTAAAATTGTTAAACAACACCCAGATATTTTTAAAACATAATTTGAAATGTTTAATGCCCGTACGAGAGGCGCACATAATCTGCATGTTCCAAGGGCGTCCTTATCGACATTTAAAAAGAATGCGTATAATTCTGCGATTATAATTTATAATAAGCTACCCGACTATATTAGATTTTGTATTTTTTTTAGTTGTAAGACACAACTTAATAATTATTTATTGGACAGATGTTTTTATTCTGTGAAAGAGTATCTTACATCAGATAAGTAAGCAAGACAGTGTGTTATTGTTATTGTAGTTTTTATTTTGACTTACTTATTAATTGTAATACTGACTAATTATTTATTATTGTATGTAGCATTTAAATTAACATGATAATTGCAGATTACCTTAGTTTTAGATAGGACATGTTTTATTTATTTTAATTCTTATGATAAATAAATAAATGCGTTATATTATTCCATTGGCAAATTTACATTAGAAACAGTTGTTATATATGTTATTTTTGTCTGATATGCCTGCTACCTGGACCCCTCTTTGGGTGAAGGCCTCCTCCAAAGATTTCCACTCGTCGCGATTTTTTGCCAGGTTTAACCAATTTCTTGATGCAATGGTCTCTATTCCGTCCTTCCACCTTGTTTTTGGACGGCCTCTGTTTCTGTGCCCATGAGGTCCGCCCCACATAGTCACAATCTTCGTCCACCTGTTGTCAGTGAAGCGTGCCACGTGACCCGCCCACCTCCATTTCAGACCTCGTGCGAAGGACAAGGCATCTATCACGCCAGTCTGTTTTCTTATGTTTCTGTGTCTGACTCTGTCCTTCAATTTTATTTTTAGTAAGCTGCGTTCCAAAGCTCTTTGACAAGATGTTAGCTTTCTGTTGGTTGTTGAATCAAATATCCAAGTTTGACAGCCATATGTGAGGCAGGGTAAGAGACATGAGTCCATTACTTTCTTTTTTAATTTTAAGTCCATGTTAGACTTCATAACTTCTTTATAGCCCCAAAACTTTTTCCATGTGATTGATTTACGCCTGTCTATTTCTTCTATGTTGTTATTTTTGCGAAAGGATACTTGGTTGCCGAGATAAATACATATATTCATCTACATAATCTATCAAGTTATTATTTATTAGAATGGGCGTTCTGTGGTGATTTGACATGACCTTCGTTTTTGAGAGGTTCATTTCCAGGCCGACGCTTGAGCTTGCGTTATCAAGTTCTGACATCATCAGCTCAACGGGGCTCTCTGAGAACAACACAATGTCGTCTGCGAAGCATAGATGGTGGAGGCGCTCTCTGCCAATTTTTAACCCTTTTTTGTCCCAAGATAGATTTTTCATAGTGTTTTCGAGGACTGATATGAATAATTTAGGTGACAGTGGATCGCCTTGTCTAACTCCTCTGTTTATTTCTATTTTTTGTCCTAAAGTATCTAGCTTGATTTTGCTAGTACTGTTATCGTAGATGTGTTTAATGATTCTGATGTATTTGCTGTTTACATTTTGTTCGTGGGGAGCTTTCCAGATGCTTTGATGTGATATTGAGTCAAAAGCCTTTTTATAGTCGATGAAAGCTAGATATAATGGTCTGCGAAATTCTTATGATAGTAATATAGTAAATAGTACTGACTCCTGTGCATATTTACACGTCGCGCCAGCGGTATAATATGTGAAACTTTTTATTATGTAACACCTGATGTACCATATTTTATGTAAATAAATAAATCATTTATTCATATTAACCTATTGACCGCCAAGCGGTCTAGCAATTTACCGTGCCACTGACGCCAGAGTAAAAAAAAAGATGTGCCCCAAAATCAACAGGGATTGAAAAGTACTTGTAGCGGTTAGAATTACAAAGTTTTTGATCATTGAAATTTGGACGGCTGTGGCCGACGTGGCGTCAGGGGCACGATTTTTTGTTGACGGCCACAGCCGACTGTGGCGGTCAAAAGGTTAAACGGATTATATCGCGTATATTAATTATTTGAGCCTCCCTGACGTTTCGGTACCTTTACAGATACCGTTGTCAAAGGTTGACTGAGAAAAACATAAGATAGGATTTTATAATACAACAGTGGGTTGCAGCAACCCTAATAAAATGTGGCCTGGCGGTAGATTCAATTGACGTCCAAATTGTGCGATTTATTATTTTTATACTTAAATAATGAAATAAAATAACATACAAAGAATATAAATATATTGCTCTTTATATTAAATGCAAGAAATAAATCCGCAATACATTGCTATTTTACTTTTAGTCGTGACAACCCTCGCTATCGGTGACGCGGCAAGTGAGCCAATTCATTTTCATCGTTGGTACACAGCCTTAACGTTCTTTTTGGCTTGCACTAGAGACGACGACTTTAGAAAGGCCATAAATCATCATTGTATAGGCTAATAAAAAGGCGGCTTTTGTAAAGATCAAAGTTGTGTGCCTTCTGTACTTCTATTCCGTGACAGAGCTGCTGACACTATTAATACATAGGCTACTTTTTATCCCGAATGTGGGTAACCCCCCAGGGCGCTGGTAGTAATAAATATTTAGTAAATATTGCCGAGAGAGCTGCCATCCTTTTAAACAGTTAATAGTGATGGACAGACTTATCAGATTGGGTAATAAGACACTTTTGAGCAGTTGACATTATCATTCAAGTACTTCTTATATCAATTTTATCTCAAACTCAACATGCTATTGCCATCTTGAATCACAAACTTTTTGAGTCAAAATGTCCTCTTTAAGTCTTCATTATTGAATCTATTGTTCACAGATTTTAGATGCAAGCAATCTTAGCATAGACTCCATAGAGTTGGAGGATGGCACTCCGTTGAAGTATACACTGGGAAATGATATACCTAATTTTGGATCAAAGTTAACTGTAAAGCTGCCTAAAACCGAATCTTCGGGAGAATCGTAAGTATTTATTTATTGATATTCACCCAGAACCTTTTCCTTATGTCCTACCCATTGACCTTTTCGGTTTTTTCGCTTGCTGGCTGGGTGGCTAAGTAAAATGGTAAATTACTAATGACGTAATGAATGAAACTATGCTGCAAATAAATAAATCTGTCCTTCTAGCGTAACTTGGCTTCGCGACTCTTGTTTGTCGCGCGACATAGCGTCGCCCGTCACTCTCTCACAGTACTGTGAAGATAGAGACAGTAATATGTATATCTCGCGCGAGAAAGAGTCGCGTGTCACAGATGTGCTAGAGGTGTAGGCTGCGTCTTTGTGAAGCCCAAAAGGACTGAATTGGAAGAACAGTATGTCTCAAATTATTGAAAAAAAAAGAAGTAGAAAGCATGTCTCAACATACTGCATTTTTCCGTCGTAACCGTCGAATACTGTGCATCGATCCTCTACCTCTCATCCTCTTACCTTTTTTCTTATTTTTTTTAAAGGAGTGTCACAACCACTACGTTCTCATCAGCAGTTGGCGGGTGTACAGCCATGTCGTTTGATGATTTCTGTTATAATATTGAGTTAAAGAACGCCAAGACGTGCTCCTGTCATGTTTGTAGGAAATATGGGCGTGAGGAGCCGCCCGAAATTAAGAGTAGGTTAGCAGTAAGTTCTGTACCCTTTACGCGTAGGAGTAGGGTTGCCAGATGGTCGGGATTTGGCGGGATTCTCCCGAATTTTTGTATGTCCTCCCGACTCCCGACAAGGTAAAAAAATCTCCCGAAAAACAACTTCATTTTGTAAAACTATAATTTTAAAAGGAATTACCATTACTAATATTTCCATAAGTACTATAAATAAATTACCTTATCACATAGATTATAGATACAATTAAAATAAAGAGAAAATAATTTTATGTTCTTTTTGTTAGTTTTTATTTATGTGGCCGTTTCTATCGGCAGTGAACGACGTTGATTTTAATATATTTAATGTGATTCAATTTTTGTTTCTCCCGACCAGTCACAAAATCCCGAAAAAAAAATTGTTTCTCCCGATAATAGGGTCATTCGATCTGGCAACCCTACGTAGGAATGGAGCCTGTAACCGTAGAATAAATACGCCTAGAAACCTAGTCAGCGGTTGAAAGTGAAGCCAGTTTTGTTTAGCGGGCTCGCATCTCTATGATTAGATCGTAGACACGCACACAAAACCAAAAGCGGCTTCATCTCTCGCAAATCTGTTGTATGAAGACTCATTCTAGGCGTTATTTTAAGCCTGTACCGTAGTTCAATTGCAGTGACACCGGACGGGGGACGGTTGGAAATAGGGAATTTACCGTATTTAATTCTTATTAGTAGATTACGTAACAAGGGTGGTAAACGAGTGTCTATTAGAAGCTCAAAGCGAGGGCTTGAATGATACGAGTTTGGAATTCCTTTACCACCAGAGTCACGTACGACGTTTTTCATCATCACACTTTGGAGAAAAAAAAAATAAAAGTAATTACTTGCCGCCCTAGGGCGTAATATACGAGTTACCTCCCGGTTTTCTAGCACGTAAACCCTTTATTTACGAGCAAATGTGATAAATTTTTTTTTTTTTTTTTTTTTTTTCATTTATTGATAAAAGAACCTTTATACATAAGTACATACCGGTTCTATAAAAACAAATTCTTAAGTACCTCGTCAGCAAAACATATTAACTAATTTAACAAACTTAATTGGAAACTACCTATCTACTACCTAATCTACTTAAATTAAAAACTACACAACGTCAGCCAACCTATACACCATATGTGCATAATCTGACCATGGACTTGCTAGCAACTGCATAAAAGCCCCGGTATTACTTATTTATTTACAATTACATATCCGTAACTTACAGCTAATTGCCAAAGCGTTACAGATCTTAACCTATCATACAACATACCAAATATAACAATCTTAAGTATAAACAATTAACAGAATTTGTACAAAAACAACATAATATTACACTCAACATCGAAGGAAATAAAATTATATATATTCATACTTACCGCCCTAGGGCGTAATTTACGACTTACCGCCCGGTTTTCTAGCATGATAAACCCTTGATTTACGAGCAAGTGTGATGAAAATATTTTTACGTCCCGGCCACCACTCCGGTCTTAGTGGCGAGCGAAGCGGCGCGGTAATGGGAACTAATAGCGCAGTGAGTCTTTGTGTTGTGTGGCCATAGATCATAAATCATAATCATAACAATGTACTTGATTAGTCTTAGTCTATAGTGATCTATGTGACATCTCCTAGTTATTTAGTAATTGTAAATAGGTATAGTAGGTAACTCCATTGTGGTTCGTAACCTAAGCATTACTTGTGCATTAATGAAACAATAGTCATGTTATGTAGTCGCCAATCGGAATTCGAAAACAATTAAAAATAAATCTCAGGCTCAAACAAAGATTTCAATGAATCAAAACTAATTTTTTAGATAAACTATGAATACAAAGATCAAAGCTTAAAGAAAAATTGAAAAAGGAGCTACCTGGTGGAAGGGACCGGGATTCGAACGCGGTCGTTAGCCACTTCGCTACCCTCGCTCCGGTCCCTTCCACCAGGTAGCTCCTTTTTCAATTTTTCTTTAAGCTTTGATCTTTGTATTCATAGTTTAAATAAAAATTGTGGTGTACCCACATTAAAACAAAATGAGACATTACATGTTTCATAAATTTATAATCTTTTAGATTTCATTGAGTTGATTGCATTCTTCCAGGCTTAAGATTAAGATCCAGTATGCGGCTTCTCAAACGGCGTCCGCCCTGCAGTGGCTGGAGCCAAGCCAAACTTCGGGCAAGAAACACCCGTACCTCTTCAGTCAATGTCAGGTAGGAAACTAGATGGGTGCATCAACTTTTTCTTGCTGTTATTCTGTCCGTGACCCAGGGGATAATAGTGATTAAATTTCTAAGAAAAGTGTTGCTAATTGATATTACTGGTATTGGCAGGAGATAGTCTACATAAGAATGGGTTTATAACTGTTTAAATTACAAAGCTCTTGCTAAATATAAAATCGTAGTTTTTAAAAAAGTGACCCAGGGGCATCACCATGGCAACGAGTGGCAGAAAATAGTTGATTGACCCAGATGATCTTGTAAGCTGTGCACGGTCAAAGAAAACAGAATTCTCTAACATATGGCGCTGTACGGTGTTGCATCGCGCTGTTAAGATTTTATCTGAAATATTGACCCCTCTGCATAGAAAACTGATTTACAGTGCTATTAGAATTTTATATAAGATAATATAAATGATTGTGCTAACCAGGAATTGAAGATTTGTAAGGGCACATTTCATTCCTCCGTCTGAGAAAACCCGCGGGGAAAAGCTTAAGAGCCCACCCATGCAAAATTCGTCAGGCGAATGATCCTAGATCTCAACATCCATAGTGATTAAAAATCTGTCCCTTGAAAATAAGAAACTTAAACAGTTTTCCTTCAATCTTGTCAACGTGAAAACACGATTGGTAATCATTTTCTCGATACTTTTATATCTCAAACATAACCCTTTTTTTTTCTTTTTTCGGTTGGATCTTCAAAACCCTTCCGTTATTAACAATGTTTTTTAGCTTAATAGATGCACAATTATAAGTTCTCAGAAACTGTGAAACTATTTTCAATATAAAATGCACAAGTTTATGACACAACTCAAAAAACATGATTTCCGCGCTTCCGAGCACGCACTTCCATCTCCCTCACCCTTACGCTCAGTGAGAGAGAGAGCTAGCTAACGCGTTGGCGCCCTCTTAAGTTAGCTCTTCATATAATTTATTTATTAATATAATTTATGATTATAAAAGAAATACCGACCGTTGAGTTTCTTTCGGCTTTCTTCTCAACAGAGGTCTCTTGTTGGGAAATACTGATAGACTAAGACTTAATTATTTCACTATAATGGTTATTATTTCATCACTAGCTGCGCCTAGAGATGGGTGCTGAGGGTAAATACCCGGTAAATACCGTGTAAATACCCAATCTACCGGGTATTTACCCATTTATGCTAAAATTGTGGGTATAAACTATCTATCATCAAATTTTTGGAAATAAGTAAATAATTCAATGTGGTATTCAACTAAAAGGACGTTTATTATAAATATATGTTTATTTAATGTTATATTTATGAGTAAAAAGGTAATTAAGTTAAGCTAATGAAGCGTGTAACATTATTTCACGTATAAAACGTATGTTGTATTAGTTTTTAATGGCAATTAGTGAAATAGTATGGCATATAGGTTGAACAAATTTAGAAACATTTTAATATAAATGGGTATGTACAATCGATTCACCATGACCAATTATTATTTTTTAAATATTGTAAAAATGTATTTAATATGCCCCCGCTAGTTACCCTGTAGAAAAGGGAACTAAATGAAAGACCAGTCTGTAGTCACAGGCTACGAACCCGAAACCGCCTAAATGTGCGATGCACAGTTAACCCCTCACTCTCTCAACACTTGAGAGAGTGAGATGACGAAGAGACTCGACGCGGTCAGTTATTGGTTATCAGCCACAACCACAAGGTTAAGACTCGTACCTGTATTTAGTAATAAAGAATCGCAAGTTATTTTTAAACCATTTATTAGTTTGGAAAATATTTTTCAGTAATATTATAACTAGTGCATTTTTCAGAATGTTGATACCATCTAGCTACCGTATTCCCCTTTTCTTATTCAATTATATCCACAAATTAAGATATAAACTAGTACGCGGTAGATTGGGTAAATACCGTAGATTTATTCATGGTGTTTACCTACCGCCCATCTAGACCCTGTAGATTATCCTAGACCAGAGGCACTTGTCAAGACATTCTATAAAACCCGAACACGATGGGATTTTGTTAAGTAATTGAGAAGTTCCCATGATCACCTTCCGCCTCCAGCATCAGACTAGCTCGATGGTAGTATAACACTCCACAGTCACCAAACTAACTTAAGTGGGAAAAACTTTATCTTAATCAAGCACAGAGAAGAGAGTCAAATTGAACTAACAAGATAGGCATACACACAAGCATACGGCCTAAATCCTCGTAGAAAGATGATGGTAGTGGTGGTAATATTAGCTATTTTCTATTTTGTAACATTTCTACCCCTAATTCAATATGTTCAATAAATATAGTACAAATAGTTTATACCCACCAAATCGGGTAGAAACGGGTAAATACCCGGTAGATTGGGTAAATACCGGGTAAATACCCGATAAACACCTTGGGAATTTACCCACCGCCCATCTCTAGCTGCGCCGTACGGTGTTACCCGCTCATCCCACGAGAACACTAAATTTTTCGGGATAAAAAGTACCGTAAAACCTTCCAATTTTGTCCTAGCGGGTAAATGTCCCCATTGGCTTTAAAGCATAAAGAAAATGAAAATGTTCGATTTTTTAATTAGCAAATATATGAACGTAATAACACGTTATTATTAGGGTAAAAAGTGAATCCTTATCCTATTTCAACATGTATTTAAAACCGCATGGACATTTACCCGCTAGGGCAAAATTTGACGGTTTCACGGTAGCCGGTGTTAGTCCAGAGTGTTAGCAAATTCATACTTATAAATGTGGTATTTCCACATAAAAAATAGAATCGGTAAAAAGATTCTATAAAAATTCATACTTACCAAAATTTATCAAAATTGGTCGAGCTGTTTGAGCGTGAAGAAATTATAAACATACATATAAACACGCTCCCAAACTTTCACCTTTATAATATTAGTGGGATAATCCATTCTGTCTGTCTGTCTGTCTGTCTGTTACTCTTCACGCTTAAACCGCTGAACCGATTAGATTTAGATTTATTTATTTCATAATATAAAATGACAATATAAATTACACTAAGTCAATTTACATGCACTTATACTATGATCGTCATATATAGATGAAATTTGGTATATAGATAGTTTCAGTCCCGGGGAAGGACATAGGATACTTTTCATCCCGAATAAATTGAGTGTTCCCGTGGGATGAGCGGGTAACACCGCGGGGCACAGCTAGTGTTTTATATATTTTTTTATGTGGTCGACAGCCCATTCATGCCCGCTCCATCATGCCCTGCCAAGACACGCCGGCCGTCAAGTTCACATACGACGCGGAAGTCACCGCTCCTGAGGAGTTCACGGTGCTCATGAGCGCGATCCGAGGGGAGCGGAAGAACGCCAAAGCCACGTTCAGACAGCCTGTGCCTATACCGTCCTACTTGCTGGCCATCGCCGTGGGCGTGCTGGAGTCCAGGGAACTCGGGCCTAGGTAAGAATCTTTAGAATAGTTCCAGAAATGTCTAGACTCATCAAAAACAGGGACCAATTGGTCACAAATTAGACGTATGACGTTGAAGTGACCACTTCAGAGGAGTTCACAGTCCTCATGAGCGGGATCCGAGGGGAGCGGAAGAACGCCAAAGCCACGTTCAGACAGCCTGTGCCTATACCGTCCTACTTGCTGGCCATCGCCGTGGGCGTGCTGGAGTCCAGGGAACTCGGGCCTAGGTAAGAATCTTTAGAATAGTTCTAGAAAAGTCTAGACTCATCAAAAACAGGGACCGATTTGTCACAAATTTGACGTATGACGTTGAAGTGACCACTTCAGAGGAGTTCACGGTCCTCATGAGCGGGATCCGAGGGGAGCGGAAGAACGCCAAAGCCACGTTCAGACAGCCTGTGCCTATACCGTCCTACTTGCTGGCCATCGCCGTGGGCGTGCTGGAGTCCAGGGAACTCGGGCCTAGGTAAGAATCTTTGCAATAGTTCTAGAAAAGTCTAGACTCAAAAACAGGGAACAGTTGGTCACAAATATGACGTTGAAGTGGCCGCTCATGGAGAGTTCATAGTCCTCATGATTGCAATCCGACCTGAAACGACATGTTGGAGAAAGAAAGCATTCCCAGCCCGTCTAGCATAACTGGGGCATTATTCGAGCGTTTCAACCGCCTCACTTTCGTGGACATATTTTGGAAGAATTGGGCGTAGATTTTGATGCCATTTTCGGATATTTGTTAGAAGTCCGGTAAAGTTAGATAACTAACCAGAAACGAATTCGAAATCTGCAGCCACTTCTACAAAAATGTGACCACGAAAGTGATTCGGAATAAACGCTCGAATAATGACCCAACTACGCTTCGCGACTCTTATCGCGCGCAATAGCGCTACCCGCCACTCTTTTAGATTACTGCACAGAAAGAGACAGGTAATTATCTCGCGCAAGAAATAGTCGCGTGTGACAGTTGTGCTAAAGGTGCAGTAGGTATTATATTGCGATTTAAATTTCCATGACACTAACTTTCACCTTTCACTTCACACTCTTTTTTGTTAGTAAAGTGAAAGGTGATCAATTGTGCAATTTGAAAATGCAATATTTTGAAGCATTTCTTGAGTTACATTTGAATTTATTGTGGCGGAATTTACTTTAAGCTATGCGCTTTCTGTCGTATTTTAGAGAACTCCCATTTAAACAGTCAAACTAATTTACAAGAATGAACGATTTTGCACTGTAGAGTGTAGGTAAATTATTTTTCACATTTGCGCCTGTACTTACACTTTTAATTTGTATTAGGTAGTAATACCGTTATAAACACTTATACCTTAGTGTATTCTTAGCAAATCAATGTTTGAATCTCGAATCAGGTCGCGAGTGTGGTCCGAGAAGGAAGAGGTGGAGCGTAGTGCCTACGAGTTCGCCGAGACGGAGAAATACCTGCAGGCCGCCGAGAAACTGTGCGGCGAGTATGTTTGGACGCAGTACGACCTGTTAGTGCTGCCGCCTTCTTTCCCGTACGGAGGCATGGAGAACCCCTGCCTGACTTTCGTCACGCCTACTTTGTTGGTAAGATTTTTTTTTACATTTAACCTCTGACACATAGTACATAAACTTCAATTAATAGTTAACTGCCAATCTATTTGTCATAACGCTAAAATTATGAATGGTGATCGTTAGGAGGCTAAAATCATAAAAAATCACAACTTGGCTCGATAGCTTGGGACCGATGTCCTGAGACCGTTCGTTATAGACGCGTATTCTACGGATGTCGACTATTTGAGCGCCGGTTACAAAAGGCGCTCAATGTATCACTCGCACGCTGCTCGCTCTCTAGGCTACGCTAAGATCAAAAGAGTGAACGTTCTGTACTTATTTTATTAGATTACTATTCTACTCGTATTAAATGGTTAACAGTTTAAGTTTGTAAAAACAAACATGGAATATAATTTTCTCAAACATGCAATAAAATGTAACATACAAAATTGAAGGCCTAGGCCGCGAAAGCATTTTTTTTAAACATGGCGTCTGTGTTCATGTTCAGGCTAAACAGCTGAATTATATTTTTGGAGCGGCGTATTTTTTATTTCATTGCATATGTTTGAGAAAAGCACTATACAAGTATACATATTATATGCCTTAGCCGTGCCGGCTTCAAAATCAAAATCAAATCAAAATCAAAATCATTTTATTCAAAATAGATCCATGTAGAATGCTTTTTGAAGGTCATTGCTATACATATACAATTCAAATCATTTTACAACTAAGTCATCTTCGTATCACCATACGGCCTCCCTACGGTTGGCCGTCTATACCTACTCACCCGGCCACCCCATCTTTCCCGGCGTCTGCAGTAATGTACTACATTATTTCAAGGCCGGAGACAGAAGCCTCGCTGACGTCATAGTGCACGAGATCATGCACAGCTGGACTGGAAATCTGGTGACCAACAGGAACTTCGAGCACTTCTGGCTGAACGAGGGCTTCACCGTGTTCCTGGAGCGGAAGGTCGACGCGTCGCTGATCGCGGACGCCACCGAAGCCAAGAAGAGCAGGGACTTCAACAGCTTGTTGGGGCTACAGGAGTTGACTGAGACGGTGAGTTTGCTATTGCATTTTTAATGATTTGAGCGTACAGGAAAAGGAAGACTTAAGACATATATGGAGCAAGTAAAAGAAAAAAGAAATGCTTCATCATATAAAGAAGTAAAAGAAAAAACGGAGTGTAGACTGAGCTGGAAATTACTCCAGCGACAAGAGTCTAGGTAACCATACTTTTGGCCTAGGGTGTGTATATGAACTTAGAGCACTTCTGTTTGAAAAAGGGCTTTACCGTCTTCGTGGAGATAAAAGTCGACGCCTCGCAGATTGCGGATACGCAAGGCTAAGAAGAGTAGAAATTTCCAGTTTGCTAAGAGCTGCAGTTTGTAGCAAGCGAGGAAAACGAAAAAAAAAAAGCATTTTCTAAGATTTCAAAAATCTTAACGCACCCTATTCTACATGAAAATTGCAAGTAATTAGTTAGTAATTTTTTTTCAAACTTTCCAAAATCTTCGTTAAAAAAAAGACGCAGACGAAAAACAGGCGCGTCATTTCCTGAATTTAGAATATGCATGAATCACCAAGCTGCACCAAAGCCTGAGAATGTATCTAACCTATTTCGACAATATTTTCATGCCAGTTTTGATGATCTCTATAAAATAAAAACACGAACAAGATGACAATAGGTACATTTTACATTTATTCGAGACATTGTCACACTAGTGTTAGTGAACATTTTATTACTAAATTTCTCTCTCATTATTTGTAATGTGGTTACATCACAATTTTATGAACGCCCGGTCTCTTATGTGTGCTTTGATCTTTGTATGTCTATCCATGGTATTTTATTACTATTTATACTTATATAAGTAAACAACCCCAATGTTACAGGTAAATACTCTCGGCGCCACCAACCCTCTATCTAAGCTCGTAGTGAATCTGACAGGAGTTCACCCAGACGATGCGTTCTCTCGGATACCCTACGAAAAGGGCTCCCTCTTCCTCCGTTACCTCGAAGACTTAGCCGGAGGCCCTGGTAAGATGCAAACTAAACGTACTAAACGTTTCAGATAAACGATGACCTTAAACCGACCAACCCTCTGACGAAGCTGGTTGTGGATCTGAAGGGGGTACATCCTGATGATGCGTTCTCGACGGTTCCGTATGAGAAGGGGTCACTGTTTTTGAGATATTTAGAGGACCTGCTAGGTGGGCCGGGTAAGGCTTGCTAAAATTTTAATGCACGTAATGTGATGCAATGCTAGTGTTCTAGAGGAGGGACAAAATATAAATTTCATAACTTCCTTAGTCTGCTATAGAATCCTTCTAAATGCCTTCTTTCGTCTGTCATTTCATTATCTTTCGTGCCACGTTTGCGTCTGCGATGCTTACTAATTCTTAATTTCAAACCATTCCATTTTATACATGGTCTTAGTTACAAGCTATTCAGAATATTTTATCACTTGGGTGTCGTGTCATTGCTGTCTCCATCTGTACGGGCAAGCGTACATGGTTGGAAGTCTTATACGTGACGAAGAGCCAATCAGATAATCATTTTAGATACATGGGAAACTTGTAAATTATCATTATGCGACGTGATGACGGAAGTCATGTCGCTCACGTAAAATAATGTATATATTGATGGTTAAGTATGGATTAAAATGTTGTCGTTAAGTATCAAGCTGTGGTTTCACTCTGCTCCTCTGCCTCGGCACATATCATATATCAGTTATCATTTATCAAGTAGTTAGGGTCGCTCCCTACACCATCATCTCTTGAACTTAAACAAAGTTAAGACAAATTTAGACCTTATGTCACGCTGAGTTTTATGCTGCGGGAGAATTATGTTCTGCAGTCGACGCTGACGGGTTGAAATTATGACCTCCATCTCTCCACAAATCCACTCAATAAAACCCTTCTTTGCAGAGGTATTCGACGACTTCCTCCGTTCATACCTGAACCATTTCCAAAGAAAATCCCTGGACACCGACCAGTTCAAGGCGTACCTGCTCAAGTACTTCAGCGGCAATGAGAAGCTGAAGGAGGTCGATTGGAACACTTGGTTGTACACGAGCGGCATGCCACCTATCATTCCAAAGTAAGTTCAGTTTTTAACCTCCAACGAAAAAGAGGCGTGTTACAAGTTTGACATGTGTATTTGTATCTCATAAATAAATAAATCAAGTATCAAAATAGCTGGGTCTTTCAGACAAAAGACGAGTAGGAAGGCAAAAGAAAAGATACAGCAGGAAAAATTTGAATGACCATTGCCAGTAACCGGCAAAAATCGAAAAACCTGGAGGAGGCTTTTACCCGCAAGGGACCACACAATGCAGATGCGATGCTTCAAACTAAAATAATTTCTTTATCTATTATAAAAATATTATTGGGTACAAACATAGCAAAAAAAAAGAAGAATGTTTCTGTCCCTGGCATCGTAGTTCCCAAACGTAAAGAATAATGGAGTACCAATCTTAAGTCAACTCTGTCTGTTTGTCTCTTTTATCACTTAATATTTACACAAAATATGTTTTGTTATTGGGGATATTTTAACTATTTTTTTTACTATAAAGCAATATTGTTATGGACAACAAAAACAAGGATCGCGGTCGCAACTTTAAGTCGTCTGCCGTAACCGTAATGTCTGTACTTATTTTTTTTTCTTTCTCTTTACAGCTATGACACTTCGATGACTAAAGCCGTCACTACATTATTGGAGAAGATCAACCAGGACCACAAGTTCTCTCACGACGATGTCAAAGCGTTCACTCCTCAACAAATGATCCACCTCCTCCAAGGACTCATCGACCGCCCGCCACTGCCGGTAGACAAACTACGTAGCATGGGACAGAAGTACAAAATAGACTCCAGCAAAAACGCAGAAATACAGTACAGGTGGCTGAGATTATGCGTACGAAGCAAATATCTAGACAGACTATCAGATGTTTTCAACTTCGTTAACTCGCAGGGCCGTATGAAGTACGTTCGACCTGTTTATAGGGATCTCTATGCTTGGGAAGAAGTGAGGGGCCAAGCCATAAACAATTTCTTAGAGAATGAAAAGAATATGATGCATGTGTGTGCGTATACAGTGAGAAAAGATTTGCATCTCAGTGAATAAAGTATTAGATACAGTACAGATTTGTATTATTGATATTACTATACTCACTTAAGCCGATCATTATTTTTTACTCGTTGTTAGGTTAGATGTGAATAAATAAATGATCTATTTTTGTGTTTTTGTTGATTTTACATGTAATTTCATGCTATTCCGTTTTTATGACTATAAAGTACTATTATAATAAAACGTATGTATTATGTAGCGTTCATTTATTTATCTTGTAAATGACGTGGTGTTTTATAGACGAACAAAAACAGCCTATCGTATAACATGAACCTGTTTACCCGTATTGTAAAATTACTATTCAATTCGGAAGATTCGTTGGGGTACATTGCCGTATTATAAATTACCTCAATGTTGGGGTAGTAAAAAAATACATTTGCATAGTAACTGTTTTGTTTAATATGTGGGTATGGCGTATGGGGAATCGAAGACATCCAAAAGAAATCCATATCTTATTTAGCAGGCAAATTAACCGCCACAGGCTTTCGGGCAACTCTTGGGCAATTCTGTAGAGGGAAGATTTCGTCATAAATCCTAGGGCTTTGTTGATTCACGCTCTATGTAGTAATTAGGAATTATTACATATGTTGATCAGGATTAATTCCATATACGAAGGTTTGTATGTGAATATGACCCATTGATGCCGCATCCCTATCAGGCGTGTAGTAATAACGTAAATTGCATTACACATTATCCGATTGCTTCCGATTAATCGGATCGGGTCGGAAGGTCTGGAGCAGGTTTAACTCGAAACTCACTTGAAAAATTAAAAAAAAAGGTAGCTGTCACATAACTTTGTCTATAGTTAGTTCTAACCTCAAATGCGATATAAACAAATATATATTTATTATTTTTATTCGTTGTCTAGGGAAATAACGGTGCTTCGTTCTCTCTTAAATCACCTTACAAATTAATTAGCATGTCAGCGGCAAAAAGAGTCCAGGTATTTGGCAACCAATTCAATTCTGAACAGTTCAGTTCCTAACCTAACCCTTGCACTAAAGAAATAAATATCCTAATTTTTCAGCAATGGGCAACCTTTGCGCGCACTTGGCACATTTTTGACTGCAAATGGCAAGACCCGTATGAATCAGCTAACGTTATAAAGAAGTATCTTATGGGTATGCATAAACCTATCTACCATCCCATGAACGACTGCGGGGACGTCGTCGTGTGTATAAACAGCCGGGATGTCGCTTTGCGAGGTGATGACTGGCGGCAGAGAGCTTATTTCCACCATACTGGATATCCTGGTGGTGCTAGCTGGACGTTAGCATGGGAATTGCATAATAAGGATCCTACTTTGGTTTGTACTTATTTCTTTCTAGCATTTTCGGGGCTTTTCATTCCTTAACCGCGGCTAAGTCTCCTATGTTTTGTTGTATGTCCCATGAGTGCCAAATTTCATGTATAAAGGGTGGGTACTATTAAATTGTCGCCAACATTTTTCGTTTTTTTTCTCTGGATTCGCAACCTTCTTTGTTTAAACTTATCAGATTTAAAATTTAATGTATTTGCATGTTTTAGTCTTAAAAAAAACGTTCTTTGGTTTTTATCTGTCAAGATGTCATCAAAAGAAAAAAGCGTTCGTGAATTAATTTTGCGAGAATTTTCTATAAATCCTAATGTATCCACTTCGGAGCTTGCAAAATCGTGCAATACAAGTCGAAGAACAGTGCAAAGGACTCTCAAAAAACTAAAACAAGGTGGGACTGTTGAGAGAAAACAGCGACAGGGTCATCCAACAAGAAAACGGAACAAAAAACTGGAGTCAAAGGTGTGTAAGCTGTTTGATCAGAATCCGGCTATATCTTCCCGAGATGTGTCCAAAAAAGTTGGTACAAGTCAGACAAATATACAAAAAATTAAAAAAAAGTGCGGTATATCTACTTACAAAAAGCAGAAAGCCCCGAAAAGAACGTTAGACCAATATAATCGAGCAGTGAGACGGTCTAGATTATTGTACACCCTGTTGGTTCAAAAAACAGGTTGCTTAATTATTGATGACGAAACATACGTCCTAGGCTGATTTCAAATCAATACCAGGAAACCAATACTTTTCTTCTCGCGACATCTCAAGTCTGCATGAATCAGAAAGAGTGATTCAAGTGGAGAAATTCGCCAAAAAGTACCTCGTGTGGCAAGCAATATGCCAGTGCGGCATGAGAAGTTCGCCTTTTGTAACCACTGGCACTATTAAGACGGATATTTATAAATCCGAATGCTTAAAAAAAAGGTTGTTACCACTCATAAGAAAACACACTGTTTCGATATTGTTCTGGCCAGATTTAGCAAGTTGTCATTATTCAGCTGGCACTTTGAACTGGTATAAACAGAATTCTGTCGATGTGGTACCGAAAAATATGAATCCGCCAAATTGCCCAGAACTGCGGCCAATTGTAAAATACTGGGCCAATATTAAAACAAAATTGCGGAAAACATGCCAACCGGCTACATCATTACCCGATTTCAAAAGGAAATGGATAAAATGTACTAAACTGATCAAGAATGAATCCGTGCAAAATTCTATGAAAAGCGTCAAGAGTAAAGTCCGACAATTCTCTCGTCGTAACCTGGAGAAACCATAAAATTGGGTTAACTGATTTATTTTATCATGCCCTTTCTTGTAAATAAAGCATTTTGAGTTTTTACAATATTATTTCATTTTGTAAACTAAAAGTCAAATGGCGACAATTTAATAGTACTCACCCTTTATCCATTCATTTTATCTAAACAGTTAACACATTATTGAGTGACAGACCCAAACATCTTTACCAACTTTTACAGTTTATAATATCAGCGTTTTACCTACCAATAAAACGCTTATTAAGCAGTAACCTTATTTGAAGCCTAAATAAATAAATAATTTGAGAGTAGCGAACCTGATTTCCTGTAACAGATCGGTCAAAAGTACTAATACTCCCCTTACATCCCTTCCCTTTGACGTCATGTCCTGTGCTGTGCACCAGGTGGGGGCCGAGCTAACGGATCGTGCTCGGCGCCCTTCTCATTGGACCTTAAATTATTTTTAAAAAATTTTACCAGGCAGAATTTAAGTATTAGGCTTCAAATAAGGTTACTGCTTAATAAGCGTTTTATTGGTAGGTAAAACGCTGATATTAAGCTGTGAACCGTTATTTGAAGCCTAAATAAATAAATAATTTGAGACCTGTTTGTTATCGCCTGGTGAACAGCACGACGCCAATGTGACTATAGAGGGATATGGATAGATATAGATGATATACAACAAACAAACAAAATAAACTCCGAAATCATATTATTTATTAATCAATAAAATTTCAACTGAAATTGTACATTGTAAACATAAAGGTATACTAGGCATGTAACCATGTTTTTACTTAACCTTCCTTATAAGTACATCTAGATTAGACAACTTAGCACTAAGATTAACCATTATTTAAACACAATTATTTCTGTTTACAAATCATTTATAAATCTTTCGTTCCGTCAAATTAGTTTGTACCTACAGCATACTACCTATATACAAAAAATTGAGCAATCACACAAAATGAAATTTTAATAGAGATACATTTTACTGACTTATTGGTACAAATAAATTAGCACAGGACTGTGTAGGTACATTCACGGGTTCAATTGGTCGACAATAATATTTTAGGAAAGTGTTCTCGGACCGCCAGTTCCCTCGGGCTAGTATATCATCCAATGGGGTGTTTTCAACCCAGCTCTTAGATGCTACTGCAGGTCGGATGCTGCCAGCACTAGCCTTAACGCCGGCCTGCATTAGGATCTTTTTCACCCAGCCCGAAATAACTGTCCGTGAAGCCGCTTTTGGCTGTCCAGACGTTGTCAAAAACAAGTTATCAACAGCACAAGCTGTACGTCTATGATGAGATAACGTAATTACCTGCTTAATCCAAAATAATGGATCCAAAACTTTACAGTCTCTATTACTAAAAATTTGCCAGCCGGATTGACGATTTAATACAGTATCTGTTTTGGATCCATATTTTGGCCAAAAGGTTATAGAATTATCTGTAATAATACAACTATTACCATCTATGCCCAAAAGTGTCAAATCATGCACTCGTCGGCCAGAGCATAACAACAATAAAATTGCAGCGCGAGCAGAGCATTCAAACAAACTGTTTTCGTTAGAGTTATTATTTTTTAACCAATTAACAAGTATATCCGTATCCCATATAGGGACTATTTTATGATTAACCTTAGAAAGACTTATAGACTTCAACGCTTGGCGTACTAATAAATGTGAACTGAGTCGATTACTCAGGCATGGATCACAAAGAGTTGAGATTGCTGATTTGTACACTAAAATCGTACTGTACGCTAGACCCTGCGAAAGGTGAAGGTCTATTAAAAACTTTGCTAAGTCAGCACCCTGTGGTTTTGAAATACTAACAGAATTATTATTAGCCCAAACTTGCCATTTCTGCCATGCATTTTTGTAAGTTTTCATAGAAGAGTCTCGCCAACTTTTCTGTAAAAACTCCATTTGATCACGCGACCATCCAATCAAACTTTCTGACCACCCCCACATCTCCAGACTTCCAGGGTCATGTCCTGCACCATTGGAGGGGGTTGACCGGTCGTTGCATCCACTAGGACCTTCTCCAGGTTGTGAATCGTGAACGGGGGTCCTAGAGCCCTGTTCTTGAGGTCTGGTCGCCAAAATACTTTCAGCCAACGCGGAGCTACAACTAGGTAAATTCCTCTCGCGTTGTTGAGGTGTTGTAGCACGCGGGGGATCAGAAAAGGCGGTGGGAATACCCACGCTAGGGGATAGTTCCACACTTGGCTGAAGGCATCGTAAAGGGTAGCTCGTTTGTCCGTCAGATCTAGGGTCCCGTATGATGGGAGAACGTGCGCCACTGATGACGCAAAGAGGTCTATTATTGGACGGCCGAACTTGGCAAAAATCAGATTCATTATGTCGGGTAGGAGATGCCACTCGGGGGGCCTTGAAAGACGAGACAAGTGATCGGCTTCGCCGTTGTAGCGGCCTGGCAAGTAATGTACTTCCATATGGATTCGGAATTGATCTAAAATCGTGAAAATTTGATGAGCAATTTCCATCAGGGACGCAGATTTTGTGCCTCCCTCGTTCCTCATATACGCCACTACTGTTCTGTTGTCTGATTGGATCAACAGAGAGGAACCGGCCAGGCGCCGACCGTGACCTTCTAAAGCGTATCGAATTGCCAACATCTCGCGATGGTTGGAGTGAAGCCTTGCTTCCTGTGGGGACCACAGACCCGACAGTCGGAGGTTGTCCAACTGTGCTCCCCACGCTTGTCCTGACGCATCGGTAACCAGGTAATTGGTGATTGGTGGATAATGTATCGGAGAACTTGCCTCGAGGTTGATGCACCACCATCTTAGCTCTTCCATTACACTGGCTGGTATCTGATAGCGATAGCGTTGGTTCATTAGTAGTAGATTTTGACAATGGTTTAGTAAAGCTCTGTGATTGAGACGACCCCTGGGGACCATAAAACTGGCAAAATTTAGCATTCCCACCAAACTTCGGACTTCGCGTACATTGCCTTTCCTCTCTCTTAGCAGGTTTAGCACCTTTTCTCGTATGCTTTGTGCTTTTTGGAGAGGTAGACACTTTTCGTTTGTGTGAGGATCCCAATTTACTCCTAAATATTGAAGGCACATTTGTGGGATCAACACCGACTTGTCGTAATTTACTTTCCAGCCTAGATGCTCTAATACTTGAGTCACATGAACAGATTGATGACCCAGAGTCTGTTGGTCCTGATGGGCGAGCAAAAAGTCGTCCAGATAAACCACTATTCGAAAGCCTTTGTCTCTGAACACCTGAGCTACCCAATTCGTTAGGGATGCAAAAATCCTTGGTGCACAAGCGAGGCCAAAAGGTAGACAAGTCATTTGCAGTAATTGTTGATCGTAAATTAGTCTGAGGTAACATCGATGCCCCCGGGCGACCGGTACATGGAAATATGCATTCGACAAATCTATCTTGACAAGCCAGTCGCGAGGTTGAAGGAATTTTGATATTTTGTGTGTGTTTATCAACCGAAACGGTTTTACGAACACATAATCGTTTAGGTTCCTTAAATTGAAAATCGGTCGGGCAGAGCCGTCGCTTTTGGGTACTAGAAATATTTGAGACACGAAGCTGGGACTGGGATCCACAGGCTCCAACACTTTCATTTGCAACATTTGTTTTATAACTTGATCCATTTCTAGACTCTTTGGAGTTTCCAAAGGATGCATCATTAAATTTGGATAAAACAAAGGGGGCTTGGCAATGAAGGGAATTCGAAAATTTTGAATGATTTGTATTAATATTGTCGGAGCCCGAAGATCCCTCCAACTTTGCACAAAGTCCGCCAACCGGCCTGCCCGAAATCTCGAGTCAGAACTTTCGTTTACCCTGCCCTCGTGACGTGGAGGGGCCTGGGAATCGAACCACTCGGTAGTTGTTGGCAAAATTGTCATTGTTTTGAAAATTCTTATTAGGCCTCTGGCGCGAGGGCCTAGTCTGATGACCAGATTTTTGTAAATGGCGAGGGTAGTCGCGCGGTTGGGTTGGATAATTCATGAACATGTTAGGCATTTGCATTGGCAATGGCATCCGATTCATAAAATCGGGATTATATACGTAATTGGAATGAAACAAAGTAGGGGCTTTGTTTGTGTAAGTATTCGCATAACTAGGCATGGCCTGAGTCTGCTGTTGTGGCTGAGCTTGCGCAGCAGCTTTGTTATTGGAGGGCGCCCGGGGCGGCCAAAATATTTTAGATGCCCCACCAGCTTTTTCGATTGCGCTGGCAAACAATTCTTTATTAAACAAGTTATCGCAGGTAGGCGGAATTTTTCGCAAGCTAGCTTTCAGAAAATTATCTTTTACTGATCGCAAGATACTGTCTCGCCTTTGTTGTATAAGTTCGGCCCTATGGCCGCAAGCAATTTGTAAAACATCGTTACTAATTTTTTGAAAGCTACCCTGCACAAAAATTTCGTTCAATTTTTCCTCTAATAATTTTGGCGTAACTTGCCCAACAGAGTTCGACCATTCAACTAAACTCTTGAAACCGCTTTGAGCTGCTTCATTTTGTTTAATGAGGGCTTGTGTGATAGCTGCGAAACCCCGTTCGATCAATGCTAGAGAATTAAATTTATCATAAGGCTTAATCTCATCGTTAGTTTCTAAATACGTGAACCCTGGCGAGGAACAGTATTGTTTTTGTGCGTCTGCGTAGCGTACGCTATCCCAGTCTTCAGTGTTGAAGCGCTGAATGCTGTTTATCAATTGTACTAGATTTGGCAATGATTTAGGGATAGACGGTTCTTTTAGAACTGTATTCAAAGGCAATTGGAACGAGCACGTGGGCACGGGCTGTTCAGATTGCGGGGGTGCAGTGGCCGCTTCCTCGGCAAAAAGTTCGCCACTGACATCGGCACTAACATCTGAATAGTTATCGGCTGGCCCCGGGGTGGAATGGAAGGCAGGTTGAAAAGCCGCACTACCCGCAATGAAATTTGTAATTCCACTTACTTGTTCACTCAAATATCTTATTGCGCTAGCTGTAGAATCCATACGGCACCGCTTATGCTTACGTTTCTTTTCTTTAGCCTTCCGTTTCTCTCCAGCTCGAGGCGGCATGGGCACCTGCGCCTCCGTAGGCGGTGCCGGTGGGGGAGTATCCGCTGATGAACTACTACTCGTAGAAGAATCCGTGGTTTCACCCGAATCGTTCTCCATTGTAGTATTATATTCTGGAAATATAATCAAGTTAAAAAACGAACGGTAACACCGTTAATATTTTAAATTATTAAAGTACTCAGCTGCTAAAATTAGTACTACGTACCTAGCAGCACGACCGATTGCTACGGCAAACAAGACGCCAAATGAGAAGGGCGCCGAGCACGATCCGTTAGCTCGGCCCCCACCTGGTGCACAGCACAGGACATGACGTCAAAGGGAAGGGATGTAAGGGGAGTATTAGTACTTTTGACCGATCTGTTACAGGAAATCAGGTTCGCTACTCTCAAATTATTTATTTATTTAGGCTTCAAATAACGGTTCACAGCTTAATATTAGTATGATACTTCCACCCACATTTCTATTTTGTCAGGCATGTGGCGGCTATGACAGCTTAAAAACATCAAGTCCAAGAATTTACTAACAATAGAATAGCAAAGTTATAAATGTAGACCTACCATACATGTACTTCCTAACTTTCTTAAAAGTATGAAAACATTTGTGCAACATATCTGTTATTCTGGTGGAGGACTCAGATACTACAAGAAGATCACTTTATTTAGGTCTTTCAAGGTTTCTGTGACTGTTAAGTCAGCTGGGTTGGGAAAACCCAAATCTATTTTTATTTCATGATATTGTTAATAGAAATTAAATAGCATGTTCCTCCCTGGCTGGACCCCAGACCCTGTTTAGGCTAAAATTGCAGTAATAATATTTAACAATTATGTACCTTAGGTACCAGGTCTGAAATTGTATGTACCTGCGTAGTTTTGAAGTTCATGTACCTTCCGAGTAAACATATTTTTGTAAAAAACATGGCTTCACAAGTTATTATTATCATTTCATTAAACTTTTTTTTGTATATAAGTGCCTGTTAAAATATAATAGCAACGTATATGGAGTTTCACTAGTATGCGCATATATTGATAGCAGGCTGATTTAGACGATGCCAATTTTGAGACAGGTGCTTATATGCAAAAAGTTTAATGTAATGATATTATTAACTTGTGAAGCCATTTTATTATATAAAAAGGTTTATTTGGAAGGTACGTGATAGGTACATCATTCTGTTATCAACATCATACCTTAAAGAGGTGGATATTAGGGGATCTGAACGGGGTCTGGCTGCGGAGTGTACTCTGCAGCCGGGCCACCTTGAATGATCAATATCTTCAAAACTACGGAGGTACATACGGTTTCCGACCTGGTACATAATTGGTACAATATTATCACTGCAATATTATAGCCCAGTTAGGCTTCGACCAGGGAGGAACACGCAATGAAATAGGATATAGATATTTTTTCTCTTATAGAGTAAAATATCCTATTCTAGACAGCATTTACTATAAACTTCTCTGTAAATTTTTGCAGATTATTAAGAAAGCTGTCTACAGAGCAATGAAAGGAAATCTCCAAAGACGCCACACCATGGAAAGACTGTTCATCTACCCTGGCGGGAATATACCAGAAGATATTCTGCAGAATGTATCCAACCAGATTCGCCAAATTCGTAGAGTTCCTGACAGACTTGATCATATACCGGAAGAGGAGGTTAAGCAATTCCCCAAAGTCATGGAGTACCCTGAAGACTATGTCCTGAAATAAGCCGGCTTTGTATTTATATTAGATTAGGATTAAATTGTAGCCAATAAAACGATGAAGTTTAATTCAGTTGTTTATTTTCTGTACCAATAGATGGTGTAAAGGTGTATTTTTTTTATATACATAAAAAAGATATAAAAATGTTTATTTTATTTTATTAATTTCTTTGTCAAAATTTACTTTCAAAGTAGAGGATCCTTTTCAGTTTTAACTTAAAATTAAAGAGGCTTAACGCCACCTGGGGTCAGGGTACTGCTTGGAGAAGTTCTCCTCAGCAACATCGACGAATTTCACAGCGAAGTCATCATTGCTGGTCTCCAAGGGAGACTCGGCAACCTTCACAGCTTCGAAAGGCTGGACGACGGATTCGGGCAGCGGAGCTTGCTTGATGATGTAAGCAGGAGACTCCTCATCGACTTCAGGCAGATCGACGATCTTGACTGCGAACTCGTTGGTCTCCGGAAGAGAGTCGGTGATTTTCACAGTCTCGATTTCAGTCGGAATGGGAATGTAGGAGGGAGTCTCTTCGTCAATGTTCTCAGCAACATCAACGAAGTTCACTTTGAAGTCAGCGTCGCTGGCCTCCTGGGGAGAGTCGACAATCTTCACAGCCTCAATGGAAGGCTTGATAGCAGCCCTGGGAATGGGCATGTAGACGGGAGTCTCTTGAGCAACATCGGCCACATCGACAAACTTGACGGTAAGGTCGGCGTCACTGGCCACGGGCTGGGCGATCTCGCTATCAAAGATGACAAATTGACCCAAAGGCATGACGATGGAGTCGGGAAGAGGGGTATCCATGAGCCTAACCTGGATCGGGACATCAGCGTTGATGGCTTCGTCGACGAAGTTGACGGAGTAGTCGCTGGCGTCAACGGGGGCGTTGACGATGTTGACAGCGAAGTTCTCTGGTGCTTCGATGTTCTCAGCGGTGTCTACGAATTTGACCAGAAGAGCGACCTCATCCATGACCTCTTGCGGGACCATGAAGGGAGTGATGTCGGCGATTTGTACGGGTTGCAGTAGTTGTATAGGCTCAGGGGCAGAGACGTAGGGTGTCTGAGGTGCCGCGAGCTGGATCGGCTCGGGCAGGGTAGCGGCCGTGAGGGGAGTGATGTCGGCGATTTGTACGGGTTGCAGTAGCTGTTTAGGCTCAGGGGCAGAGACGTAGGGTGTCTGAGGTGCCGCGAGCTGGATCGGCTCGGGCAGGGTAGCGGCGGAGGCCGCGGCGACGAGGGCGAAGGCTAATAGGTACTTCATCGTGGCTGAAATATAAACGAATTCGTAAGAATAAGTGAGTAAAGGGTTAGGGCTGGCTTATTAATAGCCGAATGGCTTAACCCAGTGTAACAATTTGTTTACGCAATCATTTAAACAGGTTTCAGTGGAACAATTTAAAGTAGGTAAGTATAACTAGATGGCGCTAGTTGTTGAACAATGAATACGCCACAAGAAATAGAGTTCAAGTGTTTATTGCAGTGCAGGTATAACATAGTGGCTTTTATTGCTTATCTTGCCTGAACAATAACTCATCACATAGAAAACGAATCAAATCAGAAAATTTTATTGCTCTGTATAGATTTAGTCTATTGTGGACCTGAATCCAATAAATGTATAATCCATGAAGACATAGGCCATTCATCGAAATAACACATAGGCATACATCCGTTAGGCGTTAATCGAAAAATATTAGCAAATGCGCAATAACCTAAATATAAAATTCGGATGTTTTAACTATAAACATAGTATAGTAGGCATGTAAGTTAACAATTTATACCTACTCTAACACACTTTCCAACGTCCAATTTCAAAACTATTTACACTAAGTAACAAATAATAAATATAAAATAACAATATGCACTCACCTGATACAAATAGTCCAACAACACAACTGTATCTGATCTAGATTACCTACTTATATAGCGCGTCGAATCACCTGTGATAAGCACATTTAGGTAATGACTTATCTATTGAAGGTGATTAGTCCACGTATACAGGTATTGATTTCTTGTTACAGATTTTTATTATTAATCGCTGTAGCTTAAGGGATTAATATGAAGAATCTGGATTGAAACATTTTAGGCAGACTTTAGCATTAGTGTAAATTGTAATATTTGGCACGATTGGTGAAAAAACATACTACCTATGGACTAAATGTTCGCTTCGCTCCCGTGCGACTTAAACAAAACCCACCCTCAACAAAACTTAATTTAAATTGAAGTCTACGTCTAGTCTACAGTTATGACAACTTTTTTATAAAACGGATGCCCCAATTAACCCTCTTAAGAGATACTGGTTTTTTAACATTTCATACTTAAGCCATCATCGATATCATGCACTATTTAAATTTTAAAGCGTTTGTTTCTACATTTTATTCGGTAATGTTTTGTCAGCCAGTCAACTTTCTGGTTCTGAAAAAAGAAGTTCCTCCCTAATTATTTTTTTTATAATAAAACGTGCTTTTAAATAATCTTAGTTCACAGGTGTTGACTAAATATTTGATGTTTGTGTTATATGTTTATCAGTTATCTTTATCGTGACGTGGCCAAATCAGATTAATTACTCATTGACTATCTTAAGCCTTTATAAGGCAGAGGGAATATATTTCCCACCATAAGACTATGTTTTTGTGATATGGTTTAAAATCGACAGTTTTTTGTTGACTTATGCCTTATAAAGGGTTAAACGAGTTTGCGTGGTCTGTTGATAAAAAAAATATAGAATTTTCCATATTTTTTTTGTACCAATCAAGTCATGAAAATGTAATTAATTACCATTCCACTTTTTTCTGCGATAGTTAGACGTAGGAAGGATTCCGCGGTGGCGCTGCTCTAATTAAAGGCGGAGCCGGCATTCGCTGGTGGTAGTGGTAGGTTAGCGGTAGTCCGAAGGCTGGGTTACTTCATAATATCCGCTTAAGTTACCCGGCTAGGCGGAATGCATAAACGCATTTCCCAAAAAAAAAAAAATAGGTACATAGGATTAATCAGTCAGACAATGACACAAGGAAGGTATTATAAAGAAAACACTTGATTGTATTTGAAATCAACATTATATACTTTATTGATATAATTAGGTATCCGTCTCTTCCGTTACATCAATTACCACTAAATATATTTGGCAATATAAAAAATAAGGAATACGTTAGACTCGAGATTTTCAATCATGCTACCTAATATAGATCTAAGGTATTATATACATTCATTTTTATACAATTTCTAATACGCAATACCTAATATTTCATTTAATTATGATAAAAACGAATGACTATAAAAATATACACGGATATAACAAAATCTGAATTGTCTTAATCTAAAGCACGCCCCACACACACCACAAGCAGCACACACGTCGTATAAGAGCTTATACAGACGTTATAACACCAGTTCGAATTATAAGGGCTGACTAAAACTTATACAGACAATACGACTTCAACTAGAAATATAACGACTATAATAAAGCTTATGGACAAAATATTGCTTACCCTGAATAATAAAGGTTGTATAACAGTGTCTACTAGCATTATAAGTCTGTTGTTTATAAGCGATATTAGTTCTAAAACAGCTGTGTACTACTTGGGACGTGACTTTCACAGAAATACTGCGACCGAACTGAGCTATATTGAACAAAGATAAATAATTCTCGCTCCATTCGCGCGGTAATCCGGAGGCTGCATAACCGATACATACAAACAAGCTGAAGTAACTTAATAAGAATGTCGCAAAAATAACGCTTTAGGCTTAGCCGCAGAGTCAATAGTCATAAGAAACTTAACATAATGATGACCTAACTATGAAAAGGTTGCCATATTGAGTTAGGTTATCATATTTGGATTGTATTACCTCTATTCCTGGGAGAGACGCTACCCATACTTTTCTTACATACATTTTATGAAAAGTACACTTGTGTGGTTTCTTCCAGTTTTGTCAGGTTTAACCAGGTTTATGACCCTAAAGAGATACGTCTTATTCTTTTTTAAATTTATCGTTGGCTTGTCTTATAATAAATGTTGTGAAACTAAAACCTTTTTACAATCAGGTCACAATTGAAAAAAAAAAGTAATCCGCCACCAATCTCAAACATATCACGTTATCACGTTAAATAAATTACGTGGCCACAAAAATACACTGTCAAACATTTTATATTTTAAGGCTGATGATGGACAATTCAAATTTTAAAAATTTCACTCATTTTATTGATTTACGAGCACAAATCTGTACATATTGATGATTGTTGTAATGTCCTTTTGAATTGTACCATCTTCAGTCTCATTTTTCAAGTTTTTTTTTTATAAATTGTAGGTTGCTGCATGTATTTAAGTTATTTACATAATATATTGTTCAAATTGGTCAAAGCGTGTAATAAAAAATGATTAAAATTGTATTGGACATTTGGATTGTGTATTGGATACTAACTATTATACCATTTATCTACTAATTTATAAGTTAAAAGAAACTTGAGAGGGTGAAAAATTTCGTGATTTTCATGAACCAATAATTGAAGAATGCCACCAATGCCTAGACATTCGCATAGCAATGACGTAGTAGATATCTAAAGTCTCTGCCTCATACAATATCATCTCGCACTTAGACCTCACTTAACGCTAGTGCCATTTATAAATTGACCGAGCCAAGCATCTCCATTTCAGTTTGACCAAAAATTCTTTTGTATGTCTGAAATCCAGATGTCCGCCTGTACTCGCCTACAGGTCGCATTTCCCAAAAAATCTAGTGAAATTTTGCGAGCAGGTTCGATACACGTTTTTTTGTTGATTGTTTTTTTTTTTTTAAAGGCGGAGATGGGTGTAGAAAACGTAAAAACTACAAATTTTAACTATTTCAAAAAAGTCGCGAGGTCTGGATATTTCGAAACTTTCTAAGGTCTAAAGGCCATAGTGTGGGCTTGGGATAGAGATTTCGCTATGGTGGCGCCATCTACAACAGATCGGTGGAAACTGACTTTGTATAGGCATTGCCAGTCTGTTCGATTTATTGGTCCATGATGATTATTAAACGTTTATTTGTTAAACTTTGGCGATATTTACTTCTATTAACGGAACTCACGGGACTTGATCTTCCGCACTCGTATACAAGAATCTGTGTAAACTTTCTGTAAACCTTTTGAACGCCAAGCGGTGAAGGAATTCACCGTGCCCTTGTCGCCACAGGAAAAAAGAAGAGCTCAAAAATCAACAGAGATTGAAAAATACTTGTAACGATTTGTAAACGCCAGTAACGCACTTGTGACTCCTCTGGTGTTGCACGTGTCTATGGGCGAGGATAATCGCTTTCTATGAGGCGATCCGTTTGGCCGTTTCGCCCCTATAACATACAAAAAAAAAATTTCGATATTTTTTATTATTCTAATTTGGACGTTATTTGATGACGTTGGCATCTAGGGCACAGCTTTCACACGTGATTTGTCGTTTATGACACTCAAAAGGTTAAAAGCCGAAGGCGCGGTTATTTTGTTTGTGCTTTCGGAAAAAGGTATTCTAAAAATCGTAGATATGTATTTTCATATAACACGCTTGTTACGTTCAGATCTGACAAATAACAAATATCAAGTCCCGTTGAGTCTTAAATATATTATTTTAAGCATATGATAAGAATGGAAACCTAAACATTCGAGGTAATCTCTGTAAGTAACACTATCTCGCCTGTATCAAGTATTTAACTAAAGTTCACTAAATACTTTACGCCTTATCGTCTATACATTTCTTTATTATTTTCTTACTGGAAATGTACTTCAGTAAATTAAATCGCAATAAACAAAAATAATATATGTTATAATCTTTCTTTAGCACTCTGGAATACCTTTCAACTCTTTGACTACCACAGTCGGCAGATGGCGTCAGTTTTGCAGCAATCATTCATGAAAATTGAGTCACATAATGATGTCGGCTAATGCCGACATGGCTGCTTTACGGACGTGTACTGGCGACAGTAGTATTGAGAGAGTTACAAGCTGTTCAAACTAGTTAGAGCGCTAAAATTCATTTGCGGTAGCTCCGTACGCGTAGTATACGGTTCACAACGTTTTATGTAATTTCACTTAATCTATTCTGGTTGGCAGGTATATCAATACCTGCCATTTCTTTGCATAATGTATCGAATGGTATAATATTGTTTTGGAAAATATTCAAATGATCTAATGTGGTAAAGAGCTATAAGCCATTCAAACCGCCAATTGTTTGCGTGGTTAGGTTTGTTAGTTACCTTGTGTCCCTCGGAGCGGAAATAGAAGCCCCGCTTTGCAGGGCTTCGTCGACTCGCTCCTATTATTTAATATTATATCAATTAATAATTAGAGTAGAAAAAAAATATAACAAAACACCGTTCTTGTATCAAACGTTACATTGTATTAAAGTACTTTTTGTCAATTGATTTTATATCAAGTGTATGTTAGTTTTTCGGAAATTACATAAAACATTATGGACATTTATTAATACTTATGTTATGTATGACTCTCTGCCTACGCATACTTACAACTTTCAATCTCATGTTATTACGAATTCAAATGCCCTGAACACAAGTTTGAACAGTTATTTACACGATAAGACATATAAACTCTCTTAAACCACTTTACAAATAGTTGTTCTTATTGGCTTACTGAGGAGATCGCTACAGGGTCACACTGGAGTTCGAAGTAAAAAAGGTATTATTATATATTGCTTCTTTTTTATAGTTCCATGAGCTCTTAATAGTCTTCGGGTTCGGGTGAAATCAAAAAGCTTAACCCTTAAATGCATACAATTACGCTAATTTTATTTCTGAAATGACGTAATTACCAATGAAATCCACGTCAGTTTGAGACTTCGGGGCAATCTTGACAAAGTCTTTATTGACAATATTCAGGTTTTGACATGTGTCATTTCAGTAACGTGTATATATACATCATCATGCATTTAAGGGTTAAAATCTTTTTTCAAAAATGGGTCCCACCCAATGTTGATTTTATTGATAAAAAAATCAGGATGCGAAGTGCATAGTTTATGGTCAGTCAAAAAAAATCTTACGGATCGGTGTGCTTGACAGTAATGTTGTAAGAAATTATTTTATTTGTCCAGGTACAAACTTTTAAAAAGGTAAAACGGCGATATAAAAAAAGCATAGGTAGGTTAAAACAGCCAAAATGGAAAATCAGTAGCTACGACTTACCGCGACTTTTTAGTTGCCTCAAATAGCTTATGGCGTTTTCGGAAGAAAAAAAGTAGTACAATTTTTAAAAAAATATAAAAAAGGCGGCAATACAAGTTTTGACACTATAGTGGCTAATAATAATAACACTTATCTGTACTTATTTTGTTATCTTGCACCATTTTTGAGAAAATCACTCAAGTTGTCTCAGCCGCAAGGGCAATTGCTGGCTTCGTATTAAAATAAACGGACTCCCAAGGTCGTTCGTTAAAAAATTCTATTCAGCCAGTAATTGCCTATTTGCTATTTAATGATGTACTATTAACAGCTCACAGACTATCAGGTTTAGGATTTCGAACTTCAGATTGAAACCCATTGTCTTAGGGTCCACCACCACGAGCATTTGCCTGTAATGTAACAAAATAAGATATGAATATTTAATTTATTTTTTGTTACATTACAGTCAAATGCTCGCGGCGAGAAAGGACCCTTAAATTACACTGTTAAACGCGGTCACCAAGATGAGATAAACAATGCCACTAGATAAACTACGGGAGGCCACAACAAATGGTAAATTAAACAAAGACCAACCTGTCTAGCACAACTAAAATGCTACGTGACTCCTGACGACATAGCGTCGCCTGTCACTCTCTCACACTACCGCATAGAAAGAGATAAGCAATATTTCTCGCGCGAGAGAGCCGTGGGTCACTGTTGTGTAAGAGGTGTGTTTATATCATCTCGATGGCCGTGGTATAGAACTCGCTGAAATGCGTCCACAGAAGTGATGTTTTTTTCATAAATACAGACTACAACAGTGTAATTTCCGCCCTTTTCGGATCTCCATATTAACAAGTACAGTAGCAGTACGTACTATTTTAATTTCAACGCTACGCCTACTGTCACGATTCATATACAATGGGAATGAACATTTTTAAGATTAATCAATAAACAATAGTTGTCTACCTAGTTTAGCTATAAATCAAAAGGGAACGAAAAAGTCCGGTAGATGCCACTAATACTGAAAATATGTTCTACTAATTTCAGACGATTCTTCCCTGAATTGTTTTGTTGTTTGGATAAAATTAAATACAACAAACAACTGATATGATACGGCTAGAATGATTCACGAACATAGTTTTGATGTCAAAGTGTTTCTTTATCGTGATAAAAGTCCAGAAAAACCGTAGGTTGGGAAGATTTAGACTAATGGTGGTTTATGGTTTAAGCAAATAGCGCGGAAGTAATAATGATACTGTTTACGTAAGTTACGTGCATTTAGAATAGTTGCGTCATAAATTACAATACCATATAATGCTACAAGATATTCATATGGCGGCTGTACATTCTCGCCGAGACAAGGCGCGGCAACCATGTCGACCCCTTCGAACCCTATCAGTAAATAAAGGACGGCACGCATGTCTCGCTCAGCCTCGGCGTGAGTGTACAGCCGCCGTTAGACAGTCCGATCACGATATACTACACTCTGGCGGTTTTGGTTACTAGCGACATCTACCGACCTCAAATCCAACTCGCTCGACAGTCTTTGTTACCGACAGACAGGATGTATCGTTAGGATTTACAGTCCCGGTAAATTTTAAGATAGTTCCAAAAGTTTCTAGATTTTCGGGAATCGCTGTATGTACAAAATTTTCCCGGCATTGCAAACCGTATAACGCCTGGTGACAACTAAAATTCACTATAATTTCTGTCACTGCTCTTCAAAATCTCGTATCTTCGTAGTAAATTGATACTAAGATACGAGAGTTTTGTTTTAAGAGGCCTTATTCCTTTTAAATTTATTTTTTCCATATTATGACAAATATATTGATAATTTCAACCAACTTCTTGAAGTGAATAATACTTTTCCCCGGGTTCTAGGTAGTAACATAGCTATTTCACGCTTTCATTGCGTAAAGTCGAAAATAAGTTAAAAAAACTAATTTTCCGCGTGAATTTTATCAATTTCGAGTAGCTTTTGAAACAAAAATTATCAATGAAAAATTCAAACTGTAGGTTCCAAATATATACTAATAAATCCCAATAGCCTTCTTCTAGAAAGTAACATCAATAGTATGTTAAGAAACATGTTTGATCATAGAGAAAAATGTCTAAACAATCAGCATTTTAAAAGGAATAAGGCCTCTTAACCCTTAAATGCATGATGATGCATATATACACGTTACTGAAATGGCACATGTCAAAACCTGAATATTGTCAATATAGACTTTGTCAAGATTGTCCCGAAGTCTCAAACTGACGTGGATTTCATTGGTAATTACGTCATTTCAGAAATAAAATTAGCGTAATTGTATGCATTTAAGGGTTAAGTAGGTATTAGTTAGTTAGTGAGTTTTGGTTGTCGACAGAGGTATAGTATGTATACGTAACTCGGGCGCTGGTTCAGGGCGAGCGCGGCCGCCGCCGTCACAGCGCGCCTCATTTGATGGCGCGCGCCTCTGGGAGAAAGGCGTCCCAGTAGCGGATCGCCTGCGATACAAAACATGCCTTTAACACGGGCTCAATATTAATAAATCCATACTAATATTATAAATGCGAAAGTGTGTAAGTAAGTAAGTAAACACTTTATTGTACACAAAAACAGTTACAAAATACATCTATTACAAATAACATATAGGTACAAAGGCCTAGGTGTGTCTGTCTGTCTGTCTGTTACCTCTTCACGCTTAAACCGCTGAACCGATTTAGATGAAATTTGGTATATGGATAGTTTCAGTCCCGGGGAAGGACATAGGATACTTTTCATACCGAATAAATTTAGTGTTCCCGTGGGATGAGCGAGTAACACCGCGGGGCACAGCTAGTAATAAATAAATATCGGACAACCTCACACAAATCGATCTAGTCCCAAATTAAACTCGGATTTCTAATTCAAGACCAAAAAAACTACGACAGATACGTCACTGTCAAAATTGACAACATTTAAATGACATCTGAGTTTGTTTCTTGGCTTGCACCAAATGCACAATGTTATAAGTACAATACCAGATTTTGTACCAAAAATCTCCGATGTTTAATGTTTTATTATCTCCTCTCGTAATTATGTAATAATAAATATTTTTAGTTATTTTGTTAAAACATACAGATAAAGTTACCAATAAATAAATTATTTAAGCGTGTTTAAAAAAGAAAAAAAAATACTATTGTAAAAATATTTTATTTGTATTGTATTGGCAACCTTGTGGTAGTTTTTTTGGTCTTGAATTAGAAATCGTAGTATAAGCTCAAGAAGGCTTGTGTTATGGGTACTAGACGACGATATACGTACTTATATAGATAAATATATACTTAAATACATAGAACCATGACCCAAGCACAAATATTCGAGTTCATCACACAAATATTTTCCCTGCCAGGATTCGAACCCGGGACCGCCGGCTCAGTAGGCAGGTGTCTACAAACCGAGCCAAATGCGTCGTCAAATATTAGGAGAGGCTACGCTTCTAATGCAGTGCAGAAGCGGCCCTCACAGATCAGGGGCCCTTATATATAATATAATTTACTAGCGACTTGCCCCGGCTTCACACGGGTACAATGCGGATAAATTATGCATGTAAACCTTCCTCTTGAGATACTCTATCTATAAAAAAAAAACGCATCAAAATCATTGCGTAGTTTTAAAGATCTAAGCATACATAGGGACAAACAGACGGAATCGACTTTGTTTTATACTATGTAGTGATGACAAATTTACTTTCAATACAACGCCAAAAAGTCCGGCGGCAATCACGCCTCCGACATATGATATAGCCAATGGTTGTAACACAATCCTATCTTAGTTTCACATCGGATCATTACAATCGGAGTTAGTTTCTGGTTGTTTAATATGCGAATTTTGCAATATTTATAATATTCATCATTTTATGATGGAAGACATACACTTTATGATAAAAAAACTAATAGGTGTCGTTTACTGGGTCGTTAGTGGTGGAAAATTGAGAAGTTTGGATTTTAAAACAGGCAGACATCACTTGTTTAGAAACAAATTACATGGGTGTCGTGTCTACGTTTCATGGGTGGGGGGTGATCCACAGTTGTATGGAGAAAAAAGGACATTCAATCTTAGCTCCACATGGCTAATTTTGTTTTGCTATCAAGTAATAATCATTGTACCAAATTAAAATTAATTTGGAAATGATTTACTGGTCGCCCAAACGTGATAGACTGGTAGAAAAATCCAAATATCAGCTTCCTTTACCGTCCTAACGGCATTTTGTGAGCCATTTTGGCAACATGACTTTTCCGATGTAAAAAAGCCTGCTGAATTCGATTCTGCATGTTGCCAAGCCGAATTTTGCCCCCCTCCCCCCATTTCCCCCCTTTTTACCTCAAAATATGTCCCTAATCACGGTTTTTACGGTTTTATACAAAAAGTATTACAGCTAGAAAAAAAGTGTCAAAGACAAGAATGATCTCTATAAAATTTCCTATAACATGGTATATAAACTTTTTTAGTAGGCCTTATGGTTTGTGAGCAATATCTACCCGAACTTCATAGACTGGTAGAAAATTCTAAATATCGGCTTCCTTTACCGTCCTAACGGCATTTTGGAATCCATTTTGGCAACATGACTTTTCCGATGTAAAAAAGCCTGCTGAATTCGGTTCTGAATGTTGCCAAGCCGAATTTTGGCTCCCTCCCCCCATTTTCCCCCTTTTTGACCTCAAAATATGTCCCTAATCACGATTTTTACGGGTTTATACAAAAAGTATTACAGCTAGAACAAAAGTGTCAAAGAAAAGAATAATCTCTATAAAATTTACTATAACATGGTGTATAATTTTTTTTAGTGGGCCTTATGGTTTGTGAGCAATATCTTCCCGAACTCATTATTTTAAAAAAAAATTGATAAACATGGGCGAGGCAGTGAAATACACTTATTTTGGGATTATTGGTATCGCACAGGGTCCAGCCGCTCTGCAGCTCTTGAAGCTGACATCCAGTTGGCATGCTGCTTATTATATGTCAAGACTTACGAGGCTTTCAGTCATAAGCAGCCGTCAGATTTACACGCAGAACTGTATCCAAGTAGGGCTAAAAGCGACGTAGAAAATAAAAATGCTTTACTTCTGACCATGAACTCATTCAAAATGCTCAGTTCTACGCCAGATTCTCCAGAAATGTGCCTTAGAAATGCAGTTACCCAGGATCTTGCAACAGAAAAAAATAAAGTGTCAATTCTCACTGCTAAGCAGCTTGGCTGACTCTAAGTAACGAAGTTCGTTTCCGAAAGGCTCACCAACAGCAGGTCAGCAACTGCGCTAAGGTCATAATTAACAAAGGCCCGACCTTCAAATCATCAGAAGAATCATTCATCAGAAACGGCGTGGGGTATAACTGAGCATTTAGAATGAGTTCATGGTCAGAAGCAAAGCATTTTTATTTTCCACGTCCCTTTTAGCCCGACTTGGATACAGTTCTGCGTGTGAATCTGACGACTGCTTATGACTGAAAGCCTCGTGAGTCTTGACAGATAATAAGCAGCACGCCAACTGGATGTCAGCGTCAAGCGCTGCAGAGCGGCTGGATCCTGTGCGATACCAATAATCCCAAAATAAGTGTATTTCACTGCCTCGCCCATGTTTATCAATTTTTTTTGAAAATAATGAAGTTCGGGAAGATATTGCTCACAAACCATAAGGCCTACTAAAAAAGTTTATACACCATGTTATAGTAAATTTTATAGAGATCATTCTTGTCTTTGACACTTTTTTTCTAGCTGTAATACTCTTTGTATAAACCCGTAAAAATCGTGATTAGGGACATATTTTGAGGTCAAAAAGGGGGGAAATGGGGGGAGGAAGGCAAAATTCGGCTTGGCAACATTCAGAACCGAATTCAGCAGGCTTTTTTACATCGGAAAAGTCATGTTGCCAAAATGGATTCCAAAATGCCGTTAGGACGGTAAAGGAAGCCGATATTTAGAATTTTCTACCAGTCTATGAAGTTCGGGAAGATATTGCTCACAAACCATAAGGCCTACTAAAAAAGTTTATACACCATGTTATAGTAAATTTTATAGAGATCATTCTTGTCTTTGACACTTTTTTTCTAGCTGTAATACTTTTTGTATAAACCCGTAAAAATCGTGATTTGGGACATATTTTGAGGTCAAAAAGGGGGGAAAAGGGGGGAGGGAGGCCAAATTCGGCTTGGCAACATTCAGAACCGAATTCAGCAGGCTTTTTTACATCGGAAAAGTCATGTTGCCAAAATGGATTCCAAAATGCCGTTAGGACGGTAAAGGAAGCCGATATTTAGAATTTTCTACCAGTCTATGAAGTTCGGGAAGATATTGCTCACAAACTATAAGGCCTACTAAAAAAGTTTATATACCATGTTATAGTAAATTTTATAGAGATCATTCTTCTTTTTGACACTTTTTTTCTAGCTGTAATACTTTTTGTATAAACCCGTAAAAATCGTGATTAGGGACATATTTTGAGGTCAAAAAGGGGGGAAATGGGGGGAGGAAGGCAAAATTCGGCTTGGCAACATTCAGAACCGAATTCAGCAGGCTTTTTTACATCGGAAAAGTCATGTTGCCAAAATGGATTCCAAAATGCCGTTAGGACGGTAAAGGAAGCCGATATTTAGAATTTTCTACCAGTCTATGAAGTTCGGGAAGATATTGCTCACAAACCATAAGGCCTACTAAAAAAGTTTATATACCATGTTATAGGAAATTTTATAGAGATCATTCTTGTCTTTGACACTTTTTTTCTAGCTGTAATACTTTTTGTATAAAACCATAAAAACCGTGATATAGGAACATATTTTGAGGTTAAAAGGGGGGAAATGGGGGGAGGGGGGCAAAATTCGGCTTGGCAACATCCAGAATCGAATTCAGCAGGCTATTTTACTTCGAAAAAGTCGTGTTGCCAAAATGGCTCACAAAATGCCGTTAGACTTGAATTTTTTTATTTGAACTACCAGTCTATGAGACAAATTTCTGATGTTCATATAAATTGCATTTTAAAAACAAAACCGAAAGATGATAATAAAAACTGTATCTCTTAATCGCTTGCGATAGTTGACGATAGTGACAATTTTATAACTTTTCAATGTGCTTTGCCCACATATAAAGCTTGTTGTAAGTTTTTCTATACTATTTTCTATACGAAAATTGCTACATTTTGGGCAACCTCTGAATGTTATGGGATTGATTTGAAAAATGGTGAGTATCATTGTAGTGGGTTTTGGACAAAAAAGAACCCTGTGGAGAAATAATATTAATTTTTTTTTTGGACCACCCTATCATTGGGTTCAAACAAATTACATGGGTGGCGGTGAAAATGTGGTTCTCCATCCGAGATCCAAATGTGTAGTATACGGACCTGTGCCTGGTGTTTCATGTGCTCCTCCAAGTACCGCAGGAGCGTGGCCCGCAGCTCCAACACTCGCACCTCGTCCCAACGCTCGAGCTCCTTTTTGATCACTCGCGAGATCTGGTCGAACTCTTGCTGCCCGCGTTCCACTTTCGATTCCCACTAAAACAAAAATAGGTTCAGTAATACGGTGTTTGAATATAGTGAATATAAATTGTGTCATTAAAACCTCTAAACACACAATAGAAAATACGCGGAACCGAATAAACTACCACTAACTTTTGGACATTTAACTATTTTTAATTGTACAATAACTAAAAAGAAGACGTGTTTTGACTGCTGCTTTTTATGACGTCACATGCCTATATCATCATAGAAGCTCGTTTTTACAAGCTGTATGTATGTAAGTATTTTTGTTCGGGTGGAATCTTGCAACTCAATTTTGAATCAGATATCGTCAACCGATTGAGCTGAAATTTTGCATACTTACTTAACTTTGATGACAATACAATAATATGGTACCATGGGGCTGATCTGATGATGGAGCCGACAGGTGGCCATAGGAACTCTATAATAGAAAACGCAATCCTACCGAACTTGGGCTCTTTAGAATCGTCTTAGTGAGCATTTGATGCATATACAAAGAAAAGTACAGTAGGCTATAAAAGCTTGTCACTAAAATGAAATTTTTGACAGAAACTTATTGACATTTCATAAAGAGTAGCTGTTTTGAGCTGTCATCAAATACCGTATTAAACAATTGACGCTTAGAAAAAGGACGTAATCACTATTTTGTATATTTTTCCCAAGATTACTAATTATTTTATTACTTGGGACCCGCCCCGGCTTCGCACGGGTGCAATGCTGATAAATTATGCATGTATTATACATATAAACCTTCCTCTTGAATCACTCTATTAAAAAAAACCGCATCAAAATCCGTGACGTAGTTTTAAAGATCTAAGCATACGTATGGACAGCTAGACAGCAGGAAGCGACTTTGTTTTATACTATATACTGTGTAGTGATTAATTTATGAAAACTACTCATTCTTAAATGTAGTAACTCCAGAACTATGTCACAATGGATAAGTTACTTTAGTCTTGTGTCTAATTAAAAAAAAACCCTTCCCTGTGAAACAAGTTTAGCTTGGGAAATGTAATCAACAACATCAACCTTTCCCATTCTCTTCTATCCCTCTGCCTTGGTGACTGCTTACTTGAGTAAAAATAAAGTACCCTGACCCTGAATTTGTTGCTTTCTCTTTCTCCTTCTTTTCTCTTCTCTCTTTCTCTTTCACGTCTGTTATTCTGTCCTTCAACTCCTCAAAGGACCGGATAACACGACAGCGACGGTTTCGGTGCAACACAGTGATAAGTACCTCAATAATCTCCTGCGAGGCCTGCTCGATTTTCTCGGGTCGGTTGGCGAGCTCGGCCTTTGCTTTGTTTTCTCTCCGCTTCGTCAGCTGCATCTGCGCGTGCTGCCAGTTCTGGAACACCTGTATCAACACCTCTTTTGAATACGGAACTTTGGTAACGTTATTCATAATAATAATACTTTGGCGACGCGGTTGGCTCGGTTTGTAGACACCTGCCTACTGAGCCGGCGGTCCTGGGTTCGAATCCCGGCCGGGGCAAATATTTGTGTGATGAACTCGAATATTTGTTCATGGGACGTAAATCTTATGTTTTATTTTTAATTCAAAATAAATTTTGTAATTGTTATCAGAATTCGCATAATTTAACAAAACAATAATTGTATGAAAACCATGTACTTAAACACACTTTCATGGTGAAAATGGCAAATTACTTATTTTCCGCGTAACATATAATAACATCACGATTAGGTGGTCATTTGTATGGAGCGTTTTTAGCGCTCCGTAGAACTTTGACGGTCATTTCTGACTTTTAGAACAGTTTAAGTGTAGGTAGTCAAAGCCAATAAAAAACAAAATCGATTGAAATCTTTAAACTAAATTCGTCATGCCTATTACCTTGACTCGTTCATGGAACACGTCCTTGATGGCCTGGATGAGCCCGAGGTAGTCTTTGATGTGCTCCGTGAGCACGTAGAAGTCCGTGTTTGACTGCTCAACCCTTAACTGCTCGAGCTGAGGAGTAACACATTATCATTAAACCATAGGATCTTTTTATATATTTCTTTCAAGATGCTCTACGGTCAAGACGATAGAATGCACTGAATGAAACTTGTGAATCGTAATGTACAATGTGCGTATAGCACAAGTTGTCTGGGTCCGAGTTATAAGTGTTATTTTGTGCATTGAGGTAGGGGGTTAAGAGGCCTTATTCCTTTTAAAATGCTGATTGCTTTAGTAATTTTTCTCTCTGATCAACCATGTTTCTTAACATATTATTGATGTTACTACCTAGAACAGGGCTATTTGGATTTATTGGTATATATTTGAAACCTACAGGAATTTTTCATTGATAATTTTTGTTTCAAAAACTACTCGAAATTGACAAAATTCACGCGGAAAATTAGTTTTTTCAACTTATTTTCGACTGCACGCAATAAAAGCATGAAATAGCTATGTTACTACCTACTTAGAACTCGGGAAAAAGTATTATTCACTTAAAAAAGTTGGTTGAAATTATCAATATATTTGTCATATGAAAAAAAATATTTTCAAAAGGAACAAGGCCTCTTAAGGAGCCAGTGCCCTGGGCAGGTGCCCGCCATCTCTGTCTCCCAAGGCCACCACTGAGAACGTTCCTCCCGCCAAGATGAACAAGAATAAGAAAATGATGACGTAGTAAGTACCTTCTCGTGCAGGTCGGCCAGGTGCGACAGCGCGCGGCTGAGCGGCGCGTGCGGGTCGGCGCCGGACAGCGCGGCGGCCGCGCGGGCCGCGTCGTGCGCGCGCGCCCCCAGCTCGCGCCGACAGGGTCCAGTACAATACCTTCTCGTGTAGGTCGGCCAGGTGCGACAGCGCGCGGCTGAGCGGCGCGTGCGGGTCGGCGCCGGACAGCGCGGCGGCCGCGCGGGCCGCGTCGTGCGCGCGCGCCCCCAGCTCGCGCCGACAGGGTCCAGTACAATACCTTCTCGTGTAGGTCGGCCAGGTGCGACAGCGCGCGGCTGAGCGGCGCGTGCGGGTCGGCGCCGGACAGCGCGGCGGCCGCGCGGGCCGCGTCGTGCGCGCGCGCCCCCAGCTCGCGCCGACAGGGTCCAGTACGCACCTTCTCGTGTAGGTCGGCCAGGTGCGACAGCGCGCGGCTGAGCGGCGCGTGCGGGTCGGCGCCGGACAGCGCGGCGGCCGCGCGGGCCGCGTCGTGCGCGCGCGCCCCCAGCTCGCGCCGACAGGGTCCAGTACGCACCTTCTCGTGTAGGTCGGCCAGGTGCGACAGCGCGCGGCTGAGCGGCGCGTGCGGGTCGGCGCCGGACAGCGCGGCGGCCGCGCGGGCCGCGTCGTGCGCGCGCGCCCCCAGCTCGCGCCGACAGGGTCCAGTACGCACCTTCTCGTGTAGGTCGGCCAGGTGCGACAGCGCGCGGCTGAGCGGCGCGTGCGGGTCGGCGCCGGACAGCGCGGCGGCCGCGCGGGCCGCGTCGTGCGCGCGCGCCCCCAGCTCGCGCCGACAGGGTCCAGTACGCACCTTCTCGTGTAGGTCGGCCAGGTGCGACAGCGCGCGGCTGAGCGGCGCGTGCGGGTCGGCGCCGGACAGCGCGGCGGCCGCGCGGGCCGCGTCGTGCGCGCGCGCCCCCAGCTCGCGCCGACAGGGTCCAGTACAATACCTTCTCGTGTAGGTCGGCCAGGTGCGACAGCGCGCGGCTGAGCGGCGCGTGCGGGTCGGCGCCGGACAGCGCGGCGGCCGCGCGGGCCGCGTCGTGCGCGCGCGCCCCCAGCTCGCGCCGACAGGGTCCAGTACGCACCTTCTCGTGTAGGTCGGCCAGGTGCGACAGCGCGCGGCTGAGCGGCGCGTGCGGGTCGGCGCCGGACAGCGCGGCGGCCGCGCGGGCCGCGTCGTGCGCGCGCGCCCCCAGCTCGCGCCGACAGGGTCCAGTACAATACCTTCTCGTGTAGGTCGGCCAGGTGCGACAGCGCGCGGCTGAGCGGCGCGTGCGGGTCGGCGCCGGACAGCGCGGCGGCCGCGCGGGCCGCGTCGTGCGCGCGCGCCCCCAGCTCGCGCCGACAGGGTCCAGTACAATACCTTCTCGTGTAGGTCGGCCAGGTGCGACAGCGCGCGGCTGAGCGGCGCGTGCGGGTCGGCGCCGGACAGCGCGGCGGCCGCGCGGGCCGCGTCGTGCGCGCGCGCCCCCAGCTCGCGCCGACAGGGTCCAGTACGCACCTTCTCGTGTAGGTCGGCCAGGTGCGACAGCGCGCGGCTGAGCGGCGCGTGCGGGTCGGCGCCGGACAGCGCGGCGGCCGCGCGGGCCGCGTCGTGCGCGCGCGCCCCCAGCTCGCGCCGACAGGGTCCAGTACGCACCTTCTCGTGTAGGTCGGCCAGGTGCGACAGCGCGCGGCTGAGCGGCGCGTGCGGGTCGGCGCCGGACAGCGCGGCGGCCGCGCGGGCCGCGTCGTGCGCGCGCGCCCCCAGCTCGCGCCGACAGGGTCCAGTACGCACCTTCTCGTGTAGGTCGGCCAGGTGCGACAGCGCGCGGCTGAGCGGCGCGTGCGGGTCGGCGCCGGACAGCGCGGCGGCCGCGCGGGCCGCGTCGTGCGCGCGCGCCCCCAGCTCGCGCCGACAGGGTCCAGTACGCACCTTCTCGTGTAGGTCGGCCAGGTGCGACAGCGCGCGGCTGAGCGGCGCGTGCGGGTCGGCGCCGGACAGCGCGGCGGCCGCGCGGGCCGCGTCGTGCGCGCGCGCCCCCAGCTCGCGCCGCTCGCCCGCCAGCGACTCGCACGCGCCGCACAGCCTGCGCAGGCAGGCTTCCAGCGCCTCGATGCGTGTCGCGCGCTCCTCGAACCACTGATCATAATAGACAACGTTTACAATGCATACGCTCGAAAAGAGCTTTTTCTAAGCAGTCAAACTGTGCGTAAAGTATAACTTTTCCGCACTAGTGCTTATTAGTTTTGTTTTTTTTTACTCTGACTCTCTCACTCTAAACACACACTGAAAGAGGGTTTTATTATAAAAAAAAAGTTTGATAAATTAACAATAGCCCCTTGCTAGATAAATCAAAACAAATTACTTTCTTTTCAATGCAAACAGTCATTGTAAGTATTACAGTATTTTTTATTTTCTCATACGATACATCACCTACCTTACACACTTGTATCATAATCGTAAATGGGTGAATCAACTTTTAAGTGCACCTTGTTGCTAAGGTTACGCAAAATTTGTCCCTCGGACAATCTAAGCATATTTCTATGAAACAGTATGAAGATGTCACTTGGACAACGGGGACAGTGTGAACCACACAAAAAAGTTGATTTATCCAAATAACATAAATAATATAGGTATTTGAGTGAAACCCGAGAAAGTTCTGTGTAAGCTTCAAGTAAACAATTGGGAAGAAACAACTTTAGTCCAACGACCCAAAGAAGTTAACCTCTTTCCAGCTCAGCTCGTCGACGAAAAACTGTGTCCCACACGCCAAACTAAACTGACAGCAGGTATGTAATTGTATAGCGGCAAATGACGTGAGTTGCTGTATTTGACGCTCAAAAGGTAATAATATTGTATTGGATGAGTCGATGAAATCAAGTTCGAATAGACACGAGACTGTTATCGCTATGGAGTGATGTTACCGCTCATTTTAGTTTCCACGTTTGTAAACAACTTTGAGAGGAAAGGACTTTTCGCTGATTACGCCGCCAAAACTAAAACTATTTTTGAAATTTTTAATTATTAAAATTTTACGAGAAGGCGATAATAGAAAATAAAATAAGGCTAATCTGTTCTGGGAACTAGGACGACGCCTAAGGGACAGGGGCTGCGATCCCCGCTCTGGCTCCTATCTTATTCAGCAGGTCCCGTACCCATTCAACGGGGCAACGCTGCGGGTATTATGGGGACCTTTGAGCCAGGTATAATGCAGGGCGGGCTCCTTTAGGTTAGATTAGTCTTTATAATACTTACTTGTATATATTTATAACTTAGTTTAAGCATTTTTTATTCTGTTGTATTTTTTGTTCTGTCCCTTTTGAATAAATATGAGATATTTTGCCTTATCTCCTTAGATAAGGATGTACTCACGGCATCCGATTCGTCCATCCTGTAGGTGATCTTATTGACAGTCTCGCCCACTTTGTTGAAGAACCGCACCATGCCGGCGCTGCTGAGCGCTGATGTGCTGGTAGCCTTCGGTAGCTCCGTGTCTGAAACAAGAATTTCTTTATATTATTGCTGTACATTTATATTGTTAAGAAATAAAATGTTACCTTATTTTATCTCTCTTTTGATCTTGGATGATGAGCGTTTATGTATCTACGGTCACATACGAGACCAACAGAATAAAAACGTTTCATTTACATTTGCTGTATATTCTGTTGTTTTAATAATCCTATCAGCTGGGCCAGCACATCTTGCAGCGACTTCTCTTGTCGTGCGACTCAGCGTCACCCACCTTGTTGGCACATTATTAAAAGAAAAGTGAGTAGTGAGTAGTATTTGTCGCGCGACAAAGAGTCGCGTGTCAAAGTTATGCTAGACGTACAGGTTAAAAAGTCTATCTTTTTAGACAAACAAGACTTCTTGGAAAGATGCAGTGCTAGGCTTACTTACCAGATTCAAGGAACTCTCTGAAGTCCAGGTTGATGCACAGCATTAGGTATTGTGTTTATGCTCTCTGTTCTCTTAAAAATCCTAAAGTGACGCAGTGTACCCTTCTTGGAATGAAAATGCAGTGGTTGGCTTACCAGATTCAAGGGACTGCCTGAAGTCCGGTTTGATGCAGCACATTGGGTTTATAGGTTCTGTTGTCTTAAAAAGTACTATAGGATCAAAGAGAGTATCCGTCTCGGTAAGAAGATGCAGTAATAGGCTTACCAGACTCGAGGTAAGTCCAGGTCGATGCAGAATGTGGGGTGTTCATGCTCTCTGTTGTCTTAAAAAGTCCTATAGGATCAAAGAGAGTATCTGTCTTGGTAAGAAGATGTAGTAATAGGCTTACTCGACTCGAGGTACTCCCGGAAGTCCGGGTCGATGCAGAATGTGGGGTGTTCATGCTCTTTGTTGTCTTAAAAAGTCCTATAGGATCAAAGAGAGTATCCGTCTCGGTAAGAAGATGCAGTAATAGGCTTACTCGACTCGAGGTACTCCCTGAAGTCCGGGTCGATGCAGAATGTGGGGTGTTCATGCTCTTTGTTGTCTTAAAAAGTCCTATAGGATCAAAGAGAGTATCCGTCTCGGAAAGAAGATGCAGTAATAGGATTACCAGACTCAAGGAACTCCCTGAAGTCCGGGTCGATGCAGAATGTGGGGTGTTAATGCTCTTTGTTGTCTTAAAAAGTCCTATAGGATCAAAGAGAGTATCCGTCTCGGAAAGAAGAGGCAGTAATAGGATTACCAGACTCGAGGTACTCCCGGATGTCCGGGTCGATGCAGAATGTGGGGTGTTCATGCTCTTTGTTGTCTTAAAAAGTCCTATAGGATCAAAGAGAGTATCCGTCTCGGAAAGAAGATGCAGTAATAGGCTTACCAGACTCAAGGAACTCCCTGAAGTCCGGGTCGATGCAGAATGTGGGGTGTTCATGCTCTCTGTTGTCTTAAAAAGTCCTATAGGATCAAATATCCGTATTGGAAATGCAGCAACGTAATAGCCTTACCCGACTCAAGGAACTCCCTGAAGTCCGGGTCGATGCAGAATGTGGGGTGTTCATGCTCTCTGTTGTCTTAAAAAGTCCTATAGGATCAAATATCCGTCTTGGAAATTCAGTAACGTAATAGCCTTACCCGACTCAAGGAACTCCCTGAAGTCCGGGTCGATGCAGAATGTGGGGTGTTCATGCTCTCTGTTGTCTTAAAAAGTCCTATAGGATCAAATATCCGTCTTGGAAATGCAGCAACGTAATAGCCTTACCCAACTCAAGGAACTCCCTGAAGTCCGAGTCGATGCAGAATGTGGGGTGTTCATGCTCTCTGTTGTCTTAAAAAGTCCTATAGGATCAAATATCCGTCTTGGAAATGCAGTAACGTCTCAGTTAAGCCTTACCCGACTCAAGGAACTCCCTGAAGTCCGGGTCGATGCAGAATGTGGGGTGTTCATGCTCTCTGTTGTCTTAAAAAGTCCTATAGGATCAAATATCCGTCTTGGAAATGCAGTAACGTAATAGCCTTACCCGACTCAAGGAACTCCCTGAAGTCCGGGTCGATGCAGAATGTGGGGTGTTCATGCTCTCTGTTGTCTTAAAAAGTCCTATAGGATCAAATATCCGTATTGGAAATGCAGCAACGTAATAGCCTTACCCGACTCAAGGAACTCCCTGAAGTCCGGGTCGATGCACAGCACGGGGTGCTGCGCCACGCGGTTGAGGAACCGCTCGAGCGACGCGCGCCGCCGCTCCACGAACTGAGATTGCACGTTGGCGGACGCTGAGCCACCGTTTGCGCTCTCCGTAGACGGTGTTGATGTCATTTTTAGCTTTGTTGTACCTGTAGGTTTGACGAGAGGATGAGTTTTAATATAAACTAAAATCATTATTCATCTATTTTATTCTAATTAGTGATCATTACAAAGTGCAAGCATGTAAACTTCGTCCGCGTGAAACTTAAATGGGTGAATAGTATTCTATAACCATCTTTGGTTGTCCAGCTATCCCTGTACCAAAATTGGTTAAATTCTTCCTGGCGTTTCGGCGTCACGGTCAAAATGGCTATAAAAGATGATGGTGACTTTAATCGACGATGACTTTACAGTTTGGACGCCATTGGTATGGAGCGTTTTCAGCGCTACATAGGAATATCAAGCTTTAACGGTCAATTCTGACTTTTAGAGGAGTCTAAGTGTAGATTGTCATTATGCCTATTAAACTATGGTGGCTCCCTCGTATTGGCTTATTTAGCCACGAGAAAACGAATAAGTAAATAATTTTCTCACCCACAATACTTTTCTCAGGTGCCGGCGGTATTATTCTGCCAGAGCGTAAATATTTCTCCATCAATTTCCCATAAAGCCCAAGGAAGTCGCTGAAACGTCTCAATACAGAGAAGTCGTGTTTGCTGAATATTGGCATGTTGGTCTTTGTGAGCACTCTGTACGCCACATACGAACTCATGCCTTCTCCGATCTTTTGTGGCTCCGTGACTGTTATGATTATGTTGTTGGCCCGCTCTGTAGCGATCTGTAATCAAAGGAGTATTAAGCAAATGATGAGATGTTGAAAAAAACTTATTGGTCACGGGTCTTACCAATCCCTATTCCAATTTCAGACATCCAGATTTTTTATACTTGATATTGCTATAATTTGGTATGAACATGAACTTTCGTTTCCGCTACGGCTATCTCAGAGCGAATGTGCTCTTCAGGCAACTTTTTGCAGCGATTCAGTAGCGATCCAGACGCAAAATTGTCAAGATACAGTCGTGATGCTGTCGCTGGTCGTATACCCTCACACACGTAAACAGGATTCTGCATCGCCACTATCGCAATATAGACGCGTTTCAACATCGATACAGTTGCGATTCAGCATCGAGATAAATAGTACACGTCACTGTCTAATATCGAAAAAATTATACCGAATGCGAGCAAGACAGGTGACAATGCATCGCGCGAAGTCGCGGCAGGTATGCTAGCCTCGAAAGTGTGATACAGTATCGATATAGAATTCATTAAAACGCGAACCTTCCTTTCCACTCTTCCTATGTATAGGGCTTGTGCACGAATCACGTGAGGTTCAATCAAAAAGTAGCCGAAAAAACCTCACGTGATTTGTGCACAAGCCGATACCTGTATTGTGACAGTCGCGAGACTATCCCTACATAAAGTCGCCCTATACGACCTCCCTATAAGCTAAATGCGGCATCCATTGTATAAAGTCAGCCATACAATTTGTGTTTGTAAATTAAAACACAAGCATGTACTCATCATGTTGTGCACAATGAGTCATGTGGGCGTTTATCTTAGTCAATGCCCAATACTGACATTGCTTTGATAATACTACAGTCATTATCTGTGTAAAACAAAGCTAATAATACATGTTTGGAAAGGTGGTGTTTATGAATTATTTGTCATACAATGAACTCAACAGATTAGACATGAGCCTGCCCTCTTGCAGGCAAGCTCGATAGCTATACTTACAATACAATACAATAATTATTTATTGGACACCATCAAGAAAATAATGCCATGCACTAACCACCGGGATAAAATACTATGTATATGTTAACAAACATACATACCAACAATGTACTATTTTCTTACACAAATAAAACTTGCATTTTGGAATAAGAATCCAAAAGCAATTTAGCAACTAAAAATAAAATATTTTTCTTCCAATTATCAATTAATTCTAATCAGCGTAAAAAAAGGATCAATAGGCTTTTGTAGACTAATGGCATAATGGCTTGTAGTATCGGAGTATAAGAAATTTCTGTCTATGAGGGGGCATGCAAAAGCAGACGGAATAGCCCCATGTAACACTTTATTGTACACATAAATAGGTTATAAATACTATCATAACAAATATCACATGTGCAGAGGCGAAGTTCCATATTAGGGATCTCTTCCAGGTAAACTTTTGTATGTTAAGAGGCCTTATTCCTTTTAAAATGCTGATTGTTTAGACATTTTTCTCTATGATCAACCATGTTTCTTAACATATTATTGATGTTACTACCTAGAACAGGGGTATTGGGATTTATTGGTATATATTTGAAACCTACAGTTTGAAGTTTTCATTGATAATTTTTGATTCAAAAACTACTCGAAAATGACAAAATTCACGCGGAAAATTCGTTTTTTCAACTTATTTTCGACGGCACGCAATGAAAGCATGAAATAGCTATGTTACTACCTAGAACTCAGGGAAAAGTATTATTCACTTCAAAAAGTTGGTTAAAATTATCAATATATTTGTCGTAAAATGAAAAAAATAAATTTTAAAAGGAATAAGGCCTCTTAACAAGTTTAGTCTTTCTTAACACTGATTTCATAAAAGGTTGTATGATGATGATGATAAATGGGTATGGCAAATTGAAACAATTTTGATAGAAGTATATTTGGTTTAGCATACCTCTTCCATGATAGGGCTTCCGATAGAGCCAGTGTTGACAGGAGCATCGCTGATGGATATCTTGTCTAAGCTCTCTCGAGTCCCGTTCACCTCTGGGTCCAGGCTGACCTCCTGGAATATAAATAATTACGGAATTATATTAAACACTAGGAGGCGCCCGCAACTTCATCCGCGTATTTTTTTCTTAACCGTAGACGGATAAAAAGTATCCTATAATTATCTTTGTATGTCCAGCTATTCCCAAAATTGGTTGAAAGTCTAGACGTTTCGGCGTGATGCGAGGACAAAGGAAATTATGAAAACAGATGGCGCCAGGTTGGCACGGCGCCGCACGCCCATATAAAACAAATGGCGATCCTGCATCACGCTATTAAGATTTTTCCTGAAATCATGACGCCTCTCCATAGAAAGATGATTTTCAATATAAATATAGAATTTTATAATAGTATAGAATAGACAACTGGGCTTAGTGTGGAGGGATGAAGTAAAAGAGAAAGATAAGACCAAAGAAAAGATGTATTGCGTGAAGGATGATAGCCATAGACAAGAAGAGGAACATGAATTAACTAGACGGGAAATAATAGGGAAGAGTGGAAGGTGAGAGCATGCGGACCGATGAAAAATAAATGGGATAAGGGAAAGATAAATTTAATACTTAGTATTGCAGGGTACACTTTGGAGTTATTGTATTGGTTAAAATAGGAATTGTAGAGGTAAATGTTAAAAGGTGTTTATATAACCATGTAAGGTAGCATTTCTAATCAGGGATCTACATCAGTATTCGATAAATATCTTTCGAAAAATTCGTTTTTTAATGATTTTAAATAGAATTTAGGTATTGAAAGAGAGAACGAAAGAAAATAAATTTATTGAGACCAACTAAACAGCACCAAAACCATAAATCATACTAATAATTACTAAAGATGCATCTACTCTACATCATACAGCTCAAACATTTGTTGACACACACATTTATTGATATAGAACTTTCAAATTAGCATACTAAAATATAAGAATATATAATAATAAGCGAAAAACTGAAATTGGATATGCTCAATGCTATTATATATATGGAGTTGGATACCAGTATGCCATCCGTTTGTAATAGTTTTTTTTATGATGGCAGCTTTTTCTTTTGGAAAACAAAGCACATAAAAAAAAGTAAAAAGAGAAAATTGCTTCTAGTTTTTATCTCTGACAAGCGTAACATGCATTTTTATATGTTAAGCTTAGTACTGGAAAGGAGTATGGTAGGAATCAGAAGAATAGATAAAGTAAGGAACAGCAGCATCAGACACAAGACTAAAGTTCAGGATATAACTCGGAAAATTAGAAGACAAAAATGGAAATGGGCTGGACACATGGTTAGAGGAAAAGACAAATGGAGCAAAGTAGTCACGCAATGGTACCCAAGGAATGGAAAAAGGACGAGAGGTAGACCACTGCGACGGTGGGATGACGACATAAGACAGGTCGCGGGAATAACATGGGGTAGAGTGGCCATAGAAAGGCCAGAATGGAGAAGATTGGAGGAGGCCTTTGCCACCTGGCAAACGGACATGCAAAAATTAAAAAAAAAGGGATATATACGAATAAAAAGAAAAATAATGAAACAAAAAAAAAAAAAAGGAAATAATCATTGGGGAATATATTTAAAAAATGTCCGATAGAAGGCTTAAATAATAATAAAACGCTTAGTACTTCTTTGCTGCTGAAAAGTCACTTACTGGAAATAAATGTTCAAAATGACAACAATAATCCATAGTTCTTGGTAAAAATACCACTTCTCTTACAATGGTTATCAATGGTTACAAAACAGTACTGTACTGATGGATACATGTTAACCCATTATAGACTGAGTTTTTTTGAGGTGTCCAATTTTTGTAATTTTTTTATATATTGTTTATTAGAGTATATGTAACGAATTTTGAGCAATGAAAACTTTTTGTAATTTTTGGTTTTTGAAAAAAACGCTGGTACCATATGGGAACGCTAGCCTCGTACTGAAGTAAAGATTTGGAAATACTATGAAATGAATAACGTGCTACAAATATGGTTAGTATTATTTATTTAATAAATCAGCCTCCAGAGTTGCAACTTAATATATATAGAACATTTGTTTGACTAAATAAACTTAATAAAATGAGCCTCCGGGATGTTGCAACATTTTTTTTCATTTACTTTACATGAAATTGGTAATTGCATTGCATGCAGCACATAATCCCCCATCACATTTCGAGCATTCCAATCTTGACCGAGCCTGGCAGTTCTCGTACGCAAATCTTCGTCGCTTTGAGAAAGGATGAGAAGGTGGTTTTGAGAAGATGCATGGTGTGGTGGACCATCATACTTTATGGAGTCACTTACATTACACGGCTGTCAGTTCGGGAATATTTCGAGGATTGCGGACGTCCTCCAGTAAGAAGTAGTTTTTGATACGTTTGTGCTATGTGCCGGCGGAAGACCAATTGACTACCTTTCTTAATAAGACCCAAGCATTACAAATAGCGGTATCTACAAAGTATCTTGGCTATATTCGGTATTTTTATTGCGGCATGACCGAGGCAGTCGTTAGGATTCACGTAATACAACTTCTCATGGGGCGTTGAGTTAATCTGTCACTTAGATTATTTACTTATTTAAGCACCAGCATCATCTTCGCCAATATCATATTTTTCGGGTTCGGGAGTGATTGAGAAGATGCAGTGTACCTACAACGAGGCATTGGCAATTATAGAGGACAGTAAAATTACCAATGCCTCGTGTACACTGCATCTAAAATGCTCCAAAACTTCATTAATACGATAAAATAATATTTTTAAATAATATTTCGTTATAATCTTTCGATATTATGTTAAATCACTTTAGCATATTACTTAAAAAAAATTGTACTTAACATAAACTTTATTTAAAAACCGCACGGGAACCGCCTAGCGATCCCGTACGGTACCAGCAACTTTAACGCAGGGTAACTGTAATATTTATACCTACGACCGCTATTTTAAATAAATAAAACTCAAGCCACATTACTAAATTAAACGTTTTTGCAATAAAATTGGTTATTTATCTGTTAGCAAACAAAATATCATAACTTACTCGAACGGCGGAAACATTTCTCCGCAAAATTTGCGATGCACCAACTTTGACCTTCAATCACACAAAACTGATATCAATAAGAACTGTTTTAGGTAAACAATATGGTGGTGAGAGTCTCCTAGATCAACTTTAACCAATGAGAGCCCAACTTACGCGCCGCAATTTGGTCAATCACGCGCAATTAAATCACGTAAATAAATGGTCCCATACGGTACCGCTAGTCTATAATGGGTTAAGGAGGATAAATTATTTTATTTCCTTATTCATTATAATGTATTAAATGATTCAATACTGATTGGTGAACATGCTTTACTCAAAGAACTTTATAGTGGTGCATTGTATTATAAACTAGAATCCAAAGAATTAATCACTAGCGGGACTATGATGATTGTGTTTATCAGGTGATAAAATAAATGACATAGGATCCATCACTTTTAAATTGTATGAGAGTGTGAATGCTTTGTCACTTTTTATCGTGATGTGATAAAGCGACAATACCATTCTAGGCCCACAAATGGATAATTAAAATGTTTGTTTTGTTAATGGATAACAAGTGCTGAAGGGCTTTCATTTCATTAGGCTAGGCATTATGATTTGAATTATGAATGAAACAATCTAGTTAGAGAGGACAACAATTAAATTTTATGTATTTACTGGTAAGCCATAACCAGTTTTGATATTCCAATGTTTCCTTTCAATGTATCAATTCCTAAATTTTGGGAGAGCCATATGTTGTTGTACGATACGGGATTGGACTTCAATTCATTTATAAAATTCAGAGGATTTGTAAAGAAACAAATTATATCAACAAATAAATGCAAGTTTATTTTTTTTATAATATGTAATAACATTTTTGTTGAATAGATAATTGATCATTATGATCATTCACTTTACAGATTGTAACATTATAAAAACATATTACTATTTTAAAGTAAATAAAGTTACAATACATTACTTTTAAAACAATAATCAAAACAATTAATAAGTAGTGAACTCTGCACTTTTTTTTTCTTGGATTTTGCTAACTGTATATAGATATTCTCATGTTGATTTTGAATGTTTATATTATTTATGATTATAATAAAAACTAGTCTCCATAAGTTTTAATATGGAATTGGTTTAATTTATAAATTTAACTTTATACTGACTGCTTCAAAAATGTATCTAAGAATCAGAGCATAGGTAGTCACTTACTCACTTATGTAGGTAATTTTAAAGTCAATTGCTGTGTTAGCATATATGTGTATGTATAAAAACAGCTTTTTGCAAGCAAGAATATGGTGATTTCATCATACATTTTAAAAGGCAAAGTTATTGAGTTTATTAAGTTGACTAGTCTGTAGAGTTGTTACTATAATTGATTCATTATAATAATTATTATCAGTCTTCTATCTAAGGTAATGCTATAAACTTCAAAAAGTTTGACATCAACTATGCAGTAGTAGTAATGATTGATGTTATAGAAAGAAGCTACATAAAACTTGTTTTGCATCCTACATATAAAAACAAACAAGAAACTCAATGTTCAAGGTGACGATTAACCTGAAAACGCTAATTAAGTATTCAGCTGAGTTGTAATAATGGCCAATTAGTAACATCCCAATTCAGATGTGTAATTATAATTTAAGTCAAAAATAATGGGTGTATGTGACAAGAGTACAAGGGGGCGTCGACGGCAGTGGAGCCGGCTTGGCGGGACACGATCGGGTTTGGGGCGGAGCAGGCACTTATAACAAAACAAACAGGATTCTAGTAAGATACCTGGACCGCGGATGCAAAAAGATCCTCGTCATCACGGCTCTCGTTGTTAATATCGACGGTGCTGAAGGGCGGCGTGTCAGGCTCCTCAGACATTTTGAGCGGCTAAACACAATTGAAGAGTTCACTATTTAAATACAAGTACAGCGTTATCACAAACAGCAGCAGAATCCACTTCAATTACACCGAGTTGAGTTAAAATGAAATGAAAGATAACTGTACTTGTCTTTTTCTACAGACATGTCGTCCTAAGCTATTTGAGACCAGGTTTTAAAAGCGTTTATTCAGATTTGTTGGGGAAACATTTTGGTTTAAAACGCTCATAAAATACTTGTATTTTGTCTTTTATCTTATCTGTTATGTTTTTGTACATCTGTCAGTGTCACTTCACTTCTGTCAAACAGAGTATAATATAATTTATCGTATTTCCTGCAAAACATTACAAAGGAAATCGTTTATATTTCCGAAAAGGTACATAACTTTTAATTGATTGCTGTATTTAATTATTGTTTTCCCACTTTCAACATTACCTAACTTCCCTACATAGTGCATTTTTTGAGTTCGATGCACGTACTTACGTGTCCAACAAAGTATGTTATGTTGTTTGTTTGATATAGCTCGCAGATTGAACCGGTGTACCTACACTTACTTGGCGCTCTTAAAGTAACTTAAAAAAGTATATAAATATTTTAAAGTTACTTTATTATTATATCGGATTGTAACACACCTACTAATTTAAGGCTTCATTCTAATAAACTTTCCGAAACCAATATACAAATCGCTGTTTTTGCATGTTAAGCCTGCCAAATCGTTTTAGTAACGGTTATGATTTATGTATTTACAAAGTTTTTATAATCTTATTAAGAACCTTTTTTAAACAGGTGACTGCAGATAGCTAATATGAGCAATAATGGGAAGAAAGTTATACCAGACGCACCCACGCCGGCTGCCGCCACAGGCAACCTGCTTTCGAGCGTGGCGCCCCCCTCCCAGCTGCCTAACTTTGTCACTTCAAGCCCGTCTCCTGTACCAGTTGCTGTGGTACGTCTTGGGACATTCTGTCTTACGAATGTAAACTTTCTTTACTCCTGTGGACATGCAGTCAGAAAATATCCTATTTAATTGTCAAACAAGTGAAAGCAGGTTCACTTTATCTAGCTGGTTTAGCACATACACCCATTGTCACAGCAGTGGCAGGCAGTGTAATCCAATGTAATCTGCATGTGAAGTCAGTTTAAAGTGGTTTCTTAAATAAAACTTAAACCACTTTTATTTAAGTGCTTCTAATGATTTTTATCAGTGTATTCGAATTAGAGTGTCAATATGCCACAACCTGGGGATTCCCCTTACAAGAAAAATTCAGTTTGGATTATGCAAAGTGCAGTGAACTCAATTGTCATTGGCATGGAGCGAAACTTTGGTGCCGATGACCATACCTGTGCTAATTCGAGGCACGTTTTAGGGATAGGATATCGATAAAAATATGTCGATATAATTAAATTGATATATGTGCTCATTGAACATTCTCGATTACTATAAAGAGGTTCGATGTCATATCTGATCTGATATCGACCTTCTTAAATTAAGATAATAAAAGTATGAGGATGTCATTTCAATCAAAATGACAATTAATGTATATTATGAAAATGATTTTAAAATAAACATGTAAATACACGTTTACATTTTTTTTTTTTATTAATAATGAATATAAAATTATGTCTATATTTCAGACACCACAGTTACCACCAAAGCTGGCCGCTACCTTAGCCCCCGCAGCAGCCCCGGCAGTGCCTCCTACATCAGTGCCTATTGCCCCAGTAGGTGCTGGGGCACCTATTGCACCAGTTCTGCTTCAGGCAACAACACCAGAAAAATTTAGGTAACATATTCAATTCAAAAGCATGTGACTTTATTACTATCATAATAATTTTGGATCCATATCCCCACGCAAGCCTTCCAAAAGACCGGGACGTATGAGCCCGAGACTCAAAAAATGAGAAACACATAATAATAATAATAATCATTTATTTTGGAATTTCATCCATATCGTGTTAGTAACATAAATAATAAACCTTATAACTAATGTTAGTAACATAAAAATATCAAATCAAAACTTAACTAACTTAACCTAGGTGACAAATGCAAGGCATTCCATCCTTGCAAGAAAGGGCCTTCTACTCTATCTGCGACTATTGCTAGGAGGCTGTTGGCGCTGCCGCTACTATTGTAATTTCATAAAATTACAAAAGTCTATATCGGGGGATCAATCCAAATGGATCAGTAGGGAGAAGTAACAAACTATAAAAGATAGGGAAACCTGTTGGCGTCTATTTTAGATTTAATGAAAACTTTTATATTTTTATAAATCTCATACATAATTTCATACATGTTATGTTGCCGTCCTATGGTACCCCAGTGGTACAGAAGGCCTTCGTGAAACGTGACATACATGACCCGGTCAAAACCGCCGTAAAGAATGTTACAATATGACTTACGATTACTTATAGACTTTAACCAGGCTCAATTCCCGATTATGTTTGAGATTCATACAAAAAAATTGAATGCAGTTTCTATTAAATCTAAAATCAGCGCCATGGTTCCTAACAACAAATTTCCCTATCTCTTATCGTTTTAGTTTTTTCTTACTGAACCATTTGGATTGATCACCCTGTATAATAAACGAGACTTCCATATGTCATTTTAGCATTAGATATCTAGGCAATGTCATTTGGGAATTTCCAATTCTTTGAATATCGATATGATGTAAATGTCCACTGCCTCAAATATCTCAGGCTGACTGATGGACTTACTGACCGTATGATTGACAGATATATCAGAATCAGCCGCTCAGTTAAGATTTTCCTTTGTACATTATTTAACACTTACAATAATTATTATATTATTATATTATATTATATTAAGCCCGTAATATCCCACTGCTGGGCAAAGGCCTCCCCCCTTTTCTTCCAGTGATCTTGGCTTAAGGCTATTTCTGACCAATCCTTCAAGAAGAAATCCAAGTCATCCCGCCACCGCCGGCGAGGTCTGCCACGTTTCCGTTTTGAGTTTTTAGGCTTCCACTCCGTAGTGGTCTTGGCCCACAACTCTTGGCTCGCAAACGTGACCAGCCCATTCCCACTTTAACTTGGCCGCTTTCCGAGCTACGTCAACAATTTGGGTCTGGGAGCGTAGAGTGGTATTCCGGATTCGATCCATTAATTTGACACCTAATAGGCTACAATAATAAATAAAATAAAACACTTACAATACAAAGATTAAAAGATTAAAGCTCAAAGAAAAATTTAAATGCGTAACCTGGTGGAATCGAACCCGGTACCTCTGGATTGCCGGTCCAGCGCGTTAACCTTTCCGCCACTCTTACGCCCAGGCAATCTTTCGAATTTTTCCTTATGCTTTGTGTTTCGATCTTTGCATTGTTTATTTGAAAAGCTTACCCTAATTAATACAAAAATTGTGATGCATGACCAAAAAAAAAATGAGACTATCCATGTTTCATAAATTTAATGCAATGTCTGTTTTCTTCAGCCCAGCAATACCGCCCAGTAAAGGCGAGCCAATGCTGTCAATAAGATCTCCGGAAGATTCTCAAACCACACATTCACCTGATTCTTTGCCAGAATCAATATCTGATGTCGACAAAATTGGTTTGTATCTCTTAATATCTTATACCAGTACCTTATACTGTTGTTTTAAAGATTGGTCCTAAGTTTCTAGAGGCGTTTAACAATCCCTGCCAGCCATATATAAAGCGATTCTGCTTCAGTAGGCCAAGGGGAGCCATAGAGGGCCCCGCCCTGGGATGGCTACCCCACATGCCCGCGAGGGTATGTGTGAGAGTACCACTGGTAGGCCAAGGGGTCCGATGGCGTATCCCAATTTTTCTGTAACTCCACGCCACGCCCTGTTAAAATATAAAGTCTTTCTACTCCAGTACTTTTTTCTGTCATTTATATAGTTACTAACTCTAATGTAAGACATAAATTATGGAAGTCTGTAAAAGTCTATACTCTATTGCCCAAAAAACACTGCCAAGCAATGAAATAATGTCGCCAAAAAAGCATCAGATTACAAGATAAACAGCTGCATTCACACAATTTGCAATAAAAAAAAAAGCTTATTGTACTAAGGCCATGCTGCCAACATAAAAAAAAGTTTTATCTTCAGTGCATGGATGTTTAGTATGGTGAACGTATACCTTTATGTATAAGTTCATATTTTTTGACAGATGTTTAGTATAGTGAACGTATGCCTTTATGTATAAGTTCATATTTTTTTGACAGATGGACGTCAATAAAAAAAAGTTTATCAGAGACAATTTTTTTTTATTTTGTTGTTTCCGAGCTCCCACATGTAATTATTTTCTTTGTTGTTTATTTGCATTTTATTTATGAAATGTCGAGTCGTAGAAAAAGTATTGTATGCAACGTTGTATAAGAGGGGTCAAAAAACGCTCGTGGCATCTTTTACGATGCCACTCGCGTTTTTTGCTCTCTCTTATACAACGGTTGCATAAAATACTATTGTGGGTCGCGGGCGTACCCCATGGCCTCCTGATGGAAAACGTTGAATATTAGCCTCGCGTGCTATGCAAGGTCAGCTGGGGGTCGCCGGCAGATCCCATGGCAGGGAGAATGTTAATTTGTTTTATCCGTTGGTCGGTGGTCCAGCCCGGAAAGCCGTTGGAAACGCAGGTTCGAATCCTGTCTGTTGTAAACATTTGGTTTACGCTTACGTTACGTTACTGCTTTAATAAAAAAAAAAAAAAGAAAAGCTACAACTAAACTATAATTGTTGGCAGGCGACATAATGCCGGGCAGCGGCTTGCTGACTTGGGTGAAGGGCGCGGTATCGACGGGCGGCATCCTACAGCGCGTAGCTGAGAAAGCGAAGAGTTCTGTGGATTCCATGATCACCACGCTCGACCCTCAGATGAAGGAGTACCTCAGTATGTTCTTTATGGTCATATAGTTTCTTTCTCGTGTATGTATTGAATTTTCATTAAATATTGCGTTTTGCTTCTTACATGCAAAGCTTATCGTAACACTTGTGATGATGTTCTTAACACGTTCACTGTCCGTGTCCCATATGTGGGGTCACGGCAAGCAATACGGCAAGTAATAGATTACAGAGACAAGGTTCACATGTCAAACTGGGACAGTGAACTTGTTAAATAAACATGTAGGTATATGGGTGGATCAACTTTTCTTTGTTGTTGTTGTTCTACCTCATGACCCAATGGTAATTAAATTTCTTAGAAAAATGTTAATAATTTTAAAATGACTGAACCGCCAGTAAATCTCAAATAAAACACGATGTAATTAATTTAAAGTGTTGATAATTTATGTTATTGTAATTGTCAGGATATAGTCTACACAAGAATGGGCTTATGACTGAAGAAAATACAATGTTTTTGGTAGACCAAGTTTGTTTGTTTAGCTGACCCAGGGGATGTATTGTCATCAGAAAAAAAAATTGACCCATATGGGTAAGGTAACTGTGGCATTACGTGTATTTTCCGAAGTGTCATAAACTCTGTGTTGCTAATGCTTAGCATAGGCTTGTTTGTGCATCGCCAGATGTCGTCAATCCAGTCTCCCCTGGTCAAATAAACATAACACCAGTTCACGCCGTGTATTTTTTCATATAATGCTTTTTAATTACAACAGATAGTGGCGGCGATGTCCAAATAGTGGTAGCTTCAGATAAGGACGTCAAGATATCGCCAATCAGGGAGGCTTTCCAAGTCGTATTTGGTAAAGCAACTGTCATGTAAGTGTTACAAACCATGCCTGTTTAACTTTGCTAAGAATTCGGAGCAACTGATTTCATTTAGAAAAAATGCTATGTCTCGAAAGATAAAATACTAGCTTTTGCCCGCGACTACGTACGCGTGGAACTTGATAAAGGGGATTATTAAAAGCGCCTAAGCAAATGTATGAGCAATTGTGCTTTTGGTCTAATAATTTCATTTCCTACAGGGTCACCGTACCCCAACAGAAATGTTCACTCACTTTTCAATCTTTTTAGGGATAATTTCCAGGATGAAAACTATCCTATGTCCTTCCTCGGATCTTAAACTATCTCTATGCCAAAATTCATCAAAATCGATTCAGCGGTTTAAGCGTGAAGAGGTAACAGACAGACAGACACACTTTCGCATTTATAATATTAGTATGGAATAGTATGGAATTAGTATGGATGGTTGCAATATTTATTCAGCCAGCATAATAGTTTTCCTTGGCCTGGACTCTAGACTAGAGTAGTCATTTTAGGATAAATCTTAACCGCGCGACGTAGGTTTTGTATGGTCGCGCCGCGCCAGCCGTACTGACCCATCTGTTGATAGAAACATCTTTGTTCCCTCGTCACCCCATTACGGCTGGATGGATTTTCACCAACTTTTGGTACAGTGACAACTGGACATCCAAAGATGGTTATAATTTACTTTTTAGGACAACTACGGTAAAGAAAAGAGTTTTACGTGGATGAAGGTGCGGGAATTCTGTAGTCTTTAATAATTCCCAGTGGCTACGATGCGCAAAGCGACGTGACAGCCGCGCAGCCCGTAGGCTACGCAGCTGCGTACGCGGCGGCCAAGCAGCGCATCGCGCACATACGCTCTGCTCATACAGAAATCCACAACAACGTCCCCATCGTCGCCGTCGAAGGCTTCCTGCACGAGGCCGTCTCCGACAGGTATAACACTACTACAGTAACAATGTGATGTGACAGCCGCTACAGTTTGATACGCAGCAGTGTAGGCGGCTGCCAAGCAGCGCATCGCGCACATACGATCTGCTCATACAGAAATCCACAACAACGTCCCCATCGTCGCCGTCGAAGGCTTCCTGCAGGAGGCCGTCTCCGACAGGTACAACACTACTACAGTAACAATGTGATGTGACAGCCGCTACAGTTGGATACGCAGCAGTGTAGGCGGCTGCCAAGCAGCGCATCGCGCACATACGCTCTGCTCATACAGAAATCCACAACAACATCCCCATCGTCGCCGTCGAAGGCTTCCTGCACGAGGCCGTCTCCGACAGGTACAACACTACTACAGTAACAATGTGATGTGACGGCCGCTACAGTTGGATACGCATCGGCCAAGCAGCGCATCGTGCACAGACGCTCTGCTCATACAGAAATCCACAACAACGTCCCCATCGTCGCCGTCGAAGGCTTCCTGCACGAGGCCGTCTCCGACAGGTACAACACTACTACAGTAACAATGTGATGTGACAGCCGCTACAGTTGGATACGCAGCAGTGTAGGCGGCTGCCAAGCAGCGCATCGCGCACATACGCTCTGCTCATACAGAAATCCACAACAACGTCCCCATCGTCGCCGTCGAAGGCTTCCTGCACGAGGCCGTCTCCGACAGGTACAACACTACTACAGTAACAATGTGATGTGACAGCCGCTACAGTTGGATACGCAGCAGTGTAGGCGGCTGCCAAGCAGCGCATCGCGCACATACGCTCATACAGAAATCCACAACAACATCCCCATCGTCGCCGTCGAAGGCTTCCTGCACGAGGCCGTCTCCGACAGGTACAACACTACTACAGTAACAATGTGATGTGACAGCCGCTACAGTTGGATACGCATCGGCCAAGCAGCGCATCGCGCACATACGATCTGCTCATACAGAAGTCCACAACAACGTTCCCATCGTCGCCGTCGAAGGCTTCCTGCACGAGGCCGTTTCCGACAGGTACAACACTACTACAGTAACAATGTGATGTGACAGCCGCTACAGTTGGCTACGCAGCAGTGTAGGCGGCTGCCAAGCAGCGCATCGCGCACATACGCTCTGCTCATACAGAAGTCCACAACAATGTTCCCATCGTCGCCGTCGAAGGCTTCCTGCACGAGGCCGTCTCCGACAGGTACAACACTACTACAGTAACAATGTGATGTGACAGCCGCTACAGTTCTATACGCAGCAGCGTAAGCGGCGGCCAAGCAGCGCATCGCGCACATACGCTCTGCTCATACAGAAATCCACAACAACGTCCCCATCGTCGCCGTCGAAGGCTTCCTGCACGAGGCCGTCTCCGACAGGTACAACACTACTACAGTAACAATGTGATGTGACAGCCGCTACAGTTGGATACGCAGCAGTGTAGGCGGCTGCCAAGCAGCGCATCGCGCACATACGCTCTGCTCATACAGAAATCCACAACAACGTCCCCATCGTCGCCGTCGAAGGCTTCCTACACGAGGCCGTCTCCGACAGGTACAACACTACTACAGTAACAATGTGATGTGACAGCCGCTACAGTTGGATACGCATCGGCCTAGCAGCGCACCGCGCACATACGCTCTGCTCATACAGAAATCCATAACAACGTCCCCATCGTCGCCGTCGAAGGCTTCCTACACGAGGCCGTCTCCGACAGGTACAACACTACTACAGTAACAATGTGATGTGACAGCCGCTACAGTTGGATACGCATCGGCCTAGCAGCGCACCGCGCACATACGCTCTGCTCATACAGAAATCCACAACAACGTCCCCATCGTCGCCGTCGAAGGCTTCCTACACGAGGCCGTCTCCGACAGGTACAACACTGTACTACAGTAACAATGCGATGTGACAGCCGCTACAGTTGGATACGCAGCAGCGTAGGCGGCTGCCAAGCAGCGCATCGCGCACATACGCTCTGCTCATACAGAAATCCACAACAACATCCCCATCGTCGCCGTCGAAGGCTTCCTGCACGAGGCCGTTTCCGACAGGTACAACACTACTACAGTAACAATGTGATGTGACAGCCGCTACATTTCGATACGCAGCAGCGTAGGCGGCTGCCAAGCAGCGCATCGCGCACATACGCTCTGCTCATACAGAAGTCCACAACAACATCCCCATCGTCGCCGTCGAAGGCTTCCTGCACGAGGCCGTCTCCGACAGGTACAACACTACTACAGTAACAATGTGATGTGACAGCCGCTACAGTTGGATACGCAGCAGTGTAGGCGGCTGCCAAGCAGCGCATCGCGCACATACGCTCTGCTCATACAGAAATCCACAACAACATCCCCATCGTCGCCGTCGAAGGCTTCCTACACGAGGCCGTCTCCGACAGGTACAACACTGTACTACAGTAACAATGTGATGTGACAGCCGCTACAGTTTGATACGCAGCAGTGTAGGCGGCTGCCAAGCAGCGCATCGCGCACATACGATCTGCTCATACAGAAATCCACAACAACGTCCCCATCGTCGCCGTCGAAGGCTTCCTGCACGAGGCCGTCTCCGACAGGTACAACACTACTACAGTAACAATGTGATGTGACAGCCGCTACAGTTCGATACGCAGCAGCGTAGGCGGCTGCCAAGCAGCGCATCGCGCACATACGATCTGCTCATACGGAAATCCACAACAACGTCCCCATCGTCGCCGTCGAAGGCTTCCTACACGAGGCCGTCTCCGACAGGTACAACACTGTACTACAGTAACAATGCGATGTGACAGCCGCTACAGTTGGATACGCAGCAGCGTAGGCGGCTGCCAAGCAGCGCATCGCGCACATACGCTCTGCTCATACAGAAATCCACAACAACGTCCCCATCGTCGCCGTCGAAGGCTTCCTGCACGAGGCCGTCTCCGACAGGTACAACACTACTACAGTAACAATGTGATGTGACGGCCGCTACAGTTGGATACGCATCGGCCTAGCAGCGCATCGCGCACATACGCTCTGCTCATACAGAAATCTACAACAACGTCCCCATCGTCGCCGTCGAAGGCTTCCTGCACGAGGCCGTCTCCGACAGGTACAACACTACTACAGTAATAATGTGATGTGACAGTCGCTACAGTTTGATACGCAGCAGCGTAGGCGGCTGCCAAGCAGCGCATCGCGCACATACGCTCATACAGAAATCCACAACAACATCCCCATCGTCGCCGTCGAAGGCTTCCTGCACGAGGCCGTCTCCGACAGGTACAACACTACTACAGTAACAATGTGATGTGACAGTCGCTACAGTTGGATACGCATCGGCCAAGCAGCGCATCGCGCACATACGATCTGCTCATACAGAAGTCCACAACAACGTTCCCATCGTCGCCGTCGAAGGCTTCCTGCACGTGGCCGTCTCCGACAGGTACAACACTACTACAGTAACAATGTGATGTGACAGCCGCTACAGTTCGATACGCAGCAGCGTAGGCGGCTGCCAAGCAGCGCATCGCGCACATACGCTCTGCTCATACAGAAATCCACAACAACATCCCCATCGTCGCCGTCGAAGGCTTCCTGCACGAGGCCGTCTCCGACAGGTACAACACTACTACAGTAACAATGTGATGTGACAGTCGCTACAGTTGGATACGCATCGGCCTAGCAGCGCATCGCGCACATACGCTCTGCTCATACAGAAATCCACAACAACGTCCCCATCGTCGCCGTCGAAGGCTTCTTGCACGAGGCCGTCTCCGACAGGTACAACACTACTACAGTAACAATGTGATGTGACGGCCGCTACAGTTGGATACGCATCGGCCTAGCAGCGCATCGCGCACATACGCTCTGCTCATACAGAAATCTACAACAACGTCCCCATCGTCGCCGTCGAAGGCTTCCTGCACGAGGCCCTCTCCGACGGTTGTACATACCTGACTCTACTACAGTAACAATGTGACGTGACAGCCGCGCAGCTCGTAAGCTTACATTTTTCTGAGCGACCTTGACAGGGGGATGACTAGGTTAGCGTACACAGTGTCATACCCTGCCCGTTGAGCAAACAATTCAGAAAGGTTGATTCCACTTACGTCAGATCTGTTTTTGTTCCATTCAGGTCATATCTGACCTAATTGGACTTTGTTGACAAAAAAAAATGACTTGCTTGGACGGCAGTATTGACAGCATGCTGACCTGACTCCCTTATTCCACTCCGACCGACTGGGCTAATCAATCAATAAGTACGCCTAGAACGAGCGAAGCGGCAGAACCGAACTGCTTCCAGTAATAGTACATTACTGCAGACGCCGGGAAATAAGGGCTTGCAGGCTGAGTAGGTATAGACGGCCGACCGTAAGGGAGGCCGGATAGTGATACGAAGCCGGCAAGCCCATTTCACGGCTAAGGCATGTATAGTGCTTTTCTCAAAACATATGCAATGAAATAAAACTAGGTCGATGCAGAGTCAGCCACCGGCTAAGCTTGCACCATAGATTGGAGCGGTTTTTTTTTTTTTTTTTTTTTCGAAATTTTCTCTTCGTCACGACCTAGCGAAATTTAATTTGTGCATTTTAAAACAAAAATTTCTAAAATCGGTTGAGAACTCGCTGAGATCTGCGCATTGTTACAAGTCCATTCGAGTCGATCCATGGGAGCTTCGCTCGCTCCGCTCCAAAAATACATCACTCAAAAAAACCCAATTCAGCTGTTCAGCCAATTCATGAACACAGACGCCATGTTTAAAAAAAGTATATCAAATTTTGCCTCCATTTTTTTTTTGGAACTAGTCCACGAATGTAGTATTCGAATATTAGGGCCATTATACACAACCTGATAATAAGAATCTTAATTTCTATGATAAATAAAATAAAGGCAGAGGATTTGTAATATTGTCTATGGTCTATGGTGACTTACATATAGACAGTATTTTAAATTTATTCATCAACATATTGAATCATACAGATTTGTATTCTTAATATCAGTTCATGTGTAATAGGCCTTAATGCGGATATTGTTGGTCCGCTACCTATTCAGCCACTAGAAGAAAAATGAAAAAAATGTATTTCAGCTGTTTAGCCTGTTCATGAACACGACGCCATGTTTACATTAAAATTTTAAAAAAATTACTTCCCGGCCTAGGCCTTCAATTTTGTATGAAATTCCTTTACAGTTCTCTCGAATTGTTCCGCCTGAAACTTGACAATTCGAAGTCTGTTTTAACGCACGTTATGACGATATTTCATTGCATGTTTGAGAAAATTAGTTTAATGGGTTAGTGTCGTGGCTTCCCATCTCCGTGGCGATCTGACGTAGACCAACTGACTGACTGGCTGATTGACAGAGATGTTTGGAACGGACATTCAAATTCAAAATTAGGAATGACAGCGACACGACAAGAGAATTCTCGACGGACAGACGACCAGACTGTTTAGCTTAGGTTATGCTAGAACTGCGATCACAACACCGCGCGAACTGAGTGAGCGAATCGAGCGTTCTGCGGCAGCGGTCGGCAAAGCGCCAGAACTGACCTGTTACCAATAAAGTAGGTTAGGTTAGAACTGCGACCACCACAGCGCGGGTGCCGAGCATATACAGGAGGTGGGTTTTGTACAAACATAAAGTAGAATAAATCAGTATAGGACCACGAAAAAACGGGGGAGCTGTTCCATCAAGAAAAAAAAGTTGATTCTTTTATTTCCTAACCGACCGACTGCCAACGTATTTGGCATACGGGAAAACTGTCTTAACTGGACCTGACGAAATTGACATTAAAATATTCCACTTATTATTATGATTACTTATTTATATATTAGGAACTTTACAATTTTCTTAAATCTAAATACATTGTCCCACAAAACCAGTGGCTGGTTTGACTGTAGGATCGTTGGTAGGGAATCTCTATTTAGGTACAAAGCTTACGTCAGCCGTTTTGATTTCGTGACCTATATGGAATTCCATACATTTTGATGTATGAAAAACAAAATCTGACCTAAGTGGCAGCTGACGCAAGTGGAATAATTAATTTTCACGTAGCGGGGCTCTTCATATTATTTTAAAAGTTTCAAAAATGCATCTGGATCACATTCGCTATGTTCACAGATGGTACTCGATAGACCTGCTAGTGCTGTCCCAGCCGTCCCTGGGAATCGAACTGCAACTGCAGTCGCAAAGCTGCCCGGTGCCAGCGGCTGCGGTGGCGGCCGCGCGCGCCAACACGCCTGACGAGTACGCGCACATACAGACAGGCTTCAGCGTCACCGTGCCCTCCGTTATGGCTGCTAGCTTACAGGTAACTCTTCTAAACTACTATACACTACTATAAAAAAAATTATAATAAAAAAAAAAAATGCAAATATATATATATATGTTAGCGCCTCTCCAATATTGGTAAAATATTTAGTATTACTTTGTAGGTAGACCAATAATGATTTGCATAACAATTATCATTATAAATAGAATTAATGTACGTTAAAATAAATTATATTACATTTGTTAATACATGAAATTAAACTACGATTCATTGCTTGAGAATCAATGAATTTAGCTATTAAGTAAAATTAAATGTTCAATTGGTTATTTGACTCAAGAGTGCAGGTGCATATTGTTGACAGTACCTTATAAAAGGCTGCAACATCGTTAAGCCCGCATTCTTGGTCAGACACTCGAAGAAGAAGGTCGTTAAATACAGTTTGTCGATCACTTGATTGTTTTATTTAAAATCACTATGGATCTCCCGCCAACATCAGAAGCCGGTACACAACCCTACGCTCCACAATATCGGGACGACAAGAACAACACACGTTCGTCCTCCATCTCATAATTCTTCTGCTCTCGGCAACCACCGTAATAATGAATGAAGAAAATAAATTAACCCTTCCACGTCGACAAGTGAAATTGTTTGCTTCAAGTGAGGAACAGTGGGACACGTCGCCAGCTATTGTACCAGTAAAGGCAACGCAAGATCGTTGAACACCAAGGAACGACGCATTGCGTGTGCGCCTTGGCCCCAAAGACAGAGATTTTAAAACACAAAGGTCAGTCGTTCACTTTTCACTAGGAGTTTAGTACAGTGATTAAAAATAAAACTGTAGCTAGATTCTGGGGTAGATGTGATAAAAACATACTCAGTTTAGAGGGTATTTGTCAATAAAGTGTTACCAGTCAGTGCAAGTAAAAATTTACTATTGCGTCAGAAGAAATTAATACCTAATACAATTTAAATTTTGGTGTACACTTAGCCTGACGTTTATTTCTGCGATGAGATAATATTTCGATAAGAAATTTTACAACAAAGGCTCACGATTAACATGACCGTTACGTAGTTTACTATTATTCTAAGTCAACAATGGAAACATTGATGAACCCGTGTTACGGTAAAATCTACCCTCCATTTATAAGTTTGCAATCGTTGTTACTCACATTCCTCAGGACCGAAAAATCTAAATTTGTGGACGTTTTGGATAGTTACCTACTTAATGTAATTCATAAACTATACGCCAAAGACTCTCTTAATTATTGATGGGCTTGAGATGCCATGATTGTGACGGCTATAGCTTAATTTTATTTTAAACTAGAATCTACAATAAGTAGTATTAATAAAATGTCAGAGCATTAGATCTTAATTGATTTCATTTCATTTATTCAGTGAATATTAAATCAATTAATGCCTTATTAATTACAATAATACCTATACTTTTTATTCGTATAATACTTATAATTAACTTCAATAGATGATGATAATTAATATTGATAATTTAAACATAAAATATAAGTAAAATTCTATTAAAGCGTCATAAAGAGGCCTTATAAATTTAAAAATTGATTTTCTCATTATGACAAATGCATCGATTTCAACCAAATTTTTAAAGTGAATAATACTTTTCCCTGAGTTCTAGATAGTTACAGTTAACAAAAAAAAATGCTTAATTTTTTTTTTGTTCCTACCTACCTACATTTGAAATAGCTTATTTCATAATTCCCCTTAATTTTTCGGTTCTTGTTCTTTTCATAAAATTTTGGGCTCATTCTTATAACTACAGTAAATTGTAGAATTCAACATCAGTCTTCTCTATTGTTGTTTTGTTGTGAATTTGCTTTTATGAGATGTGTTCAGTATTGAGTTTGTCTGTAAATCTCTGAGATCCGAAAAATAGTAAGGTACTTAATTTAATATAATTTAACTATCAGTCTGTCTTCAATTTAAGAGTTAGATGTTTAGGTAAATTATTTAAGATTAGCTTATAATTTTGACTATATTTCTTTTTTTTATTTAATTTTAACTTTCGTTTAGAAGGTTACCTAAGGAATAAGGTTTCAAAACTTGCGACATTTAAATCGCGAAGTAATAATATTAATAATGAAGTTTGATGTTGGGGTTCTTCAGTAGAATCGTCTTAGTGAATGATGAGCGTACAAATAAATGTAGTTACCTACGTTTGTCACAAAAACATTATTCGAAACTTACTGTGTTTTTTTTTTTATTTCTTCCTTCTGTTTAGAATATACTTAAGTAGAGCTCTTATATTCTATAAAGTTGTATATTAGATAAAATACAATCAGCATAATTTAAATATGGCTTAATCAGTGACCCTATTTCATTTTTGAGAATTATAATGAAGGCATGCTTTTATTAGTTTTACTTGCTAGGTCAGGAGTGACCGAGCTTTGTGATACTGTGCTTGGAGTTTTTGTTTCAGTTGATCAACGGAACAAGTGCTCCATCGGAAGACTACAGGAGTGCCTCCTTGAACCAGTTTTGGCGTGCTCGACAGAGTCTCGATTTATTCGACCAACTGGGCAATATTAAAATATAATAAACAGGAGAATAATCCTCGATAATGATCGAATACTGCGCGAGGCTATTGAAATAAAAAAAAATATCCCAATTTCAATACCACCGGCTTGGGATCTTGTTGTACATCTTATCAAGGACCAAGCAAGACACAAGACTGGACCTTGGGCCTCGAACGGTGTAACACAAATTAGTGTTAAAAGTAGTATAATATGTAGAGTATTTGTTTGAAAGTATATCATAGTAATAAATAAGGTAATCTGGGAGTTTTCTTTCGGCGGTTCTTTCTCCTAAAATAAATTATATTACATTTGTTAATACATGAAATTAAACTACGATTCATTGCTTGAGAATCAATGAATTTAGCTATTAAGTAAAATTAAATGTTCAATTGGTTATTTGACTCAAGAGTGCAGGTGCATATTGTTGACAGTACCTTATAAAAGGCTGCAACATCGTTAAGCCCGCATTCTTGGTCAGACACTCGAAGAAGAAGGTCGTTAAATACAGTTTGTCGATCACTTGATTGTTTTATTTAAAATCACTATGGATCTCCCGCCAACATCAGAAGCCGGTACACAACCCTACGCTCCACAATATCGGGACGACAAGAACAACACACGTTCGTCCTCCATCTCATAATTCTTCTGCTCTCGGCAACCACCGTAATAATGAATGAAGAAAATAAATTAACCCTTCCACGTCGACAAGTGAAATTGTTTGCTTCAAGTGAGGAACAGTGGGACACGTCGCCAGCTATTGTACCAGTAAAGGCAACGCAAGATCGTTGAACACCAAGGAACGACGCATTGCGTGTGCGCCTTGGCCCCAAAGACAGAGATTTTAAAACACAAAGGTCAGTCGTTCACTTTTCACTAGGAGTTTAGTACAGTGATTAAAAATAAAACTGTAGCTAGATTCTGGGGTAGATGTGATAAAAACATACTCAGTTTAGAGGGTATTTGTCAATAAAGTGTTACCAGTCAGTGCAAGTAAAAATTTACTATTGCGTCAGAAGAAATTAATACCTAATACAATTTAAATTTTGGTGTACACTTAGCCTGACGTTTATTTCTGCGATGAGATAATATTTCGATAAGAAATTTTACAACAAAGGCTCACGATTAACATGACCGTTACGTAGTTTACTATTATTCTAAGTCAACAATGGAAACATTGATGAACCCGTGTTACGGTAAAATCTACCCTCCATTTATAAGTTTGCAATCGTTGTTACTCACATTCCTCAGGACCGAAAAATCTAAATTTGTGGACGTTTTGGATAGTTACCTACTTAATGTAATTCATAAACTATACGCCAAAGACTCTCTTAATTATTGATGGGCTTGAGATGCCATGATTGTGACGGCTATAGCTTAATTTTATTTTAAACTAGAATCTACAATAAGTAGTATTAATAAAATGTCAGAGCATTAGATCTTAATTGATTTCATTTCATTTATTCAGTGAATATTAAATCAATTAATGCCTTATTAATTACAATAATACCTATACTTTTTATTCGTATAATACTTATAATTAACTTCAATAGATGATGATAATTAATATTGATAATTTAAACATAAAATATAAGTAAAATTCTATTAAAGCGTCATAAAGAGGCCTTATAAATTTAAAAATTGATTTTCTCATTATGACAAATGCATCGATTTCAACCAAATTTTTAAAGTGAATAATACTTTTCCCTGAGTTCTAGATAGTTACAGTTAACAAAAAAAAATGCTTAATTTTTTTTTTGTTCCTACCTACCTACATTTGAAATAGCTTATTTCATAATTCCCCTTAATTTTTCGGTTCTTGTTCTTTTCATAAAATTTTGGGCTCATTCTTATAACTACAGTAAATTGTAGAATTCAACATCAGTCTTCTCTATTGTTGTTTTGTTGTGAATTTGCTTTTATGAGATGTGTTCAGTATTGAGTTTGTCTGTAAATCTCTGAGATCCGAAAAATAGTAAGGTACTTAATTTAATATAATTTAACTATCAGTCTGTCTTCAATTTAAGAGTTAGATGTTTAGGTAAATTATTTAAGATTAGCTTATAATTTTGACTATATTTCTTTTTTTTATTTAATTTTAACTTTCGTTTAGAAGGTTACCTAAGGAATAAGGTTTCAAAACTTGCGACATTTAAATCGCGAAGTAATAATATTAATAATGAAGTTTGATGTTGGGGTTCTTCAGTAGAATCGTCTTAGTGAATGATGAGCGTACAAATAAATGTAGTTACCTACGTTTGTCACAAAAACATTATTCGAAACTTACTGTGTTTTTTTTTTTATTTCTTCCTTCTGTTTAGAATATACTTAAGTAGAGCTCTTATATTCTATAAAGTTGTATATTAGATAAAATACAATCAGCATAATTTAAATATGGCTTAATCAGTGACCCTATTTCATTTTTGAGAATTATAATGAAGGCATGCTTTTATTAGTTTTACTTGCTAGGTCAGGAGTGACCGAGCTTTGTGATACTGTGCTTGGAGTTTTTGTTTCAGTTGATCAACGGAACAAGTGCTCCATCGGAAGACTACAGGAGTGCCTCCTTGAACCAGTTTTGGCGTGCTCGACAGAGTCTCGATTTATTCGACCAACTGGGCAATATTAAAATATAATAAACAGGAGAATAATCCTCGATAATGATCGAATACTGCGCGAGGCTATTGAAATAAAAAAAAATATCCCAATTTCAATACCACCGGCTTGGGATCTTGTTGTACATCTTATCAAGGACCAAGCAAGACACAAGACTGGACCTTGGGCCTCGAACGGTGTAACACAAATTAGTGTTAAAAGTAGTATAATATGTAGAGTATTTGTTTGAAAGTATATCATAGTAATAAATAAGGTAATCTGGGAGTTTTCTTTCGGCGGTTCTTTCTCCTCAGTAAGCCTTATAGTGAACCGCTGGTAGATATTTTAAATGAAATAATAAATACCCTTCTGGCACATGTGTAACTGTCTTTACACAGTAGGCCCATCTGGCAGGTATGAAAACATTTATTTTAAATTAATATTTATAAAATGGCTAGTTTGCACAAATGTAACTATGACAGAAATTGTGTTTTTCTCAGTCAACCTTTGACAACGGTATCTGTAAAGGTACCGAAACGTCGTAAAATTAATATACGCGATATAATCCGTTTCAATTGATTTATTTAAACATCAATGATAGGTATGAAATCAAAAATCTTCGGACAGGTTATAAAAACATTGTTGTTCCTCATAAGCATCTAAGGCCAATTCCAAAACCTAAACTATAATTGAGAATTCTCGTGAACAGACCGTGTTAGCGAAATTTAAAGTAGAAACCTGAAGCGCGGCCGTACCAGTTACAAACTCGTAATCTTATTTTTGTTCAACCAGTGCCACAAAAGAGCACACAACATGTGCCACAAACAAAAGAGCACACACAAGTGCCACAAACAAAAGAGCACACACAAGTGCCAAAAACAAAAGAGCACACACAAGTGCCACAAACAAAAGAGCACACACAGGTGCCACAAACAAAAGAGCACACACAAGTGCCACAAACAAAAGAGCACACACAAGTGCCACAAACAAAAGAGCACACACAGGTGCCACAAACAAAAGAGCACACACAGGTGCCACAAACAAAAGAGCATACAAGACATTTATTGGTAAAAGTTAATGTTTTACAAGTCAGGTTAACAGGTAGCAAAAACAAAACCACAAGCAAAAGAGCACACACAGGTGCCACAAATAAAAGAGCACATATTAAGTGCCACAAACAAAAGAGCACATATTAAGTGCCAGAAATAAAAGAGCGCAATTTGGGTGCCAAATTACGTGTCCGATTTGCCTACACCACCACCAGAATTATTACTTTTGATTACAAAAATTAAACACGCTCAGAGCACGAGCTTTATATCAGAATGGCCGTGTTAGCGCCTCTCCAATATTGGTAAAATATTTAGTATTACTTTGTAGGTAGACCAATAATGATTTGCATAACAATTATCATTATAAATAGAATTAATGTACGTTAAAATAAATTATATTACATTTGTTAATACATGAAATTAAACTACGATTCATTGCTTGAGAATCAATGAATTTAGCTATTAAGTAAAATTAAATGTTCAATTGGTCATTTGACTCAAGAGTGCAGGTGCATATTGTTGACAGTACCTTATAAAAGGCTGCAACATCGTTAAGCCCGCATTCTTGGTCAGACACTCGAAGAAGAAGGTCGTTAAATACAGTTTGTCGATCACTTGATTGTTTTATTTAAAATCACTATGGATCTCCCGCCAACATATATATATAGTTTTATAGTATAATTGTAAACAATTACTTTGGCACTTAGAATATAATTTGTACGCGTTTTTATCTATTTCTTTAGTAAGATTTATTGACTAAGAATTTTGGTAATTAAATGACCTCTCTCAAAGCCTGAGATACAGGATTTTCCTAGTTCAGGCACAAGAATTAAGTGTGTTCTGTGTAGATGTAAGACTTTTTATGCAAATTGTTATTCTTATGTTTTTTATTAATAAAGATTTATTATTATTATTTATTTATATTATTATTATTACTATAAAATTTAAACCATGAATACAAAGATCAGAACTTAAAGAAAAAGGAGCTACCTGGTGGAAGGGACCGGGAATCGAACCCGGTACCTCTGGATTACCGGTCCAGCGCGTTAGCCACTTCGCTACCCTCGCTCCACGTAGACCTGACGAATTTCTCCTTATGCTTTGTGTGTCGATCTTTGCATTGTTTATTTGAAAGGTTTTTACACCTTAGCGACCTCTAGGTGAATACGTTAATATTCACATCTTACCGCACCACTTTACAGCGGTGAACGAGCAAGCGAGAGAGGGCGCTGTTAGTTTTATAAATTTATGAAACATGTACTACTATAAAATTATTTTCTATCGAGGATCAGTTTTCTATGGGGCAGCTGTCATGTGTCAGACAAAGAAGACGTTCTGGCGGAACGCCTCTATACTTGATAAGAGATAACATCAAAGCCATATATTTTTATTATTTAGTAAGTTTATACTAAGCGTGGAAGCGGCATGTATGGGCAATAAAGATTACTAATAATAATTCAAGATAATCTGTAATAGCCTTTGTCCCTACGTACACGTGTAGATTTAATATAATAATAATAATAAATAATAAATATCGGACAACCTCACACAAATCGATCTAGGCCCTAATTAAGCTCAAGTTCTCTATTATGGGTAGTAGACAACGATATACGTACTTATATAGATAAATATATACTTAAATACATAGAACAACATGACCCAAGCACAAATATTCGAGTTCATCACACAAATATTTGCCCCAGCCGGGATTCGAACCCGGGACCGCCGGCTCAGTAGGCAGGTGTCTACAAACCGAGCCAAACGCGTCGTCAAAAGATTTAAAACTTTAAAATTAAGCACACTACAAATAAACTATTAATTTGACTCTTATGTTTTTTTAATTAGGTTTTCTCTCTTCTCTCTTCCGCCAGGTTACGTATTTCAATTTTTCTTTGTGCTTTGATCTTTGTAACAATAGTTCAATATAAAATGCATTTTTTCCCCCAGGTACCACACACGCAATGGCAGGAGGCGAGTACGGGCGTAAGTCGCCGCGACATGCTTCTTCTAGCCGCGCGTTCACTTGCCGGCTCCTACAAGAAACTACTAGCGGTCTCTGCGGCTGAGATATGAACATGAAGACAGGTAATTTTTTATTCTAAAGTCCATCCGGTAGATGTTATACACGCAATGACAGAGGGCGAGTACGAAGGTAAGTCGCCGCGACTTGCCTCTTCTGCCCGCGCGTTCACTTACCGGCTCCTACAAGAAACTACTAGCGGTCTCTGCGGCTGAGATATGAACATGAAGACAGGTCACTTTTTTATTCTAAAGTCCATCCGGTATATGTTATACACGCAATGGCAGAGGGCGAGTATGAAGGTAAGTCGCCGCGACATGCTTCTTCTAGCCGCGCGTTCACTTGCCGGCTCCTACAAGAAACTACTAGCGGTCTCTGCGGCTGAGATATGAACATGAAGACAGGTAATTTTTTTATTCTAAAGTCCATCCGGTAGATGTTATACACGCAATGACAGAGGGCGAGTACGAAGGTAAGTCGCCGCGACTTGCCTCTTCTGGCCGCGCGTTCACTTACCGGCTCCTACAAGAAACTACTAGCGGTCTCTGCGGCCGAGATATGAACATGAAGACAGGTATTTTTTTTATTCTAAAGTCCATCCGGTAGATGTTATACACGCAATGGCAGAGGGCGAGTATGAAGGTAAGTCGCCGCGACATGCTTCTTCTAGCCGCGCGTTCACTTGCCGGCTTCTACAAGAAACTACTAGCGGTCTCTGCGGCCGAGATATGAACATGAAGACAGGTATTTTTTAGGGTTCCGTACCCAAAGGGTAAAAACGGGACCCTATTACTGAGACTTCACTGTCCGTCCGTCCGTCCGTCCGTCCGTCCGTCCGTCCGTCCGTCCGTCTGTCACCAGGCTGTATCTCAAGAACGGTGATAGCTAGACAGTTGAAATTTTCACAGATGATGTATTTCTATTGCCGCAATAACAACAAATACTAAAAATAAAATAACATAAATATTTAAGGGGGGCTCCCATACAACAAACTTGTTATAGATTATATATATATACAAATATATATAGGTACGGAACCCTACATGCGCGAGTCGGACTCGCACTTGCCCAATTTTTTTATTCTAAAGTCCATCCGGTAGATGTTATACACGCAATGGCAGAGGGCGAGTATGAAGGTAAGTCGCCGCGACATGCTTCTTCTAGCCGCGCGTTCACTTGCCGGCTTCTACAAGAAACTACTAGCGGTCTCTGCGGCTGAGATATGAACATGAAGACAGGTTTTTTTTTATTCTAAAGTCCATCCGGTAGATGTTATACACGCAATGGCAGAGGGCGAGTATGAAGGTAAGTCGCCGCGACATGCTTCTTCTAGCCGCGCGTTCACTTGCCGGCTCCTACAAGAAACTACTAGCGGTCTTTGCGGCTGAGATATGAACATGAAGACAGGTCATTTTTTTATTCTAAAGTCCATCCGGTAGATGTTATACACGCAATGACAGAGGGCGAGTACGAAGGTACGTCGCCGCGACTTGCCTCTTCTGGCCGCGCGTTCACTTGCCGGCTCCTACAAGAAACTACTAGCGGTCTCTGCGGCCGAGATATGAACATGAAGACAGGTATTTTTTTTATTCTCTAAAGTCCATCCGGTAGATGTTATACACGAAATGGCAGAGGGCGAGTATGAAGGTAAGTCGCCGCGACTTGCTTCTTCTAGCCGCGCGTTCGCTTGCCGGCTCCTACAAGAAACTACTAGCGGTCTCTGCGGCTGAGATATGAACATGAAGACAGGTAATTTTTTATTCTAAAGTCCATCCGGTAGATGTTATACACGCAATGACAGAGGGCGAGTACGAAGGTAAGTCGCCGCGACTTGCCTCTTCTGCCCGCGCGTTCACTTACCGGCTCCTACAAGAAACTACTAGCGGTCTCTGCGGCCGAGATATGAACATGAAGACAGGTAATTTTTTTATTCTAAAGTCCATCCGGTAGATGTTATACACGCAATGTCAGAGGGCGAGTACGAAGGTAAGTCGCCGCGACTTGCCTCTTCTAGCCGCGCGTTCACATGCCGGCTCCTACAAGAAACTACTAGCGGTCTCTGCGGCCGAGATATGGACATGAAGACAGGTAATTTTTTTATTCTAAAGTCCATCCGGTAGATGTTATACACGCAATGGCAGAGGGCGAGTACGAAGGTAAGTCGCCGCGACATGCTTCTTCTGGCTGTGGGTTCCGTGGCCGGCTGCTACTAGACACTTTTAGCGGTCTTTTTTTATGTCATAGAGGGCAAACGAGCAAACGGATCGCCTGATGGAAAGCGATTACCGTCGCCCATAGATACCTGCAACAACAGAGGAAACACATGTGCGTTACCAGTCTTTCAGGTGGGAGTACACTCTTTTCTTGAAGGTTTGAAGGTCGTAGCGGTTCGGAAATACGGCAAGCGACAATTCATTCCACAATGCAGTCGTGCGAGGCAGGAATTTTCTAGAAAAATGCACAGTTGTGGACTGCTAACTACTGCTGCGGAAGGAAGTCTTGACAGAAATTCAGTTTGTGCGAATAAATACAGTCCGGCAATAAATGCTTGTGTTTGTGTAAATGATTGTTAAAAATTCGTTCACATGTAATTTGGTAGTTGTTTTATTTAATTTATTGCACCAAATTGTACCAATGTGCTTGGTTTCTTCTTGGGCTTTTGATCAAGCAAAATCGGCGCGTTCATAGCCAGCTTCGTGGTGCACACACGATTGTGTCTCAACGTGTCAATATGAATTTGAAGACAGAGGCACATTCATTATTTTAGTGCCGGCTGTGCACACTCGCCGAAATGGACAAATCGCGCGAAGTCTTGACAGAAAGTTGGGTTTTTGTGAATAAATACATTCGACAGTAAAAGCTTGTGTAAATGATTGATAAAAATTCATTTACATGAAATTATTGATGACATTTTTTTTAATACGACGAATATTCATTCCCGTAAATGCAGTTTCGAAAATACAACCAATACTTTTAGTCCAATAAAACATTTTTTTGTTTCAGAATCACTCATGGAATTAAGCAGAGGATCTTATTTTGACTGAAGTACCTAACATAATAAATAGTGTTTGACTATTTAATTTTTTCTAGTTCTTATCGAAAATGTTAGATTAAGGTATTTGCACAGAACAGGTACATTCTTGTTGTGGCGGGTATTCTCTTATACGGCGTTTCTTGATCGAGTGGCCTTTAGCATAATTGACAAAGTCCCGAAATGACGTTGTTTTCGATTTATTGTAATTTAAGTTGTGCAATTTTGGATACTTCATGAATTTAAGGGTTCAAAAGGGTACTTATAGTTCAGAAGGTCCACTGTGCTAAATGAGGTCTCATCATCATCAAATGCCGTATATATTGAAGTTTTATGTCGTGAACACCGCCCACTATTTTCAAAAACAAATTGCATGTTTGATTTTATATGATATAAAATTATTTACTGGTCTATACAAACATACTTAAATACTTTTTATTTACACGGAACAATTTGCTATGTGTCTGAAAATATTAGAAAATAGTAAGTGTAAGTATATGTATATGTGGCCTCTATAATATAATTATATCCTTATACGAGAAAATTTCTATAAATGTGTTATGTACCTAATGTATTATAAGCGTTAATAAATAATAAATATAAAATGGCTTAAAGCACAATACGTCGAAGTGTGTTCTATTCTAAATTAGCAGTTAATGTAAGCATACATAATAATATATACATTATACGTTAAGACATATTTGATAAGTTAATCTGAATTTAAAAATTGTAATATATATTATTTTAAAGTCTGGCATAATTAAATGATTTTTGAAAATACTGATTTATGTTGGGGCCCACGCATTTTATTTTTTGACCTATAAACAAAACTTATCTATTGGTTATATTACTGTGCATTCAAACATAGCTTGAATATGGGACCGACAAGCGGTCACCTGAAACCTATGATCTAGTTACACTATATACCTATTCACTTATACCTACTACAGTATCCTGAGATCCATTACGCACTCCCAGAGACCATCAGCAGGTCAATTATATGATATCGGCTGTAATTGCTCATCGAACTGAGTTGAAATGCGAAAACCGCAAATACCTGGGTTGAACAAATGCAGAGATCCATAACGCACTTCCAGGGTCCATCATCACTAGAGATGTGTAGCTCGCGAGTGAGTGATTCAAACGAGCTATATCATTTGGTTTAGCTCACTAGCTCTTTCGCTCACTGAAGATTCATGTAGCTCAGTACCTATATCATCTATCATCTCAGTATTACTCACTCCCTCTCGCTCATGAAATGAATGTTGCCATGCTGCCGTGAATCTAATTCATCGACATCTCTAGTTCTCTGCTCACTCGTGAACGATATAGTTTAAAGATCTACTGAGCTAAATGAGTGATACATATCTCGGTGAGCTAAAGACACATATCTATCACTGTTTTTACTTCAGTGACACATTCTGCGCATCTCTAATCATCACGTCAATTTTATAATACCAGCTCTAATTGCTCATCAATGTGAGTAGAAATGTGACAATCGCACATATCTACGTTGAACGAACCCTGAGATCCAATAGGCAGGGTCCATCATCAAGACAGCATTCAAGTATTACGTAACGCAATTTTTGAAGATTTTTGACCCGCCCTCCCCTCTTGTAACGCGCCGTAACGTTTTTCTGTGCCCCCTCTCCCCCTCTCAAACGTTACGTAACACTCAAGATGCCATTTGTACCCAAAAGTTGCAAAAGTCATGTTGCGAAAAGTACAGGAAATTCGATAAAATATCCTTGTTATAGTTTTAATCGCGTTTGCGGTAATAATACTAAATACAACAAGAGATTTTTAACCCGCAATCCATGCGTATATTTTGTTTATTTATTTTTTTATATTTTTTTGGCTTTATACACAATTGTTTTGCTCCTTCATTCTCCTATTTTAGCTTTTTTACTAATAAACTCTTATAATAAAGAAACAATGTTTCGTAACGTGTTGTAAGAAAGACCCCCTCCCGCCCCTGTAACGCATCGTAACGTTTTACGAGACCCTCCTCGCCCCCAAATTGCGTTACATAATACTTGGACGGCCCCTTAAGCTTAAATACGAAAACAACACATGACTACGCTGAACGTAATCTTGAGATCCATTACGGGCTTTCGGGGTCCATCATCAGGTTTATTTTATGATACCGGCTCTAATTGCTCATAAAGGTGAATTGAAATGCGAAGAACACACATTTCTACGTTAAATGTAGGCTGAGATCCATTACGGGCTTCCAGGGTCCATCATCAGGTTTATTTTATGATAGGTACCGGCTCTAACTGCTCATCAAGATGAGTTGAAATGCGAAAACCGCACATATCTACGTAAAACGTATCTTGAGATCCGATCCATTACGGGCTTCTTGGGTACTTTTACGGTGAAGAATTCGGTAAACATTTTAACCGTTTCGAAACAAACTATTGTAATCACTCACAGAGCCACTATTGTAATCGCTTCAGATTACCAACGTGCCAGGGTTCAAACCAGTCCACCTAGCACAACCAGGCTTCACGACTCTTGTCGTGCGACATAGCATCGCCTGTCACTCTCTCACAGTAGGTACAGCGAAGAAAGAGATAGGTAATATTTCCCGCGCGAGAAAAAGTCGCGTGCACAGGCGTTTAGGGGGTGGCCTGGTTGGGCCTTGCCCACCCCAAAATGGTCTAGTGCCCACCCCATAATGTTGGGTTACTGATAGAAAGTCATGGCTTTATGTCATAGGCCATGGTCAGGCCCCGTCTGGAAAATAATCTTAGATACGCCAATGGTCGCGTGTCACAATTGTTCTAGATGTGCAGGTACGGAAGGTAGCGAGAGGACAGTAAAATTACTCTGGTCCTTACGACTAAATCATTCTGCTGTCTCTGTCTAGCTGTCTCTTGTCGTTGTCTTGCCCGTTTTGAGGCACCCATATTGCTACACTTCCGCCATTTTTATGAGTTGACGGCAGATTTGGTCGACCCAGTGTCACGTTAGCCTGGCGGCTTTTTAATATCAGTGTTTGGTTTTTGAACCATAGTATTGTATTCTGGACTTTATATATTACTAAATGAATACATCTATATTCCTTAAGGATACCTAGGCTGTACGTACAATACCGTTTATGACGATATTACCTACCGATACCTATGTTTACGACGATAAATTATATCATGATCACAGTAATCAGTTAACGTAGTTTATAGCCTCTATATTTTCGGATTACTGCGCTAATCTTAAAGAAACTACCGAAAGCCACTAATAATCCAGTAATATTTAGATATTTAATAATTATCTAATCAAAATTGTATAAATACTGAGAATTGAGAAGCGAATATCAAATCGTTCAGCGATTCGGTAAGTACCAAACGTCGCAATAAAAAAAAAAAAAAATGGGGGAATATTTTCTGTTTCGCCCTCGGGTAGAAAATGCCTCATGGTATTAAGTCCGCCTTTTGTACTATAAGATTTATTTTGTGCAATCAATATTGAATAAATAAATAATTCACTTCCATAGTCGGACACAACTGGCTTCCGTCTACTAAGGACAAAAATTTAAGATAATTTTACTAAATCTATTTTGTTTATTCCAGCAAAAATAAATTTCAACATGAAATTCTTCGCCGTTTTCGCTGCCGTCCTGGCCCTCTCGGCCGCCGCGCCCACCACCCACTGGACCCTCAATGAGCTGTCCCAGGCCATGCAGGACCCGGCTACCCCGGCCGCGGTCATGCCCTACCTCGAGCAGGCCCTCAACACCATGATGGAGGCTATGTTCGCCGGACAATCCGTGGTAACTATACTCTTCTTATCACCAAGTGGACCCTCAATATCCGAGGCCATCCAGAACCCGGTTACCCCGGCCGCGGTTCTGCACTACCTCGAGCAGGCCCTCAACACTATGATGGAGGCTAAGTGCGCTGGACAGGCTGTGGTAACTATACGCTTCATATATGTGGACCAACCAGTGGACCCTATATCCCAGGCCATCTAGAACCCGGCTACCCCAGCCGTAAGGCTACGGCAAGTCGTGATAACCCGAAGCACACACATGAAGATTATTAAGCTTTAGATATATACGTAGCTCTCGAAAAAGCTCTTTAAAAGAAAAAATCAAACAAAGCTGTTCGAATAGCTTTATTGTCCATGGTCCTTCGAGCCGGATTCGGCTCGGCATGAAAGAGGACAAACGGGTATAATTTATTTACTAAATATCTTTAATTCCACAGGAGAGCATCGCCGTCCCCATTCCCGCGGGTCTCCTCCCCGTCGCCCCCGCTCCCGTCGCCGACGCCACCCCCGCCGTCATAGCTGACGCTTCCGGCAGCCCTCTGGTCCAGATCATCGTCAACATCCAGTCCCAGGAGGCTGTTGCTGTAAGTGAAGCAACCATTTTTTGTTTGGATCCAACCAAATTTTAATAAGAACTAGTCGGAGATCCATAATGACATATAAATTGGACTTGAATTATTGGATAGACTTTTAATCGAAATGAATTGGGTAATTCTACCCTATTTTAGAAAAAGTATTTCGTAATAAGTATCTATTGTATGTTTTTCGTAAATTACCAATATCATAAGACTTTTATAAATTAGTCTTAAAGAGTACACGTATAAGTGAGATCATGTACCCACTAGTAAACAATGAGAGCATAAGTTTAGCATAATGCAACCCACTTTTTTCAAGTATAAAGCGTCTCGCTGCCCACTCATTCAACCATGTCCCGTTATGTAATCGAAGTTCTGCAGACTAAAGTTTTGATAATTTTTCAGGAGACTCCCGCCGCCGTTGTCGAGGCTGAGGAATCCCCCATCCTGACCCCCTCTCCCGTCGTCGTCGTGCCCGAGGCCCCCGAGAGCGTGATTATCGCCCCCACCCCCGTCCAGGTTGCCCCCGAGGCCCCCACGCCCGTCGTGATCGCCCCCGCTCCTATTGAGATCGCGCCTTCCCCCGCGCCCATCGTGATCGCCCCGGCCCCCGCTCCTATTGAGATCGCGCCTGCCCCCGCACCCATCGTGATTGCCCCTGCCCCCGCTCCTATTGAGATCGCGCCTGCCCCCGCGCCCATCGTGATCGCCCCTGCCCCCGCTCCTATTGAGATCGCACCTGTCCCCGCGCCCATCGTGATCGCCCCTGCCCCCGCCCCCATCGTGATCGCCCCTACCCCTGAGGCTATTGAGATCTCCCCCGTGGTCCCCGCCCCCGCGGTTAACCCCATTGATGTGATCGCCGTCGGCGCCCCTCAGATCAACCCTATCGACCTGCTGCAGCCCGTGCCCGTCGCTGTCGCCGCTGGTGAATCCCAGGACGGTATCCTCGTTTAAGAAGCGATAGAATTTCACGAATTATATTGATTTATTTTTGTTAATTAATTACTTTCTTTTTTCCCAAATTTTCCATTTCTTGAACCGTAACTGGTGCGCAATTCCTCGTACCAATAAACATGTTAAGATGTTCGTAGTAAACACTGACTGGACCAGCGTTTAGTGTGCCAAGGTGCTAACTATAAGCTACGAAAGAAAAGGATATTTCTTTTATTTAAAACTGCAAAGAGCCTGATATTCGTAAACAATGTTCATATGCATTACTGACCCTTACTTCAATTAACAATAGTTGATTAGTAAAAGAAGAAGAGTACGAGTGCAAATATTCAAGAAATGCAGTCGGACATGCTGATGGTATAATTTTCATCAGATTGAATCCATTAGGCGTTCATCCATGTGTCTTACGGCTGAACAGATCACGTGATGTATTTCCTATAATCATGTTCGCTTGTGATCCGTAAATAGAGAATCACATGAGTAACATCCTCGCAATGCATGAAATGTTTGAATTTCACTCGATTAGATATTATTTGGCACGTTGGCCTTCGCAATGCCGTATGAATGATTCGTCTTACCTACGGCATTGTCAAGGTAAAGTTGCCTTCGCTATCTGAAAGGTGTGTCATCTGACTTATGATGACGATGGATTGGTCTCCCTCTGAATCATTTATGCGTTGAAATATGACGATTTGACTAAGAAGTTACTAAAGTAAAGATGGACAAACTTCTTGACATCCAAAATATTACGTGCAGTCTTAACTGGAGGGTCTAGTATAAGATTTAGAGGTATATAAGAAAAAAAGTGATATAAGCAAGGTTTTATAAAATGCAAAGAAGGTTAGAGAGAAGGAATGAGACTGAGGAATATTCGTGGGCGCAGTAATATACCGAATATTTTTTTTTACTAATCAATATCATGGAAGTCTGATAACATATCAAAGTGATATCACATAGACTTAGCAATCACAAATAAACCTAGATAATGTCAAACGTGACAAATGCAATTTCGAGAATCTTGAGCTGTCCTGGTTCACATGACCATATGCATTTTTGGCAACTCTTATCAGCGGTGTATGTAGGTATGTAATGTCTAAATTGTCTAACTCGCGAATTTTATCGTCTGTCCGATAAGTTGTGGTGAGATATCGACTATCGACCGGTGACATGGGCCGGGCCCTGATTGTGATTTGTTTATAAGAGTGGCGTGTATCGAAGGGCCGGCAGTAAGCAACTTGTTACTTAGTGCTGCTTGTGAGCTATCCTGGTATCCCAGGTAAGTTACTAACGTTATTTTACATAGCCTTTTTAGGGTTCCGTAGTTAACTAGGAACCCTTATAGTTTCGCCATGTCCGTCTGTATGTCTGTCTGTCCGTCCGCGATGACATAACGGTAAAATAAAAACTAAAAAAAAACTTTTTTACGGATACCTCCCGTATACCTAAAGTAGGGGTGATTTTTGTTTTCGTTCCAACACTAGTGTGTGGGGTGTCGTTGAATAGGTATTTTAAAAATAATAGGGGTCTTCAAACATTATCTTTTGATAAAGTCAGCAGTTCTGTAAATATTCGCTCCGAAAATAAAAACAATAGCGTCCCCCCCCTCTAACTTTTCAACCACGGGTCAAAAAATTATGGGAAAATTCATGAAAATGAGGCCTTATGTGTACTTTCAATGAAAACTATATTGAAGAAAATCGGCCGAGCCATTTTTGAGTTATCGCAAAAATTCATATTTTTTCTCAAACATCCAAGGAAATGTCGTTCTTATGATCGTGGTAATAGAACGCGAAATACGTCTTTGTATAGCAATTGTTAAAGATTCATTCTAATTTCAAATTAGAACGATATAAAGGAATTTCATACAACATTATTGGCCGTAGCCAACAAAGAGATTGTCTTTTGTTTCAGTGGGGTTTATTTCTTTTATTGATAATCTATGGCATACTGCCAATAAAAAAAAAACATCGTTTGTGCATGTATATTTACGTTTTATTTCTTATATTTAACTAGATTATTCAATTAGATTAAATCAGATATTCAATAAAATAAACAAGGAATCACGTTTATTATTAAAAAATATAACAATATCTAATTAATAAGGTGTTGTCATTTTTTAATAAATAGAATCATCTTAACATTTGGTGGCAAAAAAATTGACCCGAACAGCTTAAAAAAATAAATTTGTTTTTTTTTATTAAATTTGAAATAAATTTATTTTTATATGAATATATAAGTTGAAAATTTGTATTATTTCCTTGGATTTATTTGAGAAAAGCACTATACAAGCCTCGGCGCGAACAGGGATTGTCGGCCTCGTATCTCTAGATGGCCTCGTTATCACTCGGCCATCTATTACTACTCGGCCAATAATCCCCTATTTCGCGGCCTCTGCAGTAATGTACTATTATTTAAAATCACGTAAGTGCCGCGCGGTGTATTTATACTTCGAATGTTACACATATTAGTTAAGTGCCAAACTGTATCACAATATTTCGCTCAATCTGGCGCGTATAATCGATAACTTCCAGAAGGTAATAAGTAATTACTGTTACCGGCGTTTACGACCTTTTTATAGAGCTTGAAATCTTTCTCGTTATTTAAATCTTTTTCGTAATTTTCGTCTATTGTGAAGGATGGGCAACTACGGAACCCTACACTGAGCGTGGCCCGACATGCTCTTAGCCGGTTTTTCTTGGTGGTATACGTTAAAAGTAGGTACCTAGGTGTACGCTGTATAAGTATAAATAATTAGTGACCCTTTTTTTTTTTGTGACTTTTTGATATCTTTAGTACATGAGCATAGAATAAAGTAACTCTTATTGACAGGCAAATAGGTAAAGCCCGGTCTTTTCCACCAGATAACGTATTTCAACTTTTCTTTGAGCTTTGCTCTTCGTATTAATGGTTTAAGGTAAATATAGATAACTTCTTCAAGATTTGATTATTATTTTTAATTGGTTTTTGGTGACCAATAATTAGTGCGAAGCAGCGGGCAGCAGTGCTTAAAAAGAATCTTTTTTAAGTACCTACTTGTACAAAGATACTGCAATTCTAACAAATATATTAAACGGTTTACTGACGTGTAATTGTTAGGAACGGCCTGACATGTTTCGAACTCGTATAGAGCTCTTCATAAGAGACTGCTACCCGTACAGCCTCGCGGCAACTTTGTCACTAATTTAACTTTGACCGTTGGGCTGTACGTCTAACAGTCCCTGATGAAGAGCTCCATACGAGTTCGAAACATGTCGGGCTGTTCCTGACAATTTCAACTGAGTGTAAGCCGCGTACTTAATACATTTTTTAAATATGCCTCATACAGGAAAGCTTTAATAAGATTACGGCAATTTAAATTTAAATTAGATTTTATCTTCATGAACGATTTCCTTATTTTTGGGTGTTTATATACAGTCGCCATCAGATATATCGCAGCATATAAGGCGTTCATAAATATGTGAACATGTACTGTAACGCCCAGTCAATAAGAGTCGTGTTCAGATATTTAATATGAATACCTTACATGCTACGATATGTCTGATGGCGACTGTACCTCAAATTAAATTTAACTCAACTTGTTTTGCTGATTGTAATTCATTTTCCCCAGATAAACCACGATGACCGTCCCCACCATAACCCTCGATGAGCTCTCAAAGGGCATCCAGGATCCCGTTACCAACGCGATCTGCAAGAAGGTTCTAAAAGGCATCCTCGACGACTTCATGGATCTCCAATACGGAAAGGAGACTCCTTACACCACTGGCAAGCAGGTTGTGCCAACAGGCTCCACCCTTGACGATGTCGACAAGTCCATTGCCGATGCTACGACTGAGAAGCCGTTCAAAGATATCTTCGCTAAAATCTCTGAGACCGAAAAGAGTGGGGATCGCACTCCTCAGTCAGAAAACGATGGCACTTGGGACTCCAAGTTGAAGCCCGTTTTAGTATTAGTGTCGACAAAAAAGTAGAATTACTTGTGTAAATAGCTGTATTTAATATTTGTATGTATTTATTTAAATACTGATGTTAAGTCTGGTACGTTGACCACTTCAAAAACTGTGGGTCCATTTTGCTAAGCACGTATGATTTAGGATATGTAACCTTTAACCGTGAAATTCGTACCGTTTAGTGATCTTTATTGTAGCATTAGCATTTATGTAACCTAAATTTTGTTTATAACAGTAAATAAAATATATAAGTCAATAACACCTTTTATTATGTGCTAGGAGCGAGGCGCGTTGCTGGGCTGCTGTAAATAAGATAGTTTATACTATACTGGTGTATGGTGCATGTGAGAGAAGGAGAAGGCACAGGATCTATACAGGAATTAGTATAGGTTTCTTTTTAATTATGACGCATCCTCCTGCTCTACCCTGATTCATACGAAATTTATTTTTCATCAACGACGACAAAAAAGAGAGGGACAAGTACAATGAGCTGCAGACTTGCATGCCCCATTTCTGAATGAATTCATCCATAGTACATTACTTTCTCTATCAGAAATAATTACAGGATAAATGGATAAGTTCGCCTTTGTATTAGTACATTACGGCAGAGACCAGTAAGTAAGCCATACTGGCCGAGTAGGAATTAGACTACACCATGAGACGGACCGAGCCGTAGGCGAGGTCCGAATATAATACGAGGCCAGGATGGCTCTTACGGTCGAAGCAAGAATAGTGCTTTTCTCAAAAATTAAACAAGAAAATTAGATTAAAATTATATTTTGTAGGTGACATTCATATTCGGCCATTTTCCAATGAATATTTTTGTTATATCCCATTTTTATTATTACACATTGTGATTATTCGTCGTCGCAGGCACCATTAACTCCCATGATAACAACCTATAACAAAAATAATTATGAGTTTATACTTGGATTAAAAGATATAGTTACCTATATCGTTATCAAGTAGTGGCAGCATTTATTTACCTTCATCGCCAAAATGGTTATCATCTAGAGCTTGATTTAAGAACTTTTCTATATTTTGCTGCTGAATATTTGTGATTTCTTTCCTTTGTAGCCATCCGATTGTCTCAGAAAGATTGTTGAAATATTCTGACCTTATCACACATTATCTGACCAATTATTAACTTAATTTTCTTCCTTCCATTTAATGAATCTCTTGTATTTTTTATATCTCCTTGGATTTAGTCGGAAGTAAATTATTTTAGCTAACTCTGCCTCCGCTTTTAAGTATGGAGGAGTGCCGTCTATTCGGAATCTGACTCGTCTGAACTCATTTTTGCTGAATTATTGTAATAGATCACACAAACAAATTTGAATTTTTTGTCTTTTAATTTAAATCCCGCCTTAATTTCTTTTTTTTATAAATACTGCGTTTAATTATTTGCACTGTCTTACAAATCTAAGTCTTAAAGATAAAATTTAATTATTGTTATACATTGTTGTATTTTCTAACTAATTTTCATATCATAAAGCTTATACCTTCAATTTTAACTCCGAGGTTTTTTTCTAAACGACACAAAAAAGGAAGAACTTCCGAAATATCATTGTCATTTTACACAGCACAATTATGAACTAAACGCTGCATACAAACTTCCGCACTAAACCTTGTCGCTACTTTTTTTTTTTAATATGCATCTTGAGTTACTTTTATACTGCCAATAGTGCTAACCTCTTTTTATTTTACATTTGCTCTTAGTGTAAATTGCAAGTGTATACCTACTGCAATGTCGTCTCTTTCTATTTAATCTATGAAAAAGGGACGCCACATTTAATTTCTACAATTTGCTGTCGCACTGTACTTATAATTAAAACAATTTGTGGAATGCATCCTTTTTCCATTTATATACGACCTCATCGCCTTCACATCCTTAGTTTTTTTATAGGTCGGTGACGATGTAAAACGTGTTTCGATATTCAAATATCTTGATACGTAATAGGAATTACATACTTAGGTACTTACTGGACAAATATTGATTCCAAATTTAAAATCTCGCTGTTTACTGTACACTTCTAAAAAGTCTTCGGTATGTTGTATGTTCCACTTACTGTAGTCTATCTAGCGATGGTAAGGCAACATTACATGCAATTTTTGAGCAAATTCTATTTATTTTAAGTAAAATCTACAATTTCATGTTTTGTGTGCAATAAAGACTTTCCATTCATACATACCTACAGCATACTGTATCGTAGTTCTGCGACAAATTACTTAAATGTTAAATTCGTTCACTACACTATTTCGATTCCAAATTCTATTTTCATTTAAACCTGTTTAGAAGCTGAAGCACATTACCATTAGCACCCGTTTGGAAATGTCGAGCTCAATTCAGTCTATAGACGATACGATTAGAGTACGTTAACCGAGTCGATTTCATCTCGAATTCATGCAACTTTATACTTACATGCAAATTGAACGTTTAATCTAATTGGTAGTGCCTACGTAACTACTCGTTGGTTTAAAAAGTACAAAATCATGGCACGAAGATCTGACATGCAACTTGCAACAATGAATTACGTATTGTATTGTGCTTTTCTAATAAATGGTCGGGAATGATGACTTTATTGATAAAACATCAGGATGCGAAGTGCATAGTTTATGGCCAGTCAACAATATAAAGAAACCTTGCCGGTTCGGTTTTCTCAACAATACTGTTAGTATGAAATGTTTTATTTGTCGAGGTACAAAGTTTAAAAAGAATTAAAAAAGTTATACTTTTTGACATAATAGTGGCTAAATAAATCTTATCTGTACCTACTTATTTTATTTTCTTGCACGATTTTTGAACAAAAGCACAATATTTGTCTCAGCCGGAAGGGCAATTGCTGGCTTCGTATCAAATAAACGGACTCCCAAGGTCGTTCGTTTAAAATTAATACTCAGCCAGCAATTGCCTACTTCCCTAATGTACTACTTACCTATAGTGTGTTTTCACGGTTATTTTCACCCGTTCGGTAAGTGGGTGAGTGAAGGCTCAAATATAAGCTCATATCTAGCTCACACTAGTGTTTGAACCGTGTTATTCTCCGTCCGCAATATTAGCCAAGTCATTAAATCAATCAACATAAATATAGTAATTGTACAAAGCCGCGTCTTCTACAAGACAACCGAAAACTCGCCACATTTCATACGATACGAGTTCGTCAATATTGGAAATAATGTTGGCACAGTGTAAAAAGACGATTGAAATGCTTAAATAATCACCCAAGCACCTATAAATGATGAATGAGGATGCGTAGTACTTCGTGTCACAAAAAGGCTTACTTTACTAACTAAATAAAAGATGCGGATGCATTCTAGGTTGGTCCAGATTGTGATTCGGATTTGGATGAAAACTGAGAGGTTCTTATTTGGATCGCGTAAGAGCGAGCGTGACAGGTATAAAAAACGAATTGCACCGTACAACTGGTACAAGTGTGTAAGATATTGTTTTTTATTTAATTCAATTTGCAATTCAAAAGTTTATTTTGCCGATCTTTGATGCCTCATGGACCTACTCTTTACATATCTGATACTGTAATAATCATAAAGGACCGAAACTTTTACACAGGACTAATGTCATACTACACTACATTTTGTTTAGATTTATTTGGTGCCTAATATGTAGATACATTATTTAAAATGTTGTATTAATCAGAGACATTAACAATTCTTGGTACTTTTTTATAATCGTACGGTAGTATTCACATTAAATCTGTTTTGTTTACCTAAAGAGTACTGTAACGATTATACGGAAATAGAATGCTCGTATACGTTCTAGAGGCGATGCCATACGTTTTTCTGAATCACAACTCTAATGTAATCTAATAAATAAGGATATTATCGTGGTACCTAGAAAAAGGTAGGGGAGATGTGCCTAAAATGATCCCCTTAAGAAAAAATCCTTACTATTGTCACCGGAGAAGAATAAAACACATGATTTGGGTCTTTATAAATAGGAAATTTCCTTACCTAAGTAACTGCATACTTACTTCTCCTATTTTTTATGGTTTTTAATAGTAACGTTAATTTAAAAAAAAACGAAGCAAAGGATCATTTTATACCTATAGCCGTATAAAATGATCCCCATGGTATGGGTAAAATGATCCCGAGTTGAAAGGTCGTAGAATAACCACACAGTTGATTATTATTATTAAATTTATTAGGTTAATGAAACACTTGTTCTCGTTCTTGTTCTGGCGTGAAAACTGGTCGTCTGCTACCTAAAACTTTGACGCTTCCCGAAGCTACTTTATTTATCCCTTTTGCCCTTCTTTTTAACGCCATCACTGGTACCGAGAACTCCCGGCTTGCAGTCTTATAAGGCGTTCCACCCTGGACAGCATCAAGAGCCTTTTGCATCTGTTCTTGTGACCAATTTTGGCGATTGGTTTTGCGAATATAAATTCGCGGCATGATCTGTAAAAGAAAATAGTAAGGGGGTAAAATGATTACAGGAATCATTTTACACCTACAAGGTGGGATCATTTTACCTCGTTCACCAAATTTTAAAACATCGATCAAAATATAACCTTCAAATTCAATGTGCATCAGTATCAATAACGTTAAAATAAAGCCAAACAACCATGACATCCAACAGTAAATGCAAATATCAATAGAACGTAACATGTTAAAAGTAATAGTAACCAGAACATAGCCTTACCTTAGATTAAACACTCGTTTTCTAATTTATTTCTAATAAAAACACGTAGCGTACGCACACCGCCATGACACTTCACGAGCCAACTGGCGGGGTCGCGGGGCTGATGTTTTGGGCATATTTTGATAGATGGCGTTATTGGTCGATCAGATACGATTGGGAATCGTTTTACCCTGAGGGATCATATTAGACACAAGTCCCCTAAACCCATTGTAATGACTAAATGACACAACTTTAAATTCAAATATTTTGTACCCTTGTAGTTTGAATGATTATGGAAACTCACTTATTTTCCAATTTTCGTTAAGCTCTGTTAGATATAAACAGCTGATTATTTCTGTCAAATTACAAACATGGTCAGGTGTAATGTAAGAAAAATATATATGAATAATATGTATGCTCGTCGTATGGTCAGTTATGAATTTCATAAAAATTTAGAGTTTTTTTTCATAAGAATGAGTAATTTGTGTCCTTCTCTAGCCCATGAATAAATACCTACAAAATCACTGCAATTTTTAATCAAAGGATCGGCACATCGTTGCACGTTGCAGTGCGGTTAAAGTCCTCTTTGACTGGGTTATAAAGCGATAATAACGACTGTTGAGTAAACTCGTATAAAAGTAGCACTTGCGGTGATCTCACGCGCAGGCGTTCGCTGATATTGCGATTAACTGGCGATGAAACTGTGTTAGGATGGCGTTCAGGCGGGTCAGTACCTACTTATAACTTGCCAACAGCCTCCTTACCTTAGTCGTGCGACACATTGACACCCGACTCTCTTGCACTTTTATACTTTAGTGGGTGAATTGCAGAAAATATGCACCCTTTATGCTTATGAGTGTCCCATGAAAACATAATGAATTTAAACATATATCATGAGAATAAAACACAATGTAACTATGTTACTTTGATAATAAGAATTCTTTCAATTCAGATAAGATATTTTTATTTCAATTCCTTTTTTTATTTTATTTTTTAAGTATTTTTTTCCTAAGAGGTACGCAGTTACTTCATATATTATTCTCATGTCCCAATTCTGAGTGTATTTTTATCTCGGAAATTTGTTACGATTGATATTATTTATTTTAAAGTTTAACTGTAAATTATCCAGTCCTTATTAGATCATCTTTAAATTCTGTATAAATATATTTACGTTTATTATAAATAGTTGTGAAATTTTTATAATGATAAACTTGTCCCAACTTACTGGAGTTTCGTTACTCAGGCTTAGTTACGGAGCATTTAATCCCAAAGAAATGTCTCAGTTCTTAGTAGAATTATTTTTTCTTATACCGGCAGCACTTTGACATGTTCCAAAATGATAAACACGGCGACAGCCACTTCATTTTCAACAAAGTGGTGCGTCGATCGATAGTCTTGAGTAAATGAGCTAAAAAATCTCAGGTTGAGTAACGGCGCTTTTCTCATATAAAATCTTTATTTTCGTACTCCAGTTTTACTCTTAATCTTACAAATATACATAGTTCCATATGAATGCATTACACGTTTGAAGAAAAATATTGTTTTAGGTTGCGATTTCTCATATATCTTGTCTCAGTTTCGTTATGTTTCGTTATGTAACGAAACTGATAAAATGTAAGGGTTAGTTCATACTATAAAACCTTTTTTATAGGTCGAAAAACCTATCTGAATATGGACTGTAATATTTTTTGTCTCTGTTTCAATTCCCTAATTGATTTATTTTAGCATTTTCAGCATATTTTTAGAAATAAATTTACTATGTAAAAATATTTTTTACCAAGTATTTCAGTAGGTACAAAAATAAAAACACTTTTTTACGGTAGACAAATGCTGAAAGGCAAAGGAAATAAAGATAACGTTTAAAGCAAAATCCTACAAAATATGAAGTGTTAAGAGTGAAACATTTAGCCAGAGTAAAGAAATCAAGAAAACGTGGAGTAAAAAGTCAAAATAAGGAACAAAAAGAAATAACTAGCGATAATTGGAGACGATATTCCGCACGTTATTATACCAAAAAGAAAATAAATGTAATAGGCAGCAGAGTCCGGATCCAGAAATAATACTTAAGAAAGAATTAAGACTGGCTACTGTAGACATTAATTAATTATTTAGATCATATTTGTTATTATTATTCACACTGTGATTATGTAAACCAAAAATCATTAATCAATATTGCTAATTGAAATTAAAACGTTTAATTAAATAATTCTGCGAACGAAACCATAAAACATCACTAGTTTTATTTCATGAGTCCGACGCTTTATGTTATCAGTTTCGTTACAGCCATTATCAGTTTCGTTACTCTCAGTTTAGTTACGAAATTCCAAAGGTACATATTTTCTGCAATTCACCCTAGTAAAAGATTAGCCACCCTCCTGCTATAGGGTTTAAAAGACACGTCGAGGTTATGGAACCTTTGTCTACGGAACCATAACAAACTTTCGTATTCATAGTTACACTGAATGTACTTCTGCAATATCCGGGCATAGATTGAAACATTGAAAGTTATGAATATTGAAAATGCTAATCCACGCTTTTCTGCGTTTTTTGAACAACGCTCACTGCTAACCTTTATTTGAAAATACAAATAGAATAATTTTTAAATATGTACCTGAATAATAAAAGCGAGACATTAGTGAAATACGATGCCATTAGGTATAAGTTATATTATGTAACATCCACCATCATTATTATTATAATATATCCATACAACGTTCGCGACAGAGTATTAGCCCTGTTTAGTTGTTTTAATTTGACCAAACAAGTAGGTAAGTAGGTAGTAATTTATAGAGTAGTTTAAAGTGACTCATAAAAAACATTATTAAGGAAATACAGAGGTATTTGTACATAGGTACATTGTTTACATAATATAAATTTATGGTAAATACCGTTCTTACCGTACAAATTAGACGACACGGTTGGCGCAGTGGTAAAGCAGCTGCCTACTGAGCCGAAGGTCCTGGGTTCGAACCAGGACAAACATTTGTGTGATGAACTCGAATATTTGTGCCTGGATCTTATTTGTATTTAAGTAAGTATTTATCTATACCTACCAGCTAGGTGGGTCCTGTAACAGGAGCAAAAAATTAAAACATAGATTTTACTCGTCAAACCATCTGTCCAGAAATACTGTTTCCATATAATTTTTTCAAACAAAGTAAATAGGCAGATTTTTATTTTGTTGTCGATTTTGTTTTTTTCTCAGAAATCAATAAAATTTGGTCAGTGGGTAAAGTTGCTTATGCTGAACAAGGTAGGTCGCCTGTTGTTTACCTCTGCCTGTTATTTGAATGTATCTCATGTTGTGTTGTATATTCCTTGATGTTGGAGGTGTGCAATAAAGAGTATTTGTATTTGTATTTGTAGGCCCATTTCACGATATACTACAAAATTTTCTTTTTTTACTAAATTTCGTATTTTGTACTAAAATTTAGTTGAAAATGAGGAGCTCGAAATACAATATAAATAATTCGACAACAAAATAAAAATGGTCCCATAGATCAATTTCTGTCATACATTTTGCGTAACTCAATGGAGAAAAAATTGTAGGACATATCGTGAGATTGGGCTTGCCATGGTCAGAAGAAGCAATTTTACCATCTCACCAAATTTTATTGAAATCTGAGAAAAAACCGGCCAAGAGCATGTCGGGCCATGCTCAGTGTAGGGTTCCGTAGTTGCCCATCCTTCACAATAGACAAAAAATACGAGAAACATTTAAATTACGAGAAAGATTTCAAGCTCTATAAAATGGTCGTAAACACCAAAGTAACAGTAACTACTTATTACCTTCTGGAAGTTATCGATTATACGCACCAAATTGAGCGAAATGTGTTAATACAGTATGGCACTTAACCAATATGTATAACGTTCGAAGTGTAAGGTCATCGCGCGGCACTTCCGTCATATTAAAAAAAATTATGAATTTTAGCGATAACTCAAAAAATAATTTTTTGACCCGTGGTTGACAAGTTAGAGGGGGGGCACTATTTATTTTTATTTTCGGAGTGAATATTTACAAAACTGCTGACTTTATCAAGAAATAATGTTCAAAGACCCCTATTATTCAACGAAACCCCACACACTAGTGATGGAACGAAAAAAAAATCACCCCCACTTCAGGTGTACGGGAGGTACCCGAAAAAAAAAAAATTTTTTACTTTTTATTTTACCGTTTTGTCGGCGTGTTACATACACATATACTAAATTTAAGCTTTCTAGTACTAATGATCACGGAGCTAAGCCGCGGACGGACCGACAGACAGACGGACATGGCGAAACTATAAGGGTTCCTAGTTGACTATGGAACTCTAAAAAATAAATCGACAACAAAATAAAAAATTGCCCAAATAGCATTTTCAATGTACGCCGTGCAATATTGACATCGCCTTAGCATTGACATAGCTGTCACTTTACTAAATATCAAATATTATTGATCCTGTTACAGGACCCACCTGGTATAAGTATGTTCATCGTCGTCTAGTGTCTATAACACAAGCCTACTAAAGCTTATTGTCCCACACTAGATAGATTTGTGTGAGGTTGTCCGCTATTTATTCATTAATTATTTACATATTCTTTTAAAGCAAATATTTGGTCCAATCTCAGAAGTTTACGGGCAAACCATCTTGGCTGAGTCCCTATTCAATCATTACAAAGCTGAGCCTATATAGATATGAATTGATCGTCGTTAGATCGGGCTTGCAGTCTCGGCCAATATTTGTCTTTCCGAAAACAACCCAGTCCATCCAGCATATCCGCGATATGGTTCTTACCCTATTGATTTACAGTCTATTATTGTTTGAGGGATATTGTCGATCAGCTTGCAAGTTTGTGCAACAGTTTTGGTCGCTCAATAGAGTATGAAATATCGATAACGGCAGACAAGTCTCAAGGCAAGTCGCGTCAACTCAAGTCTCAAGACGTAAGCACGTTTGTTCCTCGAGCGAATTCAGTCGTACGATGTGTAGGACAAAGTTGATTTTGCATAATAATCTTTTATTATTAAGGAAAGAACTTGATGTTAATAGAGGATATCAAGTAATTAAAGGGCAATAGAAATTATCTTTAACAAAAGTAGTTATCTTTTTATTGCTTATAAATTACTCTTTACCGTTTTAGTGCCGGCTAAACTAAATCCTTGGAGATTATGTTATCGTACCATTGATGTCGGCCAAAATTTACCTAAAAGGAAATTTGTTTCACTGTCATACGGCTTATATCCTTCGACAACAGCGCAGGTGAGGTTCTTTGAATAAAACATACTTGTAAATAATTTGACAAATAAATAATCGAACAATTGACTACCTGCTAATTAACAAAATTAAGAACTTGCAATAATATCGAATAAAAAATAACGCATAAAAAAATTGTTGCTGCTATAAATTGTTGTTCCTATAGAATTTTTGTATAATTGTTTTTTGGTTTATTGTTAAGTTGTATCTAATTATATTATGGCAGCAGACAAGGATAGGGACTTATTTTTTATAATAATTTGGAGGATATTATTTGAAAAAATTAAATTTCAGGTAAGCAAAACACCATGAAACTGCTAATGTTGGTTCTCTTCGCCGCGGTGGCGGTCGCCACTCCTATCCCCATGGATGATGCCGTGGAGGTGGTGGTCAACGGCCTGGCCAAAGGCGAGGCTCTGGATATCGGTCACATCGTCGACGTCAAAGTCAAGGACATCGTGGATGGTGAAGTGGCTGCCGTCGCTAATGCTCTCCATCCGTTCACCGCCCAAGGTCTGGCCGAGATTGCTCAAGCTGAAGCCGCTGCAGCGGCGCCTGCCCCTGAAGTGATTGTGCCTGAGGCCGCTACTCCCGAGTATGTCCCTCAACCTATTGTCCTGCCTGAAGCCGCTATTCCCGAGTATGTCCCTCAACCTATTGTCCTGCCAGAGGCCGCTATTCCCGAGTATGTCCCTCAACCTATTGTACTGCCTGAAGCCGCTATTCCCGAGTATGTCCCTCAACCTATTGTCCTGCCTGAGGCCGCTATTCCCGAGTATGTCCCTCAACCTATTGTCCTGCCTGAGGCCGCTATTCCCGAGTATGTCCCTCAACCTATTGTCCTGCCTGAGGCTGCTATTCCCGAGTATGTCCCTCAACCTATTGTCCTTCCTGAATCTGTTGTCCCTGAAGTCACCCCTGGGATCGTCGAGACTCCCGAGGCTGCTGAGGTTCCCGCTCCTCAACACAATGGTGAGATTTTCAACGACGGAACTGTCTCCATCACTGTGAATACTTCTGAGGATGCTGGTGTGATCGCCACGCTGTCTTCCTGGGTCAGCATGATGGTGAACTACGTCAACAGCGGAATCGCCTACACTCAGCAGCTTATCTAAACAATTTAACTGTTAGAGTATTCAAATATCTGTCAGCATTTGACTATATCGTGTATAACGTTAAGGGTATTTGAATAAAACGGTTTTTTCTACTCATTTGTTTGAACTTGCCCAATGTATTCAATGGTAACGGTAAACTTGAGGCTCAACAGTTTTTACTATGAGCTTAGATAAATATAGACACTAAAAACAATGCATGAGAAGCGGCTTAATATTGAGTGCTTCATTTTGTGAAATGCTCTGAGCCCTGAGCCTGAGGCCGTAGATTAGTGTAGTTGCGTGAGCGAGAGATTGCGCTCAGTCCTTCAGCTACCACCTAGGGCGAGGGTCCAACGCTGCCGCTCGCTGCAGTAGTTCTGGCCAGGGTGTCAATTCCGTCACGCGCATATGTGTATGTACAGGTTTTTTGTTTTTATTTCCGTTAATTTTAACCGATGATTATCCCCTGTTTAGTGTTTATACCTGTTAATATTGAGTCCATGGAGAAATTGGGCGAATCTCTCTTGGACAAAGGTTAATCGTCACACAGATATCGCTACTAGTACTAATATTTAATGGACTCTATAACCAGATAAAATATTAATACATTAGCGTGGCTCAATTGATACCAAACTCATGTCTAGTATCTTCTATCATCGAAGCGTGTGAATCGCCAAGACAAGTATCTTGAATTTAGAACAGTGCATGTCGTGAACTGGACACACAGATCACCTCCACTAGATAGCTAATGTTGATAGTATTATTCGCGACTCAGTTCACCGCGCGGCGAGGCACGGCGGGGAGAGCGGGTGGGCGTTACCTGCGTCATGATTGGCCGATTCCTAAAGCGCACGTGATCATAGTGATGCGACACATTCATTAGAAGTGTCTAAACCGGTATTAAATATTATTGCTCGTACACAGTTGTACTAAGTAGGTATTAATTATAAAAAATATTTAAGGTAAACAAACAAAGTTATAGCAGGTTACGGATATGTAACTAAAGGCATTAAATGATTTCATATAATATAAAGTTGATAATATTCAAATACAAATACTCTTTATTGCACACCTCAAGGAATACCTATACAACACAACATGAGATACATTAAAATAACAGGCAGAGGTAAATGACAGGTGGCCTTATCGCTAAATAGCGATCTCTTCCAGACCACCTTTAGGTAGCGGAGTAGTTGAAAATATACTTCTAGAAATTACCTGGTAATTTATTATTATAATGCATGTCTGTTTTGATTTTTAGTCCATATATATTAATATTATGTATATATAATAAACATATGTATTTATCTAAGTATTTATCTATTAAAACCTATTTAAGTTAGTTGCACCGCCCACAACTTATCTGCTTTGCCCGATGGTTGACTGGTAGAGAATGCCCTATGGCATTAAGTCCGCCTTTTGTACGATCTGTTTTTCTTTTGTGCAATAAAGATTAAATAAATAAATAAATAATTATTCTGAGGGTTAATAATTAATAAAAATGCTTTTCGACCGACTTCAACAAAAATGTATGTCTGTCCGCGATTATCCGGCGTTTGGCTGAACCGATTTTCAGAAGAGTAATTTATTACACTTAGGAGAAGGTCTTGGAATTTAAACCGACTTAATAAAAGAGAGGTTCTTATACGTATGTTTTTCCGAGACTGTAAAATTATTATAATTATATAAATTATTATAATTATATAAAAATTGGGCAAGTGCGAGTCGGAATCGCGCACCGAGGGTTCCGTAAAAACACTTTTCATCCTTATGTGGTTAAGTTAAGTTTGCACCTGGTATGTATAGCGCCCCATACAAATGAGGTGCAAAGTTAACGCAACCAACCCGTTTGTTGTATGGGAGCCCCCCTTAAATATTTATTTTATTTTATTTTTAGTATTTGTTATTATAGCGGCAATAGAAATACATCATCTGTGAAAATTTCAACTGTCTAGCTATCACCGTTCTTGAGATACAGCCTGGTGACAGACGGATGGATGGACGGACGGACAGCGAAGTCTCAGTAATAGGGTCCCGTTTTTACGCTTTGGGTACGGAACCCTAAAAAAGTAATAAAATGCAAAATACCATACTTAACACATTATCTGCTGTTAACGCACTTCACATTAGTACAATTTCATTTCTACGGTTTACAAACGAGTTGACATGGTGGCTATATAGAAAATCCTGTGATGCTGGCTCGTCTGCACAATCGGTTCAGTTCAGGAAATAATCTGATGCAAAAAATAAACGGACAATATAATATATTATCGCGGTATGGTTTACGATCCCAATATCTTAATCCATCTTATGAGTCTTATGACTGGCCCAAAATAGTCACCAAAAGTATTTTAAAAGCAAAAACCAATTCTGAGATCCATCGCATTTCATCCAAGTTCATCATTAGGTCCATCTTGTGACACTGGTTCTAATTGCTCGCTAAAAGGAATCAAGAAACCGAAACAGCATAACTCCATGTCAAACCAACTCCGAGATCCGTCGCACTTCCTCCAAGTCCATCATCAGGTCCATCTTGTGATACTGGATTTAATTGCTCGCTAAGAGGAATCGAAAAACTGAAGCAGCATAACTCTATGTCAAACCAACTCCGAGATCCGTCGCACTTCGTCCAACTCCATCATCAGGTCCATCTTGTGACACTGGTTCTAATTGCTCGCTAAGAGGAATCGAAAAACTGAAGCAGCATAACTCTATGTCAAACCAACTCCGAGATCCGTCGCACTTCCTCCAACTCCATCATCAAGTCCATCTTGTGACACTGGTTCTAATTGCTCGCTAAGAGGAATCGAAAAACCGAAGCTGCAAAAGTCTATGTCAAACCAACTCCGAGATCCGTCGCACTTCCTCCAAGTCCATCATCAGGTCCATCTTGTTCTAACGTCTTGCTGCTAAAAGGACTTGAAAACTCCAAACAACATGGTAACTCTACAAAAACAAAGTAATATGTACGTGCATTTACCGATTTAATTACAAATTTAAAGAAATAAATCAAATCATAATGACATAATATTTACTCAAACTAAAAACATCTACAAACTAAATAAAACCACCGAATTACTACTCTAAATTACTATAATACAACAATAAAAATAAATATTAATACTTTATTAATAAAATTACGCTACAGCCAAAAGTCGATTTGGTATTGTCTGCAGTACATCACTAACGATACACGTGCTTTCGTAAGAACCGGTAGAAAAGGATAGCTCAATTGCATTTTTTACCTACTTGATCAAAAGAGACAGATATGCTTCACTACTTCCGAGCGACGTTCGTTAGTTCCAACTGACCAGTATAAAGAGAGCTCCGGTCTCCGTGGCTAGGAAACAAAAATTTTGATTTATACAGTAAAATTTACTCACCTATGGAATGTTATACCATCTTTATCATAGCTTGAAGTCCTAGAAGTCTTCCCACACCACTTAACGCTACAATTTACCATTTTTCGTTGATATTTGATATTATTTTTCGTTGCCGTACGCACGGGTCGTAAACCTGGACGCAACTAAACGGTGGCGCCCGTGTTGATACTTTTATAAGATCACAGTACCATACCGTTGGTGCGCGCGGGTCGCCTTACATGCTCCGTCTAGTGGGGGTTGTCTGTGACTGGACACATTTAATAGCCTGGCGTCCACAGATGCAAATATATTGGGGTGTAAATCGACGAGCGGCATGGTTAATAAACTGCCCGGCCGGCGAAGGCTGGCAAGCGCCCAGCAAGCCGGCGCAGCGACCGCGTAGCATTGACTTTGTAACCACAGTACAGTCATCACACTAATATTATAAAGGCGAAAGTTTGTGACTGTGTTTATGTGTTACTTTGTTATTTCTTCACGCTCAAACGGCTGGACCAATTTTGGTATGAAAGTAGCTGGATTAACACATAGGCTCCTTTTTATCCCGTGGGATGAGCAACACCGGGCGGCGCAGTAAGTGTATAATATTACTAGTGGCTGTAGACCTCGTGATAATTTTTCAAAGTAGCTGAAATATGACTTTTTTCGTTTTCCACCCCGCCATTTTGAAAAATTTCGAAGGACATAATGTATAAAAAAATATATACCTACTTTAACAAACTTACTAACAACATTTCGTGAGAATTTATTGATTTATTATTATTAATTTTATTTGATTTATTTGGGTGATAAATATTGGATGATAAATACTACCTACTTCTAAGCGAGAACACCCGGAAATCAAATGAGAAAATGATTAGCATAATTATGATGATTATAATAAATAAGCGTTATACCAAAATAGTAATATTTGTGGATCCCCCAAAATTTCTTCCGAATGTCCGAATGTTCGGATTTCCGGCTGCTGTCGCCTCTCTCTCTCTGGAGTCGGTCCCTCATCTCTGAGGATCGTGGTCAGCGTTCAGGGTTGCATCTGGCGCCGGATAATCTGTCACCACAAGTTTCTGTCCGGCGCGTCTCTTACAACCGAGTAGAATTTAGAGGTCGATGAGTCTTATACTTGATTGGTGAGTAAGGTTCGTTAAGTGCATAGATTTTTTTACTCGATTCATTTTTTTTTTTAAATGGCGGTGATGGGGGTTGAAACCGTAAAAAACTTCAAATTTCAACCATTTCGAAACAAACTCGTGAGGACTACATTTATTTATTTATTTATTTAAATAATTATTGAGAATGATCTATTATGACTTATGAATTGTATTATTATTGTTTTTTTTTTTTTTGTATTGTTTCATAAGTTTAAGGACATATTTTGGTATTCAAATTTAATATTTGTACGCCATATAATGGTAAAACAAGAAATGGACTATTTTATTAATTATAAGATCTAATTGTACTCTTATTTACACAAATAAATAAATGATTATGATTATGATTATGATTATAAACTTTATTGCACAAAAGAAAAACTTAACGTACAAAAGGCGGACTTAATGCCATGTGTGTGGACAGTTCAAAGAGTCGCAAGTTTATCACGAGATGAAGAGGAGTATCACACGCCCCACAACGTGCTACAACCATCGACGTTGCACGTCATTCAAAATTACCAATCAGATACTGGTAGGCTAATTCCTTTTCAAAAACGGCAAATAGCAAAAGAGTGCGGGTCTGTAGTGTGTTTATTCTCTGCTACTGATATCTATTCTGTGGTCAAGGTACTATTACATTATAATAAAGTTAGTTCTATTGTGTCCTAGCCACGATAGAATCGGCTTGGGGATTATGAAGCCGGAATACTGGACCAACTTTGCCCAACTTTTTTTATACTAACTAGTGTTGTTTGAGTTTAGACTAAGCCAAGTTTTAATACGAAGTGTGGCTAGGTTGGCCCAGTTGGTTTTATTCCCGATAGGCGTAACTTCTAAAAACAGAAATTAATGTATGTTGTCAAGCCTTAGGTATAACACCAAAATACCGTTACAGTTTGAATACGGATACTATCTATAGTTACGATTGAAACCCTAGAATTAAACGCTAGTGGAAGATATTTTAGAAAGCAACTTACAAGGCATTATTCCTTTTAAAAATTTTTTTTTTCATATCATGACAAATATATTATTGATAATTTTAACCAAGTTTTTGAATTGAATAATACTTTTCCCCGAGTTCTAGGTAGTAACATAGCTTTCATTGCGTGCAGTCGAAAATAAGTTGAAAAAACTAATTTTCCGCATGAATTTGGTCAATTTCGAGTAGTTTTTGAACCAAAATGATCAATGAAAAATTCAAACTGTACTTAGGTTTCGAATATACGAGTATCATCATCATCATCATCTCAGCCATAGGACGTCCACTGCTGAACATAGGCCTCCCCTTTGGACTTCCATATATACCGGTTGGAAGCGACCTGCATCCAGCGCCTTCCGGCGACCTTTATAAGGTCATCTGTCCATCTTGTAGGTGGACGTCCTACGCTGTGCTTGCTGGTCCGAGGTCTCCACTCGAGCACTTTTCGGCCCCATCGGCCATCTGCTCTGCGTGCTATGTGGCCTGCCCATTGCCACTTCAACTTGCTAATCCGGTGAGCTATATCGGTCACTTTAGTTCGTCTACGGATTTCCTCATTTCTGATTCGATCACGTAGAGACACCCCGAGCATAGCCCTCTCCATTGCTCGTTGAGCGACTTTGAGCTTTGCGATGAGGCCGATAGTGAAAGACCACGTTTCGGTGCCGTAAGTCATCACTGGTAACACACATTGGTTGAAGACTTTCGTCTTGAGGCACTGAGGTATGTCGGACGAAAAGACATTGCGTAGTTTCCCGAACGCTGCCCAGCCGAGTTGGATTCGGCGGTTGACCTCTTTCTCGAAGTTGGACCTACCTAATTGGACCACTTGTCCTAGGTAGATGTATGAGTCAACAACTTCGAGTACCGAGTTTTCAACAGAGACTGGGATGGGCACAACCTTGGCATTTGACATGAGTTTCGTCTTGTCCATGTTCATTTTTAAGCCCACCCGTTGAGAAACTCGATTGAGGTCATCGAGCATCATGCTGAGTTCCTCCATCGACTTTGCCATGATTACGATGTCGTCGGCAAACCGAAGGTGAGTGATGTATTCGCCATTGATGTTGATGCCAAGTCCTTGCCATTCCAGGAGCTTGAAGGCGTCTTCCATAACGGCCGTAAACAGTTTCGGGGACACAACGTCCCCCTGTCTTACGCCTCTTCTCAATGGAATGGCCTTTGTGCTCTGCTCCTGAACTCGGACCGACATGGTGGCGCTACTATACAAACACTTCAACACTTCAATGTACCGATAGTCAATATGGCATCGCTGAAGTGATTCGAGCACCGCCCATGTTTCCACCGAATCGAAGGCTTTCTCATAGTCCACAAACGCTAAGCATAATGGCAAGTTATACTCTTCAGTCTTCTGTATAACTTGCCGCAGCGTATGTATGTGGTCTATGGTACTATAGCTTCTTCGGAAACCGGCTTGTTCGGGAGGCTGGAAGTCATCAAGTCTATGTTCGAGACGGTTCGTGATGACCCTTGAAAACAACTTATAAACATGGCTTAGAAGCGTGATGGGCCTGTAGTTCTTCAATAGGCTGTTATCACCTTTCTTGAAGAACAGTACCACCTCGCCTCTATTCCATGCTTCAGGCGTTTTGCCCTCGGACAAGACGGAATTAAAGAGCTTCTGGAGGACCTTAAGTACCGGTGTTCCACCCGCTCTCAGAAGCTCTGAGGTGATTCTGTCTTCGCCCGGCGCCTTGTTGTTCTTAAGCTGCTTCAGGGCCATCCTAATCTCGTACAGACTGATGTCCGGGATGTCTTCGGTATAATGTCGGGACAGCTTGGCTCATGGATCGCCTACCAAGCTGTCAACGGGCTTAGCGACTGAAGTGTATAACTGACCATAGAACCTCTCGATCTCGCCTAGAACCTCTGCTTTGGTCGACGCTATGCTGCCATCTTCCCGTTTCAGCTTGGTCAGCTGGCTTTGTCCAATAGACGAGTATATACCTACCCATAAATCGCAATAGCCCTGGTCTAGGCACTGGTTCTAGGTAGTAACATCAATAATATGTTAAGAAACATGTTTGATAGAGATAGAGAAAAGTGTCTAAAACAGTCAGCTTTTAAACGGAATAAGGCCTCTTACTCCAAAAATATTTTAATTACAAGCATTTGCCCGTTTTAATGAAATTTTGCAAGTTAAATTTGACCCACTTTCCGGTTTCCGATTGAGCTGAAATTTTGCACGAATATGCAAATCGCGTGACAATGCAATATTATGATGACGTGGAGCTGATCTGATGATGAAGCTGGAAGGTGGCCATATGAACTCCGTAATAAATAAAGCAACCATATCAAGTGCGCTCTTTAGAATCGTCTCTGTGAGCAATTGATGGGTGTTCAAAGAAAAGTATACAGTCGGTTATAAAAGCTTGTCACATAAATGATTTTTTTGACAGAAACTTATTTTTGTTCGTTTTTATGAATGTTTGCGGGTTGCATTGCACCAATACCTACAGCTGAATGGATTTCTACTATTTATCTTTGTCCAAGTAGCATACTAGCTGTATATGAGCTTATACAGTCCTGAAACAGCTGAAATAAGCCGTATAAGGACTGTATAAGCTGTTATCCAGCCTGTGTGCTACGTGGGTGGTGTACAAGTAGCCGCGCGGGTGGGTAGTAGGACAATTTCGACCAGACCTAAGATGGTAAAGCAATAAAGAGGGTAACTTATGACCACTTCCTTCCCCATATGAATGACGTTGTGCGTGTCTTCTAATATAATATGGCTATGATAAGATATACATAAGCGAGATCCAACACAGCTACTTGTACTAACATCATTATATATATTTGTATAGAATCTTTTTATCGATTCATATTTTTATGTGGAAATACCACATTTTTATTTTCGGATCGTGCGTGTAAAGCGCACATCCTAGGGTATGGCTATAATGCGCATAAGCATTTCAAACATATATGACACAGAGGGCGCTCCAGTAGCGTAACGAATTATGGGATGAAAGATTTGGTGTGATAGACGTAGCGGTCTGATAGCTCAGTTGGAAGAGCAATGCGCCGGTAACGCAGAGGTCGCAGGTTCAAATCCTGCTTAGATTGTAGTAGATCGCATTCAATTTTTCTTTCTTAATTTACCTTTGTGTCATTATTTATATCATTATATATATTTTTATATCCAAGACGGAAGGAACGGTACGAAGGCGATACGTACGGAGTAAGAGGATGTTTATGTGTATGTTTGTTACTGTTATTCTGGAAAACTACTGGAACTACTTTGAGGTCGGTATTTTGCATTAAGCGCCGATAATTTCAGAGCAGGTTCGTAGATACATTTTACAGTCGTAGACCGCTACGGGTAGCTGCAACAGCCAGGATGGTTAACGTTTCCTTTCGTTTTTAGGGTTAAGTACCCAAAGGGGAAAAAAACGAGACCCTACTATTTTAATTAGCCTGTCAGAGTGTCCCACTGCTGGGCATAGGTATCTCAGTTATGTCTCCACAACTCCCTATAGGCCGTTGTTTCCGGCCAGTCGACAAGGAATGCATCTAAATCGTCCCGCCATCTCTGTTTTGGAACCTGGGGTAATGGGGACCGGCGGGTAATAGGAGCGGTGCGACTAGAGACAAAACTATAGCTCATATTCACTCATTTACCGCTCGGGCGTTTTCATCACAGTCCGGCCGTGTTCCCCTGGCTCGCTCAGCTCGCCAGTGCAACGCATTATGTTACCACGGACGCTTATCGGTTTTTTGCTCCGCGCTTATAAAAAATACGATATTTCAACGGCCAGCTTAAGTTGAAGTAATATGTTTGTTATAATGAAACCTGTTTTATTTAATAGCTAATGTTGTCAATTTTGAGTATCTATTCATATCATTTCATTACAAGCTAGATTCGGAATATTATTTTATGAAATTTCAAGATGGTGGTATTGGGGTAATCAGAGCTTATTACATTATTAGGCTATTATTGTTAGGATCCTTAAAGTTAATTGATTTACGCATACGTTTATGTTAATATTTATATGAATATGAGATTTTAGGCTGACAGTTAATGTTTTGAGGCTGACTCAATAATTAAGTAGCTCCCATTACACATATGGGTATCTCATATAGGCTCTCATTTCCCGCAAAGTCGGGTAATGGGAGCGATTCTGTTTTTTTGAAAAAAGTTTATCTGTCGCTAAATGCCTGATAATGTAACGGTGATGCTGTAATTAAATGATAGTCAAATAACTAAGGATTTAGTTTGTATCAAAAAGATCCAAAAATACACATACATTTGCCTTATATTGAACTTTTGCCTTAGTAGGCTCCAATTCCCCCACGCTCCCCTATATATTATATTCGAGTACATACGGCTAACGTCAGCAGCCTTGTCCCACTTGAGTGCTGGCGGTCTTTGCTCCAACTTTTAATATCCTGCGTAGGTATCTTCATTTTTTAATCATTCATTTATTTGTCATCATATTGAATCGATGTCGTGTAAATTATGACTATTCATGAGTGTACGGGTGGCAGTTCAAGATATCAGACACGTTAGCGATTATCATAGACTTGTATTATCAATGATTACGCGAAGCCGCTGATTACATTCTGTTTAATGTAAACGGCACCTCTAATAGCATGCGAGGCGCTCTCATTTACATATTAAATCAATTTGAGGTAATGAAAGTTTGCACCATTATGGGCTAATATAATGTGACCTCAGTTTATGAGCGTTCTTAAAGTTTGCCGCGGAATTGCTCTTTAAGTTACTACTTAGAAACTGGCTTGTACAATGTCACACTACTTAAGAGTCCTTATTCCTTTTAAAATTTATTTTTATCATATTATGACGAATATATTGATAATTTCAACCAACTTTTTGTAGTGAATAATACTTTTTCCCGAGTTCTAGGAAGTAACGTAGCTATTTCATGCTTTCATTGCGTGCAGTCGAAAATAAGTTGAAAAAACGAATTTTCCACGTGAATTTTGTCAATTTCGAGTAGTTTTTCGAACAAAAATTATCAATGAAAAATTCAAACTGTAGGTTTCAAATATATACCAATAAATCCCAATAGCCCTGTTCTAGGAAGTAACATCAATAATATGTTAAGAAACATGTTTGATCATAGAGAAAAATGTCTAAACAATCAGCATTTTAAAAGGAATAAGGCCTCTTAAGTTTAGTAGGATGCTACTATAAATATGAAATTGGTATAATTTTATTAAAACTTTCGTGAGACATATTTCATTATTGTATTAAGCGGTTTACACTCACGTGAACGTCAGTGACGAGGTTGCCGCGGCGGTGTACGGGCAGCCGTCCCTGATGAAGAGCTCCATACGACTTCGAAACATGTCGGGCCATTCCTGGCAATTTCACGTGAGTGTAAACCGCTTAATACGATACTGAAATTGTTACATAAGTAACTGCATAAAATGTTACAGCTAAAAAAATGTTCGTGTGGGATTCGAACTCATGTCTTCCAACTAGGGTTGCCAACCGTCCCGAAATACGCGGGCCGTCCTGTTTCGGAAGCCCTAGAGTATGTACCTACCGCAAATGGTCCGCGTGGGACGCTGATTGTCTCGTTTTCAGGCTAGATTAGATTATAAGCACTAAAACGAATGTTCAGGTGTAATTTTGAGTAATTTGAACGCACGGCACAACCGCACCCTCCTCATCAGCCCATCTCTCATTTTTCTTTGCATGCTTTTCAATATATTGACGGGCAATATACCGTTCTCAGTTAAGCCGTGTGAAGGAGTCCCGCATTTTATAGCAAAGTCCCGCAATTTGATCGCAAATGTACTGAAAATCTATGCTTAATCGTTGGCAACCCTACTCTCTGCTCTGACTAACATGCAGTGTAGGTACCAAATTGTTTGTTTTTATGTCCTAAGAAGGTGTGTGTGTGAACGATGTCAGTGAAGTGGTAGCAAAAATGCAGGAAAGCGGACCCCGTCTCCGGACGGGACAAACGCTAGGAGGATGATGAAGAGAAGATGTGTGAACAGTCGTTAACCAATGTTTTACAATTTCAATAAGTTAGCAATTTGTGGGATTTGGGTGGATAGTGCGTAGTCTGCACTCTGAACTTGAATTAATTGTTGCGCTTTTGTTGTTTTTAGGGTTCCGTAGTCAACGAGGAACCCTTATAGTTTCGCCTTGTCCGTCTGTCTGTCCGTCCGCGGCTTAGCTCCGTGACCATTAGTACTAGAAAGCTGAAATTCGGTATGAGCATGTGTATGTATCACGCGGCCAAAACGGTCAAATAAAAACTAAAAAAATTTTTATTTTCGTTGCAACACTAGTGTGTGGTGTGTTGTTAAATAGGTCTTTTAAAAATAATAGGGGTCTTGATACATTACTTTTTGATAAATCAGCAGTTTTGTACATATTCACTACGGAAATCCAAAAAATAGCGGCCCGGGTCTATTGTGAAGGATGGGCCACTACGGAACTCTACACTGAGCGTGGCCCGACCCGACATGCTCTTGGCCGGTTTTTCTGTAGGTATTAAATTGAAAATTCAATTAAATTTTACATAGAAAACTCCCGTGAGTCTTAGATATATTAAAATCCATATGAAACGCCGCCGCGACTGATCGGAGCTCCAGCACTTCTAGTGTTAACTCTTTGTCGCGTAACAAGTACTATATGTCACTACACTAGTACTATACTATATGTGACTATATGTCACTTGGGCGGCAATACTGTGCGAGCAAGACAGGTGACGCTCAGTAGCGCGACAAGAGAAGTCGCTTAAAGATATGCTAGCCGCGCTGATGATACTAATTCGAAACATGTCGTACAATATTCGAGTTAAACGAAACCCGTTTCATATGGTTTTCAATTTACCTTATTTATTTCAGGCATCACATGCCCGTAGAAAAATACTTTACAATCGAACTAGCTATTATTTATTATTTATTTATTTATTAAAGTATAAAACTTAAACGGTTTGTACTGTTTCTCTGCAGGTGTGAGTCTCTATATAATAATTTCAACAAAGGTTATTGCTCAACACTTGAAGCGACACTTTAAATAGACAACTTTATCACTCAAGTGTCAGCAATATGATGCTTGTTTAAGTACTTTATAAGTACTTTTATTGGGTGCCCGACGTTTTATATAACTTCACTTAATCTATTTTGGTTTGATATACCATTGCTTTGTATAATGTAACGAATGGTATAATATTGTTTTAGATAATTTTCAAATGATCTAATGTAACAATTGATATATAATGGTTTATAGGTTTAATCACTTTTTTATAATGTACGTTTACTATATTTAATACCTACTTGGTATAAAACGTATTTATCATAATGACTTACTTGATATAATTCGTCAATGCTATAAACTACAGAAGATTTAAGTTGATTTTACTATAACCAAGAAAGGTGGTTCCGACTAGATATATTAGGCTGTTACCCCCTATATCACCTTAAGGCAGGTCCGACTTGGCTTAGGTTAGGTACGACGTCGAGCGAAGCGAGGAGGAGTGTTAGCTTGAACCGCGACCCTAACGAGCGAGCGAAGCGAGCGAGCCGCGCAGTTCCGGTTTTTTTTTTTATTTGACTAGATTTATTTGTTATATGAAAACGCTATTTGATACATTTCTAGATATTGCGATCTTTTTCATTTTTATAAATGTGCATAACTATATATGTATGTCCGTAACTATATGCAGTATATGTCCTTGAAACATAATTAAAATGTAAATGATAGTAAATTTAATTGTCTAAGCTTTTTTCTAGCTAAAATGCTCCTTAATGAAGGTATAAGCAAAAATCTGCAGAAATTGCAGGTTTTTCAATATGGCGACGGGCGCGGAGGAGCGGGAATTGAGCATTTTGCATTTTAAACACTCACTAACCATCCTAGGTAATATATCAAAAATTCAAAACTACCGGACCGTTTGTAAAGTAAAACCCCTTTATTCACTCGATTAAAAAAATGTGTTCGTAATAATCCAATGTAGCTAATTAATATTAAATTTCCAATTCGATACATATTATAACCATTACCTAAACAGAGTGTAAAGTAAACCGCACAGATGATTGTAAAACCTCGCTTTTATTACCTACTCGTAAATATATAATCCTACTAAATTAATTATAGGCAGATAATCCCAACAGGGTAGCCACGTAATTTTGAAGCAACTATTGTACATGTAATAGTTTTACAGCTACAATATTATAATATTAGAGTTATCTGGCAATACAGTCTTTCATCTCAAAGAATGTAACCCACATTGTAAATAACGGGCGTAATCCTCAACCGCAAACGCAAAATCAGATAACCACAATATATACTATGGAGATAGAACATTGAGCATTGAGCTATTATTCTAAATAGTATGTATGTATGTTAAACAAATTTATGTGATAAATATGTTATACGAAAGTATTATAATGCATATTGTCATTTAGCCTATTATATCAATCGATAATTAGAGAAAAGCTAATTATAGGAAAAAAACATTATATGAAACGTTACATTATAGGAAACAACTTTATATCAAACGATTGTATATCAAGTGTATATTAGTTTATCTGTTATTATATGAAACATTACGGACCCACTTTTATTACTTATTTATATATTAACTACACTATTATAAAATTTTAGATTTCCATTGAAAATCTATTTTCTATGGGGGGCCATGCTTTCAGGAAAAATCTTAATAGCGTACTGCAGGATCGTTTTTGTTGGGTATGTAATGTATATTATTTGTTCTCTCACCACACCGAAACGGCTGGATGGATTGTAACCAATGTGGTACAGGTATAGCTGGGCATCCAAAGATGGTTATAGGACAATTTTTGCCCAACTACGGTATAAAAAAAAATACGCGTAGGAAGTTGCCCACCTTCTAGTTATTTAATAAACAAACAGGTTAAACCTGACGACGAGTGACGGTTTTTGGTGTCAGTTAATCGGCCTCGGTAACGTCGGAAAACGACACCTTTTGGCCAGAGCTCCTCCTTCATAAAGCTGGGTAGGTTGAGCTCGAGTTGCCTCAAAATTAAGACTAATACGTTCCTTCCTTTCAACATGAAACGACCCATAAAACAATAAATCTTACAGCTTGGCCTAAAATTCTTTCTTATGTCCGGATGTACGGCTGTTCTCGCCTACTGGTCTTATTTCTTAACTGATCCTTATGAAATTTTGTGAGTAGGTTCGTTAATTATAAAGATATTTATTTGTCGATTCAGTTTCATGAAACTTTTCAAAATGTTACGAACGTAGAAACGGCCAAGTGCGAGTCTGACTCGCGCACCAAGGGTTCCGTGCAGGCACTTATCCCATCTCAACTGGCCGAGTTAGGTAAAGTTTGCACCTTGTATGTATGGCACCGAATACAAATGAGGTGCAAAGTTATCGTTAATTGTATGGGAGCCCCACTTAATTTTTTAAATATATTTTTTTGTGTTACAGTACATCATCTGTGAAAATTTCAACTGTCTAGCTATCACGGCTCATGAGATTCAGCCTGGTGACAGTATCGAGCAAAAAAACGGCAAACAATCACATTTGTTGTATGGTAGCCCCCTTGAATATTTATTTTATTTTGTTTTCTGTATTTGTTGTTATAGCAGCAACAGAAATCGTAGCAACATGTGTGAAAAATTTAACTGTTTAGCTAACGCGGTTCATGAGATACAGCCTTGTGATAGACGGATAGAAGGACGAACAAGCTCGTGAGGTCTACAGCTCACAAAGCCACTACGTAACTCAATCTACAAATCATCTTCTTCATTAATCTCATCCCAGTTCATCATGATCCCCTGTCCTCAGCCCTTATCATGTGATCAGCGACAAAACGGCCATATTAGCCCTTACCAATTTCCCTTAATCTAGATACGAGTACATAAAATAAAGAGGGGCGATTATCACGAAACCGCGACCGAAACGCGGACGTTTTAGTAACCCTTAGCATTTACGACTGTACTTACTGAGAAACGTAACGTTAACGCAGGAGAATATACCTTGTGTCTAAAGCAGTAAGAGAAGGCAGTAAAATTTATCCTGAGGGCAAAAAGCTAACACCAAGCTAATAAAGATTAAAATTTGAATAGTGGACTGATGGTTTCGAGATGTTTAAATAGAGGAATGACGAATTCATTTAGAATTATTACGGGTTTATGTGGTAATTATATCGTATAGTTTGACATATGTGAGAGAGATAAATGGACAAGACAATGGGAAGTGGATGAAATGTTTCAAATATCTTACTTTATGGTACGTAGAAATAACCTACTAACCCCAAAAATAGTTACTTTTCTGTAGCTAAAAAAAATGAATATGTTTTTTTTTCCGCCTTGTACGGGCAGCGTACGGAAAATTAGCCCAAGTGATATTTTTTTCGACTTGGCAGGGGTGCTATCTAATCCAAGAAAATTAGATTGCAATAATGGAAAATTTGGCAAAATTAAAGGACAACTTTTATCTATCAGGATATGTAGGTTATAGAGCCAAGTTTAATTTTATCGCCCACCGTATATTATGTAATAGGTCATAAGATCCTTGTTTTAAATAAATTAAAAAAAAAAAAAAAATCTACTCTCCCCCCTCTCAGGGGTGAGCGTCACCCCCCCGCGACCTTGAATGTGTCCCGGAGCGCGGTATTTTCCACTTTAAAAGAAAACCGTGTACGATACATACAAAGTGTATAGGAACGAAATAATCCTGAATAAATTTACTATAAACCTTTCATACATATAAAAGCGATATCACTTATAGAATCGGCGCAATCTGTTACCAAATACTAACGTTTTTAATTATTGATCTTTTTTTTCTGCTAAAAGGTTAGTTATATCAAAAACTGCACACTTCTCGGCCAAAATATGTATGACAAAAGTAAAGAATGGACAATGTTCTTTCTAAAAATGTATAATTTATTTCTGTTTCTCTTTCATTTACCGTTGCAATGCTATTTTTAAAATTTATGTCATTTGGCCATTATGCGAAATATAAATATTCGTACTAGTTAAACGGTGTTACTTGCAATACCATAGACTTCTTATATGTTTTTCTGTAATCTACAAGTATTGAACTATATTCTGTATTTTTTTTTTAGCCTCACTATTTTAGGAAATAAGGGGTGTGTGGGGAAATCGTCAAGTTTTGCTCATTTTGTAAATAAATTCAAAACCGTTTAATTTAGAATTATACTTTTTGTAAATAATAAAACCTCTTTGTGTGAGGCTGTCAGATACAGCTAGAAATTGAAAAGTAAAAAGCACTAGTGTGGAAAAGTAGTACTTTCCGCACAGTTTGAATGCCTAGAATACGCTCTTTTCGAGCACATGCATTGTAAAACAATTTTATTAAACTCCATTTAATGCTTATCCATGCAAAAGCCTCGAGCAGCCATTCTTGGCTTCATAATAATAATGCTGATCCATCCATGTGTCCGGTGAAAATTAATATATTGTTGTGCCTAGATGTCTATCGATCTGAGTCTTAATGTAATACATTTTCAAGGGCGTTTTTTCAAGACACCCTTTTTTGCAAGAGGGGCTCAATTCGACCATTTTTTGAGATATCTCCGTTATATCGCCATCAGCCACTTTTGACGTGACAGATGGCGAGATGCGGCGATGTCCTTAGAAGATCGCAACTTCGCTAACCCGGTCGCATTAAGTTTCGTTTCTCTTAGCATTCCTTACGCCAGGTCCCAGCTAAGTTTAATTAAAATTAGTTTTGCTAATAGGAAGACGTCGGATTTCTTCGTCTGTAACTTAGCTTGTTAGTCTGGGCCATGTCTGGCTGGCATTATTGTGATCAAATTATTTCATCTACACAAAATTCAATTTCAACTTCCCGACAAAGTTTAAATCATTATAAACACAATTTAATACCGAACTCAAGTTAATATTCAACTTTACCTACACGATAAGTTTACAGCGTTGGACTAACCCAAACCGTAATAGCAATTTTACTCGCATTAACCGTATATTGAATTAAGCCCACGAATCCCACGAAATTACCTCTTTACCATTGAAATTTAGAAAGCGGCTGTTGCTTACTGGAAGCTAAAATTGTCAGGGATCTATTCATAAGTGTCATTTAAATGTATTATATATATACAGCCTGTTACCGGCATGCGGGCATCTATTAAAATTGATAATAATATGATCCATTAGTAATTGTTTGCATGAATTAGCTAATCATAATTATGTAAATGCTGCACAATTAAATTTCTTAAATCCGCACATTCAATGTAGTGGGTGTACAGCGTAATTGTCGTTACTCATATCAAGCTGTCATTTAACACTCACTTGTCAATTAACTTTACTGTACATTACTGGTAATTAAAATTTTACTATAAAGTTAATAAAGCCTGAATTTAAGTTAATTAATTAAATTAAGGTCATGGATACGTTAAAGACCTATATTACTTTACTCTACTTTAAGAAAAGCCTACTTGGCGGTAACACACTGTATAGCGTAAATAATTTTAGCTTTAAGTTCCCATCGTGCTCACAGAGTAGTAGACTGAGAAAAGCATTATTTGTCTGTCAAATTTAGGTTTGTGTAAAGTATATCCATTAACAACCCAAACCACGAATGAACTCGTAAAACATTTGAGTAGTTATTTTTTGACAAATGATCGTATTTGATGTCTTAAGCTAGTTAATAGCAGGTTTATCAAAGCCTCGTTTTACGCGCGATTCACACTCATTCATGTGAATAGGTATCGGAAAGTGTTCTGTTATTGAACGAGGGAGCAAAGCGTCTCCGTTTCAGCTTGGCCAAACAAAAATCGTATGTCCGAAATGCTGATGTTCGGAGGTCTGGATTTTCTCGCCTACAGGTCGCATTTCCCAATCGATTCTCGTGAAATTTCATTGCGATATCAAGAATATAAATAGATTCGTTTTTTTATCAAAATGGCGGAGATATGGGGGTTGAAAAAGTAAAAAAATAAATATTTTTGTCACCTCAAAACATTTTGGAGAGGCCTACGTACAGCCCTCAGAGACACTAGATTATCCGTGGCACGATAAATGCAACCATCTTAAACTCCAAAACACATCTGTTTAAATCTTCCAAAATAAGCAACGAGAGCTAAAGGTGGTTAACTCCGCGTCACCATATTAGCGTTGAACGTTACTTCCATTTATCGCAACCTCATATTCAATTTAATAGTTTGTTGAAGATTGTTCTTTTTCTAATTGGAATACGTGTTTTATCCATCTAAGTGTATGCCTGATACGTGGTTGCGAAAACAATGGAAATGGAAACAGTATAATTCTTTCAACATATTACTCTAACTGAGTTGTTTGTTGAAAATAGTTCTTTTTCTAATTTGAATACGTGTCTTTTGGCTACTAAAGCTTGGCTCAGATACGAGGTTGGGAAAGTAGAAGTACGATTAGCGGTTTAATACTTTTTTTAAGCCGCGCAAACAGATGCCGCACGCACCGGCGCGAGCGACACGCGAGAGTGGCACGCCAACAGAACCCGGCTCTGGTGGTCAAAATGTACCCATAACTAACTAGGTGTACAATGTGGCTCGCATAACCCTACTTTTCTACTGTGCTTGGGTAAGAAAAATCCTATGACTGTGACATCTAGCCATGATAATTTGTGGTTGATTCCCAGACTGAATGTCCAATATCTACGTAATTTTGACACTTAAACGTTAAGTAATCCAGCGGGCCTTTGATGGTTGCTTTTATCATGCGATAAATATTTAACTGACAAAGCATCCGTCACATTTTGACAAGATGCTAGTGTGAGTGACAGATGGTTTGTCACATGTTTGTTATTTATTTATCACGTTATGAACGCAACTATCATAGCCCCCCCTGCTATAATAGGCATAGTATCTGTAATACGGAAAATGTTAGTTCTTCCATCGATAAACAGTTCAGCTATCTTTGTCCCAAAAATACTTCCGTCTCCAAACGTCTCCACGTCTCCGCGTCGTGTGTTTTTCAAATTTTTATACAAATAAATATGAATATTGTTATAAGATAACATTTCCGAAGTGTGCGCTTTCGTAAGTATGTCCCGTTTCTGTTATAGTTCAAGCTACCAGTGTGTAAAAGCGACTATAATACTACTATAGTCACTTTAAGAACAAAAGCTATTAAGCAACAAGTCCAGTAAGTAAAAAACATTGAGTCTTACTATGTGATCCAAGAGCCGGTTTTCTTTCAAAGCTTAATTGAAGTTAAGTCTTTTTATTTTAATACCGTGATATGTAAACCTTTTACAATATTTGAAAATTTCTCGAACAAACTGTACTGCAAAGAGGTTGTTATTTCCTTCTTATATAGGTGCTTGGAGTTCAGCAAATATTTCCAACGTTCTTCGTCCGGTTAAAATGAAAACTAGGAAAAGAACAATGGATATACTTAACACGGGACTCATGTAGTTGAAAATAAAAACAGTTACCTCTTGTGCTTATACTTATATATTAAATAAAATGATGTAAATTGGGCTGCAGGCTTTTGAATTTTATTGATTTTTTTACGCCATTAGTTCAGAAACCATTTAGGAAATAGGGCTCTTATACCGCAAAAATCAATTAGATTAATGACAATATTACACACGTGACAAATTATTGATATTTAATTTTTGACCTCAACGCAACTTTGCTTTCTTGTTGCACAAATAACAATTTTTAATCAGTTCATCATTAATATCCTTTTTTATACTCGCGTTTTATACTCCTGTCCATTATAATTTCACAGACAAAATCACAATAACGCACTTTTTAACCCTCTACCAAAATTCTATACTCTATCGTACCCGCTACAGAACTTTAATATTCATAAGACATCTCTACTCAACTCTAATAATTTCAAAAAGAGAACATCAGCATATTTGATTTAAAAAAAGCACGCTACTGTTCACTGATTGGTTGAAATTACTTGGTAAAAAAATTTAACCAAAGTTTTAGTTGAACGAAAAAGGTTAAGTACATCAAAAATAAAAATTCATAGTGGGGAATGACGATAAAAGTAAAAAATGATTTTCTGTGTTTTGTCCGTATAAAAAGTTTGTATGCAATAGTTATTTATTTATTTATTTTATTATACTTTATTGCACAAAATACATAAGTAAAAGTACAAATGGCGGACTTAATGCCATGAGGCATTCTCTACCAGTCAACCACAAGGTCAAACAGAGACATTATAGGTGCGGGAAGGGTGTACAACAATACGTGTATATACACAGGATGCAAATGTCGAAACAAAAAAAAAATACTAGTTATGTTGATAAATACATATTTATGGGAATATATATATATATATATATTATATTTATTTATACTATATATATATGAGTATGAATATATATGAATATGGATTATATATATATATAGGGTACCTGCTGTTAAATGACTACGACGAGATTTAATGTACACAATTAGGTCCTAAAATCTCGTACTTACTTAGGCCACTCGGCAAACCTCGTGACCTAAACGCGGTTACTCGACTTTAAGAACCTTCATTGTGCAACGATTGCATAAAATACTATTTCCTACAGGTGATTATAATGAGTGTTTCTTCTGATAGTGGCTTGTTAGGTTAAGGCTCCTTAAAAAATCAATACGTGGACATGATGTAATTTCTTTCTCTGTAGCAAGAGGCTTGTAATTCGACTGCCAGACTTTTGAATGAAGAGTCCTTCGGATAAGCCGGGGCGCCGACGTCCTCGAGGGGTGCTTCATTAGAAAGGACAGGTTTAATGAATTCTTTGGAAAGGAAATCTCTGGAAACGAAATTCGCCTGCGCAATATAGGATGCAACATAAAGGATGCACGCTACCAATATACGGCGATGAGGGCCAAATTTTCTATTTGTAGTTTATTTTTAAGTCTAGTATTTAATTTAGGTTTTAAATTTTTACTTTAAGGTTTATTTTCCTGTCATATAATTATTGTTTAGCTAATTAAATAAATGAGTATGTGTTTCATTCATTTAAGAATTTATTAACAATATAAAAAACTTGAACTTGCAACCTTAAATATTTGCACTAGCGCCTCTTCAGTCATCACCTTATCAGAGTCGTGAAGTGTTTGCAAAAATTATCTGATATGGTGGATTTTTTTTCCAAGGATTGCTTGAGAAACCTTTTCTCAAGCCATCATTGAAAAAAAAAATGTAGGCCAGAACAGTCGGACATCAGAACATCTATCTTGCCCAAGTTGAAGCGAAGACGCTGCGCTCGCTCGATCAATTATTGAGTTTTAATACTAGAGTTTAGTCAATAAACGCGAATCCAATGGGTCAACGCGCTTTAAATAAATATGTAAATATTTATTAAATCGACCAAAACATATTGTAGGCGCATATATTTGTCAATTAAATTTAAATTGTGATTCAATTCAGCCGGTGAAATTTTTAGTTACGGTGAAAAGGACGAATCGCGTCCGAAACACCACGCTGCGCAGGCGCAGGACACGCATATCTGACGCAGGCAATAAAACAGCCAGGCTCAAGTGGGATTGGGCAGGCTACGTCTGTCGTATGAACCCAGAAAGATGGGCCAGCATAGCCATCAAGTGGGTGCCCCAAAATTGGCGCCTACATCGCCGGGGCCGGTCCGGACGGAGATGGCGGGACGACATGGACGCTTTCCTCAGCAGCTGGTCGGAGGACGCGTCAGGCTGGAACCTGTAGAAATCAGGTCTTTGCCCAGCAGTTGGATACTCCTACAGGCTAGCTAAAAAAAAAAACGCTAATTCTGTGATTTAATCCATGACTTGATAATCCTGTGGGTTTAGTTTCATTTTAATCTATTTGAATTACGATTTAGACGGATATTCTGACAATTTCTCCGCTAAATTTATGCGTGAAACGCTTGATGAATGACGAGCACGTATCGGAAGACCGTGAAGAGTAGTTGTACAGTAAAATGACAGGCAAAGCTAAACAACAGGTGACAGCTGAAGCAGCAAAGTAACGATCTCTTACATTCAACTTTTAGGTGCTGCCAGTAACAACGACTTCGTTTGTATGTATATATTGTGCTTGTTTCCGTATGTTAATATTATCCGGGATTACATCTAGCTTATGTTAAATATTCTTCTCTCAACGAACTCTATGCAAATTTTCACGCAACTTCGTCGCTCATAACCACGCGAAGAGCAGAAAACAAATAGTCATAAAGGAACTAAGTTAATATGCTCAGCGTTCAAGAATAAAATGTACCTATTTCTAAACATAATAGTTATTTGTTATTAAGTCCGTAATAAAATCCCTGCGCTGTAAACAAAGGATAAAATACAATCTTGATGCTATCGTAACACATGTCATGCCTATAATTTTGTAACGACCAAAACTCTGTCTATGTTCCTAAAATTGCTTTTTCAATATCCTATTCTGTTTCCTACTGGCGACATCGACATCTCAAATTATCCATGCATAACCGCTCGTCGTAGCACTCGTCGTAGCGGCGTAGCGCCGTAGACGCGTAGCGCGATGCGCTCTCGGCACGCCATCGTAGCCGTTGTCAGGTTACCACAGAAAGCTTTCATGCAGTCTAGTACTTTTAAACTTCACAAAGTTTAAAAAAAATCTCAAACTATATGAGTGCGTGCGCTGAGCCATCAAAAACTACTCTTAATGTAGTGGATGATATACAAAATAATCAATATGAAATTTCCTAGCCATTTGTGACCTAGAAAACGGGTTCGTTTCCGATGGAAAACAGTGACCGCATTGTATTCGATCGAGTTAACTTTTTACTTTCACGAAACGTACACGATACGGAGCGAATCGATAGGCGGCCGTCGCGGCTGCAGCTGTACGACAATTATTGTGCGGCGGCTGTAACGCGAATTTAGGGCAGGGAAGGGGGGGTTGAGGGGTTTCGGGGGGAAGGCGGAGGGGTTTGGAGGGGAGGGGCCGCCCGGGCCAGTCCGCGCCGCGCCGTGCGCTGTACGCCCGTCCGCGCCGCCCGACGTCGCCAGCTCGCGACCGCGTGCCGTGCTGTGCTGTGTGTGACCATGCGCGCGCCTCCCGCCGCGTCGCGTCGCGCGCTGTCGCCTGTCTAACCCCCACCTTATGGACTAACATGAGCGTACCCTACCACGAAACTCGCAGGTGAGCATACTTTCCCAACAAAGTTAGTTTAATGTGAAATCGATGACTCTGCGTCACGAGATCGATATTTGTCGGCGTAAATGCCGCTAGATTATTAACGAATGGTACAGTAATAGATTTCGGTCAAAATTGCCGGCGTGCCGCAGTGGGCAGGTACTTGTGGCGCGAAGGGCTAGTGCTACCTGTCCTGACCTATTTCAACACTAGATCGATTTCAACAACTCTCAACACTTGACGCAACACCGATACATCTCCCGAAGCCGACACTAAACAGACTCCGAAGGTAAAAGGTCAAAGATCAACCCAGGATCGACTATGAATGGCAGCGCGTTTTATATTTATCACAATATTCATCAAAAGGAAAATAACAAGGATTCCGGACACGTGTTATTCAAACCGTCTTTTTCCTGGTATTCCTTTAACTTTCACAAAATTTGAATTACAGCGGAAACCTGTTCATTCCAGGTTGTGAAATAAATAATTATTTCGAGGAGGAAAGCGAAAAAGGAATAATAATTTCGAGTAGGTTAGGAACACGCGACACCGCACGCACAATAAGCCTTTGTAACATGTAACATTGTTCCTCGCAAATGTCACCAAATCGTATTGATTCCGACCTCGAGGCATTTAACATTCAAATGTCTAGCTCGTAATAGCCATAATGGGTGCGATGCAGAATATGGGTGCAATCCTAGCTTTGGGAAGCTAGTGATAATAAAATGAGTATTATGGGTACGTTCTGTTTTAGAACTATGAGATTTGGACCTGTCTCCCCTCGTGCCTTTTCGGTTCTGTCTTCGACACCGCATCCTCTGAGTAAGCGCGTGTTCCACCTTATATTTCACTTTTCATCTGGTGATACTTAAAACGTTAACGCATTATTAGTTGTACAGAAATGCTCATATAAGTTGAATCTTATCATGTCGATAAGTATCAATAAATTTTCAGAATATTACCGGGTAAATAATATTTACTAGTAAATAGTTACCCACCTTAAACTTCGCACAAATCGGGTCAGTATTTACTAATAATAAATAACACACTACATGTACATATATACAATTGCACACTATAATTGTAATAAAAATTCACCCCTAAACTATGTATCAAAAGCGCCATCAAAATCGGTTCAGGAGTTTCTGGAATCTATCATTTGTTTTCAATCATGATAAAATTCAAGAGTCAAACTTGTCGATGTAGCTGATGTAGTATGCAGCTGTCTCCATTTATCCCTATACATAGCCACCTCCTTGATTTCCCTATACGACATGACGATTACCTTCTCTTTCATTTGTTTTGGTAGCTTATTCTTGGTCTTCTCCTGCCTCGCTCTGCTTCAAGTTTTCCTTCGATGATGTTGCTTATAAAAGCGTGATGTCGTATAAGGTGACCAAAACATTCTGTCTCCTCTTCTCTCATAGGTAAGTCAGGTATAAATAATTCCGAATGATCCGATACCTAATGTCGTGATGTCCTAAATATCTGCTGAGCTGAAACGACTGGACCGCACACGTCTGTCGCTCGCCCCGACGATTTGTGTTCTATAGAACAACCCCACCGTGGTTCCCACAATATACTTAGTTCCGAGCTTAGAAAACTCAGCGGCCAATACAATGCGGTCGTTATTTTTTCTACTGACTTTTTGACTACGGAGCAGGTTTTCAATTCGATAGTATGTTTTTTGTTATGTAAGTTCCTCGATTACTCGAAGACTGGGTCGATTTGGAAAATGTTTTTTTTTTGTTTGAAAGGGTATACTTTCTGAAAGTTAATGGTCGAAGGCAAAAGGTTAACAGATTAAGTGGAAGTGCAGTATTAAGTCGTGGACATCTGTTGTTTAGAGATTATTCACTGGTGTTGTTGTTAGAATATAAAAGATTAAATTTACGTTTCGTCCACCGAGTATGAACTTGTTTGCAAGGTTATTAAATAATAAATACATTACGTGAAATTTGGTATTATCATAAAATCAATGAGGCATTAACGTGACGATGAATACTGGGATAGGATAGACGGTAGGTGCTATAAAATTTCTCTGAATACACTGAATTGAATTATTCTAATGGATCTCTCTGGTAGTCACATCATCGGTGTACTACCTTTTTGCGGAATTATTTTTCGCCGAATGTTTTATTTCGCCGACTGTGTAATTCTCTGTAGTCTTTCTTAAATAATTCTTACAATCATCCTATTGATTAGGTTAGGTTAGGTTTGTTTTATAACAATCCCAAATAGTCTACGGTTTCAGAGAAAATTGCGTGTTCCAAATTGACACTTCTGTGAACTGAAACATTCGCCGAAAAAAAATCAATACACCGAAACACAACTAACCAAAAATTAATTACGCGCGCAGCGGCATTACTCGCTGGACCGGTAATCCAGAGGTGCCGGGTTCGACTCCCGGACTCTTCCATCAGGTTACGCATGTCACTTTTTCTCTAAGCTGTGTCTAAGCTTAGATCTCAGATATAAAAATTGTGGTGTGTAATCAACTCACATTAAAAAAAATAGACATGATTCGATCATACATTTATAACCAAAAATAATGTTTTTAGCAGCAGATTCACCAAAACTAGTTTGCGTAAAGAGGGGAGTATATTTCTGTAGCTCTCCAGATTATGATCATAGGCTCAGAAAAATAACAAACGACGACAATTTTACTAGTCTTCTAATTTAATGAATGTTCGAATGCATTGTCTAGCCACCATAAAATATTAAACATTTTATTAAGTAAGAAAATAAGCTCATTTAATTTGCTACCATATTCATTAAAGCTAAATTAATTATAAGCAGTGATCGGACAATTATATGGGCGTTCTTATATGCGGTGTCCTGTATTTAATGGACACACTTCTAACCCTACCGCCGTATTGGCTACTCTGATCTCCATTTGTTTTCTCACCACAAGTAATACAAGACACAAACACACACAAACTTGTTCACAACTTTAAAGAAAAACGGATTTCTGGTTATAAGAAACTTTCGTAGCATTAAATAAAGATTGGCGTACATTATATATGTATAAACTGGAATAGAATATCGTAGTACTCCGAAAGAAGACCGAGAACTCAGAACACCATTACAAGGCGCGGGATATTACCTTTTTATTAAAATCGGAGGTGTCTATATTTCTCGTTTTACACCGTACTAAAGCTACGATGACTGACGTTAAAAATGTTCAGGTCGGTTAATTAGAAATGTGCTTTGCCGCGTTTATGTTTCCGTGTAAATAACTAGAATAATTAATGAAGAACGAGATTGGAGAATGCTGGGTGCAGAAGTGCTAAACAAAGGGAATTTGTGTTGTGTACACAATTCACGCGGATGGTGTTTGTCTCTGTTTAATAATGATGGAATATAGTGTGGTGAATACACTCTGAAATATATATTATGCCACCGAGAGATATAGAAGTTGTTATTTGAAAGGAGACAAGGCAAAACTAGCGATATTGTTTGCCCCTGCCGTTTTATGTTTTACTTTGATGTTATAAATTAATATCTTTAATGGTAATGTAGGTATATAAATAGGTCATGAATCTCAATAAGGTTAAAAATAACAAAATGAATGAAATTCACTCAAATGGCTAAAGTATACATTTAGAACATTTAGTACTATTCATTGTTTTAATGAAAAAATAAGTTATTAATTTTTGTGCCAAGCTTTTATTGCCGACTATATTTTTCTTTAAACATCCGCCAACTAATTACTGAGACAATTATAAGGAGCCCAAACTTGTTGTATTGCATCGTCCGATTACAGCGTTCCTATGAACAACTTTCGGCTCTATTTTCAGACTAGATTCATGAGGTCATATTATTGTATTGTCATCGAAGTTACTTAGGTAGGTACACAAAATTTCAGCTCAATCGGTCATCGAGAAGTGGTTCAAATCTTACTTTCAAGATTTCATTAGAGACACTCGGACAGGTAAAAGTAAATAAAAGTTTGTAAAAAACAGACTTAGCTTTACTAACTTAATTTTCACGTGAAATTTTCAGGAACGGTCCGACATGTTTCGAACTCGTATGGAGCCCTTCATCAGGGACGGCTGCCCGTAAACCGCCGCGGCAAACTCGTCACTCCACTCACCGCCGCGGCAAACTCGTCATTCCACTCGTCGCGGTGTACGGGCAGCCGTCCCTGATGAAGGGCTCCATACGAGTTCGAAACATGTCGGGCCGTTACTGACAATTTCACGTGAGTGTAAACCGCTTAATACAATAATTAAATATGTCTCACGAAAGTTTTAATAAAACTTAATATTTGATTATTAATTAAATTTAAATGATTAAATTTAGACAATAGTACACGCAATAATTTCACAAAATCAAGTAACCGTATCTGGTACAAACAGTTGTTTTCATAGATCTTTCTCGCCGTATTTCCTCCAATTTCCTTGTTTTCCTCCGAGGCTCAGAGCGAAAAGATCTCGAATGGAATTGTTACGTTTTCTGTACGAAACGTGACTTCCGTCGCCCCCTACGCCGTTCTTGTACAGATTTAAGAAATGGCGCCATTTTGTAATGTGGCTTTTAAAAGGGCATGGGGTTTTGCTTTATGGTAAAAATTTAGCAGTAAACATTCAATATTGAGCAGATAAACACCGCATTCAAGATAACTAAAAGAGACGGGTGAATATCAACATTGCAATTTTTTTTAAGTTTTGGTGGCACATTTTTTTTGTAGATTTTAAGAAGAAATAAATTTTATAATACTAAATATCTATTCACAATATTACATATTTTCATATTTCACCAAGAATTTTAACAATAATAAATGAAATATAAGCACCTAAATTTTTGGGTTGGCCCCAAAACTGAAATTTGTCCACCTAATGTGAAATTACGCCACCAAAACTTAAGCTTGCAGACCATGAACTGAAAACTCCTTACTATTTGTATGAAAAATAATATATAGCGACCTAAACTGAAAATTTACGAAAAAAAATTGTTACAATTTAATGATTTATTTTAAGATCGTAATTATAGAATAAATTAAACTACATACCAAAATACTGTATACTTCCGACAGGAATAACAAAGAATAAGCGTACTGTTCAGGCATTGTAATCTCTTAATATGTAGGTAGACTGCAAAACCCAACGGCGGTCAAAAATACGCGGGTAGAAATGTATTCCCGCGTAGGCTTCATTTTGACACATTACCTTTCGGCTCGGTACGGGACGCTGACGCGTTCGGTGTGCGTCCATTGTTAAGATTAAGAAATTAGTGCTTCCAACGGACTAGATTTGTGCTTTCCGGTGTGCGACAGACTGTTTTAAGGTGTCTAAGTGCTGGCCAGCCAGAAGAGTTGCGGACACAGCTGCTTCGAAGCCGGTTCAGCCCAGGATTGCCAGGTGAGTGGTTTATCTCATATTGAGCGAGTGCAATGCCTGTTCCTAGACTTTAAATTCGTTAGGGATTCCAGGACTAGTGTACCACAGAGTTTATCGAAGGGTTCAGTTACGCGAACATAAAATTTGGTCCATCGACCTCGGATTGGATTCCCAAAAGATAGCGAGTTTAGTTAGGGCAGCCATTTTGTAACGGTACATTCTTTGTTCTTAGTACGAAGTTAATTCGTAATTTCTTACATTTCGGTTTTCTGACAAACGGTTTTCGGTTATAATGGCTACTAAGTTAGTGGAAAGTAAATTTAAAATTAAATACGATTGGTTTAAAAACACCTTGCAGATTATTAATAGTAAAAGTTACGCTTCTAGTGTAGTATCGGCTCGGTTACGTAAGTTAGAGGAATATTTTAAGGCGTTGACGGAAGCGTATGAAGAGATTTTAACTTTGGATTTGGAAACGGTTGACTACGATGAGAAGTATAGGGAGGCCACGGAGGTGTACAACCAACTCGATGCGGTGGCCATCGGTTGTCCCAGCTTGGATGGCACACATTTACCTACGGAAAGTGTTGCATCATCACGCTTGCCACGGATAAACCTGACTTCCTTTGACGGCGATGTATTTTCCTGGACGAGTTTTATAAGTCTGTTTACGTCGTTAGTGTTATCACGTAGGGACATCTCTAAAACGGAAAAATTCCACTACTTATTTTCAAACGTTGAAAAGGAACCCCAGGCTTTGATCCGGCACCTACCTATGGTGGATAGTTCATTAGACACGGCTATGGACATTCTGAGAGGTAGATATGAAAATAAACGGCTGCAAGCGGATTCATACATTTCTCGGATTTTACATTTACCGGTATTAAATAAGAGTTTGGGTCTTAGGATAAAAATCTTAAATCCATTATTGGAATCAACGCGGGCTTTAAAGAATCTCGGTCTCCCAACGGACGAATGGAGTTATATTCTGTTACATATAAGTTTAACAAAATTACCTCTTGACATTAAAACACGGTTTGAACAATCTTACGGCGGTAATAGCTTGCAATTGCCCACTTTTGATCAATTAACTGAGTTCTTGCAAAATGAATGTCGATTAATTGATACGGCTAACTCGGAGCCCATATTGTCCTATGCGGAACAGGTGCGCAAACCTGCGCGCACAGCACATGTAACGGAACGTAATAACAATTACAATAAATCGGATTCGGCTAACCATAATCGTAGGTATATTTCCGGCAAAACCGCTAGCTGTCTTTATTGTCAATTATCGGGTCACACTTTAAATAATTGTTATAAGTTCGGGAATATGTCTAATTATAATCGGAAAGAATATATAAAAAATAACGGATTATGTTTTAAATGCTTCGGAGGGCATTCTGCGGCTTCATGTACCCGGCAGGTACCATGCAATCGGTGCGGAAATATCGGTCATAATATATGATCAAACGAACTTCTTGAAGTGAAGTTCGATCAATATTATATTAGTCGTTTCATTCGAATATATAAACATACAGTATACTTTAACCTACCAGGCAACACTCGCACGTATTAAAAAAAATAAAGCACGTCAGTTGATTTCCCACCTTTTTTAACTGTCATCTCCGCCGTTGGCGGCACCGAGCCTCATTCTTTTCAGAGACTACATCAACAAAACTTTCCTTAAGGGATTCTGGGCGGGGTGGGTAATTATATATTCGAATGAAACGACTAATATAATATTGATCGAACTTCACTTCAAGAAGTTCGTTTGATCATATATTAGTATTTCGTCGTTTCATTCTTCATATATAAACATACAGTAGATGTTTAGAGATGAAAGTTTTGTTTGATCCAAATAAAAAATGCTCTTTTTACATACAAAATATTTTTATTTGCGTAAACTTAAGCAGAATATGACAATTAAACATTAGTTATAATCAAAAAATTATTGATCGGCAAGGCAGATTGACCTTGCAAAATGTCCTTCATCAGTTAATGGACGATTGTAATACTTAGCAAACGTCTCCGAGGTCTTCGACCAACCGGCAGCTTTGCGTATGACCTCTAGTGAGACGCCAGCACGACTAGCAGCAGACGTGGCCGCATGGCGTGCGCTGTGGGCGCTAAATGCAGACACGTCCACGCCGCTTTGCGCTAGCACCTGCTTAATCCATCTGCTGATGGATTGAGCAGTTGCATTTCTATATGGCCGTTTAAATGTCAGCAATAGGTTTTGTAACATGTCAGTTCTAATTTTATTTGTCACTTCTAAATAATCTTGAATGGCAGTTGCAGGACAAATGTTTCGATTCTCATCAAAATAAGGGAGGAATAAAACTGGCTGTTCGCGACCTGGAGCTGACGTTTTAATGACATCCGATATAATAATTTTTATTCCTGTAGTACAAATCTGTAGATTCTTTAACTTTATTAATGATAGCGTCTGCACTCTGTGAGCGGTACACAATGCTAACAAAATTACAAGTTTTTTGGTTAATTTTTCTAATATTAGATCTTTGTTGGGAACCCATGTCGAAATGTGATTAAGTACTGTTTGTGGGTCCCAAGTGGAAGTATACTTGGGAATCGCGGGCCTCGATTTATATACGCCTTTCATCAATCTTTTGATTCGATCGTCTGAACTTATATTACTCCCGAGTAATAAAGCTAGTGCTGACCTGTGACTATTCAAGGAACCATAAGAGGCTCCCTTATTGAATTGGTCTGTCAAAAATGATAAGACTGCTGCGCTTGTACCCGCGTAAAAATTTAACCCGTTTTGCTGAGTGTACTTCCACCATAGTTTTAGCGAGACGTTATACTGTAGTAAGGTATTTTTTGATAGAGATGCTAGTATTAAGTTGAATGAAGATTCAGGAATTTCACGATTTAAGAGCGCGCACCGGAGAGCGTTGCTGCAGCCAGGGTAAGTTGGTTGAAACTCTGGCTCCGTGTTCTGGAACAACCAAACTGTTTGGTATATCTCTTGGGGTCTATATAAAAAATATCAGAGACTATTAAACGCCGCAAGAGCGGGAACCAGGGCTGTGAGGGCCAATAGGGAAATATTATAATCCCGGTTGCTCTGTCGTTAATTATCTTTTGTACACATTTCAGCATGAGCGAGAAAGGTGGAAATGCGTAAAAAAAATGTTGCTTCCAGCTAACGGTAAAGGCATCCACAGCAACGGCATCTGGGTCGGGTTTCCACGATATATAATCTTTACATTTGGCCGTGACGCGAGACGCGAACAGGTCTATTTCAGGTTCTCCAAACTTGTCGATTAACATCTGAAACGCTGTGTCAGTTAACATCCATTCAATGTCAGGATTTCTTCGTGATTCCTGATCCGCTTCCACGTTATCCTTAGTATTGATGTAGGACGCGTATAGCCATATTTGACGTGACTCGCACCATTGCCAAATCAAACGGGTAAGTTGGTTTAAGTGTGGAAATTGGATTCCACCTAACCGATTAATGTAGCTAATCGCCGTAGTATTGTCAACTCGTAGCAGTATAGCGCAATTGGACTTATGGCTTGCGAAACATTTTAAACCCAAGAATACGGCGAGTAATTCCAAGTAGTTTATATGGAATGCTAATTCCTCATCTTTCCACGAGCCTCCTGCACGCTGATCGTTGCAGTAAGAACCCCAGCCACTTCGAGAAGCGTCTGTAAAAATTTCTAAATCAAATTCTTTTACAATTAAAGGGAAAGAAGCAGCTTGTATATTCTTTGCCCACCAGTTTAAGTCTGGCAAGATATCATTAGATAATTTGAATCTTGCGTCATAATTCTGGTGTTCTTGGATTGCTAGAAATTTTTGCCTCTCTAATAGTTTCGTGTAGAGCCAGCCATATTTAACAGCGGGGCAGGCAGCTGTTAAGACACCAATTAAGTGAGCGTACTCTCTTAAGGAGCACGTAGGCAGACGAGAAAACTTTCTTACCAATTGTGCTATACTGTCACGTTTTTCTATGGGCAATGATATTGTCATAGAAACAGAATTATAGATGAAGCCAAGAAACTTGCACTTTTTTTGCGGCCTTAAGCTACTTTTTTCGTAATTTATAACGAATCCTAAGCACATAAGTAAGTTAAGTGTTTCCATCACATTATGCAAACATTCATCATAATCTTTGCCTACACAAAGTAAGTCATCGAGGTAAACAATCGAAATTAAGCCTCGGCCTCTTAAGTGAGAAACAACTTCTTTCATCAATTTAGTAAATGTCCTTGGTGCAATAGAAAGTCCGTACGGCATGGCATTAAATGAGTATGTGATACCCTCAAACTCAAATCTTAAATATTTTCTGTCTTTATTTGCGATTGGTACAACTAGATAGGCCTCTTTTAAGTCTAGAGTTGCCATATACCCGTTTACTGGAATTAATTTTGCTGCGGTTCTGTAGTCTTCCATTTTAAAGTGGGACTTTGAAATATATTTATTAAGATTTTTGAGGTTAAGTATGAATCTCTTGCCACCATTAGATTTATTAGCCAAAAATATTTTTGAAAGAAATTGGTCCTCACTTGGCTCACATTCCGAGATTGCGCCTAATTCAATTAATTTTTGAATAGCTAAAATCATATCTTGTCGTTCATTTCCCGAAAGGGAATTAACAGGCTTATGTGTCTGAGTGACTTTAGTATAGAATGGTATAGGTAAACCATGTTTTATCCAATCTAATATAACTCGATTATTCGATATTTTAGACCAACACTTAAGAAAATAATGCAGTCGGCCCGCGTGTACCTGCACTACTGCCGCGGTGGGGCACGCTGTTTGTTGTAGCCCGCAGTCTTCGTCTGCGGCAGAGTTGGCGGCGCCGCTCGGCGGACTGCCGGGGAGCTCCGCGGAGCACCGCCTCGCCCCCCCCTGTTCCACGACTGGGAGCGAGGGGGCCCCGTCCAGTTTCCCTGGTATCTGGGGCGTGTCGAAGCTTGTGGTTGTGACGACGTACTGTTTGTTGTCGCGGAAGTTTTCTGGACTACAACGTTTTTCTTGATCTGCCAACTCTGTTTTTCGATGGCTTTAGAAGCTTTAATCTTCTCTGATAATTTACTGCCAAACAGAAATTCGTCACTTTCAAAATCTTGCATAACGTTCAAAAACGATTTGTCCAATCCGGGTGTGATTAATTTTATACGAGCCTGAGTCTCGGTATAATGTAAATCTGTCAGTATACGACAGCCGTCTGATAAGATTTTTATGGCATTTATCTTGCTTGGCTTGTCTTCACTTGTAAGGAGTATAGTCATAGCTCTGTTAAGGGCGGTAATGCCCACACCTAGCTGTTGTTGGACGCCTTCTATTTTCTTGTCCCGGCCACGAGTTATGTCTGATACTGCTGCAGATAGCTCAGCATTCAAGGATGGCGCCTTTAACAGTTTACAGTTTTCAGGAATACAGTATTCCTTTATAAGGGTATCTTTAGTTTCCTTAACCAAGCCCTTTCTTAATATAGGAAGCCAACGCTGGGCCAAATCAGGGTGAATTTTTTCGCCATACTTGGGGGTTTCGTCGGCGGCCGCCCCAAGTGCGCTCAGTAGCTCAGAGTCAATTTCCGGAACAATTTCCGTCGGGGTTTCGTCTTTCTGGGCAGCTGGAGTCGAAACCTCTGGAATGGTCTCGGTCGCTGGCTGGGGTAAATCCTTAGCGACTTCAGATGACTCCGTCTCGTGATTAACCTCTTCATCTACGGAGAACGAAATTAAAAATTGTATGAGGGTAGATGTAAAAAATGTATACACGTCGAGACTTTTTATATTAATGACACGAAATTGGCGCTCTCGTGATGACTCTGGGCCAACCTCTGAGCATGAAAATACCATCGTGTTGACCCACGGTCAACCTCCAGGCTAATAAAGGTTTACCCTCGAATCGACCCTCGGTCGACCTCCAGGCTTATTGTTACCGTCGTGTTGGCCCACGGCCAACCTCCGGGTTATTTAAATTTGTCATTAATTAATAATCACTGCATTGCATTTTCAAAAACAAAAATTGCTTACCTGATTTCTCATCGGAATCAGACGAATAAATGATGACACGTCGACGACATTTTTGCTGTTGTTCTTTTAATCGTTTTATCCTTTTCGTATGCCACTCGATTTTATCTTCTGCGCTACGCTTAGGCATTTTCAAATGTATGAACGGTAAGCGTAACGGTCGGAATTTAAAACAATGTGAGTAGTTAACTAGCTACGAAACGTGTGCGTTCGTTGCCTCGCACGGAAAAAGAAATGAGGCTCGGTGCCGCCAACGGCGGAGATGACAGTTAAAAAAGGTGGGAAATCAACTGACGTGCTTTATTTTTTTTAATACGTGCGAGTGTTGCCTGGTAGGTTAAAGTATACTGTATGTTTATATATGAAGAATGAAACGACGAAATACTAATAAATTAGTCTGTACTATGTCCATTTCTCGTTCGGCTTCGCCCGCTGCAAATGAACAGCGTTCGCGGCAGGCAATGGTTGCTTCACAACGCGATAACGACTGCACCCGCGGCAGGCGTTCACCGGTTCAAACACGTAAACACTCTGCGTGCTCGGATGACGGTATAGACTCTCGGTCACGGAAATTAAGTCATAATAATTATGAGGGCGATAATTTATCTCGCAACGTTCGGGAGCGCGAGAATCACCGCCGAACGGAATTAGGAAATCGGAACCAACTTATTCGGGGCGATCGCATAGTCCGGATGCGTATCGTAAGTCGCATTCTCAACAATAGCAATTACAGTATTGTAATGTCGGCTCAGTACCACAATTAGCGGATAATGTTATTTTGCCTACGGTATTGATTGACGTAAAATCGGCGAACGGTAATTTCATACAGTGTTTAGGTCTACTGGACCTTGGTAGCCAGACAAGCATAATACGAAGCGATTTCGTGGCTTGTTTAGGGTTGAGGCGACATTACAATAAAACGCCTTTAATAGGTATCGGCGGAGTACGGAATAATGACGGCACTCATATTGTTGAGTTTTACTTTAAATCAGAAAAAACGGAAAAACGTTTATTATCGGTTACGGCGGTTGTATTAAAGAAGCCTACTTCATATTTGGCGCATAGGCTAACATTATCCGGCGGCACGGTTAAACTTACGGGTGGCGCTCATGATATGAGGCACGTTGACGTTATTTTCGGATGCGACATATTAGGTCAAATTTTAAATGGTGATAAGGTTGATTTGGGTGGTGGCCTATGTGCAATTAGTACCATTTTTGATTACGCTATATTTGGTCCGTCTCGGTCGGTGTATTCGTATGACTCGGAAGCAAATAATAAAAATGTGGGCCTTACGCTTCTCGAAGCAGTTGAACGGTTTTGGCGGTCGGAGGAACCGCCGTCGGCGGCTGTCAAGAACCCGGCGGATATTGAATGTGAAAACATGTTCACAGCAACAACATCACGTGGTGCAGATGGTAAATATGTTGTTCGTTTACCTCTCACACCAGATCATCCCCGGTTGGGTGATTCTAGCGAAACTGCTTTGCGACGTTTTTTGGCTATAGAACGGCGTATGAAACGGCAACCGGATTATCGCGATAAATATGTAAAATTTATGTCGGAATATTTAAAACTCGGTCATATGGCGGTTTCTAATTTTGATGTTGGGTCGGGAGAAGAACACTATTTTTTGCCTCATCATGGTGTCTTCAAAAAATCGGGAGACACACAGAAAATCCGAATAGTGTATGATGGAAGTGTTCAAACAAGTACAGCTGTGTCACTTAATGATTGTTTATTTTCGGGACCTCGGCTACAAAACGATATTACTCAGATAATTATTAATTTTCGGTTACCACGGTATATTTTTACTACTGACGTAAAAATGATGTTTAGGCAAACATGGATACATCCGGACGATCGAAAATATCAACTTATATACTGGCGATCGTCACCGGACGAACCGTTACTTATTTATGAGCTAACTACAAATACCTACGGTTTAAAATCGAGTCCTTTTGCTGCTATTCGGTGTTTGCATCAATTAGCTAATGACGAGGAAAGTAGTTATCCTCGCGCGGCGGAGCTGTTACGTCATAATAGTTACGTCGATGATCTTAACGGCGGAGCCGACGATCTGGACGACGCGATAGCTTTGAGGGACGAGTTGATATCGCTCATGAATACGGCTGGGTATGAATTACGGAAATGGGCTTCGAATGACCCAAGAATCTTAAACGGGTTGCCATTAGATCATCTCGAGACACCCCGTTCGTTTGAACCCGATTCGGATGGTTCTGGGTTCATTAAGGTTTTAGGTATCCAATGGGATCCGAAAAATGATTGTTTTACTTATCGGCTAAACCTACCGGAGGACGGTATTATTACTCGGCGAAGTATTTTATCTTTGGTGGCGCGTTTACATGATCCTTTGGGATGGGTCTGCGCCGTGGTGTTTAAAATTAAATTGTTATTACAAAATCTTCTCGGTAGTTTTAACAATTCACGAAAAGTTGAATGGGACGCTCCGGCACCAATAGAAATAGTACAAAGGTGGCGTGAAATATTGTCAGACTTACCTCATCTGTGTCAGGTATCAATACCTAGATGTTTGAAATTAGACAAAAATATTGAATATGCGATACACGGTTTTTGTGATGGTTCATCACTCGGTTATTCGGCTGTTGTTTATTTGCGGTCGGTTAGTGCGGATGGTACGGTTCTTGTGCGGTTAATTATGGGGAAAAGCCGTTTAGCACCATTAAAGACAAAACACACCATTCCCAAGATGGAATTAAACGGTGCGGCCTTGTTAACCACTCTTATTAACCATGTCGCTTCCTCGTTCGAACGCGACATTAGGTTAAATGAGATAGTGGCTTGGTGCGACAGCACTATCGTTTTAGCATGGTTAAGGACTCCACCTCATAGATTACAAGTTTATGAAGGAAATCGAGTCTCACAAATAATATCTTCTCGGGCAAATATTACATGGCGGCATGTACCTAGTGAATTAAATTGTGCTGATGTGGCGTCGCGCGGCACGACGGCGTGCGAGTTGCTGCGGCACCCTCTGTGGTGGGAGCCACGCTGGCTGCAGGGCGCGCCAGCGCGGTGGCCGGGTGAGTGCTCGGACTTCCCGGCAGACATGTTACCCGGATTGCGGGCTGCCACGGTTAATATTGGAATTGTAGATGAGGACTTCGATTTGATTGATCGGTTCAGTTCTTTCGAGAAATTAGTTAATGTAACTGCTTATTTATTACGGTTCTTACGGTATTGTAGATTTACGGATGGACGTAATCCTAATCACATCTCGGTTTCGGAGCGTAGAGACGCTACTACATGTTTAATTCGGTTAGTTCAAACTCGGCATTATGAAGCGGAAATCGCATTAATTAAGGAAAATAAACCTATTAAAAATTCATTACGGCGGTTAAATTTGTTTTTGGATACAAATAATTTACTTCGGGTCGGCGGTCGAATTGATGCGTCCGAGTTACCTTACAATGCGCGGCATCCTATATTACTACCCGGCAAGGATCGGTTTACGGAACTTTTAGTAACACACTATCACAAGGTATATTGCCACGTCGGCGCAAATACCCTTGAATCTATTTTATCCTGGACTTATTGGATAGTTTCGGCTCGGCGGATCACACGTCACGTGACGTTCAAATGTGTACCGTGTTACATGGCGAAGCCTAGACCAGTTCAACCATACATGGCGGACTTACCTTCGGATCGTGTATAAGCGAGAGAGCGTTTGTCGGTACGGCGACTGATTTTGAGGGCCCTTTTTATATAAAATCGAGCAATCTTCGAAATGCAAAAATTGAGAAATGTTTTCTCTGTATTTTTGTTTGTTTAAGTACTAAAGCGGTACATTTGGAAATTGTCTCTCAATTGTCGGTTGAAGCTTTTGTTGCGACGTTTACGCGTTTCGTATCTCGGCGTGGACTTCCGCATCTATTGCGGTCGGATTGTGGAACGAATTATACGGGCACGAACAAGTATCTAAAGGAGTTATACTCATTTATTCGAAACAATCAATCGGACATTGATCGGGAATGTATTAAGCGCGAAATAAGGTGGCTGTTCAACGCACCTTCGAGCCCCAACCACGGAGGCCTCTTTGAGGCCGCTATTAAATCGGCAAAGACTCATGCTAGGCGTGTACTCGGTGACGCTAGGCTTACGTTCGAGGAACTTACAACGTTTTTCACGAAGGTGGAAGCCGTGATGAATTCGCGTCCGTTGTGCCCTCTAAGTTCGGATCCGACGGATCTCAACGTTTTAACTCCGGGTCATTTTTTAATCGGCAAGCCTTTAGTGGCACTCCCTGAGTACTCATTTACAGACGTCAAGGAATCTCGTTTATCTCGGTTTCAACGAATACAAAAAATGACTCAACATTTCTGGAACCGGTGGAAAAATGAATATCTTCATACACTTCAGCAACGTTATAAATGGACCTCTCATACAGAATCTCCGCAATTAGACGATTTAGTTTTAATTAAGGAGGACAATTTGGCTTCATTGCATTGGAAACGCGGACGGATTATTAAACTTTTACCCGGTAAGGACGGAGTGGTACTCGTACGCGTTGCAGAAGTTAAAACTCAAAATGGTGTTCTGCTGAGACCCATTTCTAAATTGTGTAGGCTACCTTTAGGAGATTAGGAACCAAGGCGGGCTTGGTTAGGCGGGGGGATGTTCAGGCATTGTAATCTCTTAATATGTAGGTAGACTGCAAAACCCAACGGCGGTCAAAAATACGCGGGTAGAAATGTATTCCCGCGTAGGCTTCATTTTGACACATTACCTTTCGGCTCGGTACGGGACGCTGACGCGTTCGGTGTGCGTCCATTGTTAAGATTAAGAAATTAGTGCTTCCAACGGACTAGATTTGTGCTTTCCGGTGTGCGACAGACTGTTTTAAGGTGTCTAAGTGCTGGCCAGCCAGAAGAGTTGCGGACACAGCTGCTTCGAAGCCGGTTCAGCCCAGGATTGCCAGGTGAGTGGTTTATCTCATATTGAGCGAGTGCAATGCCTGTTCCTAGACTTTAAATTCGTTAGGGATTCCAGGACTAGTGTACCACAGAGTTTATCGAAGGGTTCAGTTACGCGAACACGTACAATTCGAACCACCTAAATTAAGAAATCGTTGAACAAAATGCCACCAAAAGGGGTTACGTACGTTATGGCGGGAAATGCTCCGTCACAGTCACACCTCCATTCCGCGCAAGCGCTAGCGCACGAGCACGACTGACCCAAGCGGGGTGTACCAACGCGACAAATCCTGTGACATTTAATAACCAGCTACGACGTGCTGAAATTTCGCCACCGTAACTTAAAATTTTGCCTGGACAAACTTTGATCCATTGTCATGTGTATTTAAATAGGTAAAATGATGAAATTATGCCAACATTGGCAAAAATGGGCTTTTTACCTGACTACGGTAAAGAAAAAAGTTTAACGCAAACGAAGTTCGCACCTTCTAGTTTAGTAAACATAAATAAATAAATATTATGGGACAATCATACATAAGTCGACCTAGTCCCAAACTAAGCAAAGCTTGTACTATGGGTACTAGGCGACGATATATATAGTATATAAAGACATAATATAGATAACATCCATGACCCAAGAACAAATATTCGAGTTCATCATACAAATATTTGCCCTGGCCAGGATAAAGTAATAAAATGAAGAAGATTAAGTACGATGACAGGAGCCAAGATTCACTTCTTTTTTTGAGTTCACTTCATAAAATGATCGCAAAATATATGTCAGTATTAAGTGGGAGTGTGGAAGGAGTGGTTATAAATTAACAAATTTTTGCTTTTAAACATTGTAGAAACCACAAACTCTTAGTATTTAAAACCGGCCAAGAGCATGTCGGGCCACGCTCAGTGTAGGGTTCCGTAGTTGCTCATCCTTCACAATAAACTGCTGTTTTAAGCCCGAGGTTTAAGTTAAGAAAGATTTTAAGCTCTATAAAAAGGTCGTAAACGCCCTAGAAACTGTAATCACTTATTACCTTCTGGAAGTCAACTTACGACCTTTAAAAGAAAAAATATGAAATTTGGCGATAACTCAAAAACGGCTCGACCGATATTGTTCAATATAGTTTTCATTGAAAGTACTTATAAGGCCTATCATTAGGTAACATGAATTTATTTTTCTGACCCGTGGTTGAAAAGTTAGAGGGGGGCACAATTTTTTTTTGTTTTTGGAGCGAATATTTATAAAACTGCTGACTTTATCAAAAAATAATCTTAGAAGACCCCTATTATTTTTACAAGAACTATTCAACGACACCCCACACACCAGTGTTGAAAAGAAAAAAAAAATTCACCCCCACTTTAGGTGTTCGAGAGCTACCCGAAAAAAATTTTTTTTTTTTTTTACCGTTCTGTCGGCGTTATACATACACATACTCATACCAAATTTCAGCTTTCTAGTACTAATCATCAGGGAGCTAAGCCGCGGACGGACGGACGGACGGACAGACGGACATGGCGAAACTATAAGGGTTCCTAGTTGACTACGGAACCCTAAAAATGAGAGCTTTGCAAGCATTAATTTGATTATGACATAGAAAACTTTAGTAGAAGAGTCTGATTTTTATAAGACTAATGTTGGGGCGCTTTAGAATATCGGGCACGTGAAACTATTCAAAAGTTAGAAAGTTTTTTTTAAATATTTTATAACTGTATTGATAGTGAATTCTAGGACTCTGTATGTTTTTAAGTTAGCTGTCACGTACCCAACAAAGTAGACGTTCTGTTGGAACGCCCCATTTTGAATAAATAAATATTAATAAATATCGGACAACCTCATACAAATCAATCTAGTCCCACAGTAAGCTCTAATAGGCTTGTGTTATAGACACTAGACGATGATAAACATACTTATATAGATAAATACATACTTAAATACAAATAACACCCATGACCCAGGCACAAATATTCGAGTTCATCACACAAATATTTGCTCTTACCGGGATTCGAACCCAGGACCGTCGGCTGCGTCGTCAATGTTGATGACGATGACGTGACATTAATAGTGCGTTACAAAATTTATTTCATTACCAGATGGTGCCCGCAATCCACGGATATATCCGTATTCTGCCGTGCTAAGGTAAAAGGCGACCTTTTTGTATGGAGCTCCATTAAAAGGTTGCCTTTTGCCTTAGAACTGCAGCATTAGTCTCCCGACTACTAATTTGAAATTAAATATAGCAAAAGTATCTCCTTAGAGGATCAATTGTCAATGTTTATTACTACAAGAAAGTAAAAACTATTTAAATAAAATATAAATTACATATTCATACCTATACATATATAGGCTGATGATAAATAATTACAACAATTCCAAACAATCACATAAAAAACATCTGTAATTTCAAATGACGAGGGATACTCATGTGTTTACGAATTGCCAAGCGTGAAACGCGGCTGCAGTAATGAGTAAAGTTTCGCAATAGCTGCGGCGCGATTCCCATTTGCATGCGTGGGTGTGTTTTGATTTGATTTTTACTGTTTTGTTGCTTTTGTCTGTAAATTGAAATTTGTAATTCATCGCCCTGTGTTCGGAAACAGAGGCTAATATTTTATAAATAAAGACTTGACGGATGTCAACAGCGAATCTGGCTCCATGAACTTCACGAGCGTCGATCATGTGCCCGAATGTGGCATGCAAAACTTGCAAGGCGCGCAATGCAATTCTCCTTTGTTATAATATTATATTATGTAATATTATAAATGCGAAAGCAACTCTGTCCTGTCTGTTACCTCTTCACGATTGAACTGTTGGACCTATGGCGATGATATTTTATATTGTGATAAGTTTTGTTTTTACTATCAAGTCGAGACGTGAATAGGATAGAAGCAACTGTCATTTCATATGCATTTTGATGTATGTATATGGAATAACTGTCACCCGATCTTAATCTCACTGCGGTCTTATAATATTACCCGAGCAAATCTGAGGTGGATCGCTAGTCCTCTAGACCGACTAAAATCGGATTACATTTTGATTGACGAAGGGATGCGGATTTTTTAAAGATAAGTTGTTTTTAGAAAATGGCTTAAGGAGCATAAGCAAATAACCTAAATAATCATAACTAGATATTAAAAAACTCTTAAGGTTGAATCGATTCCGACGACCTTAATCACAAACACAATTGGTCGCTGATCGCCTCGCACTTCACCTAGTTTTTCGCTTAAATTAAACCACAAGAGCACAAAATCGATGTCCCTTTCGCAAATCTGACGTAATAAAAAAACCGGATAAAGTGACGTTCCCGGGGGACGGCGGCAAGCGACGTTGTAACAGATATTAATGACTCCGGGAGCGATCGAAACATAACTCGGTTACACCATTGAAGGGGGATTTATTACCTGACTCTAACAGGACCATATTAACGGTTACACTGCAAACATTAAGTACCTAAATGGAGTGAGAAAACCGGGGAGTAATTTTCATGGGTAGATTTAACTGTTTATCCTCTCCAGCCAGTCTAAATAGTACAACTTGGCTTTGCGACATTGCATCGCCCGTCACTCTCACAGTACTGTGAAGAAAGAGACGGGCTAGCACAACTACGACCCTTGTCGCGCAGTATAGCGTTACTCGTCACTCTCTTATGGTACTTCATAGAAAGAGACAGGTATTATATCTCGCGCGAGAAAGAGTCACGTGTCATAGTTGTGCTAGAGGTGCAGTAACTACATACTTTCTCTGTCATTTATATAGTTACCGACTCAAATAACCTGGAAAAGTATAGTTTATTGCCCAAACAACACCGCTGTACTGATAAGGACATTTTCTATTTCGGATTCCTTTGCTAGGCATAATTATTGAAAGTCATATGGAAATGGTAGTATGAAAATAGTTCATGTGAAATCTAAAACCAATACGAATTATACAGGATTTTTGTGAAGCTTATCCAGTAGAACCTATACAGTAAATTGGGATACCTATCTATATATATATTACGCGAGGCCGATTTTTGTACATCCCATCAGATCTACAGTTATGGTCCGATTTTGATAAATGACATGTCATTAGATTCGTCTCATGCTGGAGATGTGCATAAAACTCTTGGAATTTTAATTTTATCCTGTAAAGATATTGAAAAATGGATTTGAAAAAACTACTGTGCGCTAACCACGTGACTTTGACCACGTGACCTGTGATCCCTATTTTGACATAAGATGACCAAATAATAATAAGCATGATTAGCTCACAAACCTGTAGTAAGTTGTTCAGCATGATGAAATATTATTTTTGAGTCGGCAACATAATATCCGCAACACTTAAAACATGTACGAATATGCAAAAATAATTTTACAGTTTGTTGACAATGAATGACAGTAACCATATTCTGACATCTTTTAATGTCTTTTTTATTGGGGGTTAGGTATTATGTCAATGCTCTAAATTGCCAGGTTGTTTTTCTTTTTAAAATGTTGATATGGAAACTTATACGCATACCTGTTAAAAATGTGGAGAAAAAAGCCGGTTAAGTGCGAGTTGGACTGGTGCTCGAAAGACTAGAAGAAACTGACCGTCATTCAAGAATAGATTATTAAAAAAAATAGTCAAACTAATTTAAACGTCATTCAAATATGTAAATTTATGGTAGATTATTATAAATATGATTATATAAGTCCATCAAAAAAATAATTCCCAGGAAAATGCCATGAGTTATGGTAAATTAAATGGTATTTTACAAGAAGAAACTTAGTCCTTCCGCTTGCATGTCGACGGGATGGGAAATGTGGCAGAGTTGAGAATATGGACGACTTGACAATGTAGATAAGTTGGGAATGTATCTACATTGGTAATATGGATGAGTTGGTAAAATGGACGAGTTGGAAATGTGGACGAGTAGGGAATATGAACGAGTTGGGAATATGGACGAGTTGGGAATGTGGATGAGTTGGCAAAATAAACAAGTTGAGAATACGGACGAGTGGGCAATGTGGACGAGTTGGGAATGTGGATGAGTTGGCAAAATAAACAAGTTGGGAACACGGACGAGTGGGCAATGTGGACGAGTTGAGAATATGGACGAGTTGGCAATGAAGACGACTTGGTAATACGGACGAGTTGTAGATATGGAAGATTTGGCAATAAAGACGAGCTGATAATAAGGACAAGTTGGTATTGTAGACGAGTTGGGTGTATCGTCGAGTTGGGACTATGGACGAGTTGGAAATGTGGATGAGTTGGCAATGTGGATGAGTTGGTAAAATTGACAAGTTGGGAAAATGGACAAGTGGGCACTATGGACGAGTTCGCATTATGGACGAGTTGGTAGTGAAGGCGAGTTGGTAATACGGATAAGTTGGCAATGAAGACGACTTGGTAATACGGACGAGTTGGTGATATGGAAGATTTGGCAATAAAGACGAGCTGATAATAAGGACAAGTTGGTATTGTAGACGAGTTGGGTGTATCGTCGAGTTGGGAATATGGACGAGTTGGAAATGTGGATGAGTTGGCAATGTGAATGAGTTGGTAAAATTGACAAGTTGAGAACATGGACAAGGGGGCAATGTGGACGAGTTCGTATTATGGACGAGTTGGCAATGAAGACGAGTTGGTAATACGGACAAGTTGGTATTATGGACGAGTTGTGAATATGGACGAGTTGGGAATGTGGATGAGTTGGCAAAATGAACAAGTTGGGAACACGGACGAGTGGGCAATGAAGACGACTTGGTAATACGGACGAGTTGTCAACGTGGACAAGTTAAGAATATGGACGAGTTGGCAATAAAGACGAGCTGATAATAAGGACGAGTTTGTATTGTAGACGAGTTGGGTGTATCGTCGAGTTGGGAATATGGACAAGTTAGAAATGTGGATGAGTTGGCAATGTGGACGACTTGGAATTGTGGACGAGGTGGCAATATGGACGAGTTGGAAATGTGGACGAGTTGGAAATGTGGACGAGTTGGAAATGTGGACGAGTTGTATTTGTGGACGACTTGGCATTGTGGACGAGCAAGTAATATGGACGCGTTGGCATTGTGGATGAGTTGGGAATATAAACGAGTTGGCAATGAAGACGAGTTGCTAATACGGACGAGTTGATAATATGGACGAGATTGGCAATAAAGATGAGTTAATAATAAGGACGAGTCGGTATTGTAGACGAGTTGGGTGTATGGGCGAGTTGGAAATGTGGACGAGTTAGCAATATGGATGAGTTGGCATTGTGGACGAGTTGGGAATATGGATGAGTTGGCAATAAAGACGAGTTGGTAATATGAACGAGTTGGCAATGTAGATGAGTTGGGTGTATGGACGAGTGGGCAATGTGAACGATTTGGCATTGTGTACGAGTTGAGAATGTGGACGAGTTGTATTTGTGGACGAGTTGGCATTCTGGACGAATAAGCAATATGGACGCGTTGGAATTGTGGACAAATTGGGAATATGGACGAGTTGCCAATGGAGACGAATTGGTAATATAGACGAGTTTGCAATGCAGATGAGTTGGGTGTATGAACGAGTTGGCAATGTGGACGTGTTGGGTGTATGGACAAGTTGGCATTATGACCCAGATGGGAATATAGACGAGCTGACATTGTGGACGAGTTGGCAATGTGGAATAATTAACATGTTACGCTAACATGCGAAACTTGATGGAGAAATAACCTACATATGATGCAAATTTCAAAAAATCGACGCGCTCAAGAATAAATCATATTTGAATTAATGACGTCTGGCTGATCATTCTTATTCTCATTCAAAATAAAAATTGTCAAATTCTGCTGTCAACAAAACAAATAGATTTTATAAGGTTTCCGTTTTTACCGAATATGGTAAGGAACCCTAAAATTAGGTTTATATTATAGGCTTGAGAGTATAGTTAGCATCTCCCTCACTCTTCTGTCAGACACAATTTCAATGAGAGGAAAGACACGAAAGTTTGAATTTGGAATTCTTCGTTTATTTTCTGTAACACTACCGGATTTCCATATTCTAGCGGCGGTTCGACGCCGCAACGGGTCTCTAGTACTAAAAAATATAGGCCAATTTTAGACAGTAATTTCATCCGTTTGGAAATATTTTATGGTGACGAAACTATTGACTTGATTTGTACTACGAAAGGACAAAGTAAAAGTCGAAAAATATAATATGAATAATTTTTCACTTGTGTCATATTGTCACAATCTAATTGTTTATTACGGTTTAGGAAACCTATTCCTGTAAATGGTTTTTGAATTAACATAGGTTGTAAAAAATCGGTACATCCTAATTACAGTGTAGTTAACATAAAAACCAGAAGGCGGTTACAACTTTGTTTAATGAAACACTTTTTTTCCAGTAACCTTACTTAACACGTTCACTGTTCGTGTCCCATTTGCGGGGTCACGGCAAGCATCTATTACAGAGACATAAGGTTCACATGTCAAACTGGGACAGTGAACGCGTGTTAACCGCAGTCGGATAAAGAGTATGTTTTACCCGTCTACCGGTGTACCAAACGCTTCTTCTGATAAAACAAAAACGTTAACTAGTGACTATACTAAGCTCTACTACTCGTATTTCATTTGAAAACCCATTGTTAAAGTAAGCAACAACAAAAAAAACAAAGAATTTCCCCCTTTATTGCGTAAGAAAGCTTTTCATCCCGGATAGATTGCGCTATCGGTACCTAAATATTTAACTACCCCAAAAATACGTCCTTTGCGCCACGCGGAAATCAAAACATTTCCGAGTAAATAATAAATACTGCGTCAAAAACTGCGGGCGAAGGGTTAATAAGAAGGCGTTTATAAGGAGTAATAATATAACCCGCCTGATACCTACGGCGCGTGTGCATGAATTATTTACTAAATTACTGCGCTTTTCTGATGCGGGTGGAGTTCTTATTGCTATTAGTGTTTACTTACATATAATAGGCGGTACTTGGGATTTGTACACACGTGGACACGTGCAGTTTAAAACCACAACACGTGCACGGGCAGTTTTTGAATGAATGAATGATACTACTGGATGGTAACAGAAGGTCTTACATTAATAACATGGTTCATAACATAATATAATCTATCGTTATAGGTATGTGAAGCTCGATTAAGTAACTATAAGATAATTATTGCATGCTATAATCCTTACAATTATACATTTTATATTGTTGTCTCATGTCAGCGTGTAAAACTTGTCATTGACAAGTATAAGCCATAGACCAGTTTCTTTTTATTAGGTTTTGAAAGCAGAAAGCCCTTCAGCCAAAAAGAAAGCAAACTGTCATGATGAACAGATATTTTGGAAAAATCATGGTAAGGAAAAATTCAAGAGCTGCTTTGTAGACCCATATTAGCAAGGATTATTGAAAAAAAAAATTGTCTTCTAAACACTTTAACCAGCCTATTTTCGCATTGCGAACAAAGAACTTCTAGTTTAATAATAATTTAAGAAAACGACAAAATAACGTTTGAATTTAATACACATTTTAAACAATTAAATCTAAATAACAATTACAACAATCAAGATAAAAAGTCACAGTTGCATTTATCATTTGAACAGAGCTGGCACTAAAAACCTTGTCATTCTATACCTGATAACAATTATGTACTTGTTTCGAAAAATAAACGAAAATACACTGGCATCTTACCCGAGTTACTTCGGAGAGATAGACGAAGCTGGCTTCTTTTGTTCTCTTCCAAATGGAATATTGACTTTTCTTGTTCTTCCATAAATAAAACAAGTGAAGGTACTTAAATCGGGCCGGTAGAGGTGGATCTCTGCAGAATTATTTTTTTAAATTGTCGGCATTTTATCAGACGACTTTGAAGTCTCAGAATACTGGCTGGGTTGCAAAAAATATATTCCTTGAGACTCTGGAATTCTCATCTAAGTATATCTAATATAAGGTGCCTCCACAGACGTCGTCAGCGCAAGAAAGAAAAGTCATAAACCTTATTTTTTCTTTTATCGTATCCTATAAGCTTTTGTGGTTATCCTACCCGAATTGATGAGGTCGTGAAGACATGTAATCCTATAAAAGAAAATGTCGGGTCGATTCACCTACCTTTTAGTAGTCTACTCTACCTAATTTTGTAAATTATTATTCCTATTGTTGTATAATTGTGTAGAAGTTGAAAATCAGACGTAAGCTACCGCCATATCAGCTGTATCAACAATACCGTGGCAGGACACAACATGTTGTGCCCTCGCCTATCGTCGGGGTCTCCCGAGTCCCGATATACAGGGTGATCAATCCAAATGGGTCAGTAGGGAGAAAACGAAAACTATAAGAGACAGGGAAATCTGTTCTTAGGAACCTGTTCTTATAAATCTCATACATAACCGGGAATTGAACCTATATATATTGTAACAGTCTTTACGGCGGTTTTGACCTGGTTATGTATGGAATTATCATGGTATAAGAAAATAAGGTATGGCAGTGGCACTCCGGAATGACAGGCGAGACTCACGCTATGATTGGTTGGTCGGTTCTGTCAATCCTTTTCTGTGTTGCCAGTGGTGCATCATAATACTCCCCGATTCTTTTGTTATCTGTATGAATCTCATAAAATTGTGAGTGTTTTAAGAGTTTGTGGTAAAGTATTTTATACTCAAAGCTCAACATTAACCTTTAAAGCTCGCACTTAAACATTTGCTTTTACTTAACACAGCCTGTCACTGTCACCCATAAAACAGAAAAGCGAGAGGGAAGCTTTGTGCATGTAGTGTGTATATGTGTAGCCTTATTTCCGTGCCGTTTTTTCCTTCACAGCAAAGCAACATAAATTGAAATGTTTTCCACGTTCCCGCATTTATTATTGACACGTTTAGCGTAGTCTATTGTTCAATGTCGGGAAATACAAATACCTACTCCGTACATAGACGTTTATATACTCGCGTACTTTAATCTGTCAATAAAATTATAATTTCACACACAAAATCACAATAACGCACTTTTTAATCCTGTACCAAAATTCTATACTCTATGGTACCCGCTACAGAACTTTAATATTTATAAGGCATCTCTTTACTCAACTCTAATAATTTCAAAAAGAGAACATCATCATCATCATTGATTTAAACAAAAAGCACGCTTCACCCGTTCACTGCTTGGTCGAAATTACTTGTCAAAAATTTAACCAATCACGAGGCACCCGCCATGACCATCGCGATCATGTTTTTTTCAATAGGTTAGTTTTAGTAGAACGAAAAACGTTACATCAAAAATAAAAAAAATCATAATGGGGAATGACGATTAAAGTAAAAAATGTTTTTCTGTTTTTTGCTCGTCTAAAAAGTATTGTGTGCAATAGTTACACAATTAGGTCTTAAAATCTCGTACCTTACTTAGGCCACTCGGCAAACCTCGTGACCTAAACGCGGTAGGTACTCGACTTTAAGAACCTTCATTGTTGCATAAAATACTATTTCAACAATAATGTAATTTTTTTAACCATATTTTGGCTATTAAAATATATCCATTTGTTTTTAGTCCGTTACAGGCCTCCCTCTCTCTATCTTTGAGTAATTTGCGCTTTGTCTGTCAAACACGAACCCCACGCTCGTAACAATATTATTCTAAGATCACGATATAAAACGACCTTCACCGAGATGTTTATTTGATGAAATGTATTTATATTTAATTTAAGTAATATATCAATAAATATATTGCATATGGGTTGCCTAACAAATTTTAGTCCAGGGTATGTTTAATTAATAATAAAAAAAATTTTTTAAACATTTCACCGGTTTGATTAATATTAGATAAATTCTATACCAATAGAAAGTATGAAGCCCATAGAATATGCAAACGTTAGGTTGCTTATTCTTTCCCCGTCACAACTATCGGGTATCCAGGTATAAACAGGTAAATCTCTACCTGCCACCTACTGACTACCACCTACTCACGTAAAAAATTGTCGGGCCGTTCCTGACAATTTTTTACGTGAGTTTATACCGTTTTTATAATTAGTAAATCTCTACCTACTAGGATTTTGCAACGGTCTGATTATTGAATTGAAATTAAATAAAATTAAGATTATTATATTATGAATTTATCTAATAATCAAACCGGTGAAATGTTGTTTTTTTTTGTTATTTTTAACTAAACATACCCTGGACTAAAATTTGTTAGACAACCCATATGCAATATATTTATTGACATACTTATTAAATTAAATCCATACTAATATTATAAATGCGAAAGTGCGTCTGTCTGTCTGTCTGTCTGTCTGTCTGTCTGTTACCTCTTCCCGCTTAAACCGCTGAACCGACTTAGATGAAATTTGGTATGGAGATAGTTTGAGACCCGGGAAAGGACATAGGATACTTTTTATCCCGAAAAAATGTAGTGTTCCCGTGGGATGAGCGGGTAACACCGCGGGGCACAGCTAGTATAAAATAAAATAATTTCATCAAATAAACATCTCGGTGAAGGTCGTTTTATATCGGTATCCTATACCACAAGAAACGGGTTTGCTCACGTCGTAAAAGGTTCGCGACTCATCACCAGGAGCGCCGATCTAGCAGACGCTCGGCTGCTAGATCGTTGGCGGTGACAGAGCGTTGTGTGTTCGATTGGCCGCCGCCACGACTGATCGACGCTTCTGACGATGAATCGTGAACCTGATACTGACGTGATACATTCGAAACGTGTTTATTTCCTATATATTTTGAGATTCACGGGAGTTATTTATGTAAAATAATATGGGTAATTACGTCTCTCAGAATCCGGTTAGTAAAAACAAACATTTATGATGTGTTTCCAAACAAACAATGTAATAGGATCGAATGGAGAAAAGAAGGGGAGGCCTTTGCCCAGCAGTGGGACACCTAAACGGCTATAAAAAAAAATAAAAAAATGTGTCTGAATTGAAATTAAACTTACTAACCCGATTCCCACGGGCTTGTCCACTTCAGGACAATTGAGCGCCATTTATAACCGCTGAGTCTTTGTTTGTCGCTACGCCACTGCTAAATCTACGAATATTCATCTCAACGTTACTTGAGGCCTTATTCCTTTTAAAATGATGATTGTTTAGACATTTTTCTCTATGATGAAACATGTTTCTTAACATATTATTGATGTTACTGCCTAGAAGAGGGCTATTGGGAATTATTGAAATATATTTGAAACCTATAGTTTGAGTTTTTCATTGATAATTTTTGTTTCAAAAACTACTCGAAATTGACAAAATACACGCGGAAAATTAGCTTTTACAACTTATTTTCGACTGCACGCAATTAAAGCATGAAATAGCTATGTTACTACCTAGAACTCAGGGAAAAGTATTCACTTAAAAAAGTTGGTTGAAATTATCAATCTATTTGTCATAATATGATAAAAAAAATCTTACAAGGAATAAGGCCTCTTAATAGAGCACATCACTAACGTAAACTATCGTAACCTTGTACACGTGTCATAAGAAACGTCGAATATCAAATATATTGAAGCATTACCTCCAAATTATCTTATTTATTAACCACTCAACATAATTACGGTGATCAACGAAAATAAGAATAGGTTCCCCTTAGTGCGAAGCGTTTGTCAGTTGTTTAGGCGTTTCTCTTCGTTATCTTCAGGAAAGGGCAGAGGTCATGACGTGTAAGACGTATTGTGTTATAAGCAGCGACCATTTGTTCCGCCTCGTGACCAAAAGGACGTAACTGAACGCGTTTTCTTATACAAAAAACCCCTTTGGAATCCACGGCTGCTTTATAAAAATGACTCTCTATGATAACAAGCGGAAAGTGACGCGACCCATGAATTCTGGCTGCCCTCACAATCTGTTTAGCATTATTAGGCTAAGCCGGGTAATTTTAATGTTGCACTTAGGAAACATTGCTTTCCGCAAACTGACTGTGATATAAATTCATAGAAGGGTTTTAATGTTTAACAAAATGAAACGACTAGAAAGCGCCTGCAAACTTCGTCAGCGTGGAAGAAAAAGGCACGAAGCGATTTTTTTCTTCTCTGTAGTCGGGTACAGGTACAAAGTATCCTTTAACCTTCTTGAGAAAAGAAACTGCATCGTCGCAGCTGCAGCCGTTTAGTTGTGATTAAAGTATCATAGGAAGACACAGCGTGGGAGGCGGGCAGAAATTGGATGAGGGCGGCGCAAGACTGATCGTTGTTGAGAACTTAAGGGAGGCCTTTGTCCAGCAGTGGACGAGACTGATTATGATGATGACGATAATGATAATATCATTGTAATTTGCTACTAGTGAGATTTAGTTATTTGATATGATTGATTGATGTGGCTGGCTATCACAGGCTCTAGTGTATGATTGTTTTTTAAGTTAAAGAGTGCGAGTCGGACTCGCGCACTGAGGGTTCCGCGCAAACTTTGAAATCACTGCATATAAGTAAAAAAGATAGACTGTACTTAGCGACAAACTTAGCTTTACCGTTGAAAAACTGTTGTCCCCTGACGAAGACATGGTCGGGGTTTGTTTACTGGTGTTACTTATGTATAAACTTTTTGTCAAATTTTATGATTCTAGGTCAACGGGAAGTACTTACTCTAAAGTTTTTGATTTTATTACCAGCGTAGCATAAAGGCTCCTATTTTTTGATTGATTTGTTTTTCCAAACCGAAGTAGAAATAAGTATTTGATATTAATTTCAGTATGATACGCGTTCCTGAAAAAAGGTCTTGATAGACAGGCAGTCAGAAGACGGACAACAAAGTGATCCTATACGGCATCCGTTTTTTCCGATCGAGGTACGGAACCCTAAAAAACGTTTCGTTGTGTTGGAGTTCGTTACAATTTGGAGTGAAAGTCGAGAGGGATTATTAAAAAAATTCCAATTAGAGGAGAAATATCCAAATAAATAAATGATATTCTACTCTTTCAAGAACCGATTGTAAACATAATATCGTTTGTTAAAAAGGGATCTCAACAAGTAATTGTTAATTAATTACTTTTAAATCGGCAGTCTAATTCAGAAACGTTTACTTATACTCGTAAAACTCGGTTCTAAACAGGGCAAAGCTGAGATTGTTCCCGTAATTTTCTACCAGTTACCACCTAAACCTACTGGCCGGTTTAATTATTTTTATACATAATTTATTTCCCTTGACAGATAATAAATCAAATACAGGCGTGATTAAGCATAATGGTGAACGTAATAGAAAACAGGAAGCTATAAATTATACCGCCTTCCAAAGAGTAACGATGTAAGTATACATAAAACTAAGACTAATATAACCCCTTTTTCTTCTGTGATTGTTGTTTAGTAGGTATAACTCACGGTTGATGCGATGGAAGATTTAATATAAGCGTTCATTCGCTTGTTTTTTCAGTCTGTGAGAAAAATAAAGCTAATTTCTTCAATAACTGGATACTTTCTACTGCTCTAATCTTCTTTGGTCGGGATAGGTTTCCTTCCTACGGTAAATGGAGCTTCGATAACATTTTGTACTTAAAAGGAAGTGCTGAGATTTATGATGCTGCCACTGAGTTTTATTTATGTGAGGTGCATAATATTGTTTTCACGTCTCGCTCGAAAAGTACGTTTTTTAGCTTCGCGAATCGGGCCTAAGTGGTCGTTTTAACCCTAGGGTTTAAATGGAAACCACACTAATTATATAATAATTTATATGAAAATTACAAAGAGGACTTGTTACCGGCCAGCAATGTACATATCAACTAGATACATATAGTAAAAAACAAACCAACCTGGTCAGATCGTCATAAATTTCTGATCGTCTGGTAGCCTTATAATTATATAATTAAAAATTGCGCAATTAGACGCCTGTTTAAGATCTGACGCTTAAAGGCGTTTTTCTGATAAGTATTATAGATAATTGTCTAAGCACCTAAAGTCCCATATTTTAATGATTTTTTTTAAGTGTATTTCAGTTGTAGCACGGGGCTGAAAACCAATGCGTATCATAATTGCTTATTTTTAAACCGTTGTCAAACAATCTACAATTTCTCTATAGTTGGTAATTTTTTCACGCAATCCAAATCTGAGGAGAATGAATAAAATATCAAAGTTTCAAAAAATGACCTACTTAGTCCCAATTTAAGCTCAAGCTGGCTTTTTGACGCATAGTTGATGATATAAAAACTCTAAAATTATATAGAAAACTATTCGGGGGTATTTTAGGAAAATAATTAATTGCTCTTAAGACGTACGAAAATTCGGGCATTAATCATAAATAAATAGTTTTTCCCACAAAACAAAGGCCATACATGCCTTGTCCGTTGCGTAAACCTATGTTTATCATCAAATGAGAGTGAGAGTAAGTATGTTTACTAACATCAAATAATCTTTGCCGGCGAGCAAATAAATAATACTTATATTAACAACAACCTTAATATACCCCAGTCATTAGAGATCGATATCCATGTTTGCTCCATTAACTTGCCGATGGGGAAATCTGCTAACAGATTGACTAAATGAGCAAACGGCTTAACGCGGCCTTATTAGCGGGGTGAACCCTCTTGTGACGCGTAAGCTGTGGCTTAGATTGAAGATATCGGTGTATTGACTCGGGGATTATGGAGTAAGCGCTTCTTTGTAAAGCGTATTCTGCGACTGTGACGAACTAGATATTAATACAGCGGGGCCAGCATATCTTGCCGCGGCTTCGTCGCGCGCCTCAACGTCACCTGTCTTACTCGTACAGTATTGACAGGAAAGAGACAGGTAGTAATTGTCGCGCCTCAAGGAGTCGCGTGTCACAGTTATGCTAGACGTTGATAATGCTGCGACATATAGTGCCTGCCCGTTCTCTTGCACAATAAAGGTGTTAACAACTGGTGTCGCAAATATAAATCTATCATTATCACCTTACCAATTATTATGGAGCGTAAAAGGGAAGGACTGCAGCATCTTTCATAGGTAAGCAGTAAATAATAGTTCCAATGTCATCCGCAAAAGCGCTAGGGTATCAAAAAGTATTGAAGAATTCCAAGTTTTAGACGGAGTGAACTGTGTCGAATTGAGTTTTTTAATATTTTAGATGATCAGAGTAATTCCTACATAGTGCCTTTGAGTAATACAAATGTACAGAAAAAAATTGCAGAATTAAGTTTTATAAAAAATGTATAAGAATACTGTTGATAAGTAATTGACTTTCAGCCACAGTAGCGCCACCACATTAACACCTTTTAGCATACACTTTTGGATATATGAAGATGCCGCTTCTCCGGTTTCAATCCAAATTACCAATACTTGAATTTGACATTTACAGTGCTGCCACCTGGTTCGTCCACGTTCCCTATAAATGGAAAAGTTGACATGACATTCGATGCTAGCCTAGAGGCTTAAATTATTATCACTTGCTGCACGAAGTTATAATAAGATGTTTCGAGCACTAGAAGGAAAAAAAGACTTTACTTTGATGTTAATTGTACATCAGATCTCTGATTTAAGCTGGACATAGCACACTATTAAAAGTTTGCGCAGACTCAATAAATAATCCTCTAGTCCACTACACTATCTTATGTAAGAAATGTCTTAACAACCATACTTTTTGTAAAGACATAGGATCTTTTGTGCCAGCAGTCCAGCCTCGCGGGACCAATCGGTAAAACTTTTACCTTCTTACTTTCCACTTTCTGTATAGAATTGTTTAGTTTGCTGTTGGTTGTCACGGCTTAATTTATGGTCAGTTTGTACACTGAACACTTATTTATGTACGTACGTGACTTAGAAACTTAGTTTTCAGATTTGGTAAGAAGAAAACTACTTACTAAGCCATATTAAAATACATACCAAACGGGTTTACACACGTCGTAGAAGGTGGATCGCTCGACATGTTTCGAATCGGATAAATAATCGGTTTTAAATGAAAATGAAAAGCCAAGCGATGTAGCATCCAAAGGGCTTAGGCCGCGACTGATCGGCTCTCCTGATGATGAATCGCGAATTGATTCGAAATATATCGCAATATTCTACTTAAACAACGCGAGTAAACCCGTTTGACATATAGATCCATAATTTGGTGAATAACGTGAATACTATATTGAAGCAGACTCCATAAATTCATTGAGCTTTAACCATCAAGTTGAGTATTCGTCTGCTGACTTAGCAAATTGACGTGTGCTCAATTTGACGTTCGCAGCATCAGCGTTCATCCGACAGGAACTGATCATACACGGGGGGAATGGGGCGGAAAACTGGCCCGAAATGTACGGAATACCAATACATTTGCAGCTTATGGTAAACTAGTATTTGGGTATTCAGAGACAGTACAATAAAACCGAAGTATCGTGTCAGGGGCATTGTAGCTTCTAAACGGATGACCCGATTTTGATTGATTAAAGTAGTTTATTCTTCTATGAAAAAAAACAAATATTGCGTGCAATTCATTTGTGCGACAGAGTTGTCACATAGTTAAACACTACAGAAGATGCTTTCATTTGACCTTCGAAAAAGCCGCCTGATAACTGTATTTTATTTGTTGTTTAATTTATTTATAACTAAGGCCTCCCCTATAGCTCGCCAAAGAGCAGTACGATCACAGACAACCCCCACTAGACGGAGCATGTAAGGCGACCCGCGCGCACCAACGATATGGTACGGCAGAACATTAAAGTATCAACACGGCGGCCACCGTTTAGTTGCGTCCATGTTTATGATCCATGCGTACGTCAACGAGAAAAGAAATTAAATAAATAACATGGTAAATTGTAGTGTTAAGTGGTGTAGAGAGACCTCAAAAACATGGACGCAACTAAACGGTGGCCGCCGTGTTGATCTTTAATGTTCTGCCGTACCATATCGTTGGTGCGCGCGGGTCGCCTTATATGCTCCGTCTAGTGGGGGTTGTCTGTGAGTACGATGCAGAACACGTATGGCAGTCATCTCATCACACCGAAATGGCTGGACGGATTTTAACCAATTTTGGTACAGCTATCACTGTAAGGAGAAGAAGGTTTCACTCAGCCGAAGTTGCACCTTCTAATTGCAAACATTTCCATGTCTTTATGAAATAAATTATAATCTTAATCTGTGCATGACCTATTTGTGGGGCATCACCCCCGTGTCAAGCGTGTTTCGCTTATCCCTATAGAAACGGGCCTTTTCCCGGCGGACGAACGCAACATTTGATCTCTATGCCAAAATACTTACAATAAACCTAAATAGATGACCCCACGGGCTTGACGTTTCTTGTGAAATCGCTTATTCACCTTTAAATTACAACTTGTTAATGTTACTTAAGAGGCCTTATTCCTTTTAAAATGCTGATTGTTTTTGACGGTATTCTCTATGATCATACATGTTTCTTAACACATTATTGATGTTACTACCTAGATCAGGGCTATTTGGATTTATTGGTATATATTTGAAACCTATAGTTTGAATTTTTCATTGTCAATTTTTGTTTCAAAACCTACTCGAAAACAACAAACTTCACGTAGAAAATTAGTTTTTTTAACTTATTTTGAGCTGCATGCAATGAAAGCATAAATTAGCTATGTTACTACGTAGAACTCGGGGAAAAATATTTTCACTTCAAAAAGTTGGCATCATATGAAAAAAATAAAATATGTTAATGGAATAAGGCCTCTTAATACGGTTTTAAACAATATGCGATCTTATTGCTAAGGAGCGATCTCTTCCACACATATATCAATGACCATTGTCAAATATATCATGAGTAAAGGATGTTAACCGTATCTGAGCAGAGGACAAACGCACGACGACGAGCAAAAGCGAAGTGCGAGGGCAATATCTTACCTTTCATCGAAGCGGTTCGTCGTCTTTTTAACCCCTTTACATATTACGTTTACCTACATTTACCAAAACCAAATAATCTACCTATACAATAGCATTATATAAAAATGTTAAGCCAAAATCCAATCATTACTACAATAATAAGTATACAAACCCCTTTGATGATTCAATTTTTAATCCGTAAGGTTGAACTGGGAATAGTGACAGCCAGCCGGAAATCCGTTATTGGCTGGAAGAGCGTGGTTGGTTTCCGCCGACGATGGCTCTAACCAACCCCACCGCGCCGCAGGCTCGCGGTCGACAACACAGAGATAAACCGATTTACGACTTCAAAAATGAAAGTGTCGTAAGATTTGTACTCCAGACTAACCTTTTAGAATGTACTTTTGAAAAGTTTATCCATAAAAATTATTATTTTGGTCGTATGATGTTGAAGTTTATGTATAATGTTTTAGTCGGTAGGTATTTTTTTTGTTTAAGCTTTTTGTGTTCGTGATAAACTTAATTATTATTATTTAGAGATATGGGTGTTGCGTTTGTCTGATATTTATTATCATCATCATCATCATCATCATCATCTCAGCCATAGGACGTCCACTGCTGAACATAGGCCTCTCCTTTGGACTTCCATATATACCGGTTGGAAGCGACCTGCATCCAGCGCCTTCCGGCGACCTTTATAAGGTCATCTGTCCATCTTGTAGGTGGACGTCCTACGCTGCGCTTGCTGGTCCGAGGTCTCCACTCGACCCATCGGCCATCTGCTCTGCGTGCTATGTGGCCTGCCCATTGCCACTTCAACTTGCTAATCCGGTGAGCTATATCGGTCACTTTAGTTCGTCTACGGATTTCCTCATTTCTGATTCGATCACGTAGAGACACCCCGAGCATAGCCCTCTCCATTGCTCGTTGAGCGACTTTGAGCTTTGAGATGAGGCCGATAGTGAAAGACCACGTTTCAGTGCCGTAAGTCATCACTGGTAACACACATTGGTTGAAGACTTTCGTCTTGAGGCACTGAGGTATGTCGGACGAAAAGACATTGCGTAGTTTCCCGAACGCTGCCCAGCCGAGTTGGATTCGGCGGTTGACCTCTTTCTCGAAGTTGGACCTACCTAATTGGACCACTTGTCCTAGGTAGATGTATGAGTCAATAACTTCGAGTACCGAGTTTTCAACAGAGACTGGGATGGGCACAACCTTGGCATTTGACATGAGTTTCGATAGACAAATGTCAAATTCTATTGGATCGTAGTTGATATTTATTATATTTACTACTAATTACGATTTATTTACCATTCCCGATTTTTGAAGACGTTGTTCATGCTAAATTATCGCCATTTGCACATTTCGCAAAATGAAATAGAGGCTTGCCGTCGCTACGAACTCATGCTACGCCGTAGGCGCCTACGAACCGCTACGAATTAACTTGCGCTCAAAATGTAAGTGCAAATTGGGGCACTCTGCACCGCATCAGTTAGAAAAGACGCCCAAGTCATTAAAAGTGCGGTGTAGTTACGCTGCTTCGGTACCCACATTTATAAGTACTTTTGCATCAAACGGTTAGCCACTATAGTCGCTTAGTGTACAAAATTATGGAAGTTTCTAAGAATCATGCACTATTTCTAAAGTTAAAATTAAGTAATCGAATTTAAATTATAAAAGTCTTCGTTCTAGCGTTGCTTCTTCAAATTGAACATTTTAATAGCACGATTCATATAATTCTTGTAACGTGTAGGCATTGATAATATCGTAACGCCATCTCTTAGATAATGTAACAGAATCTAGATCGTAGGAGGGGTTTCTGCAATGTTAATCTTAAGTTTTTACTGTAGACATTTTGTTTTATTACTGGGTACTTGTTTTTGTATTTTAGTATGGGTATCTGACCTGTACAATAACTTAATTTATTTATTATTTAATTTAATTTACATTACTTAAGCCACATTTAAGTTTGGAAGAATAGTGATAAAAATAGCGACGTGTTTACGTAGCTCAGAAGGAATAAATAGCTTGCATAATAAAGATATTAATATAATGGCGTGCAGTGGGTGTGAATGATTTTATTCAAATACCTAATTATTTTCTTCGAATCCCTCCATTTAGTATCAACCCACGACTGAATGATTCATAACAGGTCTTATAAATAAACCACACACCCCCACACATCCTCCACAACCATATTATTTCTGTCTCGTAAAAAACGCCATCAATTCACCTATTTTTAACCACCGACAAAAATATCTGTGTGTCTGTATGTTGCATCGTAGCTCCCAAACGGATGGTCCGATTTGAATGCATTTTTTTTATCGAAAGCCTTGTCTGTCGCGATAGTTCTTAGCTATGTTTGGTTTGGTCAGGGGTTTTCAATTTTTAAGGTTATTGGAAATTGTATTGGAATTTCTTTAGTTTCCTGATAATGACTTGCCACTTATACTACACATTGATTGGTATTTATTTCTACGTTAGTACTCGTATGTGTGTATCTGTATACTTCCACAAAGGAGTGTGGGACTATCTAGACGAATTTTATGGCCGCTCGTTCCTATTGGTTCCATGTTTTTGTAGAACAAATGCTTAGATACAAGTGGCAATAAAGACCTCTACCTAGTGGAACGTTAGGTCAAAGAAAGATCGTAAACCGCAGGATCTGAAGGCTGTACATTGTCTGTATAGATATTAAACTAAATATACACAAAAATATCACGTTAGTAGCATACTGCACCTCGGTTCGCAGGTTTAGAGATGTCAAACATACATTATCTGATTTTAATGTGATGTTTTATTTTTTCCAGGTAAAATTCCAATCTTGACGTCAATATGGGGTTAACATCAACTAGTGCTAGACTCAAGTTGCAGGTTAGTCATCCCCGGACGGTGAATAGCCTTACTTGATTAATTTTAGAGATTTCAAATGAAGTCTCCATGGAACATCATTAGCCTGCAGGGTTATGGTAATAGTAGCTAGTACGCGCCACGAGCGACCGTAATAGTATATATATAGCTGCAGCCAGTCTCACCAATGTGCTCAACTCCGCCTTCTGCTTCTGTTTGGCAAAACGGCGCGCATGTATCGGTCGGTCGGTCGCCTTGTCTTGCGACGCCCCCCACAATCAATTGCGCTGCATTCTACTCAAACAACTAATCAAATACAGTTCTCAGGTGGCTTTTGCAAAGATCAGAGAGAGAACCTTTTATTCAGTAGCAGTGCCGTGGTATTGTAATCTGCGGTACGATTAGCTGAAATCTGAAATAGTAAGTAGTTCGCATGGACTAACCTTACAACGAAACAATAACTTGTTTTCTCAGTAATATTGCCGCTATTTGAGGGTACAATGAAACAAATAGTTCCAATTTACCCCGCGCTCGCCGTGTGGTTCAGAGGCTGACAAATCACCGACGACGAGTGATTGAGTCGGCAGCGTATGCTACTCACACTCAGTCTCAATCGATAACCTTAAGAGGCTTTTAAGAGGTTTTTTTTATACGTTTGTGAAAGCATTCGCAAAGAAAAGTAATCCTTTGTCATTGCTTCGCGGTTCATCGCCTTTTGACGGCGTGCAGCGGTTACAAGCTCGTGGCGCTTAAGTTATTAATTATTTTATTATTACCGTCCGGGCCCGTGGTTCGTGGGTGGACGTTTAGGAGTTTTAATTTCTCGCTGTCCGATCACTTGGAGTATTAAGAAAAAATAATCTCGTAGTTTGACTAAGGTAATTGTCTAATGGCGTAAGAGTACCCAACAGTTAGTCAGTTATTGGTTTGTGGCAGTCTTCACCCGGTGATTGTCTTACCCCAACTTACCTTATTTAAACACGTATAATCCTAATATTCTATTACTTCAACCGTCGTCGAACCACGAGAATAAAAAAAAATACCACCTATTTTGAATAAATGATGGCAACTCAGAGAGAACATGTCGGACAAGGCGGTCGACCCACGTGGGCGGAGGGTAATAAAATAATAACTTAAGCGCCACAACCTCATACCTGACTCACACTGGCCAGTTTTTTGTTACAGATTTATTTTTATAGATATTTTATACTAACACATCTTGATTTGATTAGCATTGTGTAGCATGGTACTGAAAATGGTTTCATATTTAGTTGAAACCATTCTCAATACCCACTACCATGCTACACAATGCTTATATTTATACTCGTTCCAAGGTGCCCATTCATCCGATGTTAACATCTTTACGTACAAATAAATTAATTCTAGAACGGTCGTTTGGACAAGGCCTCGGATTGGGTGCAAAAACTTAATTGCGTTGGAAACAGCTCGGTTCCGCTCGTCGGAAATGGGCGGCGACTGTCATCGGTTGGCCTCGCCTGGGTTAGGCCGAATTGAATGTTGCATATACAATTTTTCATACACCACCATTTTGACACCGTAAGGTTAGGTTATTATTTGTAGACTATTTGGAAAGCAGGGGGCTATTTGTAAATTTGTAAATTAGAGGTTTTAAGCCCTAAATATATTATTAGAAAAAATATCATCCTCCTAGCCTTCGTCCCATTTTTTGAGAATGAATTCTCAATCGGGGTCGGCTACCTAAATCCCAAGATGTGGCGTAGGCACTAGCTTTTACGAAAGCGACTGCCATCTGACCTTCCAACCCAGAGGGGAAACTATAGGCCTTATTGGGCTTAGGCGGTTTCCTCACGATGTTTTCCTTCACCGAAAAGCGAGTGGATTAGAAAAAATATCATATATCTGAAAACGTATGTTTCTAATATTCCTATGGTAGAAAAATCGAGCTTAAAGCGTTTTATTGCTCCGTACCAAATAACCCAAGGATGGGTTCCAAATAGCCTCTCCTTACGGCACATTTACGTCATTTCGTTCTTACTTGTCTAATTTAGCAAATAAGTTGCTAACAGTGCGTCTTTTTTTTCTCTAAAACTGTATTTTTTTAAATGAAGTAGCCTGTGTCACGTACGTCACGATGCCAAGTTTATAAATGAAATTGATTTATTTCATTTGCGAGGAAATAACGGGCTTTCGCAATAAGTGTCAATTTTGAGTCTAGAATCTTGTTTATTAAATAAGACAAGTAAGAACTAAAAAAAGTCACAATAACCACTTATCATCGCACCATCCAATAATAAACTGAATAATAGAAGCTAACTACCATAAATATACTTTGGAAGATTTTAAGAAGAGACTATGTATTTTTTTATGAGGGCGCATTTTTACAATAAATTTTTATGTTATCATCATTAGTTAGTATTTTACTAAAAACTTCATTTATGGAACCTTTTTGGCCTTTTTGAAAAGAAACTGTTTTTTTTTAAAGAAAAATAAACTTAATCGATAATCATGATTAACTTTAGCTTAACCAGTTAGCGGCACTTAATTTATGTATCGCAAACAACTTCAGCTCATGTGTCGACGAAAGTTTGAACATGCGTTTTTATTTCGAGATAAATGTGGAGTAATTTCGCGCAGTATCCAAACTTCCTGGTGTATAGGGTTGCCAGATGATATACTTGATACATCGTAATAATTAAGTATATCCTTTTCCCACCCGTAATTTTAAGATCTGAGAGATTTGTTTTATCATACGCGACGAGCTATGGTTCTCATTTGAAATCGGTTTTTATATAATTTCGTAATCCTAACATGATTGAACCATTGTGATGTACCCACAAAAATAATAAGACATTAAAGCCTGACCAGAAATATATGAGGATTGTCAAGAGGGCGCAATTTACAAGATTTATATGGCAACAATTTTGCAACCAATCGCAACACACTATAATGACCTCAGTTTAAATACCTATGGTAACCTCGTAATATTGTGTTTTTTGTGTAATAGACACGTTACACTTTATTTATAATATCACGTTCACGACTGTGAATGGTTTTCGGCATTTTCTTTGGGTATTTTTAAATATATGTCTTTTAAAAAAACCAGCACGAATGACGTTGACATTGTTGATAACCATCATAAAATCATTGCCAGTGTAAGAAATTAGTTCCAGTGAAATTCCGCAATATGGCGCATCCTCATATATTTCTGGTCAGGCTTTACATGTTTTACATAGAAAACTACCCTGAGTCTCAGACACATTAAAATACAGAAACGGGTTTACTCACGTTGTCGAAGTCGAATATCGGTCGACATTATATGTTTCATAAATTTATATGTTACTAGCGACTCGCCCCGGCTTCGCACGGGTGCAATGCTGATAAATTATGCATGTATTATAAATACATATAAACCTTCTTCTTGAATCACTCTATCTATTAAAAAACCGCATCAAAATCCGTGGCATAGTTTTAAATATATAAGCATACAAAGGGACAGACAGACAGCAGCGTCTTTGTTTTATACTATGTAGTAATTATTGTCTTTTCCCTTCCAAAATTGTGACCTAACTAGCAACCCTAACCACAACTCATTCATACTTATAAGAGCTCTATAGAGCTCTTGGCCGAAAGCCGAAACTGAACTTTGGCGACCCTACTCGTTAAAATGTGTCAGAGCGCGTTTGCAAATATTATCACAAGAAAGCCGTTGTTTGCAAGTGTAAGCGACGATGATTAACGTTGGTTCAGTCATTATACAGTTAGGCGTGATATTATAATGATGCCTTACGCGTTACGCTTATGCGGAACAGGGCGCCTAAGATGGTTGCCTTTATCACGTGATAAATAAGTGACAAAGCATCTGTCACTCACACTCGCATTTTGACAAAAAGTGACGGATGCTTTGTCACTTATTTATTAATCAATTATAGGCCCGCAGAAGACGGTTGACGAGTAGTTGATAACATGAAGTAATTTGACAGATAAAGATAATTTTATTGTCAAAAAGAACAATCAGTAGAAACCCCTGACTTCTGAGCCTAAATCCCTGTGTTACAGAAGTTATAAATTGCCTTACTGGAAACTGTAAAAATGTAGACGAGGTACAGACAGTGAACATTGAAGATCAATAATATAAGATAAGTGCAATAACTTCATAGAAACTTCGCACTAATGGATCCTTTTTGACATTTCATAGTGACTAGTTGATTTGATCTGTCATATACCTATACCGTATTATTGTGTCAAAAACTTACATTTCGGTACATCGGATTTTATGAAATGTTAAAAAACAATCTGTTAGAGTGCAGTTTCTTTGAAGATACTGGCTTATGACGTCATAAAAATGAGTACTCAAAACACATCTTATTTTTGCTTCTTGACCAATTAAAAATAGAATAATGACCAAAACTTAGTAGTAATTAATTTGGTTCCGCGTATTTTTGAATGTGTGTTTAGTGGTTTCAATGATATACTTTATTTTCACTATAGTCAAAATACCGTATTGATCGAATAGCAGAGGATTTATAATCCAGTAAATGGTAGGGGCAAGTGCTGTACCTGTGGACGGTTTTACCTGTGGACACTACTCATACCAAGAAAACGAATAACCATAGACCAATAGCAATCACTTATTTGAAAAGCATTTTTTTCATATGGCAACACTAGCTAGACGCCATCTTTAAGGATGGCAGAAACTGAATGTTTTATGGCTGCCGAAAGTTTTTGTGACAAAAAGTAAGTTTTTTTCCTTCTTTTTAAGTATGTTTAATGCAAAATCTGCAAATGTTACGGGTGTCTTTGCAGTGGCATATTAATTTATGTGGTGTAAACGTTATTTCTACAAGATTTCGTTAGTCGTAGGTAGCATTAATAGTGACCGGTATGAATTCAAAATTAAAACCGCCGAAATTGTACCTGTGGACACCTCCGTAAATGTACCTGTGGACTGTCCATAGGTACAATTAGACTGAATGTTCCTGTGGACAGTAAAATTAATATTTTTGTTTTATTTAGTGCCTCGTAGTAAAACTGGGAAAAAAGAGACAAGGTATGCCTGGACATTCTGACTTCAGTAAGGAAAGCCATAGAGACGTTTAAAATCCCAAATTCGACAATTTTTAAATACAAAAAAAAACATTAGTTACTGTCGAAATATTGGTGAAGAAGGCTTAGAACTCCTCAAAAATGATATCAGGAGGATCTTTAGCAATACTGAGGAGCAACAGCTGTATGATTACTTAACATTATGTTGTTATTGATTGTTGATTATTTTTCATAAAGAAAATGAGGTTTTCCTTAAGAATGTAAAGTGTCAAACGATGATTATGCTAAATCTGCTGACTATGGAGGCTTTTTAAATTCCCATAATTATACTTGAGATTCTGCTAAGAATATTACAGTCCAAGAAGAAAAAAAGTAATTATGATATGCAGAACAACTTATAATTACATGTTGATTAATTGTATGTTGTTAATTACGTTATTTTAGAAGTTTATTCTGTTTCAAAGAATGTTGTTGATTATTGTCCATAGGTACGTTACTGTCCACAGGTACGTTGTTAGTGTCCATAGGTACAAACAGGAGATGTACCTATGGACAAAATGAGTATTTTTTTATTTTATGTTTTATCCGCCATCTCCGGATAGCCAGCGTAGAAAACATATGTGGACTTTAAAGATTGTTTAACTGTGATTAAAACAAAATAAATAATTTATTGGTAATACGCGTAGTTTTGGTCTAACAACTGATTTAAGGTCTAATTCTGGAAAGTGTCCACAGGTACAGCACTTGCCCCTACTTATTCCACAAACTGACGCCTGAATCTATAAATAACTTTCACCATAATACGTCCCTGTTTTATAATAAACGGCCCGAAGACTGTTATGTTATTAATTCCGCATTTTCTGCGATTTCTCTTGACCCCGCTCGTTCCTGCGTTAGAGCGAGCGTAAGTAGAAGAATTGAATCCGTCCGTGCGTACTGAGCCTTTGCGACATTCTACGTTCGTTTTACTTGTATTCAGTTGAGCGTTTTCGTAAAAACGATACCTATTGGTTTTTCTCATTGTTGACTTCGGAATAGTTTTTATTACGTGTCTTAAATTTTCCATTATAAAACGTCACATTTTGTATGAAAGATTTTTTTAAACGTTCTGTTTACGCGTTCTTGAGCGTTTCCGTGGAAGAATTTTCCGTCCGAGTGCAGTTAAAAAAATATACGACAGTAACATTAGTAGGGATCCCTTTGATTCCTATAATTTTATTGTGTCGATTATCGATAGTCATAAATTGTTCTCCATATTATTTATGCTCATAATTGTCAATGTTCAGAAAAATTGTTAATCATACTGCTTGTTGAATCTAACAATAATGTCCAATAATGTCAAACATTATACGTATCAAAAGTCACAAAGTACATCTCCATAATATCTGAAGTCATATCACTCATTGTTCAGAAATATTTTGTGTCATATATTTTTTCAGAAATATTTTGTGTCATATATAATATTTTGTGTCATAATGTACTATTATTTGAATGTATATTATCTTTTTCCCGAAAGTATACTAGTCATATTTTTTATCACTCTATTATTGGTATTCATATTACTTTTTCGTCGAAAATATATTAGTTATATATTTAATTATACTATTATTTGCATTCATATTCGCTTTTTTGCTGAAAGATAATAAGCAACAATATTTAATCATATTATTATTTGTATTCATTTTGCCTTTTTGCCGAAATATAATAAGTAATAATAATATTTAATTATAATATAATTTGTATTCATTATGTCTTTTTTTCAAAAGTATTTTAGTCATATGTTTGATCATACCTATTATTATTTTTATTTATTCAAATTAGATTCTGAGCTGAAGTATATTACAGTCAAAATGGTTCAAAGACCGAAAACTGTAGGTAATCTACAGGAAATCTCTAAACTTAAATTGGAGTTACTATCAGTTTTAGTTATATATCCAAGCTTCTAGTAAGCTTCACTTAAAAACTTATTAATTATAGCTGTAAAGTTTATTAACAGTGACAAATATTCGTTCAACAATTAATGGGAAATGTTGTTCTTCTGTCATACAAATGAACGGAGTAAAAAAGCGTATTTTTGCCTCGCGGACAAAGCCATAAAAATGCTGTTTTAAATTAATCTTCAGTTTGTTTATTGAGATATAAAATATCTGATCCCACCATCGCATTGCTATGCATATATCTACCTACATCACGCCATAAACACAGTAAGTACGTATCGGCCAAATATTGGTCGTGAATCTTTTAGTAACCTAATTCACTGCTTTCTCACGCAGACTGTTTTTATTTTATCTTAACGCCTCGAGTTCAAGTAGCCCGTAAAGTGCACCTGACATCTGCCCCGGGAGTAATGGGTGCGGATATATGGTGTAGTGTAGTCTAGTGAAATTAGATTGATAAAGGAGATGATTGTTTAAGGAGTTATTTAGACATTTCGACCATAATTTATTTGAATTTTGACATGTAATTATTTGTTCTGATATAAATTCTGATGTTCATATTATTGCTTTAGATTATTATTTTTTTATATGACGATCATTGTATCTGTGTAAATGGACTCAAGTAATTTATACTGATATTTTATATTAGGTACATTTTTTTCAATAAAAACTTCATGACCACTTTTTTAAACGATTCATTGCTTTTATTGATTTATTATTTAAATACATAATTTACACAGCATTACAGTAATAATAACTAAGGCACTGTACATCTACAAAAAAACATATAGACACCTGAAACTATTTAGGCGATTACGATGAAGGTGTTTGTTTTACGTGGATTTATTGTCAATAAAGATTGACTTGTTTGTAAAATGTTGAGGAAATTGTAGGCAACGTTGAATGTAGCATGAATGTTGGCAATGCAAGGCTTTTGCAGGGTGGCCTTGTTATGAGACTGGTACTTACATACATGTTTATCGCGCTATACATTTGACAACCCTATCCAATGCTGTTTGTGATATGTGCATTTAATATGTAATGTTTTTGTTACAGGTAATAAATAATCAGATCGCGACATCTATATGGGTTAACATAGCATCTTCGAACAAACAGACAGGTTAAAGCTAACGATATAAACATCATGACAGCTTCACAGCTATCGACACGAAAATAAGACATAATAAACGTCAACACATTTTGATCGTTGAGTTCTAATTTCTCGTTCAGACTGACTGACTATCGAATTTCTAATGTTTGAGATTATGAAATGAAGTATGCAATGTTTCGGTTAAATCGGAAAGGGGGCTAAATGTTTGCAAACTGGCAAGGCAAAGCAGTTTTACTAATATTTTTCTACATTAGAAAATAATAATTCTATAAAAAAGATTCTGTTGCATTTTTACTGGAAACCGCGGATTGCTACGGCCAGGTGTCCAAAAAGGAATCAAAAAGCTAAAAGCATATGTGTTCTAACTTTTTGAACATAGCTCCCAATCGACATTATAACACTTTTATTAAGGTATTTTAATGAATGAAAACTGTCGCCTGAAAGGGCCGCGCGTCGTTACAGACCAGTTATTTGCTGATAGCTGTACGATTAGCTGTCTCTGATGGAGAGCTCCATGCGACTTCGAAAAATATCGAGACATTCCTGTTTTTTTATGTGTGTTTTAAACCATCATAATAATTATCAGAGATGTCTCACCAAAGATTTAATAAGGTTATTATAGTATTTAATTTATCTATGGTTAAAACATTAATTTGACTGGACTACGGGAAGCGACGGCCAAGCAGTGAGGTACTCGGAGATAAGCAAAGGATTACGCTACCTGACTCGCCCAACACGCGCTGATATAAAAATTCACTAATCTGATTCAGGCGGGCGTAGAGGGGATTTTTATAAGGCTTTTATGGTGCCGGAACTAAATTAGCAAGTTTTTGAGGAAAAGTTGTCTTGGGGTGATTTTAGAAGTTGGAAATTTGGTTTGGGACTATGATGTTTAAATAAAATTAATACACACTAAATGCGAATCCTTAAATAATATAGTTGGCTAGAAGGTGTCCCGCAACTTCGTCCGCGTAAACATGACATAGGTATTCTACATTCCCAAATTATGTTTTTATTGTTGCCGAATCACGAACTAAGCACAAATAAATCAAACTTACACTTTATAATCACCGCAAATGTTTTTGACTTGAAAGTATCATTTTTATTTAATCGTTAATTTCATACCTACTTCGGCATAATGCGAATTCATAATCTATCAATCTAACTTCTTAGGGCTTTCGCTTTAGATATATAAATGGAAGCACTTCGCTATTCGAGCATCGTGTTTATCTTTTTGATTAATGAAATCGAGACTAGTACCGTGCAAGAAGCGCCTACGGCAAGTCATTAGTTTCTGTCAAACATACTCTCAGTTCAGTAAAATTTTATTGAAATAATAAAAAAGTACCGTTGAAAATTCTAATTTTTTTAAATTTTGGCGTGCGGATAAATGATAACAATTGAAAGCTATTTTCAAAATTGTAGGTACCCAATTTTATTATTATCTGGTATAATTGACAATATAAAAAAAATACTAAAGAAGTGCGTTTATAATAATAATTTGTGCGTAATTTTACATGGTAATAATTCGGTAGGTTCACCTGCACACTCCACAGGTGAACCTACTGAGTTAGACGGATTTAAACTGGAAACCGTTGACTACCATCTCGCGAAGCGGTAGGGGAATAAGTAAAAAAGCACAAGAGTCGCTCTTCTAATTTTTAAAATTTAGCTCTTAATTAACCTGAATAATGCACTTAAACAAAAATCAAAGACTTTAAAATTACCAAAGGTCAAAACGCTATTTTTACGGGACTAAAATCAATGTACCTAGTTCGTATCGCAGCATAGCTGTATATACATCTCTGGTGGAAAGGCACCCTAAAACGACCATCGAAACATCGCTACTGCAGCTAAAACACTAAAAGTGCTCGTGTTTTCATCCCCCTTGGTTCATATTTGTCGGATCGTGTAAGCCGCGCTTTAAGGATTTGTCGTGCCGGAGTCAATTCCCCTCGCTAAGCTCGGTAATTCATCGGATCATCTGGATTTGTACTCATATTAATTTGTAAATACAGTGTGTATTTTACTTTTCGGGGCAGCTGAAATAGTCTTGTACCGATTATGGTGATAGAAATGTTTTAACCTTATTTAATAAATGTCTAGCGTGTGAAATTACATTTAATTCCAATTAGTGGCCTGTTTGAAAATTGTTTGATTTTATACACATAAAAAAAAATATATTTTTCTGTATTGTAAAGAAAATCAAGAAAATAACCAAAATCTAATAACTAGTCCTCGACCTGTGCGCGAAAAAAATTAAGCAGTCAAACGTCATCCGTTTTTTTTTAATTAGACACCAGACTAAATGGAATGAAATGAAATTTATTTGCTTCAGACATGATATGACATGAGATACATGATGAAGTAACCTTTCCATTGTGTCATAGTTTTGGAGTTACGACATTTTAATATGTTATCTTAGAAAAAATATAAAAACATTGATGACATCCTCTTCCTAGGCGGAATAAAAATAAAGTAATAAAATTGTAGTAAAATTATGAAATCTTGTAAATATTATTTTAAAAATGAACGATGAATTGAACACTTCGTGACACTAAAAAAATTGTGGCGATATTTAGGACAGATATCATTACAAAAACGACGAATTTAGTCCAGGATATAGGGTAAAGTTACCATAAGTCGGCCAGGACCCTGTAGTCGGCCTTTTCGGCTTGTTATTCGCCGCGAATAGTGCTAGTTTTTAAATTGTCCAATGAGTTGAATGTATAATGACGCTCCAACTTCTTATTGGTCGAATGATTGAGTCATCTGTGCGGGGAGGGGCAAGCGGTGAGCGTAAAACAGGTTCATACCAGTGTCGTCCGCGAGCACGAGGTGTTGTGCGATGGCCGCCATTTTTTTGTTAAATTTCGGAGTCGTGATTATTAGCGGTAAGCAGCTTCGTCTTATACTTTATTGCACTTGTTTTCATTTTAATGTCTTATTTAATAGTTTAGTAGTTTATTTTGGTACAATTATCCATGTTTTTCAACACAAAAGTATTTTTTTGAGGCGGCCGACTAGCTGGTAATACTTTTTTAGTGGTATATCCAGTACTCGGCCGTAGGTGGCCGACCTCTGGATTTTGGATGTTTTATTTCATTTTAATGAATTTGACTTCATTAGATGCGTAACTTATTAACAATCAGTTTAGTAAACACTTCTACATAACGATTCCGAAGAAAACCCAGTAGTCGGCCGCATTTTTAAATATTATATTGATGTGGCCGACTATTGGTATCAATCTTATATAGGTAAAGTTACCATAAGTCGGCCAGGACCCTGTGGTCGGCCTTTTCGGCTTGTTATTCGCCGCGAATAGTGCTAGTTTTTAAATTGTCCAATGAGATGAATGTATAATGACGCTCCAACTTCTTATTGGTCGAATGATTGAGTCATCTGTGCGGGGAGGGGCAAGCGTTGAGCGTAAAACAGGTTCATACCAGTGTCGTCCGCGAGCACGAGGTGTTGTGCGATGGCCGCCATTTTTTTGTTAAATTTCGGAGTCGTGATTATTAGCGGTAAGCAGCTTCGTCTTATACTTTATTGCACTTGTTTTCATTTTAATGTCTTATTTAATAGTTTAGTAGTTTATTTTGGTACAATTATCCATGTTTTTCAACACAAAAGTAATTTTTTGAGGCGGCCGACTAGCGGGTAATACTTTTTTAGTGGTATATCCAGTACTCGGCCGTAGGTGGCCGACCTCTGGATTTTGGATGTTTTATTTCATTTTAATGAATTTGACTTCATTAGATGCGTAACTTATTAACAATCAGTTTAGTAAACACTTCTACATAACGATTCCGAAGAAAACCCAGTAGTCGGCCGCATTTTTAAATATTATATTGATGTGGCCGACTACTGGGTTCTCGATGGCCGACTTAAGGTCGTTTGGGGCCGACTACTGGGCAAAAGTGCCTTTTTTAGTTTTGTTTTGATTATTTAAGAAATTCAGAAACTATTAAGTGTTTTTCTTAACAATTATTAAAAATGAATAAATAATTAACGAATAAAATCTTGGTTTATTTTTATTGGGGCCGGCATGCATACATGCGAGGAGTTTAAACCCAGAACTTTCGTTAAAAGGCCGACTACTGGTTCCTTTACCCTATTACACCGTATGGTAAGTCGATCTATACCTACGTTTTTCTGCGTTAAATCATGGGTGAGCCCCGGCGACCCACATCAGTACTGACATTTTGACTATCGACATTTTTCATTACCAGCGGTTTAGGGAAGAAGACGCAGATAACCTTCTTCTTTTAATGTGAGCTTTTTGCAGGATCTCTTCTATCAAAGTTGGTATTTAGTCTTATTTCAATTTTTTTTTCGTGGTAATATTGAATTTTCTATATGATGAATATCGGAATATTAATACTTACATATATATTACAAATTAACTCGTAAATCATTTTTAAATATAGGACTTAATTAAGTAATGTAAATAAATACCGGACAACCTCACACAAATCAATCTAGTCCCACAGTAAGCTCAGTTCATCACACAAATATTTGCCCTTGCACTAAACATAATTATAATGTATTAAGAAGTGAGTACAAACCACTTTGGTCTTTGAGGTGACAAAAGGGTACATCACTATACTGATACTTTTCCAAACCGACTTTTAAGGGACGAATAAAAGTTGTAAGCTTATTTATTTACATGAAAAAAAACTATCTTTATATATTAGGGCCAATTTTTTTAAATTGCGGTCATGATTTCCCCGCTGTGGGCTAACTATTCCATAGCACAACAACCATTTAGATATTTAACGATCACACAAAATTAGTTATTGCAATACTTGACCATTCGACACGCTAATTAAATGATTTCGACGTGACATAAATCGAATTCAGCTACCAATTAAACTGCCGCCATTCTATATTAGTCAGTAAATTAGAGACCAGTTAATTTACCAGCAATTTTTTAGCTTCACGTTATAAGTAGGAAATTCACAAATTGTCCAGTCAACGAAATTAAAAGACTTACTATTTTCGCTCTCGTCACAATGACAATAAGGGTCAAAGAGGTACGCGTTTGAGTTTCCTTCACTGTACAATGTAAATTTCCTACTTATTACGTAAATAAAGGGTATCGTGAATTCTCCAATGGATTTACATTAATGGAATGAACGGAGAATTTAAATAAAAACATGTCGCTTTTGTTATACGAGCTGATAAAGCGGATTTTAAAATTCTACTTTTCATTTCCCAATGGCGTTACACGATGAAATTGGATGACATTGTCATTTATTTCTCCAATTTAATGTACGTTTGTTATTTCGAACAAGATTAAAATCCTTAACTTTAATATGCATTTGGGCGGATCTTTTTAAAACACTTTTATTTGGTTCCCTTATAACTAAGTTAGTTAATTAGTCTGTAGCAAATAATGTAATGAAATTTGGAAGTTACTTTTAACCTACCTTATTTACCTTTTAATTGTCGTATCGACATAAAACGTCTTTACGTAGTTCACGCGAATACGTGGGTTTCAATCCCGGCAAATATTTGTGACATGAATTTGAATATTTATTACTGGGTCGTGGATGTTTCTATATATTTAAGTATGTACTGTATATCGTCGTATTTTTTTTATATTATGTATGACTAATATATTGATAATTTCAACCAACTTCTTAAGATGATTTATTCCCTGAGTTAAAGATAGTAACAAATCTATTTCATGCGTTTATTGCGTGCAGTCGAAAATAATAAAAAAATATCAATAAAAAAATGAAACTGTAGGTTTCAAATTTATACTTAGGTACCAATAAATCCCAATAGCCCTTTTCTAGGTAGTAACATTGATAATATATTAAGAAACATGTTTGATCATAGAGGAAAGTATCTAAAACAATCAACATTTTTGAACGATAAGGAGCCTTAACTTTAGGACTATTTACATCGATCTGTGTACAGTAGTTTATATGTATTTATTGATTTATTACGGACTTCTATTTAATTAAAACCTACGAGTATGACCGCTATTACTGTTACAAACCGAGATCCCCGTACATATCTTGAATGTCTTTCAATATTAAAACATCTCGGTCGGCTGACGACGGATCTCTTGACACGCTCTCGGTCTCTGGAGGACCCTCGGCTCGGGCTAAACACTGACACCGGCTACTGTCTGCAAAATCACAATCACAAAAAAGTTATACCTTTCCATGGTATAAGAAAACGAGGCGTGTCACTCCTGCTATTGAGACTTTCTAAATCGTAACAAAATAATTATAAGGAAATATATTTTTAGCAAAAGAATAACAGACTAAAAAAACTAAAAAGCCAACATAACCCGATCATGTACAGATTACATTTGAATCACCTTCTGAAGTCATTATTCAAGAATAGTCACTTTTTACAAAAAAATAACCGACTTTAAGGAGCGAAATGGAACATACATTATTAACACTTATATGTATGATTTTCTCATGGATGCCTTTGTCAGGCTGGACCAAATTTAAATGGGACTACACGGGAAACGCGAGCTTTCAAATAAAAAATCTTAAAAATCGGTTCACCCAGTCGAAAGTTCTGAGGTAACAAACATAAAAATACAGTCGAATTGAGAACCCTCCTGCTTTTTTTGAAGGCGGATAAAAATGTATGCCGCCAGTCGCACAAACAAAAAATATGCATTTATGAATTATAGTTGTCATGTTCTTTGACTAAATTTAATTTAATTTTATCGTCATAATTGATTTATAATACTCACGATTTTATGAGATTCATACAGGTAACATGGGAATCGGGAAGTATTATGAAACACCACTGGTAACACAGAAACGGATTGACAGAACCAATCAACCAATCATAGCGTGATGACGTCGAAAATCCACCTGTCATTCCGGAGTGTCATACCTTGTTTTCTTATACCTACCATGACCTATAGGTACTAGAAAGTACGCGCGACTGCGACGACGTCCGCGTGAAGCTTTTTTCTTTACCGTAGTTGGGTAAAAAGTATCCTATAACCATCTTTGCAGGGGGTGCTAAGAATCCCCGGACGAAATCCGGCTACCCATCCCCACGACGACTGGCCCTGGTAACACACATACGCACAATGAGGACTGACGAAAAGATTTGCGAGTTGGAAGAGGAACTGAGCAGGTTACACTGGGACATTGTAGGATTATTCGAAGTCCGTAGAGAGGGGGAGGACACCGTAACCCTGAAGTCTGGTAACCTGCTCTACTACCGGGAGGGCGCCCAACAGTCCGAAGGCGGTGTCGGGTTTCTCGTTCACAAGTCCCTCGTTAACAACATAACTACCATCGACAGTGTGTCGAGCAGGGTGGTATACCTAATACTCAGAATATCCAAAAGATATTCGTTGAAGGTCATTCAGGTATACGCACCGACCTCGTCACATTCTGATGAGGAAGTAGAGGCTATGTATGAGGACGTAAGTAGGGCCATACATACTTCCAAAACCTACTTCACTGTTGTTATGGGGGACTTCAATGCAAAGTTGGGCAAGAACAGCGGTGATGAGTTGAGAGTGGGGCAATTTGGATACGGGCAACGGAACCCTAGGGGACAGAGGCTGGCCGACTTTCTGGAGAAAGAGGAACTCTTCATGATGAACTCTTTCTTCCAGAAGCCGCCTCACAGGAAATGGACCTGGATAAGTCCCGATGGTTCCACGAGAAACGAGATTGACTTCATCATGACCGACAAGAAACGGATTTTCAGTGATGTGTCTGTGATCAATAGGGTAAAGACCGGCAGTGATCATCGAATCGTAAGAGGCACACTGAATATCAATGTTAAACTGGAAAGGTCCAGTCTGATGAAGTCTACGCTCCGACCTACTCGGGCCCATATTCAAAACCCCGAGAGCTTTCAACTCGAGCTCTCCAACCGCTTCGCTTGTCTGGAGAACTTTGCCTCAGTGGACGAGATCAACGACGGGCTAGTGGAAACTGTCCACACGGTAGGGTCTAAGTTTTTCAGACCCCGCCGTAAAGATAGACCTCAGAAATTGTCTGATCGAACCTTAAACCTCATGGCTGAACGACGCTCGCTACAGTTGCAGTCTCCCGATGACGCGAGGTCATATAGGCAGCTTAATAGACGTATATCGAAGTCCTTGCGACATGATCTGCGGCTCTTTAATACGAACCGTGTTAAAGAGACCATTGAGCAGAACAAAGGCTCCAAAGTGTTCGCAAAGGACAAGTCTATTGGACAAAGCCAGCTGACCAAGCTGAAACGGGAAGATGGCAGCATAGCGTCGACCAAAGCAGAGGTTCTAGGCGAGATCGAGAGGTTCTATGGTCAGTTATACACTTCAGTCGCAAAGCCCGTTGACAGCTTGGTAGGCGATCCAAGAGCCAAGCTGTCCCGACATTATACCGAAGACATCCCGGACATCAGTCTGTACGAGATTAGGATGGCCCTGAAGCAACTTAAGAACAACAAGGCGCCGGGTGAAGACGGAATCACCTCAGAGCTTCTGAGAGCGGGTGGAACACCGGTACTTAAGGTCCTCCAGAAGCTCTTTAATTCCGTCTTGTCCGAGGGCAAAACGCCTAAAGCATGGAATAGAGGCGAGGTGGTACTGTTCTTCAAGAAAGGTGATAACAGCCTATTGAAGAACTACAGGCCCATCACGCTTCTAAGCCATGTTTATAAGTTGTTTTCAAGGGTCATCACGAACCGTCTCGAACATAGACTTGATGACTTCCAGCCTCCCGAACAAGCCGGTTTCCGAAGAAGCTATAGTACCATAGACCACATACATACGCTGCGGCAAGTTATACAGAAGACTGAAGAGTATAACTTGCCATTATGCTTAGCGTTTGTGGACTATGAGAAAGCCTTCGATTCGGTGGAAACATGGGCGGTGCTCGAGTCACTTCAGCGATGCCATATTGACTATCGGTACATTGAAGTGTTGAAGTGTTTGTATAGTAACGCCACCATGTCGGTCCGAGTTCAGGAGCAGAGCACAAAGGCCATTCCATTGAGAAGAGGCGTGAGACAGGGGGACGTTGTGTCCCCGAAACTGTTTACGGCCGTTATGGAAGACGCCTTCAAGCTCCTGGAATGGCAAGGACTTGGCATCAACATCAATGGCGAATACATCACTCACCTTCGGTTTGCCGACGACATCGTAGTCATGGCAAAGTCGATGGAGGAACTCAGCATGATGCTCGATGACCTCAATCGAGTTTCTCAACGGGTGGGCTTAAAAATGAACATGGACAAGACGAAACTCATGTCAAATGCCAAGGTTGTGCCCATCTCAGTCTCTGTTGAAAACTCGGTACTCGAAGTTGTTGACTCATACATCTACCTAGGACAAGTGGTCCAATTAGGTAGGTCCAACTTCGAGAAAGAGGTCAACCGCCGAATCCAACTCGGCTGGGCAGCGTTCGGGAAACTACGCAATGTCTTTTCGTCCGACATACCTCAGTGCCTCAAGACGGAAGTCTTCAACCAATGTGTGTTACCAGTGATGACTTACGGCACCGAAACGTGGTCTTTCACTATCGGCCTCATCTCAAAGCTCAAAGTCGCTCAACGAGCAATGGAGAGGGCTATGCTCGGGGTGTCTCTACGTGATCGAATCAGAAATGAGGAAATCCGTAGACGAACTAAAGTGACCGATATAGCTCACCGGATTAGCAAGTTGAAGTGGCAATGGGCAGGCCACATAGCACGCAGAGCAGATGGCCGATGGGGCCGTAAAGTGCTCGAGTGGAGACCTCGGACCAGCAAGCGCAGCGTAGGACGTCCACCTACAAGATGGACAGATGACCTTGTAAAGGTCGCCGGAAGGCGCTGGATGCAGGTCGCTTCCAACCGGTATATATGGAAGTCCAAAGGGGAGGCCTATGTTCAGCAGTGGACGTCCTATGGCTGAGATGATGATGATGATGATGAACCATCTTTGGATTCTCTCACTGTGCCTAAATTGATAAAATCCGTTAAGCTGTTTCAGACAAAGAAATTGTACCAACAGATGACTCTGTACGGCATGTGCCGCGAGGACATACAAATCCTGCATCACGCTTTTAAGATTTTTCCTGAAATAAGAACCCCTCTAATAGAAAACTGATTTTCAACACAAATTTCGATTTTTTTAATGGTGGACTGCTTATTACGTAGATAAATTTCATATGTATGCTATTTCTACGTTGCGTACAGTTTTTTTAAGTAATCCGTTATTAGTTTTCTTTTCAAATCGAATATACGTAAATTTTAGGGGTGCGTAACGATGGCTATAACAACTTTTGATATAATTTCAGTCGGTATAACGCTCATTTGATATAATTATTGAATGATATAACAACACATAATATATCAACATTTGATATAATTATTGTTTCATATACTGATCATTTTATCGAATAACATTTGATATAACATTCTTTAAGTATAATGCATATTTCGTCTAATGAATTTATGGTATAACGTTTATTTTATCTAACGTTCAAATGGCATAACGTATAGGGTATAGAGGAATAGGGGGGCCGGGGGCGGAGCCCCACAGGGGGGCTCGGGGGGCAAAGCCCCCCGCATTAAAAAAAACTCAAACCAAAAGTTAAATTAGAAACGTAGGTTAGGTTAGGTTAGGATAGAAAAAAAAAAGTGGAAAAAGAGGCAAAAAAAATAATTGAACTGCATCCCTCATAAAAAATGGACTGCTACCAGAAAAATAGGTTAGGTACGAGCACTACACATATGTTGTTATACCAAATGAACATTATACCATATGAAATTATACCAAATGTTGTTATACCAAATGAACATTATACCATAATGAAATTATACCATATGAAATTATACCATATGAAATTATACCAAATGTTGTTATACCAAATGAACATTATACCATATGATGGTTATAGGAAATAAGTGTTATACCAAATGATAAGTATACGAAATAAAAATAGATATTTTGAAATTATACCAAACGTTTATTATATCAAATGAGTCATTATACCATATGAAATTATATCAAATGCTGTTATATCAAACATACTTATACCATTTATTTTTATATCGATCATTACACACCTAAATTTTAGCCCTGCCCTGCGTCCACATCACTAGTAGAAAATTTACGAACAATTGAATTTTATTAAATGTTTATCCCCAGAATATAGTCGTCTATTGATATCTCGGTCGTCAGACGACGAATCTCTTGAGGCACTCTCGGGCCTCCTCTGAAGGACTCTCGGCTCGAGGCTAAACACTGACACCGTGTTCAAGTCACTGTACTGAGGTTATTTATTTGTAGACTTTTCACTGTTGGTAAAGAAAGTAAGGACTTGTGTTCAAGGCTCCTTATCCGTTCAAAAATGCTGATTATTTTAGAAATTTTTCTCTATGGTCCATTCTTCCATTCAATCATCAGGCTGCGTCTTAAAGCCCAAAAGAAGTGCATTTAAAATATGAGGAATGCGATTGCTCTATTCGATCGAAAGAGCTCGTGATTCTGAGTAGAAAATACCCAAAAATCGAAAATTAAAAAAAAAGTGGGGTGTACAGTTTTAGAAAACATGGCCCATACATGCTGTATAAGAGCATATACAGTCATTACACAGCTTAAATAAGCCGTATAAGGGCTGTGTAAACGCTTGTACACGACGACGCGGTTGGCGCAGTTTGTAAGCACCTGCCGACTGAGCCGGCGGTCCCGGGTTCGAATCCCGGTCAGGGCAAATATTTGTGTCATCATCATCATCATTTCAGCCATAGGACGCCCACTGCTGGACACAGGCCTCCTCAATAGATTTCCACATGGGCCGGATAGCAGCGACCCGCATCCAGCGAGTCCCCGCAACTCTAACCAGGTCGTCCGACCACCTTGCGGGTGGTCGTCCTACACTGCGCTTGCCGGTACGTGGTCTCCACTCGAGAACTTTTCTGCCCCAACGGCCATCGGTCCTTCGAGCTATGTGCCCCGCCCATTGCCACTTCAGCTTGCTTACCCGGTTTGCTATGTCGATGACCTTGGTTCGTCTACGAATCTCCTCATTTCTGATTCGATCTCGTAGACAAATCCCGAGCATAGCTCTTTCCATAGCTCGCTGAGTGACTCTGAGCTTCCTTAAAAGGCCCATAGTTAGAGACCACGTCTCGGCTCCGTAGGTCATCACCGGTAATACGCACTGGTTGAAGACTTTCGTCTTCAAACACTGAGGTATGTTGGACGAGAAGACACTTCGCAGTTTCCCGAACGCTGCCCATCCGAGTTGAATCCGCCGATTGATCTCTTTCTCGAAGTTGGACCTGCCTAACTGAATTGTTTGTCCCAGATAGACGTATTCGTCAACAACTTCGAGGACCGAGTTACCAACCATTACTGGGGTGGGTGCTACATGGACATTCGACATAATCTTCGTTTTGTCCATGTTCATCTTATGGCCCACCTGTTGGGATACTCTGTTGAGACCTTCGAGCATCGTACCGAGATCCTCCAGCGTCTCTGCCATGACCACGATGTCGTCGGCAAACCGAAGGTGCGTGATGTACTCGCCGTTAATATTGATGCCTAGTCCTTGCCATTCCAAAAGCTTGAAGGCGTCTTCCATTGCGTTGGTGAAGAGCTTCGGAGATATAACATCCCCTTGTCTCACACCCCTTCGCAAAGGAATCGGCTCCGTACGCTGGTCTTGTACTCGGACCGACATAGTGGCGTTGTTGTACACACTTCTCAGCACCTCGACATACCGATAGTCAATCCGGCATCGCTGGAGTGACTGCAGTACTGCCCATGTCTCGACGGAATCAAAGGCCTTTTCATAGTCCACAAACGCTAAGCAGAGTGGCAGGTTATACTCCTCGGTCTTCTGTATAACCTGCCGCAGCGTGTGTATGTGGTCTATGGTACTGAAGCCTTTTCGGAACCCGGCTTGTTCGGGAGGCTGGAATTCATCAAACCTACTTGAGAGACGATTCGTGATGACCCTAGAAAACAGCTTGTAGACATGGCTCAGAAGCGAGATGGGTCTATAATTCTTGAGCAGTGTTTTATCACCTTTCTTGAAGAATAGCACCACCAAACTTCCGTTCCATGCTTCCGGCGTGATGCCCTCGAGCACAACGGAATTGAAGAGCTTCTGAAGCACCTTTAGTACCGGGGTTCCACCCGCTTTCAGAAGCTCTGAAGTGATTCCGTCATCGCCCGGCGCCTTGTTGTTCTTAAGCTGTTTTAGGGCCATCCTAATCTCGTACAGGCTGATGTCCGGGATATCTTCGGTATAGTGTCGGGTAAGCTTGGCTCTCGGATCTTTGGCCAATTTGTCAACAGGTTTGGCAACCGAGGTATATAACTGCCCATAGAACCTCTCGATCTCTCTCAACACCTCTGGCTTCGTCGACACTACGCTGCCGTCTTCTGTCTCCAGCTTCGTCAGCTGGCTTTGACCAATAGACAGATCCCTCCCAAACACTTTGGAGCCCTTGTTTCGCTCTATCGTTTCTTTAATGTGGTTGGTATTAAAGAGACGAATATCGTGTCGCATGAACCGATGGATCTGTCTATTGAGCTGCCTGTATGTGTCAGTATCTTTAGAAGTCTGCAGCGTCATTGAGCGTCGTTCAGCCATAAGGTTAAGAGTACGATCAGATAGTTTTTGAGGTCTATCTTTGCGACGGGGTCTGAAGAATTTTTTCCCCACCTCGTGGACAGTTTCTACCAACCTGTTATTTAAATCGTCCACACAAGCGCAATCATCCAGGCAAGCAAAGCGATTTGTTAGTTCCAGCTGAAAGTCTTCGGGATTTTGTATGTGAGCTGTCGTTGGTCGGAGCGTAGACTTCATTAGGCGAGACCTTTCTAGGCGGACATTAATATTCAATGTGCCTCTCACCATTCGGTGATCGCTACCGGTTTTAACCCTGTTGATCACTGAGACATCATTGAATATTTGTCTCTTTGTGGCCAAAATGAAGTCTATCTCATTTCTCGTGGAACCGTCGGGACTCATCCAGGTCCATTTTCTATGAGGCGGCTTCTTGAAGAAAGAGTTCATCATAAAGAGTCCCTCCTTCTCTAGAAATTCGGCCAACCTCTGGCCCCTTCGGTTCCGTTGCCCACATCCAAATTGCCCAACTCTCAGCTCCATGTCGCCTCTCTTGCCCAGCTTTGCGTTGAAGTCTCCCATAACAACATTAAAGTGCGATTTGGAAGCATGTATGGCCCTACTGATGTCCTCATACATGGTGTCCACCTCCTCATCCGGGTGTGTCGAAGTCGGTGCGTATATCTGTATGACCTTCAACAAATATCTTTTAGATATTTTGAGTATCAGATAGGCAACCCTGCTCGACACACTCGAAATTGCCACTATGTTGTTAATGAGAGACTTGTGGACGAGAAACCCGACACCGCCCTGGGACTGCTGGTCGCCCAAAAATATTTGTGTGATGAACTCGAATATTTGTGCTTCGATCATGTTTTTTTTTTTGAGGGACAATTTTGGACTAGATCTATTTGCGTGAGGTTGTCTGATATTTATTCTTTATTATATAGCACCCTGTGCGCTACGTGGGAGCCATAATATCGTTATTGATAACGTCAAATAGTCACTCAGTCGCGAGTACCTTCATGTCAAATTGTTAACCCTTTTCCAACGAGGACCAGAAATGTAAATCCTATTTAGTGAAGCGTACCGAATAGGAATTGCTTAGACTGAGGCTTGGTAGGCCGAGCACGTACGACCGACCAGGGTATCTGTGTAATGAGAACATATATATATATATATATATATATATTTAGCTTCTAAATATTTGTTTGAATTGTTAAATAATGATCACACTCTACGGCCATATTCGTATCAATGATTGATACTTAATTTCACTACCATGACAATGTCATAGAAATTTGTTTTTTTATCAAGTTTTAAATGAAGTTTTTGATTTGATTTGTTACTATCACGAACATTTTTTTTCTTTCTACGCAACTGAGCACATAAATCCTTATCCACCTATCCTTGACAGCGTATCTAAAGCCTGCGGGGATAATGGCGTTTTGAAATAGAGAGCCTTCGAATCGGCAACCTGAGGCGTCGGGATTCAAACCTTAGTCACGCTCACGCGTATTTGTATGTTTGAAACAGTCGTGTAGGGAATGACCGAGTTTGAAACCAAAACTGGCTATTTTTCATAGTGTTACCGGTTGTAGCCGGTTATTTCTATAGAAAAATATCGATTTTGGTGTTAAAGTTTCCCAAATTACGGTATGGGTTTCAAATTCAAGGGTTATTTTTATTTGGTCTTACATGGTATCTTTTATTGTACCCCTCTTGTCGAGGCGTCCTATTCTACGCAACTGACCACATAACAAGTGAAAAAGCAGCCTTACACTGTCAAAATTGATCTTTATTAAATGTTTACCCCCAGAATATTGTACGCTATTGATTGCGAGTGGCACGAGCTATCGCTGCGGCAGATATAATGGGGTTGACAGCGTGTCAAAAGCCTGCGGGTATAATGACGCTTGAAATAGAGAGCCTTTGTACCAGCAACCTGAGGCGTCGGGATTCAAACCTTAGTCTCGCGTATTTGTATGTTTGAAACAGTCGTGTAGGGAATGACCGAGTTTGAAACCAAAGCCGGTTATTTTTTCATAGTGTAACCGGTTATAGCTGGTTATTTCTATAGAAAAATATTGGTACACTGTTATTACATATACGGTTTTGGTAAAATAAGTTTCCTATGCCATGGAATGGGTTTATATTATATTATTATTTATGCTATGGGTTTTAAATTCAGGGAGTATTTGTTATTTATTCTCACTATTTCTTTCTAATATCTAATATATCGCTGGAAATATTCAATGTTAGAGAATTTAAATTTATAGCGAATACACTTTCACAAGCTATAATATATGTAAGGATTTTAATATTTTTCGAAACTCAATTGGAGAAACAAATGACAATGTCACCCAATTTCATCGTCTGTGTAACGCAATTCGGAAATGAAAAGTAGAATTCTAAATTCTCTGTTCAGTCCACTAATTAAATGTTGATTCATTGACAAATTCACAATACCCGTGATTTACGTAATAAGTAGGAAATTGTCAATGTACGTGAAGGTAAAATTTTGCTGGCAAATTCGTCTGGTAATTGAGTGACTAATTTAGAATGGCGTCAGTTTAATTGGCAGTTGAATTCGATGATGTCACGCCGAAATAATTTAATTAGCGAGTTGAAATATCAATTTATGGAATTACTATTAATTTTGCGCGCTGATCAGATTGTTGGATATCTAAATGGTTGCATATTTATAAAATAGATAGTGGGTACATTATTTTGTCATCGAGATAAAAGATGTTCTTACATATTTAACTTTACACTTTTGCGTATAAGTAAGTTTATATGCATTGTTTTTGTCACTTCGCAAATATTTTATTCTGTCGGTAATTAAAGAAAAATCTAATAATCTTTCAACTGTCTTTTATTACGTATAAGGCGTCATTAAATTATAGGTAAGTATGCTCAGTTTCAAGACTGACGTACTTCGTTCATATTCATTATCATTTACTTCAGCCGAATAACGTCCACTGCTGCACAGAGGCGTCCCCCAAAATTATCCACAACGATCAGTCGTGCACGACGCACGTGCACTAATCATACTGTTTCCCGCATTCCTAACCAGGTCGTCGATTTACCTAATTGCGTCTTCCGGTACGCGGTTGCCACTCAAGAACCTTTTACCCAACGGCCATCGGACTGTACTTGGCTCAAAGCTATCGAAAAACGATTTACGTCGTGAAACTAATCCGGAGTCGATGCAACTCGCGAGTGCACGTCAAACACCGCTTAGACCGCTCTGGGTGTACACTAATCAACGAAGCTCGAAGGTTACATATAGCTTTTAACATTTATCAACTTGTTTTTATAAAACCTTTTTATCGATGATTTTTTAAATGTGGAAATAAGTACCACATTTTTATTTTTATAAATAGTGACACAAAGGTAAATTATGAAAGAAAATTTGTATGTGATCAGTAGATAACATTACATTTTTCTTTCATAATTTACCTCACAATGTATGCAGGACTCGAACCTGCGACCCTGAGTTTCCGGCGGCGTAGTGCTCTCCTAACTGAGCTATTAGATCATTACTTCAATCACACCAAATCTTTTATTCCATAATTCTACGCTACTAGAGCGCCCTCTGCGTTATAAGTATGTTCCTTAAAATGCTTAAGCTCGTGTCAATATTTATTTACTAAGAGATAATCGAGATAATTATTTAGGCTTCCTGTCTACTGGAGCGAAGCGGACGAAGCTGTGTAAAATGGACCAGTCACAATCCTCAGATTTAAATTCACTTCTTTTGGACTTCATAAAGACACAGAGTGCTTGGTTCATTTTCTCCGCTCACCTGGAGTTGACAGGCAGCCTTAATGACGTATGTAGAGTGTAGTGACGACCTAAAAAGATTGAGGCTTGTGCTAGTGCAGAAATATAAAATCGGCATTTTATGAAACGTCAATAAGCTGATAGTGTCAAATATATGCGAGAAATACAAACGTGTTACGTGACATGGTTTTATTATTTCCTTTTAATTGTTTTGATAATAATTATTTAATGATAATGATTATATTTTTATTTATAAACTGTGAATGTTTAATTTATTATCATCTATTTTATTTTGATCACAATCCGAATTGACTGTGCTCGAATGGCTTGAAGACAGCGCACTTTTTCACAATCACTTTGGAGTGAAATTATTATTTTTTCTTTAAATCTCGAGTTGGTGGTTCTCGATCTCAGATCCTTTGGTGGGAACGAAGGATAATATATTATGAGTAAAAATGGTACTGACGTTAAAATATGTGAAATCCAAACCTCGTTTACTGGGCTATTCTGTGAGCGAGCGGTGTCTAAGCTATGCGCTCAAGTATTCGGAAGAATTCTGCCGAGCGCTGGATCTTTAATGTTCAATGCGATATCGATTTACATTCCCGCCCATCGTCTGAGCGTTGTTTTCAGACCTGAGCTTTTACAACGAACAAAGATATTATGAAAAAAAAAAGAGTACACCACTTAACTATAGTCAGGATATAAATTTCACGAACATTTTAAAACATAGGCAGACACGGCTCACTCTGCGTTATACGTTTTTCGCTATAAGTACATGACGATCGCCCCGACGGAGTGGTATATTCAGTGAGCGGTGTATCTTAATAACTGTCTGTCATAGCCCAGTGTGCTCGTTGTGTGTGGTTGTTTTGTCACCAACAAGGCACGAGCTGAAAATCAGCGTTGCGGCCTCTTTGCTTGCACGCTGCCTTAATTTTTGTATAATGTTGTTTCTATTATTTTACGAGTAGGTGCACGGGTGTACTGTGTTCAAATAAATATTTATTTCTTTCTTTCTTTCCCCCCTTATGTCTGCCTGGTATCAACCTTGAAAGTAGTCCAGGGTTCCGTTCCCGGTCAAAACGCCCACACTTTCTCGCGGCTAATCATACCACGTATTTATCTGATTTATAACCCTGCGTGACTACCGCCATTGCTCAAAACTGATTTCGTGAAACCATCTTTCAACCAAACCTGGATTTTAAGCCTTCCACGCTTGAGCTCAAAATGTAATGAGCGAGAAACAAAATGGTGTCATGTTGGCGCAGTGTGGCCCTGGAATTAGGAATGGCGAAACTAATCAAAACATCATTACTTTTTTCTTTGTGGGAGCGGTTTTCTTAGTAAGTGTTGCTAAAAACATGTATGTTGTTAAACCATTGATAAAAAGATCAAAGCTCAAAGAAAATTAAAATGAGTTGCTTAGTGGAAGATACCGGGAATCAACCCTGGATTGCCGGTCCAGAGGTACCGGTTTCGATTCCCGGTCTATTCCACCAGGAGCTTTGATCTTTGTGTCAATGGTTTAATATAAAATTGGGACATTACATGTTTAGTAAATTTATGCAAGTATATTGTTAGACAATATAATTCAGGAATTGACCATCAATTCCCTTACCGTCATCTCTTTGAGGCGCAGTATATTTTAAAAATTATATACTGAAAGTTAGCCCTAATTCATAATCCTCGCAAATTGTCAGATGATTACTACTTTGTGGGTGTAACTTTATGTCCATTACTTGTAAAATGTAAAATCTCGAGTTGTAACGCAAGTTGCGGAGTTTGGCATGAATGTGAAATAGGCTTTGGACATCTACATAATTATGATATTAATAACACACACTAGGCAACATAGAGTTTAGAAAAATAAGATATAATACGAATGTTTGCATTTCGTGTCACCTAGAGATACCAAATTCTGTAACACGTTTTGTAACACGATGATATTTTTCCAAATTACTTACACGTTATTTCTACGGTATTAGATGGCACATACATATTTACATATGAGTTCTAGAAATATTCCTATTACGTAGCAATTATTTAGAGCAGACTTGAAAAACATCATTATTCAAAGCTTTTAAACCGGATTAAACAAGTAAGCTTGTTACTCTTAACATGACCGTATATTTATCTACTGATTATTTCAATGCAGCCTCCCGTACTTACAAAACATCACCGTAATCTCTCTCACAGCCGGCACACAACCCGTAGCTTTAAGGCTCTGGTTTAAAGTTTAGAGACCTTTGCCTCCGCTTGAGCTAGTGGCTCTCCGATGTGAATCGTAGGCATTACGTAATTAAAGGGAGTTTCACATTATGCGATACGATCCGATTGGTATCCAATTTGATGCTATTACCTACTAATTGAAGCAAGTATAGGATTGTGTTATCAGAATTAACGTTGCGTTATTGTGATTATGTCTGAACATATGCTATGGAATAGATAAATATAACGTACAAACTTGGCTAGGAAGTGATGAAAACTAGGTACATGTTTGTGTTGATATAGGTCATTAAATGGGCAGATATTATCACTCGGACAGAAATCACTCGGCAAATCAATAAAAAAAATTTAACATAATCAATCGATAACCCTAGCGCGCCCAACATGTAAAAACTGTTGATATGGTTTTAAGAAACAATACTACAACTTTAATTTGCAATATTGTACACTATGATATTACACTTAAATCAATGCTTTATAATTATTCAATGATGTTACCGTAATAAATTAGTTCGTGCTCCGTATATCCTCATAAAGGTGATTTTATAATTTCCTGACCTTTACTATTCCGGTGTCAATCAAACATCCTGACTTCAAATCGGACGGTGTAAAACGCTCTAACACAAGTTACGGAGGTACCCACGATAATTGCCCACGATTAAGGGAAATTGGAAAGGAGTAAAGCCGACGCCCTGATTAAGGTTTCCGAGATAAATTTTGCCCTTTGGCTGAGATCGACCTGACAATTTACCTGCGCGCCTCGTAATTGCAATTTTAATGAACTAACCGCATTTAGGTGAAAACTGCCGCCCAGTGCTGTTTCATAAACAAAATTAAATAATTGATTTCATTTAGCAGCTTCAGAAAGTTCAAAGGAATTTGATTTGTTTAGTGTTTGGAAGGAGCTTATGGACGCCGCGTAGGAAAATTTAGAAATCTCATCTGAGAGCACTAATATGTCCCTAAAGTAGAGATTTACTAACTAATTAGCTAATTATGTTCACTGCTTTATGTCGGCTCTGTTTAATTACATCATCTAAGTTTTGCTCTAAAGTCATAAATTTACAGATCTATAAAAAATCTAATCTTCGGGAATAATGCTGCGGGTTCTATGATGGATCCGTTCACCGCGCGATAAATACTTAAATGTTAAAACATTATTCTCGCATTAATCGCTTTTCAGAAAGTGCCGGGTGCTTTGTCATTTATTTATCGCGTGACTAACGCAACCATCAGAAAGACCCTCCGGTTTGTGTTGCATAATCATAAAAAAAAACATACAGCCCAATCAAGTTAAAACTTCAAAAAAGGAACTCATTTAATTTTTACCCGACTACGGCAAAGCCAAAAGGAAGGGTTATAAGTTTAGCAGTCTATGTATGTATATTTATATGTAAGTTTGTTCCACCATAGCGCGAAAACTACTTAACCGATTTTAGTGATTGAGGTGTCTATCAATTCGTAATTACAGTCCGGGTGACATAGGCTACATTTTTAAAAGACTTCAAAAAAGACGGACGAGTGAGAGCAAAAATTCTAAAGAAAAAAAAAAAAAAAATTCAACAGATTTCAAAAACTCTTTTTTTGTTGGGAAGTTAACACTTCCGTTATTATCTCTTAGAAATATGGTAAAGATCTGATGATGGACTCCATCAGAAATCGACGGAACTCTGCAAATATAATAGTTACAAGTACAATTTCTTTATTATTTTCTAAAGAGATTCAGGTATGTGTTGTCAGAAAGCATAATTTGACCAAGTGGAACTGTTGCAGAAGACCACGAAAGGTGATTGGAACTATATGTTTGCATTAAAGCATGCTCTAGCATAGCGCTTACACTACTTAACCGATTTTGATCAATAACGTGTCCATCGATTTGTTATAACGGTTACATTGCGTGGGCCATATTTTTAACCGACTTAAAAAAATGATGGTGTAGTTGAGTATATTGCTTACAATTAAACCGATTTCATTGATTACTTTCACCCGAATAAGGCAAAGCCTCAGCAAAGTAATTCTTTATTTATATTCGTATTCCAATATCTTATATGATTTGATGACGCGTAACGTCCTGAACCAATTTGATGAAAGAGGTACCAACCGAATAGTAATAATGAAACCAGATAGTACATACAACGTTCTAAAACGGCAATAAGGAAGCAAATTTTATGAAACTTTTGAATCTACGGAGACGACGACGACAAAAATCATGGGGGGCTCGGGGGGCGGAGCCCCCCGCCATATAAAATACAACATTCTGAAACGGCAACAAGAAAGCAGATTTTATAAAATTTTAGAGTCTACGGAGGCGATGGTGACATAAAACACGGGGGGCTCGGGGAGGCTGCTCCCCCCGCCATAAAAAACTACAACATTCTGAAACGGCAACAAGAAAGCAGATCTCATGAAACTTTTGAGTCTACGGAGGCGATGGTGACATAAAACACGGGGGGTTCGGGGGGCAGAGCCCCCCGCCATAAAAAGTACAACGTTCTGAAACGGCAACAAGAAAACAGATTTTATGAAACTGGAGTCTACGGAGAAGATGGTGACATAAAACCCGGGGGGTTCGGGGGCCAGAGCCCCCCGCCATAAAAAACAACATTCTGAAACGGCAACAAGAAATGAGATTTTATGAAACTTTTGAGTCTACGGAGGCGATGGTGACATAAGACAGGAGGGGCTCGGGGGGCGGAGCCCCCCGCCATTAAAAAATACAACGTTCTGAAACGGCAACAAGAAATCAGATTTTATAAAATTTTAGAGTCTACGGAGGCGATGGTGACATAAAACACGGGGGGCTCGGGGAGGCTGATCCCCCCGCCATAAAAAGCTACAACATTCTGAAACGGCAACAAGAAAGCAGATCTCATGAAACTTTTGAGTCTACGGAGGCGATGGTGACATAAAGCACGGGGGGTCCGGGGGGCAGAGCCCCCCGCCATAAAAAGTACAACGTTCTGAAACGGCAACAAGAAATGAGATTTTATGAAACTTTTGAGTCTACGGAGGCGATGGTGACATAAAACACGGGGGGTTCGGGGGGCAGAGCCCCCCGCCATAAAAAATACAACGTTCTGAAACGGCAACAAGAAATGAGATTTTATGAAACTTTTGAGTCTACGGAGGCGATGGTGACATAAGACAGGGGGGGCTCGGGGGGCAGAGCCCCCCGCCATAAAAAATAGAACGTTCTGAAACAGCAACAAGAAAGCAGATTTTATGAAACTTTGGAGTCTACGGAGAAGATGGTGACATAAAACCCGGGGGGTTCGGGGGGCAGAGCCCCCCGCCATAAAAAATACAACGTTCTGAAACGGCAACAAGAAATGAGATTTTATGAAACTTTTGAGTCTACGGAGGCGATGGTGACATAAGACAGGGGGGCTCGGGGGGCAGAGCCCCCCGCCTTAAAAAACTACAACATTCTGAAACGGCAACAAGAAAGCAGATTTTATGAAACTTTGGAGTCTACGGAGAAGATGGTGACATAAAACCCGGGGGTTCGGGGGGCAGAGCCCCCCGCCATAAAAAATACAACGTTCTGAAACGGCAACAAGAAATGAGATTTTATGAAACTTTTGAGTCTACGGAGGCGATGGTGACATAAGATATGCGGGGGGCTCGGGGGGCAATAGAACGTTTTGAAATAGCAACAAGAAAGCAGATTTTATGAATTTTTTGAGTCTACGGAGAAGATGGTGACATAAAACCCGGGGGATCCGGGGGGCAGAGCCCCCCGCCATAAAAAATACAACGTTCTGAAACGGCAACAAGAAATGAGATTTTATGAAATTTTTGAGTCTACGGAGAAGATGGTGACATAAAACCCGGGGGGTTCGGGGGGCAGAGCCCCCCGCCATAAAAAATACAACGTTCTGAAACGGCAACAAGAAATGAGATTTTATGAAACTTTTGACTCTACGGAGGCGATGGTGACATAAGACAGGGGGGGCTCGGGGGGCAGAGCCCCCCGCCTTAAAAAACTACAACATTCTGAAACGGCAACAAGAAAGCAGATTTTATGAAACTTTGGAGTCTACGGAGAAGATTGTGACATAAAACCCGGGGGGTTCGGGGGGCAGAGCCCCCCGCCATAAAAAATACAACGTTCTGAAACGGCAACAAGAAATGAGATTTTATGAAATTTTTGAGTCTACGGAGAAGATGGTGACATAAAACCCGGGGGGTTCGGGGGGCAGAGCCCCCCGCCATAAAAAATACAACGTTCTGAAACGGCAACAAGAAATTAGATTTTATGAAACTTTTGAGTCTACGGAGGCGATGGTGACATAAGACGGGGGGGCTAGGGGGGCGGAGCCCCCCGCCTTAAAAAACTACAACGTTCTGAAACGGCAACAAGAAAGCAGATTTTATGAAACTTTTGAGTCTACGGAGGCGATGGTGACATAAGATATGCGGGGTTCGGGGGGCAGAGCCCCCCGCCATAAAAAACTACAACGTTCTGAAACGGCAACCAGGAAGCTAATGTTATGAAACGAGTTTACGGAGGTGATGGAGACATGAAAACCGGGGGGCTCGGGGAAACTTTTGAGTTAAACTAGGAGATGGGGATAGGGGGAGATGGGGGGCGGAGCCCCCCCCAAATAAATAGAATACGGCATCCTTAAACGGATACAGGGTAGCAGATCTTATGAAACTTTTGTGGTAACGGAGGAGATGATGACTTAAAGACGGTGGAGCTCGGGGAAACTTTTGATTTAACTTAGGAGATGGTGACATAAAAGACGGTAGTGATATATGGATTTCTAAACAGTTTTTTCTGTTTTGCTTTTTAAGTTGCTGAAAATGTTGTGTCGTCAAATGTAAATAATTGTCGTTAAGATGTGATTAGTTACCTATATTTAATATTTAGATATTGTTGCATAGAAAAAAATACAAACGAATAATCTCTTTTAGCGTAAAAATATTAGAGGTGTATGAAATTGTTTTTTTTTTTTTATCGTTTGCTTTCTATAAGCTTTCAGTCGTCTACTGGTCCACAATACGATAGAGGTACCGGTTGGTCTCGATAGCTGAAATTCGACGTTGGTATTCAACGTTTGCGTATAAATTATTGTTAGTTTTGCCCGACTGTGTTATTCATAAAGTCAAAGGGAAGAGTACTAAGTTATGTATTTAAGTATGTTCCACGATAGCGCTTAAACTACTCGACAGATTTTGATGACTGAGTGTATTGTGTGACATAGGCTACATTTTTAACAGACTTCAAAGGAAGATGTAGCGATACAGCGACATTTTTTAAGCTTACATATGCATTTAAATATTCTTTACTCCATCATATGTAGAAACTGAAAATATTGAAATAAAATAAAAGGTTAAAAAACTTAAACCCGACTACGGACAAACGAACTAAAAAGTTACAAACAAGGTAGAAATATCGGGTATCATCGCCTTATTCCACAAGACAAGTCGTTAGACATGTTAAATGTTCTTGTATATTTTTTTCTACTGAAATCTTCTGTTAGTTAACAACAATAATATTATAATTTAATTCAAATGCCGTAGTCGTGCGTTGTCGACTATTTAAAAAAACTGCAACTATACAAGGAAATTTCCGTAGTTTTAGGTAGATCGCCATCATCATCTTATTGAGTACCTAAAATAAGTCTTGTAAAACTCTTCTTTTTATAACAATATGATAACGATGTGTAGCCGTGTAATAATGCTGTGCGTCCGTTTTATTCTCGATAACTAGACACTATAGGTAGGATTTTCACGAAATAACATGTTCTTAAAAAACGAAGAAAACTAAATAAAATAAATTCTGCTGCTACTGCTACGGCTACGGCTAAGCGGTTTAATTCGTATATGATATATGCATGTTCGCTCTTTTACTGTTTGGAGATATGTAAAAGGAAGATTGTATCGTAGGTAGTTAATGCCACAACGCACGACTACGGCATTTTAATTAAATTATAATATTATTGTTGTTAACTAACAGAAGATTTCAGTAGAAAAAAATATACAAGAACATTTAACATGTCTAACGACTTGTCTTGTGGAATAAGGCGATGATACCCGATATTTCTACCTTGTTTGTAACTTTTTAGTTCGTTTGTCCGTAGTCGGGTTTAAGTTTTTTAACCTTTTATTTTATTATGAAAATACCTGCTTAACGGTATGTATGTCTATCTATTTATCAGCCAGAGACGTCCGCTGCTGAAAATAGGCCACCCCTATAGCTCGTCATAAAGTGCGACCCCGTGCAGACAGCATCAATTGATTCCCCGCTACCCTAGGGCCGTCCCACGGTGCATTTTCCTACTTAACACGTTCGCTGCGGGACCGAAACTGACGTTTTTTCGTATGGTGCGTTAAAAGGCCGATTGGCCTGTTACTTAAACTATCCAGCAGTGCGTTGTAGGGCTCATAGGCCTGGTAAGGTATTGACGGATATTAAAGACTGTAACTATGCGAAAACTTAAAATGTTAGATAACTACCTATCAATATCGGTAGTAGACGAGTTGGTTATCTTAGTATTTGCCTCGCCCCGGGTTCCTGCTATTTACTTAAGAGGAATAAATATGTAAAGGTGTAAGGTCTTTCAACCCGAAACCGCACTGAATGACAGGAAAAAATAAAGAGTTATTAGTGATGGGCAACAACTTATCGACATATTATTTATAATATCGTTTGATAAAAAATAGATATGGGCCTTATAGAAATATAACAAGCATTAATCGTGGTGCGCAAACATCTCTCCAAAGAATTTCAGGATTGATTGTCTATATGGTGTTTTACAGGGGTACATATGTATGTATATATATATATATATATATATTATATTATATATATATTTGTATTTATGTATGTGTATTGTATTGCATATATGTGTATGTATAGGTATATCGTTAATATATATATATCAAACTTATTGAATTTTGTCTCGTTTTTAGCCACGACTTTTTATGATCCTGCACCAACTGCTAGTTTCTGTTTGGCCCTATGGTTGACTGGTAGAGAATGTCTTATGGCATTAAGTCCGCCATTTGTACTCTTACTTTTGTATTTTGTGCAATAAAGTTTAAATAAATAAAAAAAAAAAAAAAAAAAATCGTTTCTTACATTCCACACAGAAAGGTTATTTTTTACATTTTTATTTGTTTCTCGGCTGGTGAGTGCCCCACGCAGCTTTAACATCGCTTACATCATTTATTTGGTCGAGACATATTAACGGCTTTAAGCCACATCGAAACGTACACAGACACTAGGAGATATTGAATTATGTACTATCGTAATATACGTCCAATCGCGATAATTACGTCACAGTCACAACACTAATCGGAAGTAAACAATGCAATCACCTGCAACCAGTGCGGGAGGGGGCGGAATGACCTTGTAATCTATGTCAGGCCTTTCGACCCGATATCCGCAAGGAATCGAAAAAAATATCACCCAGTGCGTTATCGGGCCGAAAAGCCTTAGCACAATGTTAATGATTTATTATGCTGCCCTTAAAGTCCTAAATTCAAACCTATACTTGTCTCTTTTGTACATGCAGAAATACTCATATTACAGCCGCCGCAACAGAGGAAATTCACCGTTTCTCACCTCCGCACAGAGTGAGAGCACATGCATCGGGTCTTTCGACCTTATATCGCAGCGAACGTGTTAACTGTAATCTACCGGATTTGTAAATAACGACGTAAGTGACTTGATGTTACGCGATTCAGATACAGACATCGATTAGCGGCGTGCGGTTTCCGCTTGAGCGTTTTGCGAGCGATAATGGCGGTTAGGGTTGCCACTTTTATGTTCTGAATATGATCATAAATCTGTGACAGTCCCACAATAAGCCAGATCAGACCTAAACCGGACAAGCCGGATACACCAAGGGAGCACAGATTAGGTATAAGGTAAGACGCTCCGGGCTCAGTCAGCGAGCATAAAATATACAGTATTAATAGTAATCTATGTGGTTTTTAAATATAGCAACTACAAATATAACTATTAAAACCTCTATTCATCCACGTATTGTATAAGAATATTTTTGCTTCTGGCACGATGTGTCTGAAGTTATTGAATATTCGCTGCTGTATCCATCCATTTCTTTGATTTTTTTATCGTATAATTACTGTTACACAAAAAATTGTATTTCCGAGCACGAATTAACAAGTTACTGTGTAAAAACACCAAAAGCTCCATTGACGTGCCTATAATATTCAAAGAGTTTCGATTCTCTCCTTTCCTCGATCTCGTCATCAGATCACCAAAATTTTATAGGACAAACTTCGATATGCTTCCCTCCAAAAAATAATAATTTACTAAATCGATAATTAAGTGAAGGAAATCTGAAGTAACAAACATTAAAAAATACAACCCAAACGAACCTCTTCGGTTTGGGCTTCGTTTGAAAATTAAGTAAAATATGGATGGCAACCCTAGCGATGCCGGTGTTTTGTTTAATTGTTGCTTGCGACTGGCGTTTAAAAAGTGGTACCTAAAATATACAACCGCGGTTTATTTATCAACATGTTAAAATAGTCAAATGCAATTTAATTACATATTGTTTTCAATTAAAATAAATGTTTTTGTCTGTAAAAGATTAAACTTCATTGATAATTTAAATTAATTAATTAAGATTATTCTTACAATTTTAATGTCCAAAGGAACTTACTTGTAGATACGTGAAGTTGATGTTCACAATAAAAAATAATTAAGCATCTGCAAAATGGAAAAAGTCAGTAAAGTGGTTCAAAGATAATCTTTGGACCACTTTTAAAACACTTATGTAGTACACGCGCCATTATTCTATCAAGGGTACGAATTATATGGACGGCTTAATTCTACGATTTCTAACTAATTTATTGGTATCTGTACGTACCTGATACGATTAGTTATCTAGACATTAAATTATTTAGAAAATATGTACACCATACATTGTTAAAACCCGATTTACTGAGTATTTATCGCTTTTTTTCAGTATATGCTTCGAAATACTTTTTTATTTATATTTTTACTAAGGAGTTTCTAGGTTATTATATTGTACATCATCTTTAGCAGGTTTATTAACACACATCAGTATACTTCAAAAAACATTAAGACGTAAAAAAATTACGGCAATATAGAGACGAAAACAACTAATTTTGCAACACATTTACAAGTTTTGCCGCTTCCGAAAAGGGTTCTGCCAGCATATTGCGTTAAACATTCCTATGTTAACAGATTTCACAGTATTCCCCCAGTCACGAAGTATTCCAAATACTATGTCGGTATAATTGTTTGAAATCTATTTGTCGGCGAGCTACATCCTGGACCCCGTAGTCACTCTCCATCAGGTGATACTGAGGTCAATCGCCGGTCAGTCTGTGAATAAAAAAAAAAAAACATCGCTATGAGACGTGACGTGACACACCCATCGCGACATTAAAATGCAAGCAGAACATAGCAAGTTATTAAAACCGTTGATACAAAGATCAAAGATTGAACGCGGTAGGTACCTCTGGTTTACCGGTCCAGCGTGTTAATCCAGAGGTACCGGGTTCGATTCCCAGCCTCTTCCGCTAGGTTACGCATTTAAATTTTTCTTTGTGCTTTGATCTTTGTATCAATGATTTAATATAAAAAAATGTGGTGTGTACCCACATTAATAATAATGAGACACGTTTCATAAATTTATAGAGCATGTTATATCAGAAACAATTCCGCCATCCCCGGAGACGGCGTCGCGGAAGTTTTCAACAACTACCACAACTACACTAATTATAGTGGAGTTTGACTTAAAATAAATCATTGTTAGTTCTGTCTGCGATTCTTGTGAGCATGTTCAGTTATTGTTTTACTTATACTTGAAATTATAATTACAACAGAGATCTCGGAACGTATTATTTTGTACAAGTCTATCTCACATTCTCACCAAATTAATATCTTTGTTGGTTATCTACTTTGAGATGTGACCATTTAAATTTAGTAGTATCTATGTATACACTAATTAAGTTTTATTAGCGTTGACCAATTACAAGTTCCATTGAATAATTCGCTGCGTCCGATAAGCCGGCCCCACACAAAGGGACGAGCGGTTTGATTTAAGCGGCTTACTTAACTGTTACTGTGAATTCAAATAATGGGTAAGGCCGCGAATCGTTTTTAACAGACCTTTCCTTTGCGTTACCAAATATTCATACATACGATAGCAAATGTATTCATTTTTAATTAAATTAACAAGATCCGGTAAAATGTATCTATGTACATTCTTAAAAATAAATTTTTTTTTTTTGTTCAAAGTATTTGGTAACGCAAAGGAAAGCCCAGCTGATTATTATCAGCGACCTTAAAAAAACTGTAGGTAATAAAAGATGCATATATGTATTATTAATGACAAATAAAAATTATATAGCTACATTATGTAGTTATACAAATAAAATAGTGTTTGAATTGAATAGGCTACTGTCGCGCCTGTAATATATGTTTTAAAACACTAAAGAATTTAGGAGATTCATACAGGTAATAAGTAATAAGCATTGACCTAAACGGATTTTCAGAACCATCGTCACAGCAATGATGACATCAGTTAGTGTCACCCAACCGTATCGGAGTAGCATACCTGCCCGTCTAACTACGCTTTGCGACTCTTGTCGCGCGACATAGCATCGGTCTGTTACTCTCTCACAATACAGCGAAGAAAGAGATAGGTAATATTTCTCGCTCGAGAAAGAGTCGCGTGTCACAGTTGTGCTAGAGGTGCTGGTATATTCGTATACTCTGAGTCCACTGAAGCGAAGCGGAAAAATTGATCAATCAGGCTGCGTCTTTATGAAAGTTCAAAAGAATTGCATTTCAAACTAAGCATTTTGATTGGTCTACTTTACACAGCTCCGCTCCAGAGTGGACAGCAGCCTTATACTATGAAATAAACATTGTATACAAATACAACGACCTTTACTTCACTCACTAACAAGTCATGGCCGAATTCACAAGGAAAACTCTCTCGCTTGAATTCATTTGTTACCTGATATCATAAAACAAACCGAAAGCTTACCATAAGTTATTTCTCCCCTAATTCCACCCAATTACCCCAGGCTTTAGGGGTAGCACAGAATTTAAAGTATGCGACGTCGGGTCGTTGCACGTCGTGATGTCGTGTCGTCGTGTCGTCGAAATTTACGGCGCACATTGTAAAAATATACCAGTTAAAGAAAAGTGAAAACTGTTTTTTTTATCCGAATCGTTCTACTAGATTACTTATCTGAAACACTAAAAACGTTAGTCCGAATTTCGTTGCGACATAAACTATTCGACAAATATCATTTCAACTTTTTTTCCGAAAACTCATTTTGTTTTTACGATTAGGTATTAATTGTTTAGGTTTTTTTATAATTCAACTAATGACCCGTTTCCCTAAATCTCATTTATCCGTAATATCAGTTTTCCGATGAAACGTTTCAGTTTATTAATTATTAGTTTTTTTTTTGTGTCAGCCAGTTCGGTTTTGGCGCTTTGCCGGCTTCTGCCGCGTCACGTCACTTCACTCGCTCGGCTCGCGCGCTGTTGTGGTCGCAGTTCTAACCTAACCTAACCCAGCCAGGTCGGTTGTGGCGCTTTGCCGGCTTCTGCCGCGGTACGCTAGCTTCGCTCGATCGGCTCGCGCGCTGTTGTGGTCGCAGTTCTTATGCAATGCCAAAAATATCATTGGATTGAAAATTGGGGTATTAAACAAAATACGTAATAAATAATTCATAGGGCAAGTGGAAGAAGGAAAAAGTTAAAAGGTAAACTGAAAATTTGTCTAAATGTAGGGTAAATCGCCAATTACTGGCCACCGTTCAATAACTGGCCACCTCATACTAAAAATGAACTCTGTTCACCAACAAACATAATTAATTTTAGTATAAGGTGTTAATTACTGGCCAACCTTCAATAACTGGCCACGATATACTAAAATGAGTTCAGTTTGTAGGTAGACAGAGTAAATTTTTAGTATGAGGTGGCCAGTTATTGAACGGTGGCCAGTAATTGGCGATTTACCCTATGTAGTGCCAAAAGTATCATTGGGTAAATGAAAAATGGGCTATGAAACAAAATACGTAACAACTCATAGGGCAAATGAATGTAACGAGAAAAGTTTTTCAAAAATCAAAAGTAAAATGTACGGGACCTGTCTTCGGACTAACGATAATAATTCGAATAGTTTTCGTACAAATGAAATTCGGTTAATGATTTTATTGTTCGAGATAGGTTACCGTTCTACTATTTTTTTTATAAAAAAATCTGGCTATAAAATTAAATATCTGATAACCGTTATTTTAGGTAACGTGTATTTATATTTTCCAGCGTTAATTAACATCGATAATCTTTTAAATAAAACATTTCAACGGATAATATCGCGTATATGAATTATTTAAGCCTCCCTGACGACAAATAATACGCGATATAATCGGTTTAAATTATTTTATTTAAATGTGAGACGGTCCCGGAAACCGAAGAAAATATTATCGATAACCTTATGCCTATACCTTATGTCGCATCGAAGCCAACACAGATTCGTACCGCGTAGACCCATCTTCGTTCAGACGAAATCGGCGCGCGTTCATAGTTTAGTAAGTCGTAGAGCTTATGAAAAGATCAGATGAAAGAAACCTTCTCTAGTTGTTCACACTCCCTACACATTGTAACTTATTTATTACCTTTTGCACAGTCACTTTAACTTATACTCATTTAATGAATAAATTGACAAACCCGAATTTATCTTCTACATAAGAGCTACGAAAGCGTGATTCAGCTCATTTTGCGAATTTAACACCGCCATCTAGCGGATAATTAGGTCCCTAAACAAAAAGTTTTTTGTTTAGGGGTTTTGTTTTAAATTAGTCCTTTATTCTGTGCCATACGAGTAGCACGCCATATGGTGCTAGTTGTAAGATGCACGTCGTAGGTATCCACACGACATCGTATCGTGTAATTGTGTTCGGCCCTAAAGTCCTCTGCTCAGTTATGCATGAGTCGGACTAATTACATTTTAAGTTTTCTCACTCGTTGTTTAAGATTTAAAATAATTCAGGATTCTGCAGTCTGGAGTTTAGTGTTGCAGGTGTTTTAACGTGTTTGGTGGCTGCTCGCCTACGTTGCTTTTATGACTGATGAATTAAAGGTTGATTTTTAAAATCGATTAATCTTGGACGAAAACCAATGTTTTAAAAGTTTACCGTATATAGGAATTTGTCGAATAATCGGATATTGGTTGTTGTTTTTTTTTTTATATGAAAAGGTGACTTGATCGAAGGTGTTTTTACAATATTTATAATACAATACAAAAAAAAATATTGCACACCAACAAGAAAAATGTTGCAATTGAAACCTTAATTTATAAATGGTAGACGATAGGCGGTCTCATCGCTAAAGAGCTATCTCTTCCGCCAGGTTACGCATTTCAATTTTTCTTTGTGCTTTGATCTTTGTATCAATGATCTTTCAACATTATCACTACATAGTATAAAACAAAGTCGCAAACTGTCTGTCTGTCCCTATGCATGTATAGATCTTTAAAACTACGCAACGGATTTTGATACGATTTTAATAGATATAGTGATTCAAGAGGAAGGTTTATATGTATAATAGTATATTTAGTATCAGCATTGCACCCGTGCGAAGCCGGGGCGGGTAGCTGGTCATACATTTAAATATTGTTTAACAAGCTAGCATACGTCAATTTCAAACTTTCCAGCTAACCCTTCCTTATAAGCATCGTTTGTCCGTCGGCGCTTGTTCCAAACTTCGCATAGGTACATAATTCCGTCCAAAGATGTCGATCTCGCGTACACCTACGTCCAACTCGGATCGCTGACGTCACTCAAACTACACAACTTTAGTCTGAAATGACGTAATTACATGGCGGTTTACTGGCGTTTACGTCTTTTGTCTAGTGAGGTAACAGGACATAGTCAAACTGTGATTTAAATTTTATTGGAAGCCGCGATCGCACATGACGCAGATTCTGCGCTGTGATTGGTGGATTTTTAACCAAGTTTGAGAAAGGAAGGTTTTCAAGCCACTGTAGAACATATATAATTTTTGGTGTCGAATATCTATGTTTATATCTTCACCGGCTGTAAACCGATTTTGATGAATCTATTAAGTATCCGTACCTCATTCAAATTCAAATTCAAATCATTTTGACATGTCAAAACCATTAAAATTTAGACTAAATATTACACTTGAGATATATAGAGATATTAAACTTGTAAGTAGATCAATTAGTCCCGAAGCGAAGATAAAATTTATAGATCTATATCTATATACATATTTATGCTTGGGACTTTATCTACAAGTTTAATATGTCAAGTCATATCCACCAAATAGTTATAGTATAGATATAGAAATGTTGTTGTTGTTGTTTGAATAATTATAATTTACTGTATAACATTATATGTTATTATATTATAAATAAAAAAAGCTCAATATGTCACGAAATAAAGAAAATATGTGACTTCAAAAGTACTGAAAATTTATGTTTTTTTAATATACAAAAGCAAACTTGAAATTGTTTTCAGAATCCTCATAATTCAATAAAATTATAGTATCTCAACCATGCACTTAAACGCACTTTTTCACATACATAGTTCTGCTCACAGCACACTAATGTACCTATGTACCTATACATATAGACATTTTGGTCCGAAGAAACAAATAACAACTTTAAAAAAACTACACCCGTATTGGTGATCTCAATGTTAAAAAGATGACTCAGATCGCTTTTTATAGGTCTGTATAACGCTAATGAAAGAGGAATTACGGCCGGGCCTCGACTTCGCTTTTTTTTTGGTGATAGTTGAATCTGCCACCTCGACTTCGCGCGACCAGCAGCGTTCATAGGAGTGAGCAAGACACCGGGCTCGGACCTCCCGCTCCCACCTATGGCCGCCGTTTGCCGACTGGCCGGGCCGATACGCTGCCGAGTAACCCACGTTACTCGGCTCGGTTATGCCGATTTCACACGAGGGCAGAACAGTGAGGCAGAACAGTGGGCAGTACAGTACTGCTACAATCTGAACGCACACGCCGAGACAGAACAGTACTGTTCTGTGCGTTCAGATTGTAGCAGTACTGTACTGCCCCCTGTTCTGCCTCACTGTTCTGCCCTCGTGTAAAATCGGCATTAGGTACTGTGCCTTTACCATGAGTTTACAGTGACAGTAACTAGCGACTGCGTAAAGGATTTGTATGGAGAATTGTAGTTCTACAAAGTAACCGCCAGGGGCGCTGTACTGTTCTACATACAAATTGTTTACGCTGTCGCTAGCGAGAGGCCTTATTCCTTTTAAAATTATTTTTTTTCATGTTATGATAAATACATTGATAATTTCAACCAACTTTTTGAAGTGAATAATAGTTTTCCCCGAGTTCTAGGTAGTAACGTAGCTATTTCATGCTTTTATTGCGCGCAGTCGAAAATAAGTTGAAAAAACTAATTTTTCGCGTGAATTTTGTCAATTTCGAGTAGTTTTTGAAACAAAAATTATCAATGAAAAATTCATACTATAGGTTTCAAATATATATAAATATACCCCAATAGCCCTGTTCTAGGTAGTAACATCAATAATATGTTAAGAAACATGTTTGATAATAGAGAAAAATGTCTAAAACAATCGGCATTTTAAAAGGAATAAGGCCTCTTAACTCATGGTTTAGCCAATAACGTTGTGGCCATATATTGCGGTTTGGTTGATGTTATTAAATGCACCTAAATACATCTATCAAACGTTGGCTACCATTGTATAAAGTACACAAAGCGGAATAATTAGTTTTATTTAAATAGAGCTTATTATTATTCGTTCCCGTAATTTTCGTCTTATATTCATTTCAACGAATGAATCAATTATATCCGATTTTCAATTGGATACTACCTAATTTAACTAATACTAATACCTTATTTAACTACTTAGGTACTTTAGTTATTAAATATTTTACGATGACTCCACTCGTGACGTGTGTATGTACTATGAAACAGCTCGGATAAGGAAAACAAATCAAATCGAAAATAAAATAAAATACGAATAACTCTACAGTCACCAGGCACCATATCTTAAAAGTGGATCGTCATACACCCAACCAACCCGGCCTCATGAAAGTTGTTTCATTGGCAAGTTTCGTAGTTGTAAGCTATTTGTCCAACATTGGCCAAACTATCGTCAATCATCTGTGGAGCCATAGGGCCTCCGCTGAATAGGAGTAAGCACAGAATAGATACTTTACAAGTACCTATAGATGCTCTCTCTTTTAGCGAAGCTACAGTATAAGTACAGAAAGCTCTCTCTTTTAGATAAGCGTTTTAAAGACCGGCCAAGTGCGAGTCGTACTCACGTATCAAGGGTTCCGTACAAACATTTTCCATCTTAACTAGCCGGGTTAAGTTAAGGTACCTGGTATGTATGGTGCCGGATACAAATGAGGTGCAAAGTTAACGTAACCGATCACGTTTGTTGTATGGGAGCCCCACTTAAATATTTATTTTATTCTATTTTTAGTATTTGTTGTTATAGCGGCAACAAAAATACATCATCTGTGAAAATTTCAACTGTCTACCTATCACGGTTCATGAGACACAGGTTCATAGGACGGACAGACATACAGCTGACGGACGGACAGCAGAGTCTTAGTAATAATGTCCCGTTTTTTACCCTTTGGGTACGGAACCCTAAAAAGCAAGCATATTTTGTAACCATTGCAGCGCTTAAACATTGAAGGTTTATAAATTACGCATTCTCATTATACCAAACAACCTCAAAGGTCTCGTTGAATAGCCCAGCAACGTTGCGCCTTTTTGTTGTCACTAAGTATTTTCTAACATAGCTCTGGACGTCACTCCCTGCTAACCAAGTTGATATCACCCTATATTTGTAAGCCATTCGTCCAACTTTGGTCGGCAGATGAACTGTCGTCAATCATCTTAGGAGCCATGTTACGGTAAAAGGCCGTATCTTCATAAAGATGTCAGAGTATGATACGACATTTTATAGTAACGCAGCATAAGCTTTGTCGTTGGAGCGTAAGTCAATTAATATTGAGATTGCCTGATAGCGAATCTGTCGAAGATTGAGGGAATATTTTTAAGATTGATTGTCTTTCCGATGCTACGAGCTATAGTCTAACAACCCACGGAGCACACAGGCTGCATAAGAGCTTATACAGCCCTTATACGACTTATTTCAGCTGTGTAAGGGCTGTCGCGGAGTTAGTCAATAAGGATGTAATACATGACAATAATAATATAGCTTGAGTATGATTCGGTTTCGGGATTCAGCTTTGTATTCAAAGTATCTTTCTTACAGAAGTCTTGTGTGAGAAACTACGGACCCGTTTATTGTTATTCGTCTCGAGTGACCCGTGGCTTCTGCACGGCTACGGTCCTGCCTCGTCACATTGGTTCCGTACGAGGCTCTTACTATAGTATTGAACGTAACTCTTGGACGAGTTATAATTGAATTTTCTCACAACCGGCGATTGTAGACTTTTGTGACTGACTCATACACCGTATAGGTACTATGATTGTTTGTGGACTTCGATAAAACCGAAGCTGAATCCCGCAACCGACCACTATCGAGAATCAAAGGTAGAAAAGAGCAAGCACTCACATTAAGCACCCACGTTCTCCTTTTTTCCATTCCACGTCAAGTCACTCGCTCTTCTTTGCCGCCTTTTTACTCACTTTTTTCTTTTATTAACCTAATACTAAGATATAGGTTATTGTGTGGCCAGTTAGTAAAAAGACATAATTTATAATTCATTCAATTAAATTGGTGCAACTCACCGACTCCTAAGGACTCGCGATATTCCGCGACAAGGGCTGCATAAGGGGCGTTACAAAGAGCTTTCATGTGGCAATAATGTGTATCAAGAATTATCCAATATAATGCAGCTCAAGTTATGCGCGGTAGGTACAAATACAAATACTCTGTCTCCTCAAACACAACATGAGATACATTAAAATAACAGGCAGAGGTAAACAACAGGCGGTCTTATCGGTAAATAGCGATCTCTTCCAGACAAACATTAGTTAGCGGAGTAGTTGAAAATTAATGTTTGAATTTAGTGGTTGGTGCAGAATAATAGCAGGACTAAATAAACGAAAATCCTAAAAAACAAGAGTGATAAACATTAAGTTCTTTATCTTGGTATGCATTTATAAGTTCGACTTAGATAATATCCAAGTAAAATAATTATATAATTTGCACCAACTCGTTTATTAAATTCCTCAAAACATGAAAATTTCATCCATGCCGTTGGAAAGTAATCCCAATTCCGCCTCAAAGGTTGGCTAATTATGAACCAAGCGGCTCAAAGCCCATTTTGTAGGGGCTGAAACAAAGGTTTCAACAAATCGATCCGTACTTACCCCAAGCTCGTATCTTACTGGAAAATTTTGGCTGAAATACGTTCTGCTGCTTTAGTTATAAGGTTCTAGGTCCTAGGGATGGAAAATAAGTGATCTGACGGTTATAGAGGTGGTATAAAATGCTAGTCATCGACTAACGCTGTGTCATCATGCAGTAGCGAACTGGGCTTGACTAACAGTTGATTGTGTTTTGTTTCATTAAAACGATTTGTCAGCTTTTTGTGCTGTACAAGTTATTGCTTTTATGATAACGGGAGCTATTTTACGCTAATTTTTAAAGTTAAAATATTGTTCTTTCTTGACAAAATTATGAAATCGATTGTGTCTTGTTTCACTGGATGACCTGTGGTTTCAATATAACGTTAAATTGACAGTTATTGGACAAGTTATAGCTATATTTGTGTTAACTCGCCGCGCCGTGGATAAACCAACTGCCACTTTTCTACAACATATAGTATTGTCAGAAAGATCTCTTTCTTGGGTGCTTGTCAAATAGAAAATTGTCAAATTTGATCGTACCGGTTGACATAATATGAAGGGTACGGAACTAACACGTTTAGTCAGTTTAGCAACGTTTTTGATAAATTGCTATTTTAAAGTTTAACATATTCTTACAGCATCGCTAACCTTAATGTATTTTTTTTACAGGTAATTCGGTGTTGGCGGCAATATGAGTTAACGTCAACAAGTGCTACAGGCTGAGGTCGCAGGCTATCTAGTATACAGGTGAATGTCCGTGTTGTGAGCAACGCTAATAGCAAAAGCACCAGCGCGCACCAAAATGCTTGAGTCCGGCCAATACGGCGTACAATCGTAGCTAGTCGTAGCGGCGCGCGCGTCTATCGCGCATGTTCAGCCATCCCCAAAAAGATGGCCGATGACCAGACGCGTCGTTGCGCGCCTGCGACCCTTAACCGCCACCCAAAGGGCCCAAGGATCACATGGTGCCTCCCCGTCTCGGGACTTGAGAATATGAACGGCGGTCTGACGTCAAGCCCCTAGACCAAATACGTTACATTTTACATAAACGTCCGCCATTTGTCCGCCATCAGTCTACGTGATGGCACGGACTTTTTAACCCCCCCGAAAGAAGAGGGGTGGTTTGTGTATCTGTGTGTCTGTCTGTGGCATCGTAGCTCCCAAATGGATGGACCAATTGCAAATTGCCAAATGCATTTTTTTTACCGAAAGACCTGTCTAAAGCTATGTTTGGTGGAAATAGGACAAGTAGTTTCCCAGATGTTCAGCTTTAATTGAAACAAGTGAAAGGATAAATCAGCCAACATTGAAACTTAAAATTAAAAAAATTGTGGTTAAACTGAACAGTTTTAGTAGCATTTTTTTTCTATATCAGTATTGAATGAGGATCTCATGATGACCAGCTACCTATGTCGGGGGTGTTTTAAATTTTTAATTTAGGTTATTCTATTAGTGACCTCATAATATATCGTACATGGAAATAAAGTCGATACATGTCATCTATTGAGCTTTCAGGGTTGCTGTAACAACTTTTTACAATAGGTATGTTGTAAAAAGTATGGTAATTTATGTATTCAGTAATCATAACAAAGCCATTGCAAAAGGGATCGGGGGATTGGACATATCCAAAACAAAAATACTATACAACTAGTCCTTATCAATGGGCTCCCGAACGGTCGTGGCAGACGGTACATACCATTCACTGCCACGAAGGCCGCATCGATCGTACGCACGACACATGGCGCTAATAATACCCGTAGTGCGGTATTCTATGACGAAACTCTTTCAATTGGGATGACGACTGATCTTCAATTCTACAGCATACTGTAGTTACCTATATGAATAAAATTTGCTAAATGTGTCATGAAACAAAGAAACAAACTATATTTTTTTTTATATGTGACTTCAATGGTTCGCAAATTTTATGTTTCTTTTTTCATTCAAAAGAAATTTAGAAAATGTTTTCAGAATCCTCATAATTTTACTAAACAATAATTATAAGACTACCATGAACTTAAAGGCACTTTTCACGCTGAAAATGTCAAATTACTTATTGTCTCCATACAAATATTGATATTGGTACCTACCTCTAACATATAATGACAATTGGCCATTTGTATGGCGTGCTTTTATTAGTACTCCGTAGGAATGTTGAACTTTGACGGTCACTTCTGACTTTTAGAGCAGTCTAAGGACTATATGGGACTAACTACACTTAGAGTGCTTTAAAAGTCAGAAATCATCGTCATGTAAAGGTACCTAGCAATGTGTGTATAGAACTAATTTGCCATTTTGACCGTGAAATACTGCGTTTGGAATCGAACCAGCTGTAGATAAAAAAAATGAAACCTCGTTATTTTATTCTACCAATCGATAGGATTATACATAGGTTCAGAAAGTTCCTGTAATAAACATTTGGTTCATATAGTCCGCGCGTTTATTGAATCAGTCGATATTTTTCTGTTAAACTGATAATACCGATCTTTTACCCAATACAGAAAATGGCTTCAGGAAGAATAAAATTTCAGCTTTCACAAAAATGAGGTATCCTTAAACAATAGCGCAGATTTTATGAGATAAGGTAAAGTTTGAGAAGTGGGTGGAGAATATTTTAGCGCCGAGGAACTATGCTTAACTATATGAAATTATCTTAACGCTGAATCGTCTACTAAGAATATTTTACGGACGCTTATTCTAAACTATTCAATTGTGAAATTTTAATGTCTGTTTACTTAAGATATTTTTGCCTTTTATAGCACCTATTGATTCACAATTTGATCAATTTTTGTATGTGTGCCTATACGGTATTTTTTTGTAAATCGAACAGTTGTTTCCTGATTGCATTATTTTGCTTTATTGACGTGCGTCGGTTATTTTTTTTTAAATGTGATGAAGTATTTATTTATTTAAACTTTATTGCACAAAACAAAAGACGGTACAAGTGGCCAAGTTAATGCCAAATGGCATTCTCTACCAGTAAACAATATAATATTATTATATTTATGGTAAGCAGTTATGTTATTTAATATACTTACATGTATTCACTTGTATCTTAGACGCTTTCAGAACGATAAATTTTCTACTACTATAAGATTTTTATATATATATACAGGATGTAACCGACGGTGGTCCATGGCTTCAGACCATTATTCTGGCCTGGAAAATCGTGGAGATTTCTTTGAGAAAATTTACAAATTTTCCTCGCGAGTTTTCATTTTTTCTTTATTTTTCCGTTAATCGAACTCTATCGGTAACAATTTTTCATGAAAAATCGCATGAAAATTGCATTTTCCGCAAAACACGCAATGTATCACAAACAGTATTATGTAAGCTTTACGGTACAACACAGAGAGTGGAGTGGGCAGATAACGGTACTAGCCGGTCATTGATCCGCCAGGCCAGTCAGTGCGCTCGCGCAGCCCGGACGGCGCGGTCGGTTGCGGTCGGACGCATGAATAATGTTTACCTACCCGCACATTTTATTTGCTTTACTTGCTTGAATGAAAATCTTGTTAGACTGTTTTAATTTATCGGTCAGTTGTTATTGGTGTTAGGTAGTACACTAGTTGTGATCTGTGGTTGCGTTGTTTTTGTGGTTGCATTCATTCATGTCATTCGATGCGCATTGGCGTAACGGTATGTTTTGCGCTGACGCGTGAGTGGAATGGGGAGCGCCCGGACCGGTCGATGCTTGCCGCGTGCCTCCCTCCCCGCGCGTCTGCACCCGAGAGAATTGGACGCAATACATTGCGCGTCGAGTTTTATAATTTATTTTGGAAAATCTTATCCTTGAGTTTTCCGAGAAAATGAACACTCGTTTTCAGTTCGTGATTATGGTCTAAAACTACAGTTTTCGTTTTCGGTACGCTGTCGGTTACACCCTGTATATATTTTATTTTTTATTTTTTTGAGAATTATTTAAATTTAGATTATTGTTGTAATAATACCGTATAACGTGCCAAAATTGTGTTAGTTGAAATCAATAACGAAGTAGGCTTGAGCCCCACCAAGATCCTAATTTGCTAAATACACCTTCGATATAAATTTGCGATTAAGTATGTGATATTATTGACTTGAATATTCAATTCGCCAACTCGTTGATTCTAGGGATCTAGAATAAAATAAATGTACAAAAACTACACAGTTGGTGCTGGCACTTTTTAAAAGCACTCCAGTAGGTATGTTATTTTTTTTATAACTTCGCGTGGTTTAAATTATTTTCAACACGATCAACCCCGGAAACATTTTCGACATTTCAATCGCGGCAGCTAAAGTTCGCTCGAACTGTTACAAAACGAATTGGAGGAATTGGAAATTCGGAAATAGTTAAATCGACAGTTGACGGCGAACGGAACTGCGTCGACACGACTTTTAGTTAGACGGCATTTTTTTTTTTTTTTTATAACGGCACAACATAGTGGCTCCACTTCGCCTGATGGTAAGCAAAAAGGGGAGCCCAAGTCGCAATGGCAACTGACGAGGAACCAACGGTGCCAAGTCAGTTGACACTGCCATGCTGGCCCGAGAGATGCTTCTTCACGCTTCGTTTGAAGGGTCCCAAGTTATAAGAAGGAGGAAACACATGAGCCGGCAAGGAGTTCCATACTTTAATAGTTCGGCAGATGAAGGAATTGCCAAACTTCTTGGTACGTGTGGGAATATTCTCCACGGTGAGGCGATGACATCGCAAGCTGGCACGTGTGGTTCTATGACGGAAAGGGGAGGGTGGGATAAGAGAAAATAACTCTTCAGAACACTCGCCATGGTATAGGCGATAGAAAACATAATAGACATTAAATGACGCTTAGATGAAATTAGTTAAAGGAAACTGTAAAAAATAAAGGAAACTGTAATAAAATTGCATTAGAAGTCAGGTTTCCGTGGGGAGAGGTCATTATTTCAGGAAACATCTTAACATCGTGATGCAGGATCTGTATAGGCGCGCGGGGTCAGACTGAAAAAAAAACTTTTGTCCGCTCGTCGCGCCGCAACGACTGGACGGATTTTAACCATTTTTGGTACATGATAGCTGGGTATCCAATTTTATATATTTATTTTTATCCGACTATAGAAAAATAATAGCGGACGAAGTTGCGGACAACTTCTAGTCGAGAAATATTCATTTTTTATTATTTTTATGCATGTGTGAGTCTGCGGCTTGATCACGGTTAAACGGCTGGACTTATTTATTTTTCGCGTACTGGTAACTACTATACAACCTGGAAAAAAATATAGGCCATCGATAGCGTTTCTTTGTTCTTTTAGCCGGGTCGATTCCCGGGTAATATAAGTCAATTTTAGAAAATCATTGAATGCAGTTCTGTAACGTTTAAAAATAAAAGAATGTTTCCTTTAAGTAAGAACTAACATATATAGATTTAAGATAATTTCCTTCCAGGGCCCATAACTTTATTCCACACCGTATACGATAACTGATAAGACTCGATTTTGTTGTGATAAGAGCCGACCTCATCTAAAACTTGGCGGTTTCGAGTTTCGACGCGCGCTCGGAGATACCTACTCGTAGATGCTTGCATCCGCTCGACCGGTGAAGTTTCGCGGTTGGCGTGTAAACAGTTCGCCTGAACCAGCTACAGGTCTTGAACTACTTATAGTCAATGTTCATCGTTTAACATGTAAATTATGTATAATACAAGGCCGTCTTAGTACATGTCGGGGCCCACGGGCCTTCAATAAGTAAAAGCAAAAGGCTCGCGTTAGAAAAGTTACTCTTTTACTGTCCGAAAAAATGGCATCTATGGGATATATTTTGGGAGTCTCTGTGAGATTGTGGGGGCCCTAGACACGGGACCCGTGTGCCCTTATGGTGAAGAAGGTAATTAACAAATCGACCTAGTCCCAAATTAAGCTTTAGTGGGCTTTTGTTATGCACTGAAAAAAATGGTTTGTTGGATTTACCAAATTAGCAAAGGTTGGCTAAATTACATGGAAACTACGATAAATATAACAAAACCTCGCTGTTGAACTTACAAAACTAAAAAGGTTGAAGTTGGTACCAGAGTTCTGATGTAAATTAACAAAGAGTATTGTATATTTTACCAAACAAACCTCAACAATTTAGTTTGGTTGATTTTATCATAGCAATATGATAAATATAACAAGACCTCGCGGTTGATCTTACAAAACAACAAAGGTTGAGGTCAAAATATAGTCCCTACCAGAGTTAAATAGTATAAATTAACAAATAACATTGTACATTTTAACAAACAAATTTCTACAAATTAGTCTGGTTGGTTTTATTATATAAATATGATACATATAACAAGACCTCGCGGTTGAACTTACAAAACATCAAAGGTTGAGGTCAAAATATAGTCCCTACCAGAGTTAAATAGTATAAATTAACAAAAAAACATTATACATTTTACCAAACAAATTTCTACAAATTAGTCTGGTTGGTTTTATTATATAAATATGATAAATATAACAAGACCTCGCGGTTGAACTTACAAAACAACAAAGGTTGAGGTCAAAATATAGTCCCTACCAGAGTTAAATAGTATAAATTAACAAATAACATTGTACATTTTAACAAACAAATTTCTACAAATTAGTCTGGTTGGTTTTATTATATAAATATGATACATATAACAAGACCTTGCGGTTGAACTTACAAAACAACAAAGGTTGAGGTCAAAATATAGTCCCTACCAGAGTTAAATAGTATAAATTAACAAAAAAACATTATACATTTTACCAAACAAATTTCTACAAATTAGTCTGGTTGGTTTTATTATATAAATATGATAAATATAACAAGACCTCGCGGTTGAACTTACAAAACAACAAAGGTTGAGGTCAAAATATAGTCCCTACCAGAGTTAAATAGTATAAATTAACAAATAACATTGTACATTTTAACAAACAAATTTCTACAAATTAGTCTGGTTGGTTTGATTATATAAATATGATAAATATAACAAGACCTCGCGGTTGAACTTACAAAACAACAAAGGTTGAGGTCAAAATATAGTCCCTACCAGAGTTAAATAGTATAAATTAACAAATAACATTGTACATTTTAACAAACAAATTTCTACAAATTAGTCTGGTTGGTTTTATTATATAAATATGATACATATAACAAGACCTCGCGGTTGAACTTACAAAACAACAAAGGTTGAGGTCAAAATATAGTCCCTACCAGAGTTAAATAGTATAAATTAACAAATAACATTGTACATTTTAACAAACAAATTTCTACAAATTAGTCTGGTTGGTTTTATTATATAAATATGATACATATAACAAGACCTCGCGGTTGAACTTACAAAACATCAAAGGTTGAGGTCAAAATATAGTCCCTACCAGAGTTAAATAGTATAAATTAACAAAAAAACATTATACATTTTACCAAACAAATTTCTACAAATTAGTCTGGTTGGTTTTATTATATAAATATGATAAATATAACAAGACCTCGCGGTTGAACTTACAAAACAACAAAGGTTGAGGTCAAAATATAGTCCCTACCAGAGTTAAATAGTATAAATTAACAAATAACATTGTACATTTTAACAAACAAATTTCTACAAATTAGTCTGGTTGGTTTTATTATATAAATATGATACATATAACAAGACCTTGCGGTTGAACTTACAAAACAACAAAGGTTGAGGTCAAAATATAGTCCCTACCAGAGTTAAATAGTATAAATTAACAAAAAAACATTATACATTTTACCAAACAAATTTCTACAAATTAGTCTGGTTGGTTTTATTATATAAATATGATAAATATAACAAGACCTCGCGGTTGAACTAACAAAACAAAGTTTGAGGTCAAAATATAGTCCCTAACAGAGTTAAATAGTATAAATTAACAAAAAACTAAAATTTTGCATGCATGTATAAATCGGATGACAATGCAATACTATTATGACATAGAGCTGATCTGATGATGGAGCTGGAAGGTGGCCATAGGAACTCCGTAATTAAACGAAGCAACCCCACCGAGTTTGGGCTAGTTTAATTCGTCTTGACGATTACTTTGATACTATATGGTAACCAGGTTCTGATGATGGAGCTGGAAGGTGGCCAGGTGTTCCGTTTGTTATCAACTAGGTAAGTCGTAGTAAATCTTGAATTAAAAATGCTAGAAAGTTAAAAATAAAATTAAAGAAAAATAAAACTTTTTTAAAAACAAGCTTTTATTATCTGTTGATAAAATGAACTAAAAAGTTTAAAATAAATTAACTCTAATAAGAAATATAATACCAAGGTTACCGGAGCAGAGGCAGACCGAAAAGGAGATGGCGGGATGACCTGGATGCATTTAGTAACGAGTGGAGGGAGCATGCAGCCAATAGAGACGATCAACTAGGTACGTCGTAGTAAATCTTGAATTAAAAATGCTAGAAAGTTAAAAATAAAATTAAAGAAAAATATAACTTTTTTAAAAACAAGCTTTTATTATCTGTTGATAAAATGAACTAAAAAGTTTAAAATAAATTAACTCTAATAAGAAATATAATACCAAGGTTACCGGAGCAGAGGCAGACCGAAAAGGAGATGGCGGGATGACCTGGATGCATTTAGTAACGAGTGGAGGGAGCATGCAGCCAATAGAGACGAGTGGCGCAAGAGAGGGGAGGCCTTTGCCCAGCAGTGGGACACAATATAATACTTTATAAGTTCATTGTAACCTTTAACGTTAATTAAACTTCTTCGTCTACGACAAAATTTAATTCAATATCGTACATAATTATATATTTTTGACACAAACTTTACACCTTAATTATTAAATCTTCCCGTTTTTATCACAGTCCCAATTTTATAGATAAAAGCGGAAGATTTCATAATTAATAATTAAGGTGTAAAGTTTTAGTGTAAAAATTATATAATTATGTACGATATGGAATTATTTTGTCGTAGACGAAAAAGCTTACAATGTATGTATCCTTAAAGGTTACAAAGAACTTATAAAGTGTTATATTTCTTATTAGAGTTAATTTATTTTTAACTTTATATATAATTTTTTTAACCAATAATAATTTAAGAATTTTTTAATAAGTTTTCTAAAACGGCTGTAACGATTTCGAAAGCGGGTGCGAAAAATCGATCTAGCTATGTCTCATATCTGTGAAAATTAGTTTTCACCGTATTTCAAGCAAAGCTCGCTCACCCAGGTACTGCTATACAATCTGAGATAAAATCACTGAGTCAGTATGAAAATAGTGATTTTTGGACGTCAAAATCTCGTGATCGGTAAGAGGGATTCGGTAATTAAAAAACGGTCTTACAAGATTGCAAGCATGTAGGTCAAATAGATTTTCAGTTATTTGGGGGTCAAAAGTGGCTGTTGTTGGCTGTGGCTGGCTGACTGGTGTGAGTTTTGCTTTGCCCCACTTATCCATAACCACGTCAAAACTATTCTACTAGTGCTATGTCTGAGGTAATTTTCCGTTTACTACATTTCATTGCTTAGAGGCATTAAATCGCCTGTCATTTATCGAAAATGGGACCAATTATTCATAACGACGCCAACAAAAATGTAGCGGCAAAAATACTTGAACGTGTAAGAGGTTATCAATGTAAAAGGGGTATTTTTTTCATTAAAAAATACAAGACGTTCCCGGCTTTGAATGCAATAAGAGAAAATAAAGCTGAATCTACGTCCAATGGACTATAATATTTTATAGTCTATTAACTATAAATTGACTTTGTAATCGGCAATTTTTGACAGGGCACGCGTCCATACTAATTTGGTTTCGTCCTTTGTTTGGTAAAATTTACAATATTCTTTGTTAAATGACACTATGAACTCCGGTAGGGACTGTATTTTGACCTCAACCTTTGCAGTCTTGTAAGATCAACCGCGAGGTCTTGTTATATTTATCATATTTATATAATAAAACCAACCAGACTAATTTGTAGAAATTTGTTTGTTAAAATGAAGTGGATCAAATTTAACTTGCAAGATTTGATTACAGAACGACATCAGACAGACAGACAGACAGACAGACAACGGGACAGGTGAAAGTAAATAAAAGCTTGTAATATGTATACCTAATAATATTAAGATAGGTAAGTATAATTGCCACTTACTTTTCATCGTATTATCTTACAAAAGAAGATATTATATTCACCTACTATACGATACTGTACCTACCTAATATAATTTTTACACCTTTAATTGTGGCAATAGCATGAAATTTTGCATTGTTCCTGCTTAAATACCGAAACTAACGAATTATGCATTGATGTCAATATTGCCAGTTTATTTTGTTATCTTAACGAAACGAACATTGGATTGTGTAGGTACACGCGCAACGTGCAATGGAACGGGCTATGCTCGGAGTTTCTCTGCGTGATAGAATCAGAAATGAGGATATCCGCAGAAGAACCAAGTAACCGACATTATTCAAAGGATTGCATGGTTGAAGTGGCAATGGGCGGGCCATGTAGCCCGGAGAACGGATGGTCGTTGGGGTATCAAAGTCCTGGAGTGGCGACCACGTATAGGAAAGCGCAGCGTAGGACGACCCCCGACAAGGAGGACGGATGACCTCATGAGAGTTGCGGGAAGTCGATGGATGTGGTCTGCACAGGATCGCACTTTGTGGCGAGCTTTAGGGGAGGCCTATGTTTAGCAGTGGACGTCCGTGGCTGATAGATAGAGAAATAGAATGCAAAATAACGTAGGTAGTATAATGCGAATTAATCACAGACCATAAGAATACTATAGACTGGGTATTGGGTATTACAAATTCAAATTCGTTTATTGCAAGAACATAGTAATAAATTAGGTGATACAGGTATATACAGTGTTGGTTATGTTCTACCAAAAAGGCATGCAAACAAAATAAAACAATATTCATATACTTCATTGTTACATATTACAATTTGTTACTTATGCCAAAAATAATTATTAAAACTCAGAATTTGCAGATTAAATTACATTAATTATTACATTATTTTTATAAGTATTTGCACCCCGTTTGTATGCGGCGCCATACATTTCAGATGCAAACTTAACTCAACCAGGCCAATTAAGATGGGATAAGTGAAAGTTTGTACGGAACCCTCGGTGCGCGAGTCAGAATCGCACCTGGCCGGTTTTTTTTTAATTCAGACAAGTAATTTTATTACAGCGAAATCAATAGCAGTCGGTGACAAAATCATTAGATTAAAACAGTATTATTGTTTTGCTAATCCACAATGTAATACGTGCTAGTCAGTTGACGACGAGGTTGGCGCAGTTTTAATGCACCTGCCTACTGAGCCGGCGGTCCTGGGTTCGAATCTCGGCAAGGGCAAATATTTGTGTGATGAACTCGAATATTTGTTCCTGGGTCATGGATGTTATCTATATATATTGTTTATATCTTCGTCGTTTGTTCGTCGTCGTTGTTTTGTTTCAACGTGAGATCAGTCTTAATACAAATAACTACAAATTATAATATTTGCGTAATACCTAGATGAAATAGCGTCGGAACGGTGTCTCCACAAAGCGGCGTCTGTTTTGAAGACGCCGAAAATAATTGCAAACTCGGTTTTATTAAAATGGCATAAGATTGAAACGCGGCTTACGCGGCATTGTCAAAGCCGCGTTTGTCTTTGCGACGAAACCACACCGCAGTATGCGAAATTAAGTCTTAACGAAACGGATTAAGTATTATGTTTGATTTGAGTGAATACGTAAATATAAGAGTGAGATGCTATTATTTCCCCCCTCCCGCACTACCGCACGGAACAGAGCTGTTGCGTCTGCCACAAATAGGGTTGCCACCTTTTTCTTTGACGGAAAGAAAATAAAAAGTCCGCACATAAATAAAAGAGGTACTTTTTCATCACACTTGCTCGTAAACGGTGTTATCACACGCAGAAGAAAAAGCGCAGTTACAGCCTATTTACCTCCCGCGGGAGTTATAGAAAATAAAGAATTATATATTGTCTATAAAAACAATTTACTATATTTCTTTAAACACATTTATGTTTTATTTTTCGGCTAATAACAGTTTCGTATCTGCTTTAAATATATTTATAGCATCTAAACATCTAAACTTTCTGTAAATGCTGAAGTGGCTATTTTATTAATTGTGATATTAAAAATTCAGCACTTTTAACGTTTTACGTTTTGTTAGCTGTCAAATGTCACTTATAAGCTGCGTTCAAATGACAAAACTCTTTCTCCACATGTGGATAAAAAGCGATTTTCTCTACAGATATATCAAACAATCAAAAAGGGGCTTTCCGAGCTAGTGAAGTGAAAAATATATATCATTCTTGATTATAATATCTTTAATACAGCATTCGATACACGATTCATAAAACTTCGCTCGATACAATTAATTCCCAAAATAACCTCCAATTCGAATTTTTACTTCATTTGTTTTTTTTTCTACGTGACACTATGAAACAAAAAAAAGGAGAAAAATCAATCATAACTAAAATAGTAATTTTACAGCTTCCGAATTTCAATAATTTAAGGCAATATTTTTAAAATAAATAATCATCGACAAATTCTTACGAAAAAAGATATCGCCTTACGACCCGCAAGCTCTGTCTCCGTCACTCTTTTGAAATGTGACAGGGACGGGTGGCCTGAGGAGGGGCTCGGGGCTCTGGTTTCCCTTATTTCATTTATATATATATTATTTTCATTGTATAAGCTATTCAGCAATTTTAATCCGATTCCCACAGCGGACTAAAGTTTTGCATTCGTTTTATTTTCCTATTACCACTGCTACTACTGATAGTGCTAGCATTATCTGATCGTCATCTATTTTGAAATTATTTTACTTTTCACAGTTTTCAAGTACAATACTTTATAATAAAGTCCGGTATTGACAACCCTAGCCAAGCGAGCACTCGTCATAACCAGTTGTGGTGGTGGGATATCGCCAGCCAATCCTGCGAGGGCTGCGAGTCGTGCGTTGCGTGCCGTTCTTTGTTTGTTTATTCTGTCCGCAACGCCAGGCGTCAACTGGTGTCGTGTAGGTTTCTCCTTTAATTTGCGCTTGCGCCGTTTTCGTGTTTAAAGTGTGTGAAACTAACTATTATGGACAGTGATTTTGATGATGATTTAAATGTCGGGGTTGCCGAATATTTAAAGGACTGGGGGTTATCTGAATCAACCATAACAAATTTTGAAGGTAAGTGTTTTGACCTATATTCTTAATAAGAATTATTATTTTTGTTAATAATTTAGTAATTATAGGATAAAAGAATAGAAATCTCATGCCTAGATATTAGGTACCTACCTAATTAGCTATTTTACTTTGATTAATTTACAAAACGAAATTCAGTCCAATTTACCTAATTGGTTTGGTTGACCTATTAAATATAAATTTATTTTCTTTCTAATTGTAATCTCGACCGTTTCTCGTATAGGTACATCGTATTGTAGTTTGTAGTTGACTGATGTAATGTTTTCCTTGTTTTTTAGTAAATCAGATTTCGTTCAAATTGCTTGAACACATACAGGAAACAGAAATGAGAGAGCTGATTCCTAGTTTAAAAGAAAGAATTTTATTCAAACGAGGATTGAATAAACTTCAAAATATTATTCGGGTAATTATTTTTCATTATTTTTTTCTTATTTCACAGAGTATGGAAATGATTTGTCTATGTTTTTGTTAAAAAATTACTTGTAGTGAGTGTTATGGTCCCTTATATACAATTACTTGTTACAGGCGACAGAATCTGATGAAACTCTAAGCATTGATAGCGATTTTTCTGCGCCCAGTTCCACGGCGAGCACAAGCAGTCATGAGTTCCCGACCACGGTAGAGAAATCTTATGTAAGTTCTTTTGCCTTAATTTTATGTGTATTTAAGCTTGGTACTTCTCTGTCTACCCAATATAGTCTGATGTGAATAGATTTACGTTGGCATACATTTTCATAGTATTGGGAACATTAAGTTTTCAAAACGTATCCATATTATATTTTTCCCTGACAGCATGCGTTATTTCATATTCATATTGTTTATTGCGAATCATGATCATTACAATAGATGGTATGGTAGTCATAGGTTGGTATATACATGATACCTTGTTAGGCCATTGTAATTTCTTATATACTAAGACATAATATATCAAAGACAATTTCAACTATTTTATACAGCTATAAAATGTTGTATCAGATTTTCCTCCGCGGGCGACTCGCGGGCAGGTATCAACACGTTACACAAACTAGCGCTGTCAGCGCTATCTATCTCGCTCGCGCCCGGACGGCCGAGTAGTAGACGTGGGTCGTTACGTCGTTTTCAAGAAACGTAACGAAACCAGTGACTCGGTCGCGCGTCAGCTGTTTCATAACTAGTGATTTTTGTAACTGGTTATTTTTATTCTGCTACTGTGATTGTTTGCAAAACTCGATTCGCGCGATCACCATCCCGCTCGCGCGGCTGGCCGGGACGGTGACGGCACGCGCGCGTTCTACATCTCGCTCACTCGGCTGGCTGTGGCCGGTGCAGAAGGTGAGCTCTCTCTCGCTCGATTACTCGACTCACAGATAGCAGTAATAATAAAATAACGCATTTACAAAAATCACTACTTGTTATTTGACGCGAAACTAGTGATTCGGTTACATGTCGCGTAACTAGTGACGGGAAATAACGCCCACGTCTACCGAGTAGTTGCTTTGGAAGCCTCGTACCGAGCGGCCATTGTTTTATAACGCGCGCTATCGCACTATACTTATTGACCGAGCGAACGAAGTGAGCGAAGCGTCTCTGCTTCAGCTTGGATGAAAAATAGTTGGTATATTTGGATTTCTGTTCTCGCCTAAAGGTCGCATTTCTCAACTCGACTGACTGACTCGAGTGACTCGCGAAAAAATATATATTTACTCATCAAACCTACTCACAAAATTTCATGTGAATCGGTTAGGAAAAGCGACCTCTATGCGAGAACAGAAATCCGGATATCCTAACATCCAAACATACTGGTATCAACGATTGTACACCAAAGCTGAAGCAGACGCTTCGCTAGCTCGGTCAATTATTTGAATAAACACGCTCAGACCGGATTATTTTAATTAAGACATAATACCTATTGCCTACGAACATGTCAAAGAAAGCCGCCTTTTGAAACGCGCCGCGCCGCGCTTCTAGTGTTCGCAACAAATAGGTATGTGATGGTACAGCCAATGTGATTAGCTATTTATTTATTATAACAATTTTTTATTGATTCTAGTTAAGTAGGTAATTTTTCATAGCATTACTTTTTACTTTTTTACTCATTGAAGCACTTTTTAAAGATGCGAGATATGATGTCATTTTGGGAATGACCCCCTCCCCCTATAAAGTTTTGTGTTGTACACGGGTGAAAAGTTATTTTACGTCTCGTGTGTTGAATCACTCGATACGCTCAGGATTCAATTTTTGAACCAGTCATAGAATCCTTTCGCTACCTCGTGTTTCAATTGAACACTCGCAGGTAAAATACAACTTTCCCCCCCTTGTATAACAAATAACTATTTTATATCGACAATTTTTTTAGATATAATTTTTAAGCCCTCGTTGTGACGATTGGTTGAATGACGGATGTATGCGATATTACTTTGGTCTATTCTATATAGAATTGGTAAGGAGAATTAAAAATAAAACTGTCAATGTCATCACGAATACTTTTTAGGGTTCCGTAGTCAACTAGGAACCCTTATAGTTTCGCCATGTCCGTCTGTCCGTCCGCGGCTTAGCTCCGTGATCATTAGTACTAGAAAGCTGAAATTTGGTACGAGTATGTGTATGTATCACGCCGAAAAAACGGTAATATAAAAACTAAAAAAGAAACTTTTTTCGGGTACCTCCCCTGCACCTAAAGTGGGGGTGAGTTTTTTTAGGGTTCCGTAGCAAAATGGCAAAAAACGGAACCCTTATAGATTCGTCATGTCTGTCTGTCCGTCTGTCTGTCCGTCTGTCCGTCCGTAAGTCACAGCCATTTTTTTCCGAAACTATAGGCTATACTGTTGAAACTTGGTAGGTAGATGTATTCTGTGAACTGCATTAAGATTTTTTTTCTAAACCGAATAGTTTGCGTGACAGACGCTTCCAGTGGAAAAAAGTTGGTCCCCCTCCCCCTCTAACTTTTAAAATAAGAAAATGAAAAATCTAAAAAAAATATATGATGTACTGTACATTACTATAAAAACTACCAACGAAAATTGTTTTGAACGAGATCTAGTAAGTAGTTTTTTTTTAATATTTTAATACCTAACTTTGCACCTAATTTATATGGGGCGCTATACATACCAGGTGCAAACTTAACCACTTAGGGATGGAAAGTGTTTGTACGGAACCCTCGGTGCGCGAGTCCGACTCGCACTTGGCCGGTTTTTTTCGTTGCAACCCTAGTGTGTGGGGTATCGTTAAATAGGTCTTTTAAAAATAATAGGGGTCTTCAAACATTATTATTTGATAGTCAGCAGTTTTGTAATTATTCGCTCCGGAAATCAAAAAAATAGTGTCCCCCACCCCTCTAACTTTTTAACCACGGGTCATAAAAATATGGAAAAATTCATGTATATGAGGCCTTATAGGTACTTTTAACGAAAATTATATTGAATAAAATCGGTTGAGCCATTTTTGAGTTATCGCAAAATTTCCTAATTTTCTTTAAAATGACGTTAGTGCCGCGCGGTGTCCTTATACTTCGAACGTTACACATATTAGACATGGGGAAAAGCGTTACTTTTTGATATCAGTGACTGGCGATCCCGTTCCAAAAATGTCACAGTGAAAAGTCATCGTGACTTTGTCACGCCTGTTACTCGTTTCACTGTATGATATTTATGACCGGTAACGGTCAGTCACGGAGCTGTTATTTACGTTATTTTTTCACACTGTTCTTTCAACGTGACTATGTCACGCCTGTTACTCATATCACTTTATGATATTGTCGCGGTGCTCTAGCTGGTTTTTAACTATAAGCAATGAGGTAGAAATCAGCTAGAGTACATTTCCACAAATTACTTGTTTTTAATTTTGACATATTGCCAAACTTGGCATCTAAGCTAAGTTAAATAAACCCTATCAATTTATTTTGTACACCAACTTATATTTACACTAATATTATTTACAAAAACTACACAAATTTCGCCACAATTATCACAACAAAGGTCCAAGAATTTTTGTTTTTGCAAATACTTACAAAATTGCAAACGTATTGCACCGAACGAAAGTGAATAATTAGTGAAGTTCAAAAAATGTAAACAAAGTTCGTAGCTATTCGTTTCGGAGCGGCCAAGGTCAGCTATTGTCTATTATTATTGATAAGACTTTAAGAACAGATACGCCACTAAGTGCAGTTTAGTGCCTACATGATAAAGTAACCTAAGTAATTTAATACATTTAAAATAATTATACCTACACAAAAACTATAATATTATTATATTTTATGTAGGTATTATAATAAAATAGAAAATTTTCGTATGAGTAATTATTACTTGAACAAGGAAATACGGCTTTAATGAAATAAATTCGATACCTATTTCGAATGAGAAACGCAGGTCATTTATCTATCTATCTATTTATATAAAAATCAATTGCTGTTCACACAGCTAGTCACCAATATTAGAAAATAGGATGATTTTCGATGGTTTCGAGCGAAGCAACTGTAGAAATACTAGAAATTTCTCAACTTATACTTAAATTATGCAATACATACTTACACCAAAACCAACCAAAAACCAAACATTATTCACAGGCTTCACAGCATCTATAATTAAGAAGTGTTACAATAAAATTCTAAAATTACGTAAGTTTATTAGTAATGAGATCATACGGGTATGTGGCATATCTATACTTAATTTCATTAGCACAGTGACAACTTTTGACGGCGACTCACTGTGACTTTGTCACCGTGACGTTATTTATTCCCCATGTCTAACACATATTAGTTAAGTGCCATACTGCATTAAAACATTCTGCTCAATCGGCGCGTATAATCGATAACTTCCAGAAGGTAATAAGTAATTACAGTTACTTTGGCGTTAACGACCTTTTTGTGGAGGATAGGCAACTACGGAACCCTACACTGAGCGTGGCCCGACATGCTCTTGGCCGGTTTTTTAATGCTCCTTTCCAATTCCATTTAGACCAAAGTAATATCGCATACATCCGTCATTCAACCAAACGTCACATCGAGGGTTTAAAAAATGAAATCTAAAAAATTAATCTTTATAAAAATAAATTATTTTTAGATACTAAGTCCAAATAAGGCATCTATCAGGGAAAAATATAATATGGATACTTTTTGAAAACTTAATGTTTCTAATTCTCTGCCCTTGTAATCGTGACTATAAGAGACTATAAGTGACGACGGTGGCATTTAGGTCTATTAAACACGCATTCTGAATAAATTACTATTCTGCATGCAAATATTCTGTTTCCATTTTAATGTATGCTATTTTCTTTTTGTTTAGACTGATGATTTAAAGATTATTTTAAAAACCAATAGTGCTGGAGAAATGTGTCTAGCTTCCTTAAAAAAAGATGGTAAATTAGACACTGCGGCACGCAACTACATGGTAAAATCTGTAGTGGAATATCATATGAAAAAATATGGTGAAATGAAAAAACAACAATTTCAAGATATTTCCGCACAAATTGTTACGTTAGTCCCAACTGAAGTGAAGGTATCGAAATTAAAACTGTGATTTTAAATTGTAATGAAATGAAATACTCATGTAGTTAGAGTAGTTAGTTTATTATGATCACTTATTTACTCCTTGTAGTGTAAGAAATGTAGTGTAGTGCTTTTTTTTCCCAAATTTTAGGCCCAGTAGTGGTCAGACTACTTATACCAAAGGGGGCCCGGGACTTGGGTTTTTTTGCCGTTTTTGAGCATATTTTAGTTGCATCATGTAGAATACGCCAAAATAAGCATGTTTAATAATTTACACTTTTAATACTCTCCGATCAATATTTCGCGAGATATTGGGGTTCAAAGGTCAACCATTTTAAAGGGCTCTGACTTAGAAAAATTCGGAATCGTGAAATTTATCGAGCAAAAACGAGCGAAAAAATCACGTTTGTTGTATGGGAGCCCCTTTATTCTGGTTTTTAGTATTTGTTGTTATAGCGGCAACAGAAATACATCATCTGTGAAAATTTCAACTGTCTAACTATCACGGTTCATGAGATACAGGCTGGTGACAGACGGACGGGACAGACAGCAGTCTTAATAGTAATAGAGTCCCGTTTTACCCTTTGGGTACGAATACGGAACCCTAAAAACTATCATTTCCATATTGTTAGGTTGATATTCATGACAAATACCTACACTCAATGGTTATTTTGATTTCCTTGACTTTCATGCTTAGTTCCTTATAATTTTTACAAAAAATTTGTTTTCCATAGGAGACATACTACATTCCGAGCCAAAAGTTTGGCAGTAATAAATATATTCCGGCAAGGGGAAAACTTGCTGACAAATATAACAATCACAAACGTTTGCTACGAAAGAGTGGGGTAATAATAAACGAAAGGAGAGCCCACGCGAGCACCGACGATGTTCCGGCTGACACAGCTGCCAGTACACCAGTATCTAATGAAGAATATGAAGAGTTAAAACTTTGGCTGAAATACAACAAGGAGCCAGTGCCCGAAGTAATCGAGAATTGGAGGAAAACATCCAAATTGCGCCTTAAGGAACTACAATCCGAAAAATATGCAAACATACATGACGTCGTGAACGATTGGCCCTCATATAAATTGAGTTTCGGATATAAGTTGGTAAGTTGTGACCCTTTTTAAGCCCTATCCACACAGCGAGCGGGCGCAGATCGGCCCGACCCGTCCCGCGCCCGCTTGCTTTGTGGATTGGGCTTTACATGTTTTCTATTAAATTACTCCGTATATTTGTATGTTAGTTCAAAATCTTGTGAGCAATATTTGACATAATTTGTACCTAATTACGCAATGTTTTCGAGCGTGCATAAGGTGGCTAAATCTGCTGAAGCATATCTGCCATCTTATTTCCTTGCAAACTTAATGAAAACCACTGTGTGGGGAAGCCTTAATGTGTATTTGATTGTAAAGGATCATTCATCAATTTGACCATCCTGGGGTCATCTACGAAACTACCGGGCATATACTTTAGAAATTAAATGAAATGAATGAGAAAATAGTTCTTAACTTATAGATATCAATATCCAGTATAAAGTAAACTGACACTGAAACAGTATGTTGAGTACATACTTAGTGTACGTTTATTTTATAGTGGACTTTGCTATATTTCGATGCATGCTACTCCATTTACGACTGTTATATTAAAGAAGGTACGGAACTCTTACTTTGGCTGAAACGTGATGAAGAACAAGATACCCAGGGCTAGATACTGGCCACGAGCAAACCCATTCGCAATCAAAAAAAAATATATATACTCATCATAATCGTGTTTTTTTTTCAGATTGAACTGGATTTCGAAACCAAGTTTAAAGGATCAGAGCTCTGTCTATTCAAAAAATGGCCCATATTTTTAGAGAAAGCGCTTAATATTTTGAAAACGATTAAAGCTGCTTCTGTCTACATTAAATTAATTGAAGAAAATCCAAGTGAAGGTTGGTTATCATTACTATACTCGTATCGACTAAACTTTCACGAATAAAAAAAATGCTACCTATTTGGCCATACGTAATTCGGGCAAATTTTTTTTTCCCGTATTGTATAATTATAGCGTTAGAACTAATTAAGTCAACGTAAATGCATCATAACGTATTTCATTTTTACTTTTCAGATGTTAGAGACTTCTGTTATTGCGCGGCAATTGGATTTAAAATAGTTCCAACTGTGAGAATACAGTGCCAAGATACAGCTGGCAAAAAAAAAGCCATAAAGCCAAGCATTCAAGAAGCTATGAACAGTTTCATTCTTCATGCAAAGGTAGGTCTAGTTTCACTTTTAACATTATTGTGAGCTGACTACTTTCCATATTTACGGCGATAGCCGCGTCCACACTGGGCGAGCCGCCTCGCACGGCAATTGCCGCGCGCGGCGGCGCGCTCTGTGTGTACGCGCCTCGCCCGCGGCGCCCGCACGCTTTGCCTCGGCCGAGCGCTGCCGCGGCCGAGCCGCGCGCTGTCGGTTTTTGTCCGTGCTCAAAGGTGCCTCGGTCGTTTGCCGCGCGCAGTGTGGACGTACACGTGTTTGCTTCGGTCAAATTATAACAGATAAAACAAAATGGCGTGCGACACTTACGTATTACGCGAAACGGAATAACCGTAACTAAATATTATGTGCTATTTGTTTGTTTTAAAGATAAAAAAATATTGAATTAGCTTTTTTTTGGAAAATTCTTTGTATGAACGTAGCAACAAGTCAAAAATCAAAAGCTGATTGCGTGCGGCGGCGCCATATTGTTTTATCTGTCAAATGGGCGAACAAGACGGCTCGGGTTTGCCGCGCGCGGCATTCGGTGAGCGTAATTTCATCCAATGCCCGAGGCATGCGCCGAATGCCGCGCGTGGCAATTGCCTCGCGACTTTCAATAATTCAAATTATTTAAAGCTACAGAAAAATCTGTAATTTTTTTCTTAGAATAAGGAAGGTTATTTCAATTTATAAAAAAAGTTTTGAAAATTTTCATCCATTCCCCATTGCAATACTAAAGCAATAATAAATTCTCAGTGTCAACACTGACTACGTATTATAAAAAAAATACGTTTAAATGTAAACAATTCATTCTAATTTTCCAGAACCAAAGCGAAATCCTCACCCAGCTGGACTATCGGCGAAAAGCCCAAATTGCTAAGGGTCTACGGTGCCAACCCATCATTGTTGCTGTCGGACCAACCATCGATGCCCTAAAGGACTTTTATGTTGCGTATGATAACATCCTTTATAAAATAGACTCGTTCTTGAAAGCACTGGATGTATGCTTCAAAACTTTTCACTGCCTGGACGCAGAATATCCCACAGAAGCCGTTCACATTTGGCTATTTCTGCAAAAATATTTTTATAACATTGACACAAAATTAGACAAAAAGCTTTCGGGAGTCTCATCATTTATCTCTGACTTGGAATAAGCGAGTTGTTTGCTAAATTTAATCAAAATGTTTGTTTGTTTCAAATGTCTCGCTTCAGTTGAAGATTACAAAGATTTTTGTGAACATTTAAAAGATCATCATAACTTAAGTGCAAACGCAACATATCGCTGTAAACAGTATCAATGTGATCGCGAATATCAAAATGTACGGTCTTTTAGACGCCACTTAATTTCCCAACATTTGAATGCACAAACAATTTTTAATCGAAATCTCCCTACAAATGATTCCGTTTTAAGTGAAAATATACATGATACGTGTAGTTTGTTAGATCCTTGTGAATCCTTTGAATATCATCCTCTAAACATTGGTCGTGAGAACGCTTTGGATACTGCCCATAGTATGTTAGAGAAATCTGCCGCTACGTTAGCGCTTTCATTATTCAGTGACGGTGGGGTTAACCGAAAAACTGCTCTTAAGATATTAGAAAATATTCAAGTTCATATTACCCAAGTTCTTGGTGATATTTTTAAACATGTAATGCCTATTTATAGTGAGTTCAGTCAAAGTGAAATAGATAATATACATAAACTGATTTCAAATCCTTTTGGTAATATACGCACAGAATATCAAATTATAAAATACTTTACAGATATCAATTGCTACATTGCTCCTGAAAAATACATTATTAATGAAAATGTTTCTGAGAATACAGTCAACACTTCAGTAATGCTTGCACCTAAATCCTGTACCGGGGCCAAATTACCACTTCGCTTAGTGTTCAAGAAAATTTTTGAATTACCCAAGTTTTACAAATTAGTTTCAAATACATTAAAACCTAACGAAGTTGATTTTCCAAATTTTGCTCACAGTTTAATTTGGCAAAAAAAAATTGCAAGTAAAGAAAGCAAACTCTGTTGTCCTTTTTTTATATATTTCGATGATTTCGAATGTAATAATCCCTTAGGAAGCCACGCCGGTGTACATTCAATATCAGCTGTATATTATCAATTTCCTACTATGCCACAGGAATATCTTTCACTGCTGGATAATGTGTTTGTTGCAATGTTGTACAACTCTTCTTTTAAGATATACGGTAATCACTCGGCATTCTACGAACTCATTAAAGAATTAACATATTTAGAGGAAGAAGGTATAGATATAAACACTGAAAATGGTAAAGTGAAAATCTATTTTATACTTGGGATGATATTAGGGGACAATTTAGGACTAAACACAATTCTCGGATTTTCTAAATCTTTCAGCAGCAATTACTACTGTAGAATATGTAAAAGTCACAAATCTATAATGAAAAAACAAACCAAAGCAGATAATGCACTATTAAGAGATCAGGATAATTATGCAAATGACCTTGAGCAAAATAATGTAACAGAAACAGGAATAAGCGAATATTGTTGTTTTAACGATATTCCTAGCTTTCACGTAGTGGATAACTGTTGTGTTGATATTATGCACGATATTTTTGAAGGAGTGTGTCATTACGACTTAGCACATATTATTTTGTATTATACTGAAATATTACACTGTTTTGACCTGGTCACTTTAAATAATCGCTTAAAATTATTTGACTATTCAGTTACAGAGCTTAACAATACGTCTGTTTGCATCAAGCAAGAACATTTAGTTCGTAGAAAGTTTAAAATGTCAGCTTCGGAAATGTTGATGTTTGTACATTTGTTCCCTCTACTAGTTGGAGATTTAGTTCCTAGTGACGATCCCGTATGGCAATTTTTAATAATCTTACTAAAAATAATTCAGATGATATTATGTAGTGTTGTTGTAGATGCTCCGACTGTAAAATTATTAGAATCTTTAATTACTGAACATCATGAAAATTACATTAATATTTTTAATGATACATTGAAACCGAAACACCATTTGATGTTACACTACCCGCATATAATTGAGCAGGTGGGCCCCTTAAAGCAATTATGGTGCATGAGATTTGAAGCTAAACACAAAACATTGAAAAACACAGCCCATATCATAACTTCTAGAAAAAACATATCTCTAACGTTGCTAATGAAAGAACAGTTAGCATTTGCAAACAGACTTTTTGTAAAAAAAGGATTAGAGTCTCGAGTGGAATTAGGAAAAGTAACTGTACGGGAGTCGCGTTTGGATATTTCTCGCATTAACGATACTTCTAATCAAGATATTGATTTATCTTGTGATTTTCAATGGATACGTTTTAAGGGCACAAAGTATAACCCAGGAATGATAATAGTTAATACTGATGAAAATGATATATATTTTTTCAAATTAGAAAAAATTTTTCGTTCTAAATATTCTATGAGTTTATATTTTCTATGTAAATCATTAAAATGCTCTGGTTTTAATGATCATTTTCAAGCTTATTCAATTGAAGGAGAAAACGATTCCATGGAGCTGTTGAAACCAGAAAATTTAATTATTTCTCCCACTAATGTTCATGTTATTGCCACAGGTGAAGCTTATTGTCGATTGAGTTACTATTAAAATTAAATGAAAAAAATAATAGTAAAGCCATTCCATAGATAGCCTTAAAGTACGCTAACCTGATGTAAAGGTAGCGTAAATATTAATAGATGGTTATGAATCACTTTACAAGGTGGGTCCTGTAACAGGAGCAAAAAATTAAAACATACATTTTACTCATATTAAAATGCATATGAAACGGGTTTACTCACGTCATTTAAGTCGAAATACGCTCGACATGTTTCGAATCGGTCGCGATTCTTCGTCAGGAGCAACGACCAGTCGCGACGGCAACTAATCGATCACTAACTTATCGTCGCTCCTGATGAAGAATCGTGACCGATTCGAAACATGTCGAGCGTATTTCGACTTAAACGACGTGAGTAAACCCGTTTCATATGCATTTTAATATGTCTGAGACTCACGAGTTTTCTTAGTAAAATACATTTTACTCGTCAAACTGAACAACATATGTTCAGAAACTTTTTTTTTTAAATACTGTTTTACGGACCAACCATCGATGCCCTAAAGGACTTTTATGTTGCGTATGATAACATCCTTCATAAAATAGACTCGTTCTTGAAAGCGCTGGATGTATGTTTCAAAACTTTTCACTGCCTGGACGCAGAATATCCCACAGAAGCCGTTCACATTTGGCTATTTCTGCAAAAATATTTTTATAACATTGACACAAAATTAGACAAAAAGCTTTCGGGAGTCTCATCCTTTATCTCTGACTTGGAATAAGTGATTTGTTTGCTAAATTTAATCAAAATGTTTGTTTGTTTCAAATGTCTCGCTTCAGTTGAAGAAAAAAATAATAGTAAAGCCATTCCATAGATAGCCTTAAAGTACGCTTACCTGATGTAAAGGTAGCGTAAATATAAATAGATGGTTATGAATCACTTTACAAGGTGGGTCCTGTAACAGGAGCAAACAATTAAAACATACATTTTACTCATATTAAAATGCATATGAAACGGGTTTACTCACGTCGTTTAAGTCGAAATACGCTCGACATGTTTCGAATCGGTTACGATTCTTCATCAGGAGCGACGATCAGTTAGTGATCGATTAGTTGCCGTCGCGACTGGTCGTGAATATGCATTTTAATATGTCTGAGACTCACGAGTTTTCTTAGTAAAATACATTTTACTCGTCAAACTGAACAACATATGTTTAGAAACTTTTTTTTTTAAATACTGTTTTAAGATGTTCATTATTTCAAACAAAGTAAATAGCATTTTCAATGGTGTGCGTGTGGATTGAGTGAACACCCTTCAAAAATGAAAAAAAAAATTGCTGATCATTTATTAAAAGTTCTAAAACAATTGTAAAACTAATTGATGAATTTGTAAAACGATAAATAAAAAGAATACATTCATTAACGTATGCTCACTCAGTTCTCACAAACGATCAACGAAATCTGTGAATGTGTTTATTTAACATATAAAATTTATATCCTAATTTTTAGTAAAAATTATGCTTAAGGTAGGTAATAATTTGTAGATCACCTACTTTGTAGTTTCCTAGATACTACAAATCTTAAGATATTTACATTTTTAACTTACGAATAATGTGTGGACTGAGTGAGCACTTACAAACATGTATTATCCAAAAATCTGCCTCGTTAGCGGTTTGTTTTGTATTTTACAAATTCCCATATGAGTTTTACTAAACTATATACATATATAGAAGTTTCAATCTGCAGTATTTTCATCAGAAATCGGGTTTTCGAAAGTGTGCGGATTGAGTGAGCATACGAAATAATTTGTAAATCTTTAAATATGTAACCAGGTGATCTACAAATTATTACCTACCTTAAGCATAATTTTTACTAAAAATTAGTATATAAATATTATATGTTAAATAAACACATTCACAGATTTCGTTGGTTGTTTGTGAGAACTGAGTGAGCATACGTTAATGAATGTATTCTTTTTATTTATCGTTTTACAAATTCATCAATTAGTTTTACAATTGTTTTAGAACTTTTACTAAATGATCAGCACATTTTTTTTTTCATTTTTGAAGGGTGCTCACTCAATCCACACGCACACTTTTCAATGTACGCTGTCCACTGTCATTTTACTAAAATATATCAAATGTTCCGCGATACATTGGTTCTTTGATTAAATATTGTTTTGCAGGTCCACATTATAAATGAGTTATATTTAAAAGTTGTTTAACAAATGTTGTTCAGTTTGATGGGTTAGAATCTGTTTTAATTGATCGCTCCTGTAACCTGACCTTCACTTGGATTTTATTCAATAAAATTCATCCTGGCCAAAACCTGGTCGCCTTGTGTCCTTTAAAGTAAGAAAAGTTTTGAAGCATATACTGACATAATTTATTCAATAGATTTAATGTACCGTTACCAAATAGTGCTGTTACTGCTGTTGTACGACTTTCAAACGCTCTTTCATTTCTCCGTTTTTATTTAAATTTTGGTATATAGGCGCCACTTTCTATAGAGCAATAGGGCACTTTTCAGCCGCCCTAAGGAAAAACGCAATAGCTATATATTATGTGAGCTTGATACATAGTTACTGCGTATTTTATTAGGACGGCAGTTTTGTGTAGTAAATTTTTAATAGTAGAATTGCTTGTAGGGAGTTGGCTACCTTTTAGAGCATTTTGCATTATAGTGTATTTGATATAATATATATATTTTGTTAGAGCCAGCCATATAGGACTGAGCAAATACTAAATACGATTAATGAATGATACACGGTGTCCAGCCACATTGTAGTACAGTTTGGCAGCCGCCTTCCCCATTGCAATTCTGTAACCTGACCTTCACTTGGATTTTATTCAATAAAATTCATCCTGGCCAAAACCTGGTCGCCTTGTGTCCTTTAAAGTAAGAAAAGTTTTGAAGCATATACTGACATAATTTATTCAATAGATTTAATGTACCGTTACCAAATAGTGCTGTTACTGCTGTTGTACGACTTTCAAACGCTCTTTCATTTCTCCGTTTTTATTTAAATTTTGGTATATAGGCGCCACTTTCTATAGAGCAATAGGGCACTTTTCAGCCGCCCTAAGGAAAAACGCAATAGCTATATATTATGTGAGCTTGATACATAGTTACTGCGTATTTTATTAGGACGGCAGTTTTGTGTAGTAAATTTTTAATAGCAGAATTGCTTGTAGGGAGTTGGCTACCTTTTAGAGCATTTTGCATTATAGTGTATTTGATATAATATATATATTTTGTTAGAGCCAGCCATATAGGACTGAGCAAATACTAAATACGATTAATGAATGATACACGGTGTCCAGCCACCTTGTAGTACAGTTTGGCAGCCGCCTTCCCCATTGCAATTTTGTAGTCAGTTACAAAATTGTGCTGTTGTACGACTTTAATTTCTCCGTTGTTTATATAAATTTTGGTATATATAGGCGCCACTTTCTATAGAGCAATAGGGCACTTTTCAGCCGCCCTTAGGAAAAACGCAATAGCTATATATTAGGTGAGCTTGATACATAGTTACTGCGTATTTTATTAGGACGGCAGTTTTGTGTAGTAAATTTTTAATAGCAGAATTGCTTGTAGGGAGTTGGCTACCTTTTAGAGCATTTTGCATTATAGTGTATTTGATATAATATATATATTTTGTTAGAGCCAGCCATATAGGACTGAGCAAATACTAAATACGATTAATAAATGATTTACGGTGTCCAAAAAATTACGGCCGTTACAGACGAACTAGCTACTTAGTAGCACAGTTTGGCAACTGCTTCTCCATTGCAATTTTGTAGTATGTTCGCAGTTGAAATGCAGTCCGTAGATAACTGCCCCCAATTTTTGGACACCTATCATAAGACTTATAGTCCGTTTTCTATTGGGAATGCTTGTATGGAGAGGTATACAATTTTGAGTACAGTACAGTACTCCAAAATGTCATACTGTTTCCCAATAGAAAACGAACTATTAAGGTGCTTTTCCACCGGCATTTCTTTTTTAAACATAGAGTTTATTGTTACGTGTTGAGAGTGTAGCCAGTTTGTGCCTTTTTCTATGTAATCTTTTTGTCTTTCTTCAATGATATCATCACCACCTTTTGGCTTCACGAAGTCCTCTGGCTTGCAAAGCTTGAGGGGCTCTTGAGTTTCGGTGATATTAAGATTGTTTCCAGCTATGATGGAGGCAATGGCCACGTTGCGCGCCCGACGCGTTTTGTTTGGAGCGGGATCTTTATTCTCCTTTGTTTTCTTTGCCTTTGCTTTTGAGAAGAAAGTAATAGTTTTGGGGTTTAACTGCGGTGTCTGTGTGATGGGACAGGATCCGGTATTTAATTTTACTATCTCAATGGGTCCTGAAGGGATATCGTCATCAGGGGCCTCTTCATCTTGCATCTCTGAAGATAAGATGACTTACTTTTGACTTAATGTCCTATGTCCCCTGGATGGGGCAGAGGGCGTCCACAGTAAGTCGCCATCCCGAACGGTCTTGGGCTTCGCGCTTCACTTCGCTCCAGGTCATTCCTATCGCCTTCGCTTCTGCAGTGATCGTCCGCCGCCAGGTTTGTTTAGGGCGACCACGTTTCCGCTTTCCTTGGGGATTCCAGTCTAGGGCTTGCCTTGGAATGTGATCAGGGTTCCTTCGGAGCGTGTGGCCGATCCAGTTCCACTTGCGGCGTTTGATCTGCTGGTCGATTGGAGTCTCACCACAGCGTTCCCACAGATCTACGTTGGAGATTTTCTCGTTCCGTTGTCGTTTCGGACTCCAAGCCCGTGTGTGCCCATGTGTCTTTGACAACCGTCGTCGTCCGTGTCGACCTTGGCATTCAGGTCCCCCATGACGATAACTTTATCCTGCTTGCGGATGTTCTTTAGGGTCAGTTTGAGTGCACTATAGAAATCGTCCTTGTCTTCCTCAGATGCCAGATTTGTGGGCGCGTAGCACTGAACGACGGTTATCTTGCGGGCTTTGCTGTTAAAACGGGCTGTAATAATTCGCTCTGAGATGGGTTTCCAGTCCAGCAGGCTCTTCTTCGCAGCGTCAGCAAGGAGGAATCCTACGCCGTTTTCACGCACGTCCTCTTCATCTTCCTTCCCGGAGTAAAGAAAAGTAAGGCCCCTGGACGTTCTCAGTTCCCCGAATCCATTTCTGCGCACTTCACTGAGACCGATTATTTGCAACTTGTATCGTAGCATTTCTGCTTCTGCTTGGGCTAGTCGGCTACCCTCGCTCAGTGTTCGCACGTTCCAACAAGCAATTCGTGTCCGTGTTTTCATGCCAAAGGTTGTCGTACTATGATCGGTCCGGTTTCGTACTATATCAGTTTCAAAAATCTGTTTGGGGTTCAGGTAAGCAAGTGATTAGCCCACTATACCCTAGCCCACTTTTCATTTCTTTTTAAACATAGAGTTTATTGTTACGTGTTGAGAGTGTAGCCAGTTTGTGACTTTTTCTATGTAATCGTCCACAGTAAGTCGCCATCCCGAACGGTCTTGGGCTTCGCGCTTCACTTCGCTCCAGGTCATTCCTATCGCCTTCGCTTCTGCAGTGATCGTCCGCCGCCAGGTTTGTTTAGGGCGACCACGTTTCCGCTTTCCTTGGGGATTCCAGTCTAGGGCTTGCCTTGGAATGTGATCAGGGTTCCTTCGGAGCGTGTGGCCGATCCAGTTCCAATTGCGGCGTTTGATCTGCTGGTCGATTGGAGTCTCACCACAGCGTTCCCACAGATCTACGTTGGAGATTTTCTCGTTCCGTTGTCGTTCCGGACTCCAAGCCCGTGTGTGCCCATGTGTCTTTGACAACCGTCGTCGTCCGTGTCGACCTTGGCATTCAGGTCCCCCATGACGATAACTTTATCCTGCTTGCGGATGTTCTTTAGGGTCAGTTTGAGTGCACTATAGAAATCGTCCTTGTCTTCCTCAGATGCCAGATTTGTGGGCGCGTAGCACTGAACGACGGTTATCTTGCGGGCTTTGCTGTTAAAACGGGCTGTAATAATTCGCTCTGAGATGGGTTTCCAGTCCAGCAGGCTCTTCTTCGCAGCGTCAGCAAGGAGGAATCCTACGCCGTTTTCACGCACGTCCTCTTCATCTTCCTTCCCGGAGTAAAGAAAAGTAAGGCCCCTGGACGTTCTCAGTTCCCCGAATCCATTTCTGCGCACTTCACTGAGACCGATTATTTGCAACTTGTATCGTAGCATTTCTGCTTCTGCTTGGGCTAGTCGGCTACCCTCGCTCAGTGTTCGCACGTTCCAACAAGCAATTCGTGTCCGTGTTTTCATGCCAAAGGTTGTCGTAGTATGATCGGTCCGGTTTCGTACTATATCAGTTTCAAAAATCTGTTTGGGGTTCAGGTAAGCGAGTGATTAGCCCACTATACCCTAGCCCACTTTTCATTTCTTTTTAAACATAGAGTTTATTGTTACGTGTTGAGAGTGTAGCCAGTTTGTGACTTTTTCTATGTAATCGTCCACAGTAAGTCGCCATCCCGAACGGTCTTGGGCTTCGCGCTTCACTTCGCTCCAGGTCATTCCTATCGCCTTCGCTTCTGCAGTGATCGTCCGCCGCCAGGTTTGTTTAGGGCGACCACGTTTCCGCTTTCCTTGGGGATTCCAGTCTAGGGCTTGCCTTGGAATGTGATCAGGGTTCCTTCGGAGCGTGTGGCCGATCCAGTTCCACTTGCGGCGTTTGATCTGCTGGTCGATTGGAGTCTCACCACAGCGTTCCCACAGATCTACGTTGGAGATTTTCTCGTTCCGTTGTCGTTCCGGACTCCAAGCCCGTGTGTGCCCATGTGTCTTTGACAACCGTCGTCGTCCGTGTCGACCTTGGCATTCAGGTCCCCCATGACGATAACTTTATCCTGCTTGCGGATGTTCTTTAGGGTCAGTTTGAGTGCACTATAGAAATCGTCCTTGTCTTCCTCAGATGCCAGATTTGTGGGCGCGTAGCACTGAACGACGGTTATCTTGCGGGCTTTGCTGTTAAAATGGGCTGTAATAATTCGCTCTGAGATGGGTTTCCAGTCCAGCAGGCTCTTCTTCGCAGCGTCAGCAAGGAGGAATCCTACGCCGTTTTCACGCACGTCCTCTTCATCTTCCTTCCCGGAGTAAAGAAAAGTAAGGCCCCTGGACGTTCTCAGTTCCCCGAATCCATTTCTGCGCACTTCACTGAGACCGATTATTTGCAACTTGTATCGTAGCATTTCTGCTTCTGCTTGGGCTAGTCGGCTACCCTCGCTCAGTGTTCGCACGTTCCAACAAGCAATTCGTGTCCGTGTTTTCATGCCAAAGGTTGTCGTAGTATGATCGGTCCGGTTTCGTACTATATCAGTTTCAAAAATCTGTTTGGGGTTCAGGTAAGCGAGTGATTAGCCCACTATACCCTAGCCCACTTTTCATTTCTTTTTAAACATAGAGTTTATTGTTACGTGTTGAGAGTGTAGCCAGTTTGTGACTTTTTCTATGTAATCTTTTTGTCTTTCTTCAATGACATCATCACCACCTTTTGGCTTCACGAAGTCCTCTGGCTTGCAAAGCTTGAGGGGCTCTTGAGTTTCGGTGATATTAAGATTGTTTCCAGCTATGATGGAGGCAATGGCCACGTGGCGCGCCCGACGCGGTTTGTTTGGAGCGGGATCTTTATTCTACTTTGTTTTCTTTGCCTTTGCTTTTGAGAAGAAAGTAATAGTTTTGGGGTTTAACTGCGGTGTCTGTGTGATGGGACAGGATCCGGTATTTAATTTTACTATCTCAATGGGTCCTGAAGGGATATCGTCATCAGGGGCCTCTTCATCTTGCATCTTTAAAGATAAGATGCAGATGATAAAAACTGTCATATTATAATTGTTTTTCTCAAGTTTAAGGAGCATAAAGCATTCCACAGTTGCATGTGTCAAACCATAATGCATTTATTGAGACGAGAAATCTCATACAAGGCGCGAGTTTTTCCCCTCGTGCGTCTCGCGCGTTGTATGAGATTTCTCGTCTCGTCTCGCCTCGCCGGTGGAAAAGCAGATTGATTCGTGTGCCGATCGATGCGATATCAGTACCATATGTCCACTTCAGAGGGGTTACTCCGATCTTTGAAATTCGACAATCGTATAGTGCCGTCCCTCTCAATCTCCGTCAAATAATATTTCGGTGAGCGGGACGGCACTACACGACGGTCGACTTTTGAACATCGGAGTAGCCCTTCAGCTGTCAATGCCAACCAATGTGAAGTGTGCATTTTTGAGCAGCAACGCTCCCATTTGACGATTAGATTAGATTATTTTATTTCACGATAAATATTCAAAATTATACGAATTAATATCATGATCGTCAAAAATAAAAAATAAGAAAAAAATATGTTTCAATGTCAAAATAAGATGGCGTGGCGTTGAAAGATGGCGGCGAGATATAAATATATCATTTTAATGCAAATGTCGATAGCGGAATGTCATGCTCCCTGGAGACCCCACTGTCTGTTTTGTGATTTATTAAGACGTAATGCTGATGTACCCAATATGTACGGAATTAGTACATACTTAAAAAAAATGTACCTCAATAGATAGAGACAGTGGGGTTTCCAGGCTGCATGACATGAATGCGGGCACCCTGGTACGGCTTATCTGCATCCTGGCCGACACCTGGCAGCCTTGTGTTCTTTAAAATAAGAAAGGTTTTGAATCCTTTACTGATATAATTTTAAATTAAGTGATCTTGTGATTATTTAATTGTAGTTATGATTAGTAAAATAAATTTTATTATATGTACCAAAAATCAGTTTATTCTTGAACCACCCTTTTTATTAAGCCCTTATACTAAATAAGGTTACTGGTAATTCGACGTATTCTAGAAACTCCTGATTTTCGGATAGCTTACATGATATTTTTAACTGCAAATTATGAGCTTTACTATAATATCCCCGTAAAAAGGAATATGTTGAGTTACCAATAAACCTGTATATTTTTGAAGTGTTTGTCAAATGGTCTTAAAACCTTTTTTTTTCAGATCCTGTGTTTCATGTAAGGTTTTTTTTCTTCTACTATATTTCTAGGGTGTGGCCAAGAAAGTAAAACGTAATTTGAAAATCTAAACTGCAATACTATGATTTGACTCTCATACCATGTCAGCAAGATTGCAGATTAGCTTTTTCAATGATACTACACCCTATTAATATTCAGGAAATCAATGTTTGGTAATATATACCTTTAAGGTCGTGTACATTTTACTAGTGTTAGTTTGATAAATTAACCAAACTAACACCAGTAAAATTTACACTATTTATTTGGTGTGTTTTACTAAACTAAGACCGGTACAATCAGCAAAACAAGCACTGATAAAATATTGGTAGATATTACCAGTTACAGTTTGGTGATAACTACAGCACAAATCTGTTAGATATTACCAAACAAAATTTAGGAAAACATACAAAACACACATGATAGATAATACTTAATTTTATTTGATAAAATCTGCAATACACTACTGGTAGATAATACAATATTATCTCTGATAAAAAGCACGATACACATCTGATAGATTATACTAAGCTAACTTTGATGAGAACTGCAATACACTACTGGTAGATAATACAATAGTGTCTCTGATAAAAAGCACGATACACATCTGATAGATTATACTAAGGTAACTTTGATGAGAACTACATTACACATATGGTAGATATTACCAAATAACCTTTGGTAGTAACAAAAATAAAATCTGGTAATTATTACCAAACTAACGCTGATAAAATACACCGAACGTGTTTAGTAAATACTGCTAAATTTTGTTTGTTAGAGTTTACCAAATAAAATAGATTATACTTACGAGTTAAGTTTAGTTTTCTCTATCAAACTGATTTAATACATTCTACCATATAATAAGTGCTATCTACCAAATTTTGTTTGTAGATTTTACTAAATACCTTTGCATTTTCTATTAAAATAACTTTGGTAATTTTTACCAAAAAAACATCAGTAGAACATACAAAATGTATTTGGTAAAAAAGACAAGTATGTTGGGTAAAATATGCAATATTTATTTGGTAGATTGCAGCAAACTATATTGTACTTTTTTACTAAAGTACTTTGGTTAAACATCTACAAAAGTAGTTTCGTTAAAAACCTACCAAAGTACTTTGGTAAAAGAAAATACTAAAGTATTTTGGTAAAAATTATACTAAAGTACTTTAGTAAGAAATTTTACTAAATTACGTTTGTAAAAAAATATACTAAAGTAATTTGGTAAGAAATTTTACTAAATTACGTTTGTAAAAAATATACTAAAGTAATTTGGTAAGAAATTTTACTAAATTAGTTTGGTGAGAAATGTTACTAAATCACTGTGGTAAAAAGTGTACAAAATATAGGTGTAATCTACCAAATAAATTTGGTAAAACACCAACTTAAGGTGTTTAGTAAAATCAACCAAAATTTGTGATAGGACCGAAATCAACCGCAAACTTTGGTAACATTTACGCAGAATCTGTTAAATTCAACCTAACATTTTTTTCAGTGTGGGTACTAGAATAGACGACGAGATGTATTGATTATAATATATAGAGAAAATATGTGCACTTGCGCCAGTTTGACATAATTTGATCATAGAGTTTCCGGAAAAACTATAGTCGTTTTTAAATTACATATCTAACCCTAAAAAATACTTCTGATATGCATGAATTTCATGATCTTTCGTCGTGAGGTAATCAGTGAGGAAGAGAAGTGACACTGACAAGTTGACATATAAAGGTATTAGAACACGTCTATAGAAAACATAAACCTATATGTGTGTTATCCGAGTTTAGCTCCAGATCTCTCGTGCAGTATCGAAAATCTACCTCGTCTAAACCCTCAAAGTTGCGGCCACCAAGTTTGGCGGTTTCGCCGCTTGGCATACCTTCATCCGCTCTAGAAGTTCGGCGGTTGGCGAACAAACTACGCATAGTCAATGCTTAACGCTTCACTTGATTATGCATGAATTTAAATAGGTTACTTCCAATCTTTGATACAACCCTACTAGGATAATATACTTTGGATTGTCAGATTGTACATCGGACAGATGTCATAGAAGAGATCATAATGCTCTTGTGCTAGTTCAGCTCACTCATGCAAGATGACATTGATTTGATAGGTATTGACGTGTGTATAAGTAAATAGATCTATATATTTTTGTCATTGTCAGCTTGCATGAGCTTGGCATACATGTACTTACACCGTGTACGTCCGTGTATGCCCTTCGCCGTAATGTACCTAAATGTGAGATTTAGTTTGTTTGTTTATAGCAAGGTTTATAGGTCTATTAAGGTATTTGTCAGGTATGTATATATTTGTATATGTAGGATCGATGAATAAATTCAGTTTATATCAGCCTACATGTACAAATGTGTATTCCACTTCACTTAAATAGGTAGTCATTTTACATGTCGCAGTCGGTAGGATGACAGGTAAAATATTTAACTGCGTATCTAGTTGCTTAGATATTTAAGTTAATTCGGTAAACAAACAGACATGTGACTCAGGTCATTCGGGCAGTCTATCAGTCAGGTCAGGTCATACATAGTAAAAATGACGAGAGTAAATAAGAACTATCTAGTTACGTAAAAAGCATCATCGTCACCTATGAACAGACAATAGTGTAGATTTGCCTTTAAAACGTGCATAGATATTATCAATAATTCAAATCCATCAATGCAACTCTGAACTGATCCCTCACGTGCCCATAGATAGCGTCATCGGTAGCAGGATTTCTGCTCCCGCGGGCCACTAATTACCTTTTCGATGACGGATAGGTAGTCCCGCGCTGGGACCTCCAAGCTTCGTAGCCCCCCGAGGGGCCCCGAGTCGAGACTCGCAGATGCCCTCGGGTAGCCCAATGCAATTGAACTGATCTCAATTATTCGGCACTGTTAACCGAAAGATAATTCAAATGTCTTTGCTTTTGCTTAAATTCCAATCGATATAGGTAACTGGATAAAACGCAAATGAAGCTGTCTGAAGAGATAAGTATGTTCCGCTACCTAAAGGTTGTCTGGAAGAGATCGCTATTTAGCGATAAGACCGCCTGTTGTTTACCTCTGCCTGTTATTTGAATGTATCTCATGTTGTGTTGTGTGTTCCTTGATGTTGGAGGTGTGCAATAAAGAGTAGGTATTTGTTGTTGTTTGTTGTTGTTGTTATGTTACCTAAGTAAGTACTCTACGTTTTGTCACTATAATATCACTTGGACTTCATAAAAATAATTAAGTTTTTCTAAGATAAAGAAATCGACACTTTCACTACCAAATTTTCATAGCCCTACGCGCTTAGCCATAACATTTCGAGTTATCGAAAGGACAACTGCAGTCTTACCTTAATACAAAAGAATTCCACTCATCTTTACTTACTAACGTTGTTCTACTCGTACTTATTGCTTTTACATAATAAGACTAGGCATCATGATTATTATAACAAAATGGGACTTAATCGTGTTGAAAAAGCTCAGTCCCTTCGGGATGTCCCCATGAACATTAAATTACGTTAGAAACGTCGAGGCAAATAAATAAACACTTATAAGTCCCGAATGAACACGATTAAGTCCCGTTAAGCATCATCGTCACCTATGAACAGACAATAGTGTAGATTTGCCTTTAAAACGTGCATAGATATTATCAATAATTCAAATCCATCAATGCAACTCTGAACTGATCCCTCACGTGCCCATAGATAGCGTCATCGGTAGCAGGATTTCTGCTCCCGCGGGCCACTAATTACCTTTTCGATGACGGATAGGTAGTCCCGCGCTGGGACCTCCAAGCTTCGTAGCCCCCCGAGGGGCCCCGAGTCGAGACTCGCAGATGCCCTCGGGTAGCCCAATGCAATTGAACTGATCTCAATTATTCGGCACTGTTAACCGAAAGATAATTCAAATGTCTTTGCTTTTGCTTAAATTCCAATCGATATAGGTAACTGGATAAAACGCAAATGAAGCTGTCTGAAGAGATAAGTATGTTCCGCTACCTAAAGGTTGTCTGGAAGAGATCGCTATTTAGCGATAAGACCGCCTGTTGTTTACCTCTGCCTGTTATTTGAATGTATCTCATGTTGTGTTGTGTGTTCCTTGATGTTGGAGGTGTGCAATAAAGAGTAGGTATTTGTTGTTGTTTGTTGTTGTTGTTATGTTACCTAAGTAAGTACTCTACGTTTTGTCACTATAATATCACTTGGACTTCATAAAAATAATTAAGTTTTTCTAAGATAAAGAAATCGACACTTTCACTACCAAATTTTCATAGCCCTACGCGCTTAGCCATAACATTTCGAGGTATCGAAAGGACAACTGCAGTCTTACCTTAATACAAAAGAATTCCACTCATCTTTACTTACTAACGTTGTTCTACTCGTACTTATTGCTTTTACATAATAAGACTAGGCATCATGATTATTATAACAAAATGGGACTTAATCGTGTTGAAAAAGCTCAGTCCCTTCGGGATGTCCCCATGAACATTAAATTACGTTAGAAACGTCGAGGCAAATAAATAAACACTTATAAGTCCCGAATGAACACGATTAAGTCCCGTTTTGTTATAGTAACATGTAAAAATCGTGTAAGCTTAAATCAATATAAGGTGCGTTGGGATGTTGGGAAGTTGGAAAACAGAGTAAGATAAAAAACCGTTCAGATCTCCCTATTCCGTGCACATTTTTTCCCCTGGTAACTTTAATGAGAACGCCATTTCGTTGATCCCCGCCCCTCAGTCATTGCCGTTCGCTCAGTGAGTACTGCTTGTGAGATATTGGCAATTTTTGACAAGGTGTGCTTTTTACGCCCAAATCGGGTTTTTTCAATGTTTGTAACTTTTTTTTGCAGTGACGCTAAAGACATGTTCTATTGATACAAATTAACTGTAATTGTTATCTTCGTTACCTGCCAATTTGGAATTTAATTATATTTCTTATTTTACGATTTTATACATTTCAATCTTGCACCGGCTAAATTTGAAGGTATAAGACGGCAATATTGATGTTTTCATCTTAACCTGCTTTCAAAACACATAGTAATAATAACTGGATCTCCAAATGTAGAAGCGGTATAACTATTTTCATTAAGTACCTAATCTCAAAGTGGGGTCCGATTGTAATATTATTGTAGGAAAATCGTATTTTCCCGGTAAATAACGGTTCTTTTCAAATATGAATGAAAGTTTTAAACTACTACGCTGAAATACTGTTGCACTACATACATCAAATTTATCTAAGGATAATTATGAAAAATATATCATACTTTCCCCGTTACCTTTCAATCTTTCCCCAAGATACACATACTTTTTTCATACTAAAGGTATTAGTAACTTCCTCGTTTTAGTTTGAATATAAATATTAATATGTAATTTTTACTAAAACACATAGATTCCTGTAAGTACCTAATCTTCATATTGTTTGCACAATATAACTTAAAAAACCGGCCAAGAGCATGTCGGGCCACGCTCAGTGTAGGGTTCCGTAGTTGCTCATCCTTCACAATAAACTGCTGTTTTAAGCCCGAGGTTTACGTTAAGAACGATTTTAAGCTCTATATAAAGGTCGTAAACGCCCTAGAAACTGTAATCACTTATTACCTTCTGGAAGTCAACTTACGACCTTTTAAAGAAAAAATATGAAATTTGGCGATAACTCAAAAACGGCTCCACCGATTTTGTTCAATATAGTTTTCATTGAAAGTATTCAACTTATAAGGCCTCATTAACATGAATTTTTCAGATTTTTTTTTGACCCGTGGTTGAAAAGTTAGAGGGGGGGACACTATTTTTTTTGTTTTTGGGACGAATATTTACAAAACTGCTGACTTTATTAAAAAATAATGTTAGAAGAACCCTATTATTTTTACAAGACCTATTCAACGACACCCCACACACCAGTGTCGAAACGAAAAAAAAAATCACCCCCACTTTAGGTGTTCCAGAGGTACCCGAAAAAAAAAAATTTTAATTTTATTTTACCGTTCTATCGGCGTTATGCATACACATACTCATACCAAATTTCAGCTTTCTAGTACTAATGATCACGGAGCTAAGCCGCGGACGGACGGACGGACAGACGGACATGGCGAAACTATAAGGGTTCCTAGTTGACTACGGAACCCTAAAAAACTGCTCATCTCGTGTAAAACCGTTCAATCTTACCCCAACGCACCCTATAGGCATCATGATATCTAAGATTTCCAGAATTAGGAACAAACTTTTACAAGTTCAATATACCAACACGGTTAGTAAGTAACCTTTGAATAGTTATGTCTGAATCTGCTCGGCTAGTTCAGAATTGCAAACAAACGTAAAGGAAGAAAGAACACACAAGCACCTAATGTTTTATTACTGTTCTCCGAGGAAACTTTTGCAAATATTTGTGTTTAGACTCGCAAATATTTCTTACTGTAACTGTGCAGTCGGTATTCAGGTTTTTCGCTACTATTCTATTGTGATTTAATAAACATAAGAAATTAAATCACAGTAGAATAATAGCGAAAGTGATGTTCTCTTTTTTTTGTCAACGTCCTTTTAGTTTAGTCTTAGCAGAAATAGGATTGGGAGCTGTTAAAATACACAAAAACTATCAGGGCTATAGAGCTTATTTTTTATTAGTTAGGGTTATGCGCTTTTCCTTGACACGTGAACGTCGACTGTGACCGTGTTAAGGGAACTCAATTTAAAATTTTCTTGTTATCTACATGATAGATAAGGTTGTATCGTCCACATGAAAAACGGCTATTCAATGACACTGCAGTTAAAACTCTCGATGGCTCATTAATGATAAAAGGAACGGTTATATCATCCAAATATTATGAGGTTGAAAGTGTGAGAGTGTATTTGCATGTGTGTTACTTCTTCACGTTCAAACGGGTGAACCAATTTTGATAAAATGAGGTAGCTGATACCCTGGGTTAACACATAGAAACTTTTTAATCCGAACGCAGGTAACACCGCCGGGTGCAGTTAGTAATTCATATACGTATACGTACAAAGACGCACTTATTCCATATACTATTAGGTACGCATACAATATTTATTGTATCGATTTAAACATGTATGTAACTAAATAAAATTCAAATAACTATACAATATCAAATAACTATATATATTGTATCGATTTAAACATGCATGTAACTAAATAAAATTCAAACACAAAACCAATTTACATTTTCAGTGGCTCATAACATAAAAACCAACGAGTGAGTAGAAACCCAGCTAAAATAAAAAGTAGGTCACGCTATGCTCAGTGCAGGTGGTCAGCACCTGCCGGAACTACCTTTTGTTTTAATATGCATTAGAATTTCATTTTCATTTACTAAAATGTTCGTGGGAAATTATATTACACGTTTTGAAAACGATTACGCCCTAGTCAGATCTCTAACGAACTTTCTTCTTGACTTGGAATGTTTATAGTGGTGCATTCACTTCTCTTCTGCCTACTTAGTAACTAAATTCAACGTTACTAATGACATAATATACGGTGACCGGCATATACATGTTTAATTCATCAAAAAATAGGACAATGCTCTAGGTCACCCATCGTTCCCTTAGGGAAGCTAACGAGATGTCGCGTGGCACGTGCCAAACAGGCCGACACAGCCCACGAGACTCGAGACAGTGAGAAACAGCCCCCATCGGCCATATTATCGTTGTTACCTATACCTATGCCTGTGATAAGGGCGACTTGAGTCATCGACAGGTTGATAACTATATAAAAGAAAACAAGTTTGTTATCAAAACATCTGTATTTTTTTAGCAAAGTTTCATTGACGATTGTACCTTTTTTGCACAAACTTCAATTGGTTTATTGGCGTTAGGGTGGTGGGGTTACCACGGAACAGTAATCCAGAGGTACCGGGTTCGATTCCCGGTCTCTTCAGACAAGTTAGGCATTAAAAAATTCTTTGTTCTTTGATATTTGTATCAATGGTTCTAACTTCAATATCTCTTAGAAAAAGATAGAAAATGTACTTATTGACACAATATAATACATTCAATATACTCTATGGACACAACTGTATGGTGCAGAAACATGGTATATTAACAACAAAAAGCCATGGTGGTTAGAGTTTCCATGACCGCCTTCAGACTCCATCATCGAATGAGTTATGTTATGAGTGCAGGTCATAATAATGAGAGGTTTAGGTACATTTATGTATGAAACATTGCCATCAATCCAAAATAAGTGAAGAATTTAACTTGCAAGATTTGATTGCAAATAAATAGATACCGGGACGGACAAAGCGAATTCGCATTAGAAATGTTGAAGTTAGCTCTGAGACCTATAGTCCTATCCAATGGTAGGAGTAGTTCCTCGAAATCCCTAATCAGCAGTCTCATGTGTATTAGTGTTCGGGCGATGGTGCACCATTTGAACCAGATAAACCGGGTTAATGGACCCAACAGATCCAGCCCTAAGCTGGGTCGGCGTCTCGACCGAGCCAATTTTTGTCCACTCCGTTTTTAGGAAGCTTGCGTACGGGATTCTTAATCAAAAGAATAGTGACGTCACTAATTGAAAGACGGTTTTCTGGGAAATAAAGGATGGTGGAATTCGAACTTTGACGCGTAAAATATTACACAACCTTGACTATATTTGTATGACGACGGGATTGACGCAGTGGTAAAGCAAAACTGCCTGTGCCTACTGAGCCGACGGTCCTGGGTTCGAATCCCGGCAAGGCCAAATATTTGTGTGAACTCGAATGTTTCTGGGTTATTGGATGTTTTCTATGTATCGAAGTAGGTATATATTTATCCTATTTTTTTTTTATTTTTATTTATTTATAGAGCGAGACTCAACGCCGTGTCGAGGCCAGAATCTGGAGCATGGCTTCACGCACTTCCTTCACCTCATCTGGGTACCTTGCTCGACAATGACTCTTTGCGGGTGGCCGTGGCTTTCCGCTTGGGCTGCGATGTTTGTGAACCTCATGTATGCATCTGCGGCACCATGGTGGAGAGCAACGGTCACCACGCATTGAGTTGTTGTCGGTGTGCTGGGAGATTCTCTCGCCACTACGCCCTAAATGACATTGTCCGGAGAGCCCTAATTTCGGCAAATGTTCCTTGCGTGCTGGAGCCCTCAGGCCTTAGCCGGTCGGATGGGAAAAGGCCGGATGGTATGACCTTGGTGCCTTGGCAGAAAGGTAAGTGCCTACTGTGGGACGCCACATGCGTCAGCACTTTTGCAGCTTCACACCTTGGTCATACCACCAGGTCAGCTGGCGCAGCAGCGGAAGTGGCGGCAAATAGGAAGCGTGAGAAATACTCCGCTCTCACCAATTACCTGTTTGTCCCACTCGCGGTGGAAACTACCGGTGTTTGGAGCTCCGATGCACTAAAGTTCCTGAGGGAAGTGGGGCGTCGGTTACGAGAGAGAGGCCATGACACCCGTTCCGAGTCGTTCTTGGTGCAGAGGCTGTCCATCGCGGTTCAGCGCGGTAACGCGGCGAGCGTGTTGGGCACTTTTGCACCGGGAACGATTCGGGCGGGCTTTTTGATTAGATAATATTTAGGTTTAGTTATTAGTTTTATTGTTTAATTTAATTTATTGTTATATTTGAATAAAAATAAATTATTACCAGAGTCAAAAAATTTTTTGTATATACTTATATTTATCCTCGTCTAGTGCCTATAACACAAAGCTTACTGTGGGACTAGATCGATTTTTGTGAGGTTGTCCGATATTTTTTTATTTACTTTTTACGTACAATGAAATATATGGAACTTAATACTCATATAGTAAAACCAATACTCATAGTAAAACCGTTACAATAAACGGGTGCCTTTGGTCAGGCATGCTGTTGCGATATGATGTGTGGGATTTAACTTTTCTACTTATTTGGTACCTATTACGAATGTTTGCATACTGTATTATGTACCGCAGTCTGCAGTACCGTTGGTAAACAATTTGGGAAAATAAAATGAATGTATACCTATTCAACCGAAAATTATATTATTTTTCTTATAAATAAAACAAATGCCCCTCCATTTACCGATTTATTAGGATAGGTAACGTATAAAATTAAATATAACTTATCTCGAATTGGCAATGAACGTGAATAACACTAAGTGTTATAAACATGTGGACATGTTTCAGGGCCGTCCTTGGAGTAGGTAGACTTGGAGGAGAAGAAAACGGACCTGTGCCTGTTCTCCTCTTTACCAAACGAGTCTTTTGGTAAAGAGGACAACCAAGCCTGTCAACAAGGGTTATATTAAGGACGGGCCTGTATTCCTCTTCACCAAACAAGACTTATTTGGTAAAGAGGCAAACAGGCCCGTCCTTGAAACAAGTCCCCCAGAAAGAATTATCCGTAGGCTGTTCACTGCTGTAAATAATAAATTAAGTACGACATCGATGGAATTACTAATAGTAATTGAGTACAATGACATCATTACCGGTTATTTAGCGAATGGTATCGTGGGAACCATAATCGATCCGGACCATGCAGGTAGTCTTCCAAATATGACATTCAGAGTAAATGGGACCTAAATGCCAATTGGAATTGGGATATACCAATGTTTTAAGACATGTAAATTCATAAAGGCTTACAGATACACTAGTATTATTATTCTAATCTATTCTATTATAAAATTCTACATTTGTATTTAAAATCCGATTTCTATGGAGAGGGGTCATGATTTTAGGAAAAAAATTAATACCGTGATGAAGGATCGTCTTTTGTTTTGTATGGGTGCGCGGCGCCATGCCAACCTGGCGCCATCTGTTGGTCATAATCATAATTTCATTTGTTCTCTCATCACGCCGAAAGGGCTGGACATTTTAATACAGGGATGGAAATCCAAAGACGGTTATAAGATAGATTTTATCAGTCTAGGGCAAACAAAAAAATACGCGGACAAAGTTGCGGCCACCTTCTAGTGCAATATATTATAGTTTCTTTTCTTAATAAGCGTAAACAAACCATGTCTAAGGATTTTTTGAAACAGTTGTAATCTCTACAGAAATGTTATATTTTGTGATTGATTTACGGTACATTTTTGGTTATCTAAAACAGTTTACAAACATTACATTTACGTGCATTTGTTGTTTAACACGTCTGTATTATGAAATGTTTACGTTTGTTCTGTAATAGTAATTAGACTTAGAACGTTACAAGTGGAAGCGCTCTCGGCCACGATTTGTGGCGACGATATGCGTCCCTTGATGGAGCTAGAGTATGCTCTTGCTAAGTAGGTATAAAAATATAGTGTTTTAATACGTATCAATGGTCAATAAATAACTATTACGAAATAAATGGTTTCCTAGTGCCTAGCCTTTTGAAATTTAATGATTTGGAAAAATAATAAGTGGCGCTAGCTTTGCATTTCGTCCCAGGTAGCAAACAGGCTGTACATATAAGAGCTTATAGAGCCATTATATTTCTAATCTAAGCTGTATAAAGGCTGTACCTATAAGTGCTTATGCAGCATGTGTGCTACTTAGTATCTATGTAGCCTTAAGCGACTATTCTATACTATTTTAAATTTAATTCAAAATCTGTATTGAAATACAGTTTTATATGGACAGCACGGGCCATTATTTCAGGAAAAAATCTTAACAGCGCGATGTAGGATTCTTATAGACGCGCGACGTCAGCCGTATAATAGTCAACTATTAGTGTTTTGTTTGTCTTTTTATCACGCCGAAACGGCTGGACGGATTTTGACCAATTTGAGTGCAGGAATAGTTGGACATTTAACCCTTAATTTGACAAAAAAAAGCGAAGGTCGCTAGTTCAAGCCTCGTTAAAGTTGAATAGAGCAAACAATTCTCGTTCGAAAAAAAATAGAAAAAGATTGTCAAAGAGTATGTTCATCCTGGCGAACACTGTCAAATTAAGGGTAGGTGGTTACATGATACTTTACCCGACTATGGCAAAAGAAAAAAATACGAGGACGACGTTGCAGGCACCTTCTAGTATTACTTTTGCTATGAACATTGATCTGATTTTCTCCGCACACTTTTTGAAAACCCCCCGAATGGCCTCCGAACTAGGACCAATCCGGGGAAACCCAGACGGATGGCAACCTTTCATATAACCGACGCATCGCGACGTTTTCAATGCAGCTAAAACTATTCACTTTAAACCTGTTATAACCAAGCAAAAAGCAGCAAGCAAGGAAAGATGTTGCTTTAACTCGTGTAGTTATTCTCGATTAAGCTGGTTTAACCGCAGAAAGTGGCTCGGTACGTGCTCGGCACGTACGGTCAACAGCGTTAGCCGCAGGTAAACGCGTCCGCGGCCATGACTAATTACTCGTAATATACCCGCATTAGCGTGCGGGCTTGCAACCGTTTATTCTGTGACGATGAGACATTATGGAATACCGTTTTTTTTACAATAGCATCTACCGTACAAAAAAGAATCACTAAAATTGATTCATAATTGGCGGAATGATCGCGTAACATAAATAAAAATAAAACATATCTACTGACAGTCGAATTGCGAACCTCCTCCTTTCTTGGAGTCGGTTACCTTCTGAGTGCAGCTTCAACTATCCACTTGAATCTATTAATTATAACCATACAAACTTACAAAGTGGTTTGCTAAAGTGTAGTTATTCTCGATTAAGCTGGTTTTAACCGCAGTAAGCGTCACGGTTTCGTTAGCTCGGCACGTACGGTCAACAGCGTTAGCTGCAGGTAAACGCTTCCGCGGCCATGACTAATTACTCGTAGTACTCGCATTAGCGTGCGGGCTTGCAACCCTTTATTCTGTGATGATGGGGCCAAGGAGTACCGGGAATATATATATTTTGATGTTTTCTAAACAACACTAAAATATTCCGTATAATATAATCTTGTAGGGCGGATATTATAAGGAATAACTCGACATTGAGGGATGACTCCGCGTGAATACCTAATCCCTTAAGGGTTTCATACACCCTTCCACTAAATGTCCCCACGGCTACCGAATACAAATTACAGCTGTACAGAGTTCTAGATAATTAATCAAAATCGTTATAACATCTTTTTTATGGAATGTTAAGTACATAGAAGAAAAAACGTACCTACGTATAAAACCTTAGTCTAAATAACCTATAATACAATAAAAAAACCGGCCAAGTGCGAGTCGGACTCGCGCACCGAGGGTTCCCTACAAACACTTTCCATCCCTAAGTGGTTAAGTTAAGTTTGCACCTGGTATGTATAGCGCCCCATATAAATTAGGTGCAAAGTTAGGTATTAAAAAAAAAATTATGGTTTTCGTAATTATTCCTTTATCTATGCTATAAGACGTTGCTTCGTACCAAATTTCAAGATTCTGAGTTCACGGGAAGCACCCTGTAGGTTTTGATTCCCTTGCAAGTGTCGAAAATTTGCGGCATAAACGGCTGTATCTTTTGATTGCGTTGGCTTAGAAGTTTGATTTTTTCACAGCTTCAAGGGACAGTAGACCTGAGTAATTGATATAAATTTCAGCTTCATACCTCCACGCGTTCCTGAGAAAAAGGGTCTTGACAGACGGACGGACGGACAGACGGACAACAAAGTGATCCTATAAGGGTTCCGTTTTTTCCTTTTGAGGTACGGAACCCTAAAAAGGGTCATAAAAAGAATACCTCATCTAAAAAGTCCGCCTGCGGCATGGTCCCCAGTAGGTATGCGGGCGGCGTTACGTTTTTGTTAAGTTGAAAATATTTCTGACACATATAATGTTTCATTATTTTTATAATGTGGAATCACTAAAGTTTTTTATTGAACCATTGATACAAAGATCAAATCCCATACAAAAATATAAATAAGAGCTAAGGTATAAATATGGCCTTGCCTTGCCTTTCAAATAAACAATGCAAAGACGCAATGCATCCTGGCGTTGGGGTGGAGGAGTGGTGGACACGTTTGGTTAGATTTCCGGTCCTTTCCGCAAGGTAACGTATTTAAAATCTTTGTGCTTTGATTTTTGTATCAAAGCAATGTTAGGTACATATTCAATTGCAGACCGACAACTATAACATTTGCATTGGAGTTCCAGAATTAATTTGATTTGCTGTAATTGGAAATCTTATAAGGGTAGAAATAGAAATCTCACGCAAATATCTGTAAAGTTACTAAGAACCTGCAGTATCAGCTGTATGTATTGTACGGTACAAGGCTTTTTTCGTTGGATGGTATGGTTTTTGAGATAAAGTAAATCTTTGTCGGGCTTTCGTCAGTTAGGGCAGCACGGCGAGGAACCAGACCTGTCCAGAGTTACTGCCATCTGAATCTGACGGGTGCCCGACGTTTCATATAACTTCACATAATCTATTTTGGTTTGATATACCATTGCTTTGTATAATGTAAGGAAAGGTATAATATTGTTTTAGATAATTTTCAAATGATCTAATGTAACAATTGATATAATCAATCGCATCGAAAATGAAAACAAAGTCTTCCACCTGGCTATCTGCTATACCAACAAAGAAAGATAACTTCGACTTGTCTCCTCATGAATTCAGAGATGCCCTGGCAATACGCTATTACAGAACCCCAAACTCAATGCCACCCTCTTGTGACGGATGCGGCAACAGCCATTTTAATATCGACCATGCTCTCTGTTGCAAGACTGGCGGGCTAATCTCAAGACGGCACAACGAAATACGAGACCTATTTGCTGAACTATGTCACCAAGCATGGGGCAACATCACAATAGAACCTATAATCACAGAAGGTGACCTTGGATTACGCGGTGACTTATCCTGCCGTGGCGTATGGAATGCACAGAGAGAGGCGTTATTCGATATCCGTGTCGTAGACACCGACGCTCCCTCTTACATTGCACGTCATGTCACTTCTGTCCTAAAATCTGCTGAGACTGAAAAACAAAGAAAATACTCTGCTGCCTGCGAAGTGAAACATGCTACTTTCACCCCCCTCGTGACCTCTGTCGATGGCATATTCGCACCACAGATGGCCTCCTTCGTCAAACACTTAGGCGAAGCCCTCTCGGACCGTTGGAACAAATCGCTGAGTACGATACTGGGTTGGCTTAGAACAAGGATATGCACTGCTATAATTCGAGCCTCCAGTATGTGCATACGAGGCACACGTCACAAATTCAAACCTGCAGCGAAACTGTTGGGGTTTGACGACGGAGCAGCCATTCCCAGTTCGCAGCACTAGCTAAACTGCAACTTGCAGAGATGTGTTTTATAACTTTTTGCTACACATTATTATTTTTATTACTATTTCTTTGTTATAAGTTAAGTTTTTCTTGCAATAAATTATTTAATCTCAACAATTGATATAATGGTTCATAGGTATAATTACTTTTAGTATAATGTACATTTACTATATGTATTACTTGGTATAAAACGTATTTATCATAATGACTTACTTGATATAATTCGTCAATGCTATAAACTACAGAAGATATAAGTTGATTTTACTATAACCAAAAAAGGTGTTTCCGACTAGATATATCAGGCTGTCACCCCCTATATCACCTTAAGGCAGGTCCGACTTGGCTTAGGTTAGGTACGACGACGAGCGAAGCGAGGAGGAGTGTTAGGTTGAACTGCGACCCTAACGACCGAGCGAAGCGAGCGAGCCGCGCAGGTCCGACGTCCGACTTGGCTTATGATTCCTAACATTACCTATTACACCATAAGGCAGGTCCGACTTGGCTTAGGTTAGGTACGACGACGAGCGAAGCGAGGAGAAGTGTTAGGTTGATTTGCGACCCTAACGAGCGAGCGAAGCGAGCGAGCCGCGCAGGTCCGACTTGGCTTACAATTCCTAACATTACCAATTTCACCTTAAGGCAGTATTTATATAAAACGCTATTATTCTAAATAGTATGTATGTTAAACAAATTTATGTGATAAATATGTTATACGAAAGTATAATTATGCATATTGTCAATTATGTCATTTAGCCTATTATATCAATCGATAATTAGAGAAAAGCTAAATATAGGAAAAAACCATTATATGAAACGTTACATTATATGTAACAACTTTATATCAATCGATTGTATATCAAGTGTATGTTAGTTTATCTGATATTATATGAAACATTACGGACCCGAATCTGACCCTTGATTCAGCCATCAAGCAAGATTCTCTTAATCCCCCGGCTGATCAGCCTGTGAAAAGTCCCCTCAGGACCGAAGAGTAAAGCCCGTCTTTTTGCATTATTTTGCACATATATTTTTTAACAGTTATGTCGAAAACGAGGACTGATCTCGCAATCACGCGGCCCTTGTGGGGGCTTCCCACAGCTGAGGGGTTAAGGTGTCGGTCGAGACTGCCTCTCTTATAATAAAATTAATCACATGTAAATTTATTTACTAATGTGTAATGTATGACATGTTTATACATAACTAGCGATAAATTATGCGTCAAAATGAAATCACGTAAAACATTCAGAAATGCAATAAAAACGGCCCTCCGAAATTCAAATGCTAAAAACATTTAATTCACTGGAATAATTCTAAACAAAGCGACGGAAAAATGTTGCTCGTTCGAAAGACAAATATTTACTCTGGGAGAGCTGCCAGATGGTCGGAACTCTGTCTGAGTTTTATATAATTTCAGCCTTAATATAAATAAAATAGAACGACTGGTGAGACTAGGTTTCATTTCTATACTATTATAAAATTCTTCGCGTGGCGCCATCGGTGGGTAGATTTTATTGTCCTCTCATCAAGCCAAAACGGCTGCACGGATTCTAACCAATTTTAGTTCAGGGATAGCTGGTCATAGAAAGACTATAAATCTTAAAGCACAAAGACAGACATGTTACGTTAGTTTCGGAATATCACACTCAAGCCGATCTAGTTCCAAATTAAGCTCTAACTAATAGGCTTGTGTTATTGGGATTCGAACCCAGGACCGTCGGCTTAATAAGCAGTCGCACTACAACAAACTGTCAACACCTTTTTGAACGCAATTAAGTCCCGTTTTGTTATAATAATGTCTACTTATTAATCGTGTAATTTTAAATCAATATTTGGTTCCTATCACCTGCTGCATCACCCCCTCATTGTAGTGGAACATAAACCATGTCTTTGACCAACTCCACTACGCAAAAGATGTCTGGAAAAGATGGCTCTTTACCGATAAAACCGCATATTTTGTTTAATTATGTGTAAAGATACCAAATAAAACGAGTCTTACCTATCCATAAACACGAACCATCGCAAACCGTTAAAAACTCATGAGCTTCAGATGCTCTCGAAAGATGCTTCGCTTTTCAATAACAACACTTGAAACTGAGAAACTGAATATTACAAGAATTCCTTTTGAGTCTCAAGAATGGCCGAACAATGGTCGGCGGATGGAAATTGAATCGTGACCGGAGGAAGTGGAACACCAAGTTTCCCTTCACGCTCCTTTGGAACTCAAAAAGCGGCGAAGTGGTATTAAAATTCATACTTTTGACGTTGTTCCAGTAGATATCCTTTTAAATAGAAACATTCTAGCTGATGGGTAGCATTGTTACTAGAGGCCTAATTCGAGTTGCATGCCATTTAGCAGTGTAATGACTATGCCAACTCAGGGCCAAAATCCGTAACTTATTCCATTGCACAGAGTAAGGCGAGTAGGTGCTATCTTCTCAAACCTCTTAAAGACGTTTTCAATTCACGTACGTATATGTACAAACATAATTTTCCGAATCTTTGCCAACAGTGTTGTAAAATTTGTTTTAAGAAAATATTTAAACTCATCGTCGGCCGCCTGAAGCATCGCAGTTATGCTTCAAAGCATTCCAGCCGAAAACGGCGACTTGGTGCCGGGCACGCCAAGCATCCGAGCGTTCAGTGTGGACTTGAAAATGAACAACGTTATAGTATGGTTATTATTTTAACAAACATTTGACAGTTCTCCGTTGATGTTTGTGATGACGTAGCAAAGACATATTGTTTGCTAAATCTAGCGATTATGAATGGTTGATCGAATCGATTTTATGGACGAACTTTTTTCCGAACCTGCATATGTTTTTCTTTATTTTGTGTAAATCAATATTTTTTTGAGCTACGAGCCGTCGGTCTAACTGGAGCTTTCAATGTAAAATAGTAATTTTGATTTATTGTTCATTCTTCAGGTTATCAATTTATCGATTTAATCGTTTTTTATCAATTTACAGAAATAGTAAATGAATCGAAACGGAAGATTTGGTCACAACACAGCTTTAAAAAAAAAGCACATAGTACGTAACTGTTTATGTAACGATTTATTATCTTTAAATACTTCGACACAGTGATACGAAAAAATATAACATGAACTCAATTGTATCAAACAGAAAGTAAAAAACGTTTATAGATACTAGAAAAACCTTGTATATTTTGGGTGGGACTTTATTATAATTACATGTCAGGGTATCTAACAAAACCTTCCTGAATCATCTAATTTAAAATATAGACTAACACATTCGAAGTAATATTTCTAAGTGAGATTCAATGGGACATTCGCTCGTGGGCGGTGCGATAAGGAGCCCATTCACCGACACGATGAGTTCTAGCCGTCTCTGACAGTATTCGATCGCCGAGCCATTCATGAATCTTTTTCTTTTTTGTTCAACGAAAGAGCTATGATAGTGCTCGGATTTAAGATTAGCTGGATTAGAAGGATGGCATTTCGTCAAAAGAATAATTTTGCTAGAATTTTGTTTATCATAAAACAATATTGTGGGGAAGAAAATGTTTTCTATCATTATCAATTTCATACCGGGAAGCGCGGCAAGCATAGTGTAAGACGACCACACGCTAGGTGGGGTGCATGCGGAAGTCTAGTTTATCTAGAGGAGGCCTGCGCACAGCAGTGGACGTCCTACAGCTGTGAAATGATAGTGATCTTGTTATGGGATTCGAACCATATGGATATCTATGTATAAAGGTACGGACAGACGTGCTCAAAAAAAAGCATGCTCATAAGCTTGCTTAAAATTAGCATGCTCTGCAACTGTTCACATTTGCCAGCAATAAGCATGCTTGTTTTAAGCACACTCATAAAATAAGCATGCTTAAAGCAACCGTACGGACATACGTACTTATTTGGCACTTCTATCTCGGCCAAAATGGATGTACACAGATATAGTGACAGTGCTATCCGCGCAGAACTCAATATAATAATCATATTGCTTGCAACTGAATTGATAAAGAGCATTTTGGTGAAAAAGAAAAGAACTAAAAAAAGGAGAATTTGGGTTCCACAGACATTGGTAACTTCGATAGTATGATACAAAAAACAAAGTTTTTTCTTCTCCCCAACGCGACATGTTGAATTGCAACTTTCGCGGATCGAGATCGAATCGATAATAGCATGCTAATAAGCAAACCTGTTCAGACATGCACGGAGCACGCCCCCTTCCACCCGCGCCTCAGGTAGCATGCTCGAAAATCAAACGTCGGTTGATTTTTCAGCATGCTCTAAATAAGCTTGCTCATTACTAGCAAAGTTGTGTCACACGTGCTACTAATGAGCACTTGCTCAATAAAAGCATGCTTTCGTGCTAGTAATGAGCACGTCTGTCCGTACCTTAAGTAGCCACAAAGTAAAAAGCGAAAAACAAGTGCAAGGCTGCTGCGGTTTGAATGTTGTTGGATTTTACTCTGAAATTCTAAATACGTTCGTATCATGCTATTCCTCTTGTTAAACTGTATTTAACAAAATGTGTACTAATTTTACAATTTAATAACTACCGTCACATCATTCGGTATGTTACATATTATTATCTAGGTACTTTAAATCTTATTTTTAAGTCCGTTCGAAACAGAGTTTATATAGGTCAGTGGTAAGCTCTGGGCAAACACCTTTATCCACCGACTACGGAACGCTTTTACACCGCGACTTCTCAAAAGGGATGAATACTCCCACACGCCCCCTTTCCATTCATCCATTCACTCACTGAAAGAACGGAATGATTACTTTCGTTCGTTCCCTTGTTCTCGTTAGAAAAGTTGATTTATTTTATATATCGCTAATGGATCAATTTTATACTTATCCTTTTTTTTTCATTAGTGCGTTTTTAATTTGCTTTTATACATTGGTTTGTTTATTTAATATTTTATTATTTATATGTAGTTACTTCTTAAATATTATTTGCGCGATATAATTCGAGCGAGTTATTCAATAGTGTGATGTCCAGGGTTTCTGTGCGGCAGTAGATTCAATAAAACACTTAAATGGGTTTTCTGTCGACCACCACTGCCCGTTCCCGTTGACGTCTCTCATAGCAATGGCGGCAGCCGGGCAGTTGTGGGGACCCTTTATTATCATAAAGGTGTCTATACACCACACCATCCTCTTTTGATAAATTCGAAATAGTTATTTATTGACACCTTATTTATTTAATTATTACTAGGTATTAACATTTCATATCACCCTTGCATTACATGTACATTTAATATATTTCTGGAATCTAGATTGATTCATATTATTAGTAACTGGTATGCACAACATACCTATTAGTAATATCTCGGTCACTAGACTGTAGTAGTGTCTTTATTCTGTGACTGTAGTTGGAAATGTAATACTTCTAATTTAATCCTTAATCATGAATTTGAATGTACATTGAAATGTAACACGAGTTTAATCTTATCAACAACTGTATTGTAAATTTGTAATAAATGTGTCATAAAGAAATGTTTTTTCTTTGTTACTATTTGCGTATTCGGTATTTAATCTCCTTTTGAGACAAGGCTTTTAACCATAAGTTTATGCATACATGAAGTTAATTTAGTGAGTGATACTTATTATTTAGTAGTTTCAAGTTCAATAATTTTGTCTTCATTATTTACATCATTAAATAATTCTATGTTCTCGTTTCCGTTACCTCCTCTTTCCATTTGTGTTTTTTTTTTTTTCAATTAGGTACTTGTTCTTTATTGGTAAATGGAATGAATTAAGTAATGGAATATTTAGTATTTGGTATTGTAACAATTATTTTTATTTTATTGCTTTCGCCAATCATAACATTGGATTACATATATGTTCATTTACTCGTGAATTAATGTACTATGGAGCTATTATTTTCGAAAATTTAGGAATCTACCAGCGCTTCCAACTAAGGCCTTTGTGAGAAAGAAGCGCCGCAAGAAAACTCACAGTTTGCCTTTTTCAATGAAATATACATTTTCCAATTTTTTGGTATGAAGTTAAAAATCTTCTCACGAAATATAAGTATTTCAGAATACTAAACCGGCGTTGACTAGTCATCACTTGAAAAGAAAATCTGTTTTCTTTAGAATTTCTATATAGTGAAATTTACACAATTGATTGGTACACCGACCATAATTTCAAATACCGTAGTAACTTCGTAAGGAATCACAGTTTTTTTACTGCATTATTGAAATTTATATTGCAAGTTTCAGGTGAGTATAACTCAAGGAAAATAGATAGGTAAACACACTACCCACGTCTCTTATGAGGGCTCGTGGATCGTTATTAACTAGACTAGATGCAAAATATTATAAATGCTGCGTCTCTTGATTAAAACAAAGTCTTCAATTTGGAAAACCCTCGTCCAACCCAAATTTTATTCATTTTACCATTTAATTCAGGGACAGCATTGTTTTAATGCATGTATAATCACGAAGACTCATTTATCATAAGTACTGAAAGTCTAAAATTAGTTTGTTGAAAATAGGAACCACAATCGTTTACACTTCATTCTAAAGCAGGTCGCAGGTTTCACAGCCATAATATATATTTATATATATAATTATTAATATCATCGTCTAGTACCCATAGTACAAGCTTTGCTTAGTTTGGGACTAGGTCGATTTGTGTATGATTGTCCCTTAATATTTATTTATTAATTATACATTTTATTATTTATATGTTCATTGGCAAGTTTTTCACCTTTGTGGTCCCTCTGGCACCTTGTTATTTTGTGCCCATTGGCATTTTTTGTATGCACGTTAGCATTTTGTATATTATGTATACCGTGGTACATTTTGTACACCATGGTACATTTTGTACACCAAGGTACATTTTGTACACCATTGTACATTTTGAACATTATGGTACATTTTGTAGACTATAGTACGTTTTGTACACCATGGTACATTTTGTACACTAAGGTACATTTTGTACATCATAGTACATTTTGAACATTATGGTACATTTTGTAGACTATAGTACGTTTTGTACACCATGGTACATTTTGTACACCATGGTACATTTTGTACACCAAGGTACATTTTGTACATTATAGTACATTTTGTACCCTATGGTACATTTTGTAGCTATTATACATTTTTTTGTAGTTTGTGCACCTTCGGCATTTTTTTTGTTTGGACTTTGTGCTCCTTCGGCATTTTTTGTAGTTTCACTTCGGCATTTTTGTTTGGACTTTGTGCTCCTGCGGCATTTTTTGTAGTTTGTGCACCTTCGGCATTTTTTGTTTAGACTTTGTGCTCCTTCGGCACTTTTTATACACCATTGTACCTTTATTATTGTAAACCCGATGTATAGTCCTATTTGTTATGAAAAAAAGCTGCACTCTGTGATGGAAGCAAGCCGTTTTGCACAGTGATAATATAGACCAAAATAAACGATTTCACTCGAGGCGAAATTAGTTTCACCCCTTAGGAACAGAGATGGCGCCACTTATTCAAAAAAAGTTTAAAAAATTCTAAATCCTGAATGGATACTCCGATTTTGACGTAAGAGGTGCCAATCAGCAGATAATTACCCAATTTAACATGAAAAAAATTAAAATCACGTAGAAAATAATTTTGGATACCTAAGAAATAATATTTTCTGAAAAAAATATTTAAAATTTGTGATTTTTGGAATTTTACTCGTAAAAATGTATGTACATGGTACTTTTTTTATTTATTTATATTAATACACAACTAATTTTACATTTACGAAAAAAAACCGCATATCATTAGCTCGTATAATTCCAAAGTTATTGAAGAATACAGACATGGCGCCGCTGGGTCAAAAAATCTTACAAAAAATCTAAAACCTCAACGGATATTCCGATTTTGATAATTAAGGTGGTAATCGACAGATAATTACCTAAATTCGTTTAAAAAAATAAAATAAAAATTCAAATAGGCAAAAAGTAATAATATTTCCAAAAAAAAACATACATTTTAAAAAAAATTATTTTTTTTTGGGGCTTTTATGTAATTTCATATAAAAAAAATTATGAATATGGCTTTATTTTACTTATGTATATTATAACACTATTAGGTAATTGATCGTTTAATAAAAAACCGCATATCGAGAACTTGTACAGTTCCAACGGTATTGAAGATTTTACTATAGGGTGCCGGTGCGATGTTGCCGCCGCACGTGCAACTTATGTACATGTATATAGAAAAGTATTCTCCCGTTTCGAAGGTACTGATTACCCTGAAAATATAACCACAATTGAAAGTACAAATAATAATCATCCCAAGTAGCACACAACACACTTATATCCCTTGTACAGCTTAAATTAGAGTTTTAACCGGTGAATAGGCTCCTATACAACCAGTTTGCTAATATCACAAGTATATTAGATGCTAAATAGCATTTCTGAATCAATATTTTACTTACTTTACGTTTTATTTTCACTTTAGTCTTTGCAGGCTTTGCATTGTAACGTGCAAGTTAGGCCGTCGCATCATAAAAAAAACAACAACGCATTATGCCACAGCCCAATTTGTATCCATAATGTTCAAGAAGTTTCCAAATTGAACTAACCTTCAACTATTGTGGACCCCACCTACCTTTGATGCCGTTTCATTCCCAAAAAGAAGGACTTGGGACTCGATATTTCCAAATTAAAACGTGAACCCACATTTGGTTTGCATGAAACGGTATTCAATGGCAGCTGAAATAGATGGAAGGTATCTCACAAGCTTGTTTAGTTTAGTGTTTTTTAGTTTAAACAGATCTTTTCGAATCGCATTAACAGTAATAATATATGCTCTGTTGGAGCATCGTATAGCCTGCATGTGAATCTGGGACCAACAACGTTACGATTAATTGAGAACCAATTAATGACATTAATATAGTGATTGAATCTTACACGATTTTCACACATTATATTAAAATAATAAAACGGGACTTAATTGCGGTAAATAAACATTTTTGAACTCGGTTAAATCCCGTTTTGTTATTATAATGAATGACATTAATTATGTAAACACACCCTAAAAAAAAGAAACAAAAATGGCCCTAAGTAATCGTTTCACATGAGCCGTTACGTATCGAGAGAGAATTTCTATAGATAGCGATGTTACTTGCAAAAGCAGTAGTTATTTCAGGGTATAACATGCAAGTTTTAAAACAGGTCTCTTTTCTTATTGTATTAAAATTAGACGTCTTGTCATACTCTGTGAAAGCCTTGAAGTGCAGTCATCATTTCATTACTTAAAGTAATAACTGTTTTGTAAACTGCTACTAGTAGACCGTTGCACTGACGACTGCAATTTGAATGCTTCGATGCTTTCACAGAGCTGGCGACAAGCCTTTCGCCGACTACTTCAGCTGCCATTGAACAACATGTTCTGCGTGTAGCGTTTCAAGCGAGCCAAATGTGAAATAAACGTCTTAATTTGGATATATCCAGTCCCAAGTCCTTTCTTTTTGGGAATGGAATGGCGTTGGAAGCAGGTTGCAGGTGCGATCCACAATAGAACAGTTAGTATGGGTGCAAATCGAGCTATGGAAAAATGCGTTGTTGCAGCCGATGCAACGGCCTAACATGCACGTTACAATGCACAGTTTAGTGAAAATAGGCAGAATATACTTGTGATATTAGCAAACTGGTTGTATAAGAGCCTATTCACCCGTTAAAACTCTAATTTAAGCTGTACAAGGGATATAAGTGTGTTGCGTGCTACTTGGGATGATTATGATTTGTACTTTCAATTGTGGTTATATTTTCAGGGTACCTCCGAAACGGGAGAATACTTTTCTATATACATGTACATAAGTTGCACGTGCGGCGGCAACATCGCACCGGCACCCTATAGTAAAATCTTCAATACCGTTGGAACTGTACAAGTTCTCGATATGCGGTTTTTTATTAAAAGATCAATTACCTAATAGTGTTATAATATACATAAGTAAAATAAAGCCATATTCATAATTTTTTTTATATGAAATTACATAAAAGCCCCAAAAAAAATATTTTTTTTTCAAAATGTATGTTTTTTTTTGGAAATATTATTACTTTTTGCCTATTTGAATTTTATTTTATTTTTTTAAACTAATTTAGGTAAATATCTGTCGATTACCACCTTAATTATCAAAATCGGAATATCCGTTGCGGTTTTAAATTTTTTGTAAGATTTTTTGACCCAGCGGCGCCATGTCTGTATTCTTCAATAACTTTGGAATTATACGAGCTAATGATATGCGGTTTTTTTTCGTAAATGTAAAATTAGTTGTGTATTAATATAAATAAATAAATAAAGTACCATGTACATACATTTTTACGAATAAAATTCCAAAAATCACAAATTTTAAATATTTTTTTCAGAAAATATTATTTCTTAGGTATCCAAAATTATTTTCTACGTGATTTTAATTTTTTCATGTTAAATTGGGTAATTATCTGCCGATTGGCACCTCTTACGTCAAAATCGGAGTATCCGTCCAGGATTTAGAATTTTTTAAACTTTTTTGGAATAAGTGGCGCCATCTCTGTTCCTAAGGGGTGAAACTAATTTCGCCTCGAGTGAAATCGTTTATTTTGGTCTATATTATCACTGTGCAAAACGGCTTGCTTCCATCACAAAGTGCAGCTTCCAGGCCAAAACCGTCCATAACAAGTAATACTAGTAATGATTATTCAGTCTACCTAGTCGTAGCGCGAACAACCGAGTACACTGCTAGAAAGGATATAACGGAATAACATAAATTCCTCAATCAAAATACCTGTTAATTATACCCAATCAAATTACATAATATTGAGAGGAAGTTATTTTTTTTTTTTTGTTTATTGTAAGAATGTAGGTACTACAATATGATTACTTGATTACGATTTTTTATGTACATACGTACCCCAAGAAATAAGCAAATACGTAGGTAACTGCGCTGTTATAGTGATTGATAATTTCTAATTGGAGATGTACTTTAAACGTCACAAACGACAATTTACTTTAAGATGTCTTTACCATAATACCTGTGTTAGGATTTGCTTGTACTTGTAATCGTTTATTTATAATGCACGGATACTTTAAATGTCGTTACTACTGTTAAGATATCTATGGTAATCATATCTATGGTCATATTTTAATGTTGACATTTCCGTATCCGTTCGTTCTTCTGCTGTTATTATTGTAATGGAGGAAATGTGTGTGAAAAATAAATTCATTTAATTCTTATGTAGTTATTCATTATTATCAAAAGTAATGCACCAGTTCTCATAGGTTATGGGACCCTGACGCCCGATAGCGTAGAAAGTTAAAAAGTATTAATAGTAAATTGCGAAAACATCGTTCGCGTCGTCACAAACAGCAATGGCGACCTCGTCGATATGTTTTCCGCAACTGAAAGCGGAAGAATTCGGTAATTGGATTTTCAGGGTGCATTGCATATTAGAAGAAAGAGGACTAAAGAACATAACTGAAATCATTGAGACAGAAGAGAAGTTGGATGACAAAAATAAAATGGCGGATGCAAAAGCAAAAAGTATAATAGTACAATGTCTAACAGACCGGCATCTTAATATTGTAAAAGATTGCAGGACATCGTATTCCATGCTGAACATTTTAAAGAACACTTTCCAGCGTAAGAGTGTCATTTCGAAAATAACACTGAGACGAAAGTTATTGACATTAAAACATGATGGAAGCAGTCTAGATGAATACTTCGCAAAATTCGATAATTTAACAAGGGAACTGGAGGCATCAGATGAAAAGATAACTGACAGTGATAAGATCTGCTACCTTCTAACCGGCTTAGGAGAGGAATACAATCATGTCATAACAGCATTGGAGATGAATACAGATTTATCACTAGACTTCGTAAAATCTAAATTGCTTGATCATGAAATACGAAATAAAGAAGAAATTTCAACGAGTTCTCATAGTCAAAACGAAAATCAAACGGCATTTACGGGTATGAATACAAAGATTGTATGTTATCGATGTAAGAAGATAGGGCACAAAGCCTATGAATGTCACAGCAGTGGATATTATAGAGGTAATAGAGGCAGTGGATATTATAGAGGTCATAGAGGCAGAGGATATTATAGAGGTCCTAGAGGTCGAGGTGGCACCGCTCACCCAGCTCAGGAGGATGATGTTGGATCACAGCCAATGTTCATAGCTTCAGAGCAAGCTCTGTCAATGGAAGGAATGAGTGACACATTATCATTCATAGTTGATTCTGGAGCAACACATCATTTTATACAGGAATATTATGAAAAATATATGACAGATGTTAAGGATCTGGAGAACATACTTCAGATAAAAATAGCTAATGGAGAAGTACTTACAGCAAGGAAAAAGGGAATTTTAAAGGCCATTCATAATGATAAGGAGATATTAATAGAGGCTGTAATACTACCAGGCTTGACTACAAATCTCATGTCAGTCAGCAAATTGATAGAAAGAGGAATGGAGGTGTATTTTAAAAAGGGAAGCTTGACAATAAAGCACAATAATGATTATTATCTAGGAGAAAAGATAAATAAGCTGTACACATTTAATGTCAAAATTGATCTGGATTCATGTAAATTGTCGAAGTCTGATAATGACTTATGGCATAAGAGATTTGGTCACATGTGCAGGAAAAATCTGAGCATACTAGGACTGCCATCTAGCACAGACATATGTGACTGTTGCATGAAAAATAAGGCTACAAGATTGCCATTCAAGAGAATACAGAGACCAAGATCCAGTAAAATAGGTGAACTTATACACACCGATATAGCGGGACCAATGAGGGTACCGACAGTGGAAGGCTACAGATATTTCCAAACAATTATAGATGACTATAGCCATTTTACCCAAACATACTTACTCAGAAACAAATATGAAGCAACTCAAAATTTAATAGCATATATAAGGGAAATGGAGCGACAGATGGAAATAAAAATAAAGAGAATCAGATGCGACAATGGAGGCGAATACACTGCCGGAATATTAAAAAAATATTGCTATGATAATGGAATCAAAATGGAGTATACACAAGCATATAGTCCACAGCAAAACGGCAAGGCTGAAAGAATGAACCGAACAATATATGACAAAGCAAGAACTATGTTGGACGAGTCTAATTTACCGAGACATTTATGGGGTCAAGCAGTATTAACTGCAACCTTTTTGATCAATAGATCACCTTGCTCATCGATACAAGACAAAGTACCAGCTATCTTAGTGAACAAAGAAATTGATTTTCAGAAGATAAAGATATTTGGAAGCAAAGCTTGGGTACACATAATGAAACAAGATAAGCTGTCAAACAGAGCAACCCCAGCAAGAATGGTAGGATATGCCATAAATGGATACATGCTATGGGATCCAATCACTGATAAAATCATAGTATCAAGAGATGTTCGATTTGACGAAACTAATATAAGATATACAGAAGAGAAGAAGGTACAAAACTTCAAACCAGGAATATATGATGATACAGTACAAGAAGAAAATGAAAATGAATCTCCTGTTGAAAGACCAATGAGAAGTAAGGAACCAGAAGGAGAACAATCTCCAAATGAAGATATTTTTGATGATGCTAAAGATGAACATGCTAACAGTCCAGACAAAAATAAGGAACATACAAGGTCAGGTAGAGAGGTAAAAGCATCACAGAAGTTGCAAGACTATGAAATATACGAAGCATACTGTTTATTATCAAAAGTAATGCACCAGTTCTCATAGGTTATCAACTAAAAATGATCCTGAAACATATAACCAAGCAATTGAGAGTACAGAGTGGAAAGAAGCAATTAAGAAAGAAATAACATCATTGGAAGATCTAGGTACATGGACAGAAACTGAATTACCAAAAGGATACAAAACAATTGATACTAAATGGATATTTAGAACTAAACCTGATGGAACCAAGAAGGCAAGGCTAGTCGCCCGCGGATACCAGCAAACAACAGAAAATAATGTATACTCACCAGTGGCAAAGATGACCACTATAAAAATGGCACTATCACAAACAATAAATAAGGATTGGAAATTAAATCACCTAGATATACCTACCGCTTTTCTAAATGGAAAATTGGAATCAGATGTATACATTAAAGTGCCAGAGGGAGTACATTTAAGAAGTAATAAAAATGAAAGGACAGTATTAAAGCTGAATAAAGCTCTATATGGATTAAAAGAATCCCCCAAGTGTTGGAACAAAAGTTTTGATAACTTCTGTAAGAAAATAAACATGACTAGATCAAAACATGATATCTGCCTATACACAGGAAATGACACATGGCTTATAGTATTTGTAGATGATATTATGTTGATGGGAAAAGAAGAAAATGTTAATAATGTCATTAAACTATTGTATAAAGAATTTAAAGCTAAAAACCTGGGAACTATCAGTTATTATCTTGGAATTGAAATACAGAGAAATGAAAATACCATAAAGTTATCACAAAAACGATTTATTACTAATATATTGAAGAAGTTTAACATGACAGACTGTAAAGATGCGAAGACACCGATGGAACACAACTTTGAAGTACCTGAAACAGAAAAAGATATAATTAATGTACCATACAGAGAATTAATTGGATGTTTGAATTATCTGGCTACAATTACCAGACCAGATATAACATTTGCAACATCATATCTAAGCAAATACCTGGATAGACCTACAAAAACTTTATGGATAGCAGCCAAGAGGATATTGCGTTACCTGAAAGGAACACAGAATGTTGAGATGACATATCAGAAGAAAGAAGCTAATAATAATAACATTTCTTTAATTTCAGCATTTTCAGACTCAGACTTTGCTAGAACAAGTTCAGACAGAAAAAGTGTCAGTGGAATGGTAATTTATCATGAGGGAAACCTGATTTCCTGGTCTTCAAAGAAGCAGCAATCCGTGGCATTGTCTACTGCAGAAGCAGAGTATGTGGCCGCTGCAATGTGTGCAAGCGAACTGCTCTTCATCCGTGGACTGTCAAATGATTTTGGTGATCACTGCAGAGTTGAATTGAACGTGGACAATCAAAGTGCAATAAAAATGATAATGAACATAGAGAACACTAAATACTCGAAACATATAGACGTAAAATTTCATTTCATAAAAGATATTATTTTGAAAAACATTATTACAGTGAAATACGTTAATACCAGTGAAAACATTTCGGACATAATGACAAAACCTTTGTGCAGTGTGAAACATAACTACTTTCGCGTAAATTTGTTTAATTAATTGATCATAATTTAGTGTTTGTTTAGTGAAAATTAGTGGTTTAATTTTGGGGTTATTTGTAAATGTCAAAACGGGATTGTCGGGATTGTCAACTTCAAATGACAGCATAACGTCACTTTGGGGTTACCAGAATATGAAAATTTAAACTAACTATATTTTGTTTTAAAGCAATTTCAAGTTGTTATTTTTATGTTAATTATTTGTATAACTTAAAATTGAGAGGGAGTGTTAAGATATCTATGGTAATCATATCTATGGTCATATTTTAATGTTGACATTTCCGTATCCGTTCGTTCTTCTGCTGTTATTATTGTAATGGAGGAAATGTGTGTGAAGAATAAATTCATTTAATTCTTATGTAGTTATTCATTCAAAAGTAATGCACCAGTTCTCATAACTACTAGTATATATTCTTTTCTTTTGTTATATACCTTATTCTATAGTGAACTCAAATTCAAGTCAAATCGTTTCACTTCTAGAACACGTTTTATTTAAGTAATAGAGTATAATACTAGTTGTCGAGTTTAAGTGTTGTTAAATAAATACCGCGTTTATTATATATTCAATCAGTTTCGCGATTAGCCCTCTACGACGGATTTACTGTAATATTTTTCATTTGTATCCCTATTACGGCCATCTATACGACTTAAATTTTAAAAGACTACTTTTTTTCTTTCATTGCCAACGCGTGACAGCTTCTTTTGTAGTTCATCTACTTTTTAAGGGACATTTCAAGTGAACATGAGAAATGGTATTTTGCTACGGTATATGATGAAAATATGTTTTTTCGAACATATATACAGGCATGGTGTATTATTCTTTATAACGTTAATATTACTAAACTGACATTGGCCGAAGCCACGAGCTGCCATTCCTGTATTAATATATAATATATATTTTTAAGGCTGATCCGTAGATCATTTTATTTTCCCGCCTGTCATTTCCAATCAATGACAGCTTGTGTTGTAGTTGTTTCGTGCTGAAACAGCTCAACTGATTTTATTTTGATACCCTAAATAGGGTTGTTTTCCGCCAATCCTGTTGGTTTTGTTTTATTCTCATAGACTTGTTTTAACTATGGTCCAATCCTATAATTTTATTTAAAAGTGTTTCTAGTTCCTTTATTTATTGGCTAATAGACAAAGAGATACCCAAATATTTAGGTAGTTATTTAAGCAAATTGTATTACGAATATTTGAATTTTCGATGCTTTGCATCATCTGCATAACTAGCTCATTATCTTGTCGCGCGACTCAGTATCGCCTGTCTAGTTCGCACGATATTGGAATGAAAGTGACAGGTAGTTTATGTCGCGCAGTAAAGAGTTGTGTGTCACCATTATGATAGACACCCTGACGGGCTAGTTAAATATTGTTTTATTTAGATGCGAATTTCCAACTGTACCTGTGCTTTTTGTAATAAGTAGTTGTATTTTTTTAACTGCTTTTGTGTACATTAATGTGTTTACTTACTTGTTTCTATACAACGTCTCTCAACCGAATTATGTACTCAATACTCAATCATTTATTGCAATATCACATAAGTAGGTACAGATGCTAACTTAAAGTTACAGATCATTGTGAACCCTGTTGGGCACTGCAATGTTAGGGAGAGGAGGACTTACTAAGTGTTTATAATTTATCTTCTAAGTATTCATTTAGCGTGTAATAGGCTTTAGTTAAAGTAGTTGCTTTAGTTTAATTATATACTTTAATCGTCTTCTTCTTCTTTAAAAGAATCAGGTGAATTATTATAAGTCTTAATTGACATTATTAATGGGCCTGAGGATAGCAGTTTCAGTTTAGCGGGCGGTGGAACGAGCTATTCTTATGACGGATAGATCGTGATGAGGGAATGTCACCGCGTTTTACATAGAGCTCTTTATGTTTCCGTACAAACTTACAGGTCTCAAAGATGTATATACTAGGAAGGGTTAGTAGTTCATATTAATTATGTACTTTGATAAGTAGGTTATATTACTTAGTCATCAAGTGACTCTTCTATTGTTATTCTTGTTTTATTTAGGTACTTGCACATAGTCTACTCCCGATGTCACAACTAATTCACGCATATATTGGCGATTAGTAACGTTAAATTTATTACTGCCAAACATCAGTCGATACTTCGGCTTGGTTGATAAAAGGAAACATAGGTACTTGTATGGGGGACAAAATGAACAGTATCTGGATTAGGCCTTTCCACCTTTTGTTTGGTACCAGGGGTATTCATTACTCTTGGCTCTTTTACAAAGAACCTCGAGGACCATTCACTCCTTGAATCTTGATTGCTACATAACATATAGTGCAAATAATTGACACATTATTTTCAGTCCCCAGACATGAGAAACTCGGTGAGCTTACGCTCTTTTGTGTTTGTTATGTTATATTTACTATATTTACTCGCACTTAGCTCGCACTTAGAAACATAATAATACTAAGGATTGCCCCGAGAATTATAAATGCGATTAGGCTCATTCAGTCTATGTAGAACTCATGCAGCTTTTACATATATGTTTGCATAGACAGGCAGTATGTAAGTAGGTTTGAATTGTATAAACTGATGTTATTTAGTTTCCAGTTTATGAGGAACTCGGGGCTTTACTTCCCCATAACTTATTTTAATCCACTAATATTTTTACAGGCACTCTTTGTTATTGTTGTTGTGTAGGTCATCCGTAAAACATGATATATTTTAACAATAACACACTAACCCATTTACATCGAAAGTATGTAGGTATATTTTAGTCCAGCTGATGCTAGCTATCCTGATCACGTTACGATGTAAATAGGTACAGGTAGGTGTGGGTTTTCAATATTAATCACTTACCTACCTACTAAGAATCGTATGGAATGGTAATATTGTTCAAGTTATTACCATAAATTGAACACAGATCCAAATAATATCATAACAACGTATTGCGCGACAGCTAGATAACTATGTACAAGAATGTTGAATACTTTCGTTACACAACAGTACTGCCTTCCTTTTGTTAGCTTCACGGTAGTCTTTATTTGAACATACTATTCTCAAGGCACTTAGATATTCCGTTTTAATGTGTAACTTTATTTAGAAATATTAATATGTAACGAAACATTTGTAGGTAGATAACGAATTTGTAACTGGCTGTCTAACAACCGTCAAACATTTTATTTAATACTTAGGTAACCAAATATTTTGATTGTACGTATATCTATGTCGAATTTAACAATTTGTTACCATAACACAACAACGGGAATGCAATTAGGTAAACATTAGCGGGCACTTTCTGTTCCCGACTAGTTACGCCGACCGTTATCAGTTTGTTTTCAATTCCTCTGCTTATTTTTTTTTACATAAGTGCACAAAGTACTAGTCAGTGTGTTATGCGACTTTTGCTGTAGGTACTTTAATATTCGAAACCACTATACCCACTTTTTCCTTTTCTTTTCCTTTTACAGAAATTAATTAAAAGGATTCCACTGATTATTATTATCGGTTATTTGTACACTTCCTTGTTGCGTTTTTTAATCCTCGTCGCCAGTGTGATGTCCAGGGTTTCTGTGCGGCAGTAGATTCAATAAAACACTTAAATGGGTTTTCTGTCGACCACCACTGCCCATTCCCGTTGACGTCTCTCATAGCAATGGCGGCAGCCGGGCAGTTGTGGGGACCCTTTATTATCATAAAGGTGTCTATACACCACACCATCCTCTTTTGATAAATTCGAAATAGTTATTTATTGACACCTTATTTATTTAATTATTACTAGGTATTAACATTTCATATCACCCTTGCATTACATGTACATTTAATATATTTCTGGAATCTAGATTGATTCATATTATTAGTAACTGGTATGCACAACATACCTATTAGTAATATCTCGGTCACTAGACTGTAGTAGTGTCTTTATTCTGTGACTGTAGTTGGAAATGTAATACTTCTAATTTAATCCTTAATCATGAATTTGAATGTACATTGAAATGTAACACGAGTTTAATCTTATCAACAACTGTATTGTAAATTTGTAATAAATGTGTCATAAAGAAATGTTTTTTCTTTGTTACTATTTGCGTATTCGGTATTTAATCTCCTTTTGAGACAAGGCTTTTAACCATAAGTTTATGCATACATGAAGTTAATTTAGTGAGTGATACTTATTATTTAGTAGTTTCAAGTTCAATAATTTTGTCTTCATTATTTACATCATTAAATAATTCTATGTTCTCGTTTCCGTTACCTCCTCTTTCCATTTGTGTTTTTTTTTTTTCAATTAGGTACTTGTTCTTTATTGGTAAATGGAATGAATTAAGTAATGGAATATTTAGTATTTGGTATTGTAACAATTATTTTTATTTTATTGCTTTCGCCAATCATAACATTGGATTACATATATGTTCATTTACTCGTGAATTAATGTACTATGGAGCTATTATTTTCGAAAATTTAGGAATCTACCAGCGCTTCCAACTAAGGCCTTTGTGAGAAAGAAGCGCCGCAAGAAAACTCACAGTTTGCCTTTTTCAATGAAATATACATTTTCCAATTTTTTGGTATGAAGTTAAAAATCTTCTCACGAAATATAAGTAAAAGTACTCCGTTATCCTTATACGACGAAACGTATTAATAATGGCTCGGGTGGATAATAAAGAGGCATTTTATTGACATCGAGTCCTTATTAACGTCGGGATCGATCAGGCAGCCGCTCGCGGGGCGCGCGGTTACGATTATTTTAGGAGACAGGACTTAGTTACAATAAGATACTTATGTAATTTAATTTTTCTCATCCTTTTCTCATACATGTGTCACCAGTCCCTATCGATTTTAATACATTACTGAACATAGTAGGTTTTAAATTGTGAGAGAGGATTTTAAAAATGAGAGAAAGAGAGGATTAAAAAAATTGAATTTTCGTGTAAGTATAACCCTAGCTCCACACTGCTCGCGAACATGGCCGAGGATGGAATATGGTATTGATTTTTTAATCTTTCGCTTCATTCTAGAAACATTTTCTAAGTATAATTTGTATAAAAATATGGTATTCCTATAAGCATACCTGGGATAACTCGGGGCACCTATACGGAAAGTGACGTAGCAAAATATTTTATCGACAAAAAAATATATCGATGTTACTGTCAACATCTTAATGTCATCGACATAAATAAATATTACTTATTTCTCCACATTTTCAAATAAAAAAATAAACATTTTAAAACGTGTATTTACATGTTTATTTTAAAATAATTTTCATAATATACGTAAATTGTAATTTTGATTGAAATGACATCCTCATACTTTTATTAATAACCTTAATTTAAGAGGCTCGATATCAGATATGACATCGAACCTCTTTATGGTAATCGAGAATGTTCAATGAGCACATATATTCATTTAATTTTATCGACATATTTTTTATCAATATCCTATCCCTAGAACGTGCCCCGAGTTAGCACAGGTATGCCTATAAGGTAATTGACGCCTTTCATCGGGAGAAGACTGCGTCAGTCCAATAACTAACTAACTATTACCCATTCTCTAATGAGATACCCACCCACAGTAATTAAACCCAGTAGAGAATAAACCATGTGACTTATGGCAACTTACCTTAGATAAATCAAGTTAAGTTAGCGCATCACAAATCTAGTTAGCGGCAAAGTTATCTTCATTTGCATTTCATTTGACCGTTTTAATTGCAACATCGCATCTGAAAGTCCACAAATGCTGAATTACTTATCAAGGTTGTATACTGAAATAGTCGTCGAACGATGCCCCTTGACATTATGCCGATATGTGCAATTTGTCCAGGTGTATTTCCTCCATGGTTTTTATGCATTATACATATAGGTAGTAAGATTAAAATGTTGATACAACCCATATATCTACCTAACATTGGTACAAAAATTCTTATAGTAAAACTAAACCTAACAATAAAGATAAACTAAGTTAAATCTAAAAATGGCCCCTGCGGCATAGTGCCGAAAATGCCGACTTCGGTCAAGTGCGAGTCGGTCTCGCGCACCGAGGGTGCCGTTTTTTTTTTTATATACTACGACGGTGGCAAACAAGCATGCGGCCCGCCTGATGTTAAGCAGTTACCGCCGCCTATGAACGCTTGCAACGCCAGGAGCATCACGTGCGCGTTGCCGACCCTTTAAGAACCTATTTACTCCCCTCTTGAAGAACCGAATACTGTAGCCCCCGGGGAAAACCTCGGCAGGTTCCGTACAAACACTTTCCATCCTTAAGTGGTTAAGTTAAGTTTGCACCCGGTATGTATAGCGCCCCATACAAATGAGGTGCAAAATTAACGCAACCAATCACGTTTGTTGTATGGGAGCCCCCCTTAAATATTTATTTTATTTTATTTTTAGTATTTGTTGTTATAGCGGCAAACCTAAAAAACCCTTTGGGTACGGAACCCAAAAAAAGAATACGGAATGACGATCCAATAATTATTATGATATCATTAGTACGACTTGTTTCGACGTAAAAGGAAGAAAACGTTCAATGATATGTAGATAGCCAAATAGTATCAGTATTCAACCCTGGCGATTTGCCAACAGTGGTAGAAGCAAGTGGAAGAAACGAAATGAAATGAAATGAAATGAAACGAAATTTAATTTTTAGTTACTTTTTAGGGTTCCATACCCAAAGGGTAGAAACGGGACCCTATTACTAAGACTCCACTGGCCATCTGTCTGTCACCAGGCTGTATATCATGAACCGTGATAGCTAGACAGTAAAAATTTTCACAGATGATGTATTTCGTTGCCGCTATGACAAAAACGTGATTTTTTAATTTGACGGTGCGGAACCCTTCGTGCCGAATCCGACTCGTACTTGGCCGGTTTTTTCTATCACGTCCATTAGGTTCATTGCCGAGTATCCCAGTGGAGAAAAATCGTCTTAAAATACCTAGTAATGAGCCCGTGGACTTTAATCGATGTTTTTTTTTTTATGTGGAGACTGTAATCGAACATAGTGGGAGGAACTCATAAATTCATAAACGGAAATGCCTACTATTCTCAATTAGATAGAATCTTTGATGGAGTGCGTTCAAGTTTGAAGCAGTCATGTAGACATGACCTAGAAAGGGTTCTCTGCCGTATCGCCTAAATTTTTTTCGCAAAGTTACACATCACAAAAAAAAATTCCTACATTTGGGCTAATAATCATATGGCATAATGTCATATCTCCTTTTTTTCGGTTTGCAAACTTTTGTTTGGCAAATTATCATTTAACAATTAGTCACTTACTCAAGTTAAATTATGCCATTTATTTTTTCGTCAAATGTATGATTTGCCAAACAATTTTTTCCGCATAAGTTTAGACCTTAATTATATTCAGTTGTATACGGTACAAATCACAAATTTCGTTGTGCGTACGCTGTTGTGGTCGCAGTTCTAACCTAACCTAACCCAGCGGTTCGGCTCTGGTTGTTTTTTTTTTATACGGGGGTGGGATACCTAACGAGCAATTGAGTTCTGTCGCTTCTCCGGCCGTTGCCGCGGCACGCTCGCTTCGCTCGCTCGGCTCGCGCGCTGTTGTGGTCGCAGTTCTAACTTAACTTAACCCAGCGGTTCGGTTCTGATTGGATATTTTTTTTATGCGGGGGCCTTTTATTGTTTTTTTTTTTTTCGACGACGTTCAAATCTAATCTTACAAGAGGTACCAAGTTTCCTTATATGGGTGAATTGCAGAAAATATGCACCCTTTATGCATAAGAGTGTCCCATGAAAACAGAATGAATTTAAACATATATCGACCACCGAACCTTAGTGAAATTAGCTTTATTTCTCAATTGCATAGCTTAATAAAAACTGTACCAGAAAAATGTGGCCTAGTGGTAATTGGAGACATGAACATCAATCTTAACGACCAGTCAAACCATATCACAATAAAGTATACAACAATTATGTCGGAGTGCGGTTTGGAGTGCGCGATCAGCGATAACACACGGGAGCAGATAGTGGACGGACGAGTAGTGACGTCATGCATCGATCACCTGTGGCTGCGCTCGGGCAGTGGCAGCGCGCGGCAGCAGGCGCAAGCGCCGACAGCCGCGCTCGCGGCGTACCTAGTGACCTGCAATATCTCCGACCACTACCTTATCGGATTCCATATGCCGCACGCCGTGGAGGACGCAGGATCGTGTAGTAATAATAATACATTGGTGAAACTCAATGACCGAGTAGTGAGTGAGAAATTAGAAGCAGTGAACTGGACAGATATAGCTAGAATAAATTGTCCTCTGTTACTTTATTCTGAAATTGTTAGTACATTTAAGAATATTTACGATACATCTGAAACTGTTTATACCCCTAATAATAAGAAGCGTACAACGCAACCATGGGTTACCACAGATTTAAATAAAATGATTAATCGACGTGACGAACTCTTTAGAATATGGAAGTCTAATCCAAAAAACATGAGCTATAGATTACAGTATACGAAGTTTCGAAATAAAGTAAATAATTTTATTAATAAAGCTAAAAATATATACAGACAAAATGAACTGAAATTATGCAAACAGGATAGTAGAAAAATATGGGCTAATATTAATAGTTGGATAGGTAAATGTAAGATTAGCTTAGATGACGTTATTATGAAGTACTTAGGGAAAGAGGATAGTATTCAGAATATATGTAACAATTTTTCTAAAACTTTCACTGAGGAAATACATAATATAAAGCATAATTGTACAGATACCTTTTTATTACGATCTAACTATGTGAGAGAATCGATGGTAACGCTGCGATATGTAAAAACTACTGCTAATGAGGTCGAGCGAGTAATTGATAGATTATCGTGTGACAAGTCGCCCGGAGACGACCGTATCAGGGTCGGGGATATTAAACGCCTTAAAGTACAGTTGAGTCCTATTATTGCCTCGTTTATAAACATGTGTGTCGAGCGGGCCTTATACCCAGATGAATTAAAACTTGCGTTAATAAGGCCGATTTTTAAGCAGGGATGTCACTTGGACTATACCAATTACAGGCCGATTGCTATTCTGTCCATCATCAATAAAATTACAGAAAAAATCATAGTTCGCCAAATAACAGAATTTTTAGAAAAACATAATATTATATCAAACGCACAGCACGGCTTCAGACGCGGACGCAGCACTGCTACCGCGCTTGCGGCATTTACGGATTACATTAACGAATGCCTTAACGAAAAAAAACACGTAGTGGCGGTTTTCATAGATTTCAAGAAGGCGTTCGACACCCTCGACCATGAACAGCTTCTCCAGGCCATGCACGAGTGCGGCGTGCGCGGCCCGGTGCACGCGTGGCTGCGCGCGTACCTGGCCGCGCGCGCGCTGCGCACCGTCGTGCGCGGACACGCCGACGCGTGCGCACCCGTACGCTACGGCGTGCCCACCGGCTCTGTGTATGGACCAGTGGATTACATAATGCATGTTAATAGTATCTGTAATGTGGTGAGTGAATGCAATATATACATGTACGCAGATGATACCTGTTTGTTGTACGCGGATTTAAAGATGTAAACCTCGCGCAGGAAAAAATACAACGCGACTTGTTAAATATAATTAAATGGGCTCATGACAATGGGATTATTATAAACCTTGACAAAACTAAATGTATGCATATACGCTCACCACATTCCAGATGTAAACAAACCAGTTTAAGCATAGTAGGACACGGATATGATTGTTTACATAACGGGGGTCGAGACTGCAAATGTAGTCAAATAGAATTTGTCGATAGTTATAAATATCTTGGATTAACGGTAGATTGCCATATGTCTTGGAAACCTCACGTGTTTAATGTATGTGGGAAACTAAAATCTGTCTTAGGTAAGTTTTATCACTTAGATAAAATTGTAAACAAAGCAACGCTGTACACCTTGTATCATGCTCTAGTGGACTCGATATTGTCCTACGGTCTCAGTAGTTACGGTCTCACTTTTCCCACATACCTTAATCAAATAAAAAAACTACAAGTTAGGTTTCTAAAGTTTCTGGTAAACAAAAATACAAAGCGAGACTGTCGACAAAACTATGACAAACTTTTTTCGATTTGCAATATACTCCCTGTACAGGAAAAACGGTCACTGCTCATAGCGTTGGAACAGTATAGGCGCAATGATTATAAAAAACCATTGAACCACTCTTATCGAACAAGGAGCGTTGCTAAAGAATTATGTAAGCGAAGACTGTTAGTACCTAAAGTATATAATTACTATGGGAAGCGTACCCGAAAGTATCTCACACCCACGATATTAAATAGTGTACCAGACTCAATTAGATCTTGCCACGATGTGTCAAAAATTGTTTATAAGAAGAGGCTAAAGAAGGCATTGCTGGATAGATTCGATCAGAATGTCTGAACGGATGTATCCAGCAATGGCAAACAAAAACGCAGGACATGCCGAGGTAGATTTCGATTCATCATCCGTCCTAAGTGGGCAAACCGGTGGGAATCTTGTAGGTATAGATTAAATTCTGAATCGATATTATATTAGTTGTTGGTGAAAAATTAAGTAATAAAAAAAGTAGTTTAAACTTAACACTGTTTGAAATGTTCTTGATTGCTGATTACAATCTGGCTTTTCCTTTTTTATCGAGTAGCAATATTGTTGTTTATTTACAGTGTACTTTTTGTAGTTTGTAAGTTAAATAAAATGCGATACTACTCAATAGTAATATGTACAATGGTGGAGGGCACTATGTTTTTCTGCCAACAAACTGCTGTGCAGTTTGGCAGATATTTAAAAAGTTTATTGTACTATTGTGTTACATAAATAAATTAAAAAAAAAAAAAAAAAAAAAAAAAAAAAGAATAAAACACAATGTAACTATGTTACTTTGATAATAAGAATTCTTTCAATTCAGATAAGATATTTTTATTTCAATTCCTTCTTTTATTTTATTTTTTAAGTATTTTTTCCTAAGAGGTACGCAGTTACTTCATATATTATTCTCATGTCCCAATTCTGAGTGTATTTTTATCTCGGAAATTTGTTACGATTGATATTATTTATATAAGATTATTTTCTCATTTTTTTGTAAAATAAACAATGTGTTGCTCTGAAATTAAAGTTTTATTGTTAATCACAATTCATAGTAAATAAAACCCAAATCACTCATATTATGTAACATAAGAACATACCTGAAATTAAAGAAACGACATTTTACGTTTATTTTACCATTAAATCTTCTCAAATTATATTATTATTTTCATATCAACAACTTCTGTAATCTGACAATATGTTACTGTCAAAATCGACAACATGCCTGCAGCGCTCTATGCCCTGCTAGAGTATCAAACCTTAAAAGAAAAGGGTACCAAACCTTTTTCTTTTACATCTCCCCTCCTCCGAGAGGACTAAAACGTGCAACAAAATCTTCACTAGAAAAATAATTCTTCTTTTATATCTATTATTCTCCCTTAGCTCAAGAAGGGACAGGAATTAGTTTTGTGATATGAAATAGGTTAGATTCAGTTTTTTTGTGACCTGTATCTATTCTAAATATGGAGCTTGAAATTTTCTCAATTATCTCGTAAGGTCCAATTCTCAGTTCATCTAATTTCTTCCGGTTTAGCTTGTTTCCGTTTTCTACATAAACCATATCTCCGACATCAAATTTATTATATTTTCGTTTCTTGTCGAATTGTATTTTATTGTAGTTATGAGATTTTATTGTTTGTTCAAGTGCCATTTTCCTATCATTAATCCAGTTACTCTGTAATATATCTTTCTTTAGCTCCTTTGGTATAATCGTTAAATTTGTACCATATAAAAGATAACTCGGTGAAAAGCCTGTTACTGAGTGACTAGTTTCGTTATATTTTTTTACGCACTCTTGAGCTATTGTTGTCCAGGCTCTCTTTTTACCTTCTTCATTGATTTTACATCTAATCTTGTTTACTAAAGTTTGATTTAGTCGTTCATTCAATCCATTTGAAAACGGAGCATTCACCGCTGTAAATATTATAGGTATTTGCTTGCTATATAAAAACTCCTTGAATTGTTTCGAATTGATACCCGGATATTGGTCAGAAAGGAGCATACCTATGTCTTCTGTTTCTACAATGTTCATTATTAATTTTATAAAATCACTTGCATTTTGAGATTTTGATGTCAGTATAAATGCATATCTTGTAAAATGGTCCACCAATAAATGTAAATATTTCTTTGTAGATCTTGAACCTCCAAAACCTCCAATCGTATCAATAGACATTATTTCGAAAGGCTTAGTGGCTGGTCCTAAGTGAGACATAAAGCCATACTTGTCATGTCCTCTTGTTTTATTTTTGATACAGATCTCACAGCTTCTACAAATTTTTTTGATGTTATTCGTCAAATTTTTTGCTGCGTAGAATGGGGCAATAGTCTTCTGCATTTGTCCAATAGTAAATCTATCCTTGCTTCATAATCGTTAACAGTACCGATATCGTATTTATCTTTTGCAAAAACTGACTTGTATTTGTCAATTATTTTATCTATTTCAGATTTTTGATGATCATCTAAATGAGTTATATTAATCTCAAAGTCTTCTTCCTTTATATGTTCATTAAAATTTATTTTACGTTCTAAGTTTTTTTTATTTTCTTCATTTATCAAGTCATTATCTATCTTTTTATCTGCAGAAATTTCTTCCAGTATGTTTTTAGTTTCCTTATTTAAGTACTGTTTCTGTGTTATCTTTAAGTTCTCATCCTGGGTTAGTTTAAATATTTTTATTAGGTCTAATCCAATCAAAAAGTCATATTTGAAATTTGATTCATCGATTATGTAAACATCAACATATGTTTCTATTTCGAAGATTTTAATTTTTAAGTTTGTCAAACCACTTGTTTTTTTAACACCATTAATCGTTACTAGATCTGCTTTGTTCAAATGATTATCTTTTCCTTTTAGACTCAATAACTTTGAATTGATCAGTGAAACATTTGAACCGGAATCATAAACTCCGTATATTTCTAATGTATCTTTCAATAGCAGTTTGACGTTAATTAATGGTGTTACAATTCGTTTTTTTGGTCATTTTCATTTAACTCTGCTTCTATCACTGAATTGTTCACATGCTTGATGTTATTTCTCATTGTCCCATAGTCTTCCTTTGCCTTGAACCAGCATATTACTTCCGGATGATAACGAATTCCCTTATTCAAATTTTCACATATTTTGCAAGGAGTTTTCTCTTCATATTTGTTGAAAACTTTCTCATTTCCGTATTTTTTCTTAAATATAACGCTTTTCTTGTTTACCATATGTTCGTACTTGCTTACCTCATTAAACAAATCAACAGTATCTTTTAATGTCTCTCTGTCGATCTTATTCAGTATAAATTCTGGCAAACCAGCTGCAATTAGGTCCACCAAAGTACCCGTATCAATTGATCGTCTCATATCGAGTAATAATTTTTCTTTTCTTATAGCATAATCCAGCAACGTTCCTTCTTTATACTTAAATAACAATGCATATGTCACTGGGTTCCATCCCTTATTGGCAAACGAATCGCAAAACTTGCTCTTCCATATTGACCATTCTGAGTCTATTGTCAATTTAACAGCCATAGAACTGTACCAGTCAACACAACTCTTATCCATGAACAATCTCAACACTTCAATTTTCTTCTCATCGGTTGTCACCCCAAAGCGTATGCATTCTTTCTCAAAAGTATCAATCCATTGTTTGGAATTTGTATTTTTACTTGTAAATTTCTCAAGTACAAACTTCTCCGCAACATGTTTAAGGTTTTGCTGTCGAGCTTCTTGTGTATTTTCTATTAATTTTTCCATTAGTTTCCCGAGAATACCCGGTTCGTTTTGTTGAGCAGTACTTAAATTCTCATCGTTTAATTCTTCGAGGAATTGGTCACCGAATTGGATATTACCATCCTCATCCAAGTAGATTTTTTTAAGTTCGTCTGTCATTGATATCCAGACTCGTCTTATTTGGAATCTTTTTTGTAAACTGTTCTTTACCTTATTATAGGCCGCCGTTTTCATTATCTCTTTATGATGCCCAGCAGATTGTAACTCTTCTGGTATAGCATATACTTTGTCATCACTCGTAGCGATCGATGTTATGGAATAAACATTTGATTTCCCATCATTTCCCGGCAGTACCGTAAATTCAAAACGAAGTTTCTCCATTTTTGAATTTTATAAACAAATGTCGTTTTATAAGATTATTTTCTCATTTTTTTGTAAAATAAACAATGTGTTGCTCTGAAATTAAAGTTTTATTGTTAATCACAATTCATAGTAAATAAAACCCAAATCACTCATATTATGTAACATAAGAACATACCTGAAATTAAAGAAACGACATTTTACGTTTATTTTACCATTAAATCTTCTCAAATTATATTATTATTTTCATATCAACAACTTCTGTAATCTGACAATATGTTACTGTCAAAATCGACAACATGCCTGCAGCGCTCTATGCCCTGCTAGAGTATCAAACCTTAAAAGAAAAGGGTACCAAACCTTTTTCTTTTACATTTATTTTAAAGTTTAACTGTAAATTATCCAGTCCTTATTAGATCATCTTTAAATTCTGTATAAATATATTTACGTTTATTATAAATAGTTTTGAAATTTTTATAATGATAAACTTGTCCCAACTTACTGGAGTTTCGTTACTCAGGCTTAGTTACGAGGCATTTAATCCCGAAGAAATGTCTCAGTTCTTAGTAGAATTATTTTTTCTTATACCGGCAGCACTTTGACATGTTCCAAAATGATAAACACGGCGACAGCCACTTTATTTTCAACAAAGTGGTGCGTCGATCGATAGTCTTGAGTTAATGAGCTAAAAAAACTCAGGTTGAGTAACGGCGCTTTTCTCATATAAAATCTTTATTTTCGTACTCCAGTTTATTCATTGCCGATTGGTTTTACTCTGAATCTTACAAATTTACATAGTTCCAGATGAATGCATTACACGTTTGAAGAAAAATATTGTTTTAGGTTGCGATTTCTCATATATCTTGTCTCAGTTTCGTTATGTTTCGTTATGTAACGAAACTGATAAAATGTAAGGGTTAGTTCATACTATAAAACCTTTTTTATAGGTCGAAAAACCTATCTGAATATGGACTGTAATATTTTTTGTCTCTGTTTCAATTCCCTAATTGATTTATTTTAGCATCTTCAGCATATTTTTAGAAATAAATTTACTACGTAAAAATATTTTTTACCAAGTATTTCAGTACAAAAATAAAAACACTTTTTTACAGTAGACAAATGCTGAAAGGCAAAGGAAATAAAGATAACGTTTAAAGCAAAATCCTACAAAATATGAAGTGTTAAGAGTGAAACATTTAGACAGAGTAAAGAAATCAAGAAAACGTGGAGTAAAAAGTCAAAATAAGGAACAAAAAGAAATAACTAGCGATAATTGGAGACGATATTCCGCACGTTATTATACCAAAAAGAAAATAAATCTAATAGGCAGCAGAGTCCGGATCCAGAAATAATACTTAAGAAAGAATTAAGACTGGCTACTGTAGACATTTAATTAATTATTTAGATCATATTTGTTATTATTATTCACACTGTGATTATGTAAACCAAAAATCATTAATTAATATTGCTAATTGAAATTAAAACGTTTTATTAAATAATTCTGCGAACGAAACCATAAAACATCACTAGTTTTATTTCATGAGTCCGACGCTTTATGTTATCAGTTTCGTTACAGCCATTATCAGTTTCGTTACTCTCAGTTTAGTTACGAAATTCCAAAGGTACATATTTTCTGCAATTCACCCATGACAGCGATTTATCTCTGATTTACTAAAAAAAAAACAATAAATTTTACTTCCCAACGAAAGAATGTTTGCCATGTATTAATTAGAGCAAATATTTTTAGGCATTTAAATATTAGTCAAAATAACCCGTTTGCCTAAAACAATTTTACTAAATAGGAATTTCACTAAATGAAAAAAAAGCGAAGAGTAAAAGTATGCTAATGGTTAGTTAGCCAAATAAAATTCTGCAATAAGTTAGTTGGGAAGTGACATTTGTCAAAACAATTTTAGGCGAAAATGCAGAACCCCCCCGAGAAAGTATGAAGGAAAATTACCAAGAAAAAATACGAGATACCTACGACCAAGGCATAACATAAAATTTAGAAATTTAGTGTAATCTATAAAGGTGATGGTATTGTACAAACCGCAAAACATTAAAGTTAATAAATTATGTTTTGAAACATAAATGCTTACACAATAAAAGCTTTTGACACAAACGTACACAGCGACCCGTATTTGCTGCAACAATAAAATGTGAAACATTTCACAAAAATCCTTCAAAGGCACGAAACGTGCGATGCAGTCCTGTAAAAATAGACGTAACAATCCTTAATTCAGAGCAATAAGTCTTCTCAGATGGAAGTCGTTAATCAAAACTGTTGTGCTATTACCGACTAAATGGGGCCACGGCAAACACCATGGATAAATAGGTAAACAACTAGTTATCCCGCAGAAATGATGAATGGTCGCGGACCAGAAAGTAAATAATATTGGTATTGTCTCGAATTAGCGTAAGTTGGGAATGCGATCAAATGGGAGTTTGATTTGTTTTCTCTGAACAATTCGAGATGGCGAACATTGTTTTGTTAAATTGATGGTGTTTTTATTTTTAGAACAGGGATCGAATTGCTAAGTTCACAACTGAGGTTTAATGAAACAATTCTTACGACATCAGCCAGTTATATCACTACTATGTAATGTTATGTCCACTTTAGCGAATGCTTATATAAAATCGCATCGGATAGTTTTTCTGGAATGATGTCTTTCTGACGTGTTACCAATCTAAGAAATTTTGACTTTATGGAACAGTGTTTTGGAGGTTAAAATTACTTCTACCATCGCCAATTTTCATCATCATACCTCTTTATTATAAAAGCATATACCTTGTATTGCGAAGAGTAATTGTTCTCTACTGTTAACTGCACGACTACTATAGCGACTAGACTATTAACGTAAAGAAATGTATATAAGAAACCAAATCTGCAAACACTGCCAATTAGCAGTACCGGCGATATCAGAAAGGGTCGTGGCGCTCAATTTGCCAACTGGATTGGCTCCAGGCTTGTTAATAAACATCAGTCGATATCGGATGTGCTCGAGTGGTAAATCAAGAATTAAAGGGTTCATTGTTGGCGTGGGAGAAAATTGTTTTAGCTATCTTTTTAGAATTGTATTAACTAGCTGTATCTTTATGCAGCCCCACGCTATCACTATATTTTAATTTTTTTTATTTAGTAAGTACACATCACATACAGAGTTTAATATTTTGCTGGTTCATAGTTTTGCACTCCATTGTGTTACGACTTGAAAACTAGGAGAGTCAATGCAGCTAGGTTTACTTTGTATCAGCTGAAATCAACTAAGCTGGAAAATCCATGAGTACTATCCCCAGCATGATGGCTTGTGCACTGCCCTCGGTTTCCTTTGCCTAACCAGATCCTCAATCGAGTTTCTTGGAGGCGTCCACACAGCATCTTTCGTTGCGTGGCTAGAATCTCTCTGAAGTCTGAACGACGTCTATTGGCTCTAAGACAATTTGCTGCGTTCACTGTTACTCAAGCTTGGCACTAACGGGTGATTTATCACTTAACAATCCCGTGATAACAATAACTATCATAAACGGATCTGGGTTGGGGCTGGTCCACACTCAGTAGAAGAGGGAGATACACATACAGCATACATCAGGGTCGCGCTACTCAGCATCACCTGTCCTGCTCGCATGGCATTGAAAGGAAAGTGACAGGTCGTATTTGTCGCGCGACAACGAGTCGCCTGTCCTGTCACAGTTATGCTGGTATACATTGGCACCTGGTGAATTCTAAAAAGTCACGTTTCCCAAAGGAAAACCGAAATTTTACTTGGACGAATCAGCGGGAAAAATTCACTAAACACTTATATGCAACTTTATTCAGTAGAGGAAAGAGTACCTTGATACATGGCGCAGCGAAAACTAGTAGATTTTTTAGTATAGTGCATTCTGAGAGTTTATTGCCTCTCTGGAAGCAGAAACTAGTTCGTTTCTGCCCCTGGGACCGGCTGGCCAGTGTTATTCGCTATTTATTAACTACGGTAAAATAAGTGTGTATAAAGAGATGACATTTTATTCCAGGTTAAAAGTTTACCCGGTTGAGTTATATACTAAGAGTTGATGTTATCCTTCGGGATATCGTCACTTCGCGACTTACCATAATCCCTCTTGCTCGCACTGTATTTGAAGGTTGTCGCGCGCCAATGAGCGTGGCAGTTGTTTTATGGGTGCTAATGCGGAATGAGAAGCTTCGTTTTGTATACGAATGCAACCATTAATACTGCATGGTATAAATAGTACATTACTGCAGACGCCGAGAAAGAATAGATACAAAGCCGGCAAACCCTTTTTACGGTTAAACCATGTATAGTGCTTTCTCAAACATATTATGCAATGAAATAAAAAAAAAAATTGGGCAAGTGCGAGCCCGACTCGCGCATGAAGGGTTCCGTACCTATACATATATATAATCTATAACAAGTTTGTTGTATGGGAGCCCCCTTAAATATTTATTTTATTTTATTTTTAGTATTTGTTGTTATAGCGGCAATAGAAATACATCATCTGTGAAAATTTCAACTGTCTAGCTATCACCGTTGTTGAGATACAGCCTGGTGACAGACGGACGGACGGACTCAGTAATAGGGTCCCGTTTTTACCCTTTGGGTACGGAACCCTAAAAATACCAATAAAAAAAATATAATTCAGCTGTTAGCCTATTCATAAACACTGAAACCATGTTATAAAAAATTTGTTCCCGGTCTTAGGCCTTCAATTTTGTATGAAATCCTTTTACAGTTCTCCCGAGTTATTTCGCCCGAAACGTGTTATAACGCACATTGTGACGTGTTTGAGAAAAAAAAAATGGAAGGGTTTTTCTATTGATATAGTGGTGACATTTCGGACGAATGTCAATAAAAACTTCACGTTTTTGCCCCTGTGGGCATTTGTAAACAGATTGGAAAACCAACTATTTTTCTACTCTCTGACTACAAGTATTTGTGCAAGACATTATTAATATATCACATAATTTCAAAATTATTTCAAATATTTGTCAGTACAAAAAAAATGTTTTTAAATTTCTGCCGTGCAACTCCCTTGTTAAAACTGCCATTAACACCGACCACTGGCGGTCATATATTACGAGCATGGGTTTTAGTACAAAGAGAACGTTTTTCATACGTTTTTTACAGGAAATTGGTCGCGTTATTCGCTAAATACTTTTTAAATTTATATCTCGCTTTTACTACGTAATTATACGATTTTATGGCTTGGTATTATACTTTTAAGCTCTAATTGTGCAATTTAACTTGCAATGTTTGCATTTAATTCGTTAAAAGTATTTGAGTAAACTGAATATTGGAATACACACATAAATTCGGTGACAACGGTATTATGGTATCATCGTGCTGCTCAGATGGTGATGAAGTGGCTATAGAATTTTCGGTCCGCAAACTCATAGTCATAGACATAGAGTAAGAACTCGTTAAGTGTTGCTTTTGACGTAAGTGTAAAAAAGTTTTTTTTTATCCACACAAAACCAATTTTTGCACACTAAACTTTCCATCTGATAAAAAAACTACGACGCGTTTAGCGCAGTGGTAGTGCAGTTGCCGGTGGTCCTGGGTTCGAATCCCGGCATGGGCCATAATTGTATCATTAACTTAAATATGATTTGTTTCTTGGTCGTGGATGTTTCTAGTATATCGTCGTCTAGTACCCATAACACAAGCCTACTACAGCTTACCTTGGAACTAGATAGATTTGCATGACATAGTCCGATAATTATTTATTTATTTAATTTCCGTTTAAATAAAAAAAAAGTCAAACAAGTGGTAGGCTTCGAATTGTATATCACTTCTTTACATGTATCCTCCGTTTATCTCTGCATGGTATATGATATTAACAATAAACGGATTAGCACCACGGAACCGTCAAAGCGTAAACGACCCGGGACCCTCTCGGAAATTTAATTTCAGAGTCCCGTCGCTCGGGAAATGTCGACGCCTACTAATGATAAAAAGCTACAATCTGTGAGCTCTCAGATTGCGATTCCGGTGTACTTAGGTGAAAACTGAGAGGTTGTGACCTGGATCGTGTAGAGCGAGCAAGACAAGTATAAAACGCGAGTCGTATTCTGACAGCTCATGCAACTGTAGGTACGTGTTAATGTGAATATGATTGCGTTTTGTGACGTGTGCGTTGGGTTCTAATTTCAATTACATTTAAACTGTTTTTTTTTGTACTGAAAAGGAAAACTTTTAGTTTTTCTCAGTTAACCTTTGACAACAGTAGCTGTAATAGTTGCCGAAACGTCACGAAGGGTCAAATAATGAATATACGCGATATAATCGGTTTAAAATGTTTTATTTACATGTATGAACTGCAGATCTGCAACGAAGGTGTATAGCTATGCTAAACTTGATGAGTTGTAGTAAGTTAAAGACTAAACCTTGGGTACTTTGAAAAAGTTAGAACTACACTTTTGTATAAAACAATAGCTATACAGGTAGAGATATACATGATATAATAATAATTATGTTAAAATTGTTATAATATTTACAGATCTGAAGATGTCAAACTTAAAGTAAAACACATATTGCATACCTAACATATTACATAAGTTTGATGGAATTATAGGAAGGTACATGTGACATCCATCCATGAGAAATTTTTCGTGGCCTCAACTTCTGTAAGAACAACTTCGTGTTAGACCTCTCTTAGTGTATTAATTTAAACATTTTTAAATGAATCTGAACATACAATGATACAGCTGGAAATGACTCACTATATATCCTTACACCGGTTATTCTGGTTGTATTTGTTGGACATTTTGCAACAATCAAATTGGGTTTAACCCCGTAACCCGTCCGCAGTCGCTGATGTATATAATAAATTGACGCGAATTGAGCACGTTTATGCTGATAAAAATATTGCGAGTTTCCGATTACATTTTGTTGTAATAAAATGATTTTACTCGTTTTATAAAGCCAATGAACGCAAAGATGTATTGATATTTCATTGTCATACAAATAATACCTAACTGTAAAAGGTGGCAAATATGGATCGAGTGGAAACACCAAAACTCGTTGAAATTGGCTTAAACTAATAGGCTATGCACGTTTTGGGGAAAACAATTAAATTAATAATTATAAACACGGTTTAAACAAAAAAAAAAAATGTTATTACCGGCCCGACATGTTTTGAACTCATGTGAAGCTCTTTACCAGGGACAGCTATCCGTGCTGCTACGCGACTAACGGCCCACTGGTTGGGATCGCCTCCCCACCCTCAGCGCCCCCGCAGATAGCAATTAAATCATATTTTTTTCCGATACTCCGTGCTATAAGTATCTGCAAACTGCAGCTCTTTAATTTTTACTCACCACGGTATTTACAAAAAAAAAATGTTCGTCATGACAGTTTGCTTTGTTTTTGGCTGAACGTCGCGATGCCTTCACAACCCGATAAAAAAATGCTTGGTGGTTAACACTTGTCAATGTCCGGTAGACAGATGATCTGACGAAGGCCCCTTTCAAAATTCACAGGACAGCTCATGGCGGCGTTCTTTGGGGAGACCTATGTCCAGCAGTAGACCTCTTTTAGCTGACGATGAGTTGGTCCAATTCACAAACTTAAATTCGTCTCTCGAAAACTATTTCAGGTCAGGTTTACGTTTACACTTGCGACGAGCCGAAAAGATAATAAATAAAATTTAATATTCATTCTCTCGTTCAAGACTGGCATAACAACTTTATACGACGAGCATCCGTCACCCTCTCACCCGTCTAGAGTGAAGGATCAACATTAACCTACTACACACCTTGGGAATATATTCTAACACTATTTCCCAACTGAAAACCTTCATAAACTGGCAAGCAACTGCAAATTATGACCCCGTCGTTTAAGCGAAATATAAAAATGTGTGCGAAAGCAAAATTATGCTTCAAATATTTCAAAACGACAAGCGCTAAATTGCATAGTACATCTTTACGCTCGAAAATATTGCATGATTTAAACCGCAAGCATAAAATACATTTCACTGTAGAGTTTGCGACCTATAGTAATGTACGAAACCCACGGACCGTTAAAAACAAACATTTTGTGGTCGAGTCAAATCAAAACTTACGACCTCTTGGCCGTTAGCCAAATGAACATTAAACTCGTATTTTGAGCGCTCGCGGCATATTTTTATACAGATACGACGAGCAAAGTTTCCCTCTGTAAAAATACTTCCTAGTGTCCGGAGAGTGGCAGCCGAGACAATGGTACAATGGGGGGAGGCGGGGCGGTCTCAATAACGAATACCTTTTTATGCCAACGAGTGAAATGCGAGCAGATAGACGTGGGCTGTAGAATTACGTAGGATAAGAGAGGGATTCGACTGGGAATAATAGCTGAGATTGTGTCAAGAGTGGCTCACTAAGCACCACACGTCTCTATAACAACTGATCGTTTTACAATTCAACATGGTACACGGATCTGCCATTCGCTTTTCTTTGAACAATTCGGCGCGCGATCATAAATAGAATAGATGTGCACGTCAGTCGATTGCACGCCGCATTGCCTGGACAGTGGCATTCTAAACAAAAGTACCATAAGGTAGGGTGGTCTCGATAGCGAATACCTTTATATGCCAACGAGTGTAATGCGAGCAGATAGACGTGGGTTGTAGAATTACGTACGATCAGAGCGGGATTCGCCTGGGAATAATGGCTGAGATTAAGCATTTGGCTGTGCCAGGAGTGGCTCACTAAGCATTGGGAACATGGTGAACATATCTGCTTTCCGCTTTAGTTCGGACAATCAATCAATCGTAGACAGTCGTACGCGTCGGTTCGTATCCTCGCCACTTCCTACGACCAATAGCGTCGCGTTTCACACTAGCAACCAATTAAATATAGTCTAGGTTTATTTTTGTTACATTATTTCCTAGGCGGCTTTTGGGAAAATTAATAGAACCTTCTGTAGTGTTTTATCTGTAGTCTATAGAAAAGATATCTATGCATCTAGATGCACTAGCTCATGTGAAAATACATTACATGTTCGGACCTCACGTAGCCATAGATTGCGTTAAATTAAATACGTGATGACTACTAACTCACGTTTTCCTTCAGTTCCCAAGCCAATTGGAAAAAACACGTTTCTAATAAAGCAGACCCGCGTCAATCACATGACTAACGTGGCCCAGAGGTACGCAATCGCTTTCCAGACTCCATTTATTTTTTTATTTCTGCACCTCATTAACTTCTATAGGCGAAATTCAAATGAAGCCCATAAAAAAATCTTTAACTGTGTTTGTTGAGTCCTTTCGGCGACAATATAAAATATTCAAGAGAATTTCGTTGAAATTTCTTAAGAGATTTTTCAATATTCATTTATAAAAGCCGCGGCGGAAAGATAAGGTTAACTTTTCTTGGGAACATTTTCGACAATTCGTCGCTTCGGCTCGTGAATCAGTTGCGAAGTTACGACAGCCTTATCCGAATTGTTACTTCGTCGAGTTAATTCAGACGTTTCCACGGTTAACTGCCATAAATATAGTTTATCTAAAACGAACATCTAATTTGTTAGACAGTGAGGCGTTCGCGTTCGTTCTACAACACAAATACATCCTTACCGTACAATTTTATACAGTTGCGAAGTTTAAATAGTCATCAAGAATATCTTTTTTGTACTTCAGGGGCATTTATAAAATATAATTTTAACGTATTATAAGGGTCCGTCACGATATTTCTTATTTACTTCTCTATTATCCAACGTTTCATGCAGTTGAATGCTTCGTGATCGTGGATGAACCGGTGAATTAGCGGACTCTGAATGGAAAACGGAATGTCGGCCAAATGTAAAGGCTAACTGACGAATTTGTAGTAATTACTTTTAATAATGTGTCCGACCCGTAGGTATCGTGTGAGTTAGTTACCTTACATCCTGTTAGAGTTAGCTTCTCTTATAATAAATAAATGTCTAGACGTCGACATTGGTGAACATTTTCTCGTTAAAATCATCAAGAAGTCAAAGCCTATTTTCTCGCACTTCTTTCACTTGCTGATTAGCTGCTAAAGGTATAATTTACAGAATATCTGTCATCGACTACGATAAAAAGTGTTATAGACAAAGCTGCGGGCACAGTCCGGTGTAAAATATCATGCGAGCAGACACATCTCGATTGAAGTTACACAATAAGCTTTCGCGTCGCCGCGGCTGTTGTCGCGAGGGCTTTATACGGGCTCATATACAATGACGCCTATGTACCTAATAGGAATAGCTGTCGGAGAGAAAAAGTGCTACTTAGCTTCGACAGTATGAAATAGCTATCCGCTTCACGACTTTGGATTACGAAAGCTTTACTTTGCTCACGAGGGACGGATTTCGCGGCTAAATTATGGATTTTTTACACGATAAAGATGATTTGCGAACTTCACTACTAATACTGGGTCAAAATCAGAGAGGTGAGCATTATGGTTCTGAGAAAGTTTTTGTAAATAAAATAACATGATATTACTAAAATTTTTATTTCAAAATAAAGTTTTTGTCCATAATTACACGGCACATAGCTTATTTGTCTTTCTTTACTAATATTTTATTTGATTTTAAACAAAAAAAGGTCTAAATAGTCATTCCGGGAATGCGTCCTTATACCATGTTTCATAGTTCAAACAAGTCCAAAATGTTTATAATTAAGACTTAAAACTGTCATATCCTAATATTAGCTTTGAAAATCATCAAATTAAGAATATAAGTATAAAATACATTAATAGCAGTTTAATTTCTTCATATTTTGACTATTCAAATGCTGTCTGACGTTTATTAAATCATTCCGTGAACGCGGTGGATATCAATCTATGTAAATTCAAGAACACACGCTAGGTGGCGTTAGCGAGCAACAGCGTGAAGTTCACTAGTCAAAGCAACAGGCGTGTTTCGTGTTTTCGGAAAAAAATAATTGATTTTGTTGGTAAGTACCTTTTAAATTGATATGTGTGAAGCGTACTTTAATTCCCTGTCACTACGGGAACGCTGTTTGAATATTAGTTTTTCGAAAATTTGCATGTTTTTTTGCAAAATTCTAATAAATATTACAGCTCACTTGTTCATAACCTCAAAAACCAATAGCTAACATGGCGGCGTCAAGCACGACATGAAAATATTCATCAAATAGTCACTTCGGGAACTGTCATTTCGGGAACCTTTACTTATATGCCGGGCGTTCCCGAAATGACACGGGCGTTCCCGAGATGTCAATTTTTGGGCTTAATGGTGCTCTAATGCTTTTAAAAAGCATAACTATTCAAAATTTTGGTTTTAGGTATTCATTTAGTACGAGCAACATGGAAAACTATAAAAATAAAAATAAAAGGAAGTCAAAAAAAGGATTAAAAGAGGACATTATAGCTTATAAAAAATATCGTGAAAAGGCTAATGCAAGAAAGCGCAACTTTTTAAATAAAATGACACCTGAACAAAGAGAGATGAAGAGACTGAAAGATAGGGAATATTACCATACAACACTCCATACAACTGTATCAATAGTCAAAATTATTGCGAGAAATTAAACTGCAGGCATTTTCAGTCGAAGAGAGAGATAAAGAAAGTCCAGTACAATTAGAAATGATAGACTTAGACATAGAAAAGAATGAAGAGTTTCTGAATTCTCTTCACATCAACAGAAAAAGTATTTATGACGCCGTATACGGATCAGACAGTTCAGATGATGAGAATTTCCAAAAGGTTTCAGTTTGATTCATGGAAAAAAATTACGATATTTGTGCTGGTACATCGTACGGAAATGATAATGAGAACTTCCACCCAAACGTGATACGTCGTCCAAAGACATTTTTGCTAGTAAATGTACCAACTGAAAATAAAAAAATACAATACAGATACGTTGCAGTCGCTGACACCTCAGTTAATGAAGATGGAGAAATAAAAGTCAGCTTTCTTCGTTGTCAGCGGAACTTGTCATTTTGGGAACACTCCCATCATTTTCGGGAACATCACAAAAACGGCAAATAAATCACTAATAAGTAATACTATAGTTAAATCTTGCATGTACAATATGAAATGACCTTTACACTTTTGTATTTATATTATTAAAATGTAACGTAGTGCAAAAATTTATACAGTAAATTAAAATTTCGGAGCGAAATTTACACCAATTGAAAATTTATGGAGAGTACTTTGAAAAATAAATGTTTTCGATATAAAAATATACAAAATAACAACATTATACGATTTAGGAACTGGTTAATTACAATTTCTTGAAGGTGATTCTTAAATGCGTTGGTTATATTATTATTCAAAAAAATATTTAAAAGTGTTCTCGAAATGACTTTTGTGTCTGGCATTATTTTTATTAACTGGTAGAATTTCTAAAATATATATTTTTGTGCGTGCCTCTTCACAGGAAAGGTTCATGACAAATGACACAACAGACTCCACTTGTTAGTTTTCTTCAAAATAAAACTTAATTTCTCAGATATTTGAAAACCTGAAATGCTCACCTCTCTGATTTTGACCCTATATGCTATTCTTTTAAATACAAGTAAGGCGTTTGGTGAAAAAAAAAACTGACTCGGGCCTTAAAACTCAGAAAATATGGATTTAAGAATGACAACAAACTACATTTTCAGTTTAGGAGGGGATTATGTTGTCTTCAAGTTTATGTGAAGAATTATGTTTTTTTTTTATACTATATATATACAGGGTGTAACCGACGGTGTACCGAAAACTGAAACCATGGCTTCAGACCATTATTCTGAGCTGGAAAATCGTGGATATTTCTTTGAGAAAATTCACAAATTTTCCTCGCGATTTTTCATTTTTTCTTTATTTTCCCGTTAATCGAACTCTACCGGTAACAATTTTTCATGAAAAATCGCATGAACGTAACGGCGTAACGGTATGTTTTGTGCTGACGCGTGAGTGGAGTGGGGTGCGCCTGGACCGGTCGCTCGCCGCGTGCTCCCCTCCCGCGCGTCTGCACCCGAGAGAATTGGACGCAATACATTGCGCGTTGAGTTTTATAATTTATTTTCTTAAATAAATCTTATCCTTGAGTTTTCCGAGAAAATGAACACTCGTTTTCAGTTCGTGATTATGGTCTAAAACTACGGTTTTCGTTTTCGGTACGCTGTCGGTTACACCCTGTATGTATTGCATTTGGCAACAAGTTTGTGAGCGTCGTTTCTACATGCAAAGCGCGTCTTGATTCAGATCTGATTATCGATGTATGGATTCAGATATCCGTTTTGCAATACTCGAATGATGCAGATCATAATAATGGTGTGCATGCAAATATTCGTAGCCCGGTTGTAGGTTAGTTCGATGTGCTGATTAAATTCCCCCAATAGCACTTGTTATTGGATTTCATATTGCTGTACAGACTTTGTAGGTCCTGGGTTTAATTGCATATTGATTACGATACGCAACGCAAAAACTGAACTAAAGCAATTGGGATATACCTAAAGCATAAAAAACCCCAATGTTTTATGAAAATTGGAAAATATAGGCCAATTTGAGATGGGTTTTTTCCGTTCGACAATAAGATGCGTTTAATTGTATTTCATCTTAGTAAGTATTTTTGGTGAAGTCGCTTTGACTTGCTATAAAATGGCAAGGACAAGTGAAAAAACCGGCCAAGTGCTAGTCGGACTCTCGCACCGAGGGTTCCGTACAAACACTTTCCATCCCTAAGTGGTTAAGTTAAGTTTGCACCTGGTATGTATAGCGCCCCATATAAATTAGGTGCAAAGTTAGGTATTAAAATATTAAAAAAAAACTACTTACTAGATCTCGTTCAAAACAACTTTCGTTGGTAGTTTTTATAGTAATGTACATCATATGTTTTTTTGAGATATTTCAGTTTCTTATTTTAGAAGTTAGAGGGGGGGGGACCAACTTTTTTCCACTTTGGAAGCGTCTGTCACGCAAACTATTCGGTTTAGAAAAAAAATATTTGAGAAATCTCGATATCATTTTTGAAGACCTATCCATAGATACCCCACACGTATGTGTTTGATGAAAAAAAATTTTTGAGTTTCAGTTCTAAGTATGGGGAGCCCCCAATATTTATTATTATTTTTTTATTTTTGCATCAAAATCTTAATGCGGTTTACAGAATACATCTACCTACCAAGTTTCAACAGTATAGCTCTTATAGTTTCGGAATAAAATGGCTGTGACATACGGACGGACAGACGGACAGACGGACAGACATGACGAATCTATAAGGGTTCCGTTTTTTGCCATTTGGCTACGGAACCCTAAAAATGACTAACTTTTCACAGGTGTCATATTATCACAATAAGAGCCCTATTCCCAGAAATGGTTTTTGAATTAATATAGGTTTAAACCCATTTTATGCTAGATTACTAAGTAGACGTTAGTTACGTACATATTCTATCCTTTAAATAATACCACACACAATTTTCATAACATCTTTGGGTAGGTACAGCTTCTGAATCAGATTATATTTGCAGATAAGCAGATATTGTGGATTAGACTAGCACAAAACCGGGCAAAGTAGAGTGAAAGGGAAGATGCCTTTATTAAACAGTGGGCTCGAAATAATGATGAAATATCACGATCATGACTTTTAAATACATGTTCACAAGGGGTTAGGTAGGCTAAACTATGCATGTCTATAAATATGTCTAGTGTGTCCGGGTCAGTGATCCCGGACATGTGGGCAACTAATCGGACGGCAACTGATGCGTGGATGACACCGGAACCTGCACGAGGGCAATAACGATTACGGGGTCTTAGGGTGCCGCCTCACCGTGCGCATTCGCATGTTATGTAACCAAAATAATTTGAGCTTAATTTGGGACTAGATCGATTTGAGTGAGGTTGTCAAAAAAAAAATCATTTGTTAAATTACAGGTGAATCGGAGCGAGAGAACACCAATAGAGAACAAGCTTAACTACCTACAGAATCCTTGAAATAACGGCAATACATATAATCTAGGTCATTAGTATTCGAGCGTTTATTCCGGAACACTTTCGAAAACACAGGCTGCTTATTCGATGAGCATTTTATGAATGGAATGCTTTATTTTGTAAGAACTTAGGCCGCAAGCCCTCAAGGGAACTTTACAAGTATGAATATGTATCTACCGCTATTTCCGAAGTGGGGAACGTTGTTGAGAAGAAAGCTGAAAGAAACTCAACAGTAAGTCATAGAAGTCGGCCATCCCTGCCAAATACCTCAAAAGACAGAAATTTTGAAACCAATCGGACAAAATTGTCTCCACAAAAGGCTTGAACAGTTCATTAATGATAAGGCCGATATATCGCTCAAACAACTCTTCAATATGAAGTGGCAAGGGCAACACTACTACCTTGTCATTGTTTCCTAGACCATACATCCATAACCGTACGCACGAGTACCCTACATCGTTACGGCTACATTGTTCCCTGCAATTAGGAGCTTAGGGAGGTAACATACGGACCTTTTGCAGCGATTCAGTCGCAAAAAGGTCGCGATACTATTGCTGGTAGTAAACCCGGCACACGTAAACACGATTTTGCACCGCTACTATCGATACAGTCGCGATTCTGCATCGTTATAGCCGCGATTCAGCACTAGTACTGTCGTGATGCAGAATTCATTCAGCCACGAATTTTCCCTTCACTCTTCCTATACCCGATGTCACCCAAAACAGCTGCGCGTTTATTAGCAATGCTGAATCAATTATAGTCGCGTTCGCGTGTGTGCATCGATGAAGAAGCGATGCTTACGGACATGAGTTTCAGCGTCAAGCGCGTGGCGAGCGGTTGAGCGAGCGATTCGAGCACGGCGGCCCTACGAGTGAGCAAGACACACATACCGGTGACTCTCGCCGCTAAAATTGAAATCAAATGGCGTGAGTGCCTCAGTCAACGACAGTCGCGCGACGCAAATGCGACAAAGGGCCACATGACACGATGCGGTCCAGCGTTCGTGAATCGCGCGACTGTATCGCTACAAAAAGTCGCTGTGTGCGACCTCCCTAGGTCCGAATACAATGTGGCTTCCCTCACTCGTTCATTTTTCGTTTTATGAGCACTTAAAGTCGTAATCCTAATCCGAAACTGTAATAACTTGAAGTCCTTATTAGCACAATCGTCGGCGGAGCCGTAAATGTTGAGCGCGACAATGTCATTTTCTAAATTTAATGCAATTTCAGCCGTGAGGAAGAAAAAGCCAAAATCCTCTACCTACTTAAAATGCATTTCAAGGTAGTATTGAGTTAATGACAAAATTTAGTAATCAGTATAGGGAACATGCACAAAGAAAATATATGGAAAAAATATTGACTTTTTGTTTAAAATATTCCTAAAAATAAGTTACAGATTTTTCCGTAGCTTAAAAATAATAAAAAATATGAAAGTGTTTTTCCCCGCCTTGTATGGGCACCGCAACGGCAACCTTAACCTCGGTGACAGCTTTTTCGACTTGGCTGGGGGCAATCGTGCGATGCTAATAGTTAATTAAAAGTGAGGCAATTTTGAAGTAATAATAGTAGTAGTAAGACGATACGTTAATTTTCAACAGACTTCCAAAAATATAAGGTTATCTCACTTTTTTGTGCCTGTTACCTGAGTCCATCATTTAAAAACCGAATTGGAGAATTTTTTTTTGGTCGACAGTAGGTATCTCTAAATTGGTGCCATACAATTTACTAATGTTGACTTCAATAATTTTTGTTTTCTTTGTCCGCAGACAGTAATCCAAAATGGCGTCCTCGTTTGGTGCAAGTGTGTCCGGCGGGGCCGCGTAGCGATGGGCGATCGCACGTAGCCCCCGGCATGGAGGAGGACGAGCGGCGGCTCTCTTTCCCGCCGCCGGCGCCGCTCAACTCGCCCGGCGAGGAGATCGACGGCTCCCGCCTCTTGGGCGAGATCGTGCGGACTCTCGAGGCCACAAACCCGGAGGCCGCCGCACCGCTCGTGGCCTCGCAGTCGCGCGATGCGCTGGACTCCGAGTGCGAGCGGCCGCGGCGTGAGGAGCTGCGGATTCCGCTCGAGGGGGTCACCTTCTCCAGCGAGGCGCAGGGGAAAGGTAACTATTGATCTATAGTACCTGTCTATATCAGAGTACCTGTCTAATAACTATCAACTATATCAGAGCACACAATGTCTATATATAATTATATAATATATCCAATTTAAGATTGAATGCGCCTCCAACGAGTTTTGATATTAAGTAGTTATAAACCGAGCGAAGTGTTTCCGTTTCTGCTTGGGAAAAACTGTTTTGTTGCAACGTCCGCCTGAAGGTATCATCTACGGGTCGCATTTCTTACCCGATTGTCAGCTGTTTTGGTAATTACATATTAATTATAATATTTTACGTACTTAATTTTTTCGGTCTATCAGTTTAGGTATCGAAATTGGTACCAAAAAAAAAACATATTTAACACAAATAAAGTTAAAAGTCAAAAAAGTTCTACTAGACGGGCTTTCGAAATATCCTATAACTTTATGAAATATGTTTTTTTAACTTACAAGGTGATTTGCTATTTTCAACATGCAACATAAACTTGCAGGATAACAAACTTACAAAAGTCGAGATAACCAACACTATTCAATATACACTCGATACTCATTTGTTCGAAAATTCACTATCTGCACGTGTCAGTGACTGCTGTCACGCCACGATCCATCAAGCGGGATCAACACGGACAGCTCACTCGGGGTGTGCCCCGTCAGCGTTACTGGCGGTTTTTGTTCTATCAGGGTGACGTATGGAATCGAAGAGGGGACACGATGTTGTGATTGCTAACTAAGCGGCCCGGGGTTGTGTAATGTATATTATGAATTTATGAGTGACGAAAGAAGATCTGTAAGTTGATTTGCAATTCACATTCACTGTGATCCAATCAGTAGAACAGCGGTACAGTTCCTATAGTTATAATGCTCCTGTAGGTATGTATTACACTTGCCAATTTACTAGTCACGCGCACCCACATATTTTTTGAATGAGGAATTTTTTTTTTTTTTTTTATCTGAAATCGTTATAGGTACGTAGGTGTTTTAGAACTTTCTATATTTCATTCCTTATCCTCTCTTTAATATTACCAGAAAATAGTCCCGTTAATATAATCCAATTTATTAGATTAGAAACTGAAACTATTTTATACCCACATATACTTATTACCAGTAGACCTGTGAGACCACGGCACGTGAAACCGTGTCGATACGTCAATCATTGAAGTTAAATAAGTAAAAAACGACTCGATAGAACCGATTTAATTAGTTTTAATTGTGCAACTATTACACAATATAACTTCGAACAAAAAATGCATATAAATTGCCACACTACGAACTGAGGATGATGTAATACTTGTAGTACTTACCTGTTACACTGTTCAACTTGTTGAATTTGTACGAGTAGCACTAGAGACCGCATCGCTTTGCACGTGAAATGTAGATCGCGACTCGTAGCCGAAACAAAAGTGAAACAATAAAACCTTACTAACAATTAATGTTTCGAAAGTTGGCGCGAAACAAAAGCTGAGAGCCTAAAATTTGAAAACTACTCTCTCAACCAACCAACAAAATTGAATCTCAGAACCAAACAAATAGTGTGGGACGCCGAGTAAATAAACACCATCAATAACTTATTACTTTTTTTATTGACATTTAATTAAATGGAGCACAATAACTTTTCACTGAAGCCCGGAACAGAATGAGCTTGGGGTCCCGTTGATGCTAGATGTTTTTGTTTAATAACATCACGTCATGACTGCGCCTCCCACAGGTGGCGCCACTTTGTACAGCTAGCATTGACGGGAACCCATATTTGTAAATCTGCACAAATACTTATTATACATATTGGTACGGAACGTATTATTTCACATTTATTTATGACATATTGAGTAGTATTTTGTAATATATAAAGTTAATGTAATGATTGATTCTAACAATTCGGCCATCCGCAACATTTACACGTCCCCGTGTACGGAGACACCTCTTCAATAATATTATATACATGTAATGGGTTCCAATAACACACATTGTGTACGCCTCAAAGAAACTTTTAAATTATCATATTGTTTACTCAAAGTTTTTGTTAGATAGATTATAAAATCTGTCCCGGTAGGTAGCTTAAATACAATTATAAATCAAATCAAGCACAGCACATGTAGTTTCTATAAACATAAAACAAAATAACGAAGGTACAACTTACAAATTCAAACAAACTCTTAAATCCGGTATAAGTCGCTTTTAACTTGGATTCTATACTTAATAAGGCAGTTCAAGTCACATCTACCATGAGCCTGTTATACCTAAGTCATGCCGCTAATCTATCGTAAACTAAATTGGTGGTACAAGTCCCAATCTACCTTGAAACCACATGAACTATATAGCAGTTCAAGTCCCATCTGCCTTAAGCCTGCCATAAGCTATATCGCTAATCTATCCTAAACTACATTTGTGGTACAAGTCCCAATCTGCCTTGAAACCACATGAACGATATAGCAGTTCAAGTCCCATCTGTCTTGAGCCTGCCATAAGCTATATCACTAATCTATCCTAAACTAAATTTGTGGTACAAGTCCCAATCTGCCTTGAAACCACGTGAACGATATAGCAGTTCAAGTCCCATCTGTCTTGAGCCTGCCATAAGCTATATCACTAATCTATCCTCAACTACATTTGTGGTACAAGTCCCAATCTGCCTTGAAACCACGTGAACGATATAGCAGTTCAAGTCCCATCTGTCTTGAGCCTGCCATAAGCTATATCACTAATCTATTCTAAACTACATTTGTGGTACAAGTCCCAATCTGCCTTGAAACCACATGAACGATATAGCAGTTCAAGTCCCATCTGTCTTGAGCCTGCCATAAGCTATATCACTAATCTATCCTAAACTACATTTGTGGTACAAGTCCCAATCTGCCTTGAAACCACATGAACGATATAGCAGTTCAAGTCCCATCTGTCTTGAGCCTGCCATAAGCTATATCACTAATCTATCCTAAACTACATTTGTGGTACAAGTCCCAATCTGCCTTGAAACCACGTGAACGATATAGCAGTTCAAGTCCCATCTGTCTTGAGCCTGCCATAAGCTATATCACTAATCTATCCTAAACTACATTTGTGGTACAAGTCCCAATCTGCCTTGAAACCACATTAACGATATAGCAGTTCAAGTCCCATCTGTCTTGAGCCTGCCATAAGCTATATCACTAATCTATCCTAAACTACATTTGTGGTACAAGTCCCAATCTGCCTTGAAACCACGTGAACGATATAGCAGTTCAAGTCCCATCTGTCTTGAGCCTGCCATAAGCTATATCACTAATCTATCCTCAACTACATTTGTGGTACAAGTCCCAATCTGCCTTGAAACCACGTGAACGATATAGCAGTTCAAGTCCCATCTGTCTTGAGCCTGCCATAAGCTATATCACTAATCTATTCTAAACTACATTTGTGGTACAAGTCCCAATCTGCCTTGAAACCACATGAACGATATAGCAGTTCAAGTCCCATCTGTCTTGAGCCTGCTATAAGCTATAGATTCTATGTCAATCTAAGTAATTGATACAATTCGCATTAACATTAAACTGTTTAATTTAAACATTTGAAACTGGTAATCGTGAAACATATCAATACAAACAATATGGTTAACATTCATTTTCACAACATTCAATTTTAACAATTACTCGCGATCACGTTGTAGCCTCTTGCTAGAGGATTTAGCATAAGCACACTCTAAACAGGTATCAACGTACAATATGTTTCTTTTACTTAGCATACGTCTTGTTGTAAGTAAAATGGCCAATGTCATTGTGGCATTGCTTAAGTATCTGCCAACGCACCCCCTTAGGGACCACCCACCTCTCTCCATCGATTGTTTTGCGATATAACTTTTTATTACGGACCATGTATTTATCGGTATACTACTGGTTCATCGTCCCTTAACTGTATGGACATCTGAGTTAGACTCGATTTACCCGATTCTTGTAAATTAAACGCGAATGTTTGCGGTATTTATAAAGTAGTGCTAATAGTTTATCTAAAGTTCTACCGTCCTGCTTACTATTTGTGGGCCTTAATGGTTCAGCCTCATTTACACTCATAAATTTACCAGATATTACTACCTTAGACTCACTTTTCCTCACGCTTACACCGAACTAGAAAGATCCCTTCCCGAGGCAGAATGGTTCAGTTGACAATCCTTTAACTAATGCTACCCCATTTCCGGTCTGACCAGTAAATAATCCTTGCACTATGTAATGTTCACGATCCGACTGACATCGCGCGCTGTCATCAACGTAGACGTCTCCAGTATATAAAGGCTTCGTTACAAAATCGACCGCTGTTAACCCATCAATCACTGTTTTATGAGCACAAACTATGTAACTTAATTCTACCATCCAGATAATCTTCTAAACTACTTATCCGCAAGCAAATACTATCTTTCTCTACGATAAAGTACAGTAAATGTTTGCCCAATAAATAGCAGTACGTCTAATGCTTCATCCGGCACAATAAGACAATCAACATTTGCCCGTGCTGCAGCAATTTATATTTCAACTTTATATTTACCTTTTAGTTGGGTTTAGCTAAAACGTCACCAAATCCTTTTAAATATGGTAACGTTTCATTGCAATTCCATTTTAACGACAGTTCATAATCGATTGGTTATTTTATCAGTGTAACTGAACTACCAAAGTCAATAAAGCACTCATAAGCCGATTCATTTATTAACGCCTTCTTATAAAAATAATTACGATTTGGCGTCGGCAAATTCTATGCACATTACTGGTTTTGGCATTTTACTAGTGTTATCAGCATTTTTATTATTATTCGTATTAACCATACAATTATCAGTGGTATGCCCGAAACGCATACATTTATTACACTTTAATACAGGCTTTGGACATTGAGTCCTATAGTGACCTTCTTGTAAGCAATTAAAACACTTTATCGTCCTCTCATTTGTAGGATTCATACGTCTGGTATCAGGATTCGGGTCATTACTAAGCCTAACCCTTTGATCAACGTATGTGCTACTCCTGGCGGTCTTTAAAAACGGCAAAAACTGCTCCGGGTTCTCAAAACGAGCTGCTTCAGCCCCAAGTCGTACACTGCGATCATCTATCCCAAAAATGAGACAATCGACTGCTCTCTTACCGGTAATTTCGCAACGATTGAGTAGTATCATTTTATCATAAAAATATTCCTCTAATGATTCATTGAAACGAGCACGTTTACCTAGCATCGCTGAGAGTAATTGTCCGTAATTCTCAACACTAGGGAAAGCAAGTTTGAGCTTCTCCTGCCACTTTTCCCATGTAAACATTACAGTTTAAGGCCCGAGTACCACCTTTGAGCTATACCTTTGAGTTTTGGCAACGCAAAATGAACTGTTTGACGATCAGTCCAGTTATATATGACCGCGCACTCGTTCACTTTGTGTAACCACATCGCGACTGTCTGTTCCTTACTATCAGGGTCAAATTCGGGTACCGTATTTTGATTAGACAACTTTTCATAAGTTACTACTTCTTATCGTTAATGACACGCAAAGCCTCTACTAATTGAGTCACAGAGGTATGATCACCAGAAACATAGTTACAATTTAAAGACTCACGTTCCTGCTTATTCTGATAATTGTTCGACCTGCGAGTGTGATCATATCCCTGGCGGCTGCTCCGACTGCGCGAGCGCGGTCTGCTGGGACGTCCACGACTCCGGTAGCTGCTCAGACTGCGCGATCGCGGTCTGCTGGGGCGGCCACGACCCCGGTGACTTCGGCTGCGCGACCGACGTCTCCCGTCGCGTTGACTGCTATGGCGCGAACGGCGCCCACTTCGCCGTCGGCTGTGGCTTCGGCTGCGCGTTCGAAGAGTCTCGCGCCTCTCCGGACGCCGCTGCCTGGTCCTGCTGCGTGACCGCTGCCTGGTCCTGCTGCGTGATCGCTGCTCGGTACCCCAACCGCTTTCCCGGCGGCTGTATCGGCTGCCCACGCGAGGTGTCTCCTTTCTGCTCACGTGCCGCGACCGCGACCTGGGTTGTTCGGCTGGTGGCAGAGGTGGTGTTTTTGTTTCACGCGACCCTCTCTGGGTGCCTCCAATATGATGCATTTTTCCTGAAAATATTAAGATCACAAACAGCAATCTTTGTCTTCAAGAAAGTAAGTCGACCTAGAAAACCTCCATAATCCAAAAGCATTTTTTTTTCTTTTTTACGTATATGACAGATTAAAATAACAATTGTCAAATTTAACTTCTCAGATACACGAACGTAACGATTCATTCGGCAGTATTTACATTAACAGCATAAACTGCCCCGCTTCGTGATGAACAACGACTTCTTTTGCAAGCATCAAATAACAACAAGCCGCTATGCTGCCGCTAACATAAACATTGAACTAGGAATGCGCGTCGCCCTCGAGGGCCCCGATAGCATTACTAACTTAAACGCTCGCGCTAACATATATATCATATACCTAAATACGGCATACACTCTTTGTGAACTGGTTTAACATTCGAAAATAAATACCAACTATTCGTAGGAAATCCACAGTTACCCGTACCAAGTTATTGTGTCAAATTCAACTATACACTTAAAGACCTTAACAAGTTGTACTAGGATTTTGATTACTTTACAAATGTACAGTTACCAGCATATTCAACAATACGGAATTTAGAGGAAGAAAAAAAAATACTTTTAACTATGCATTTCATACTGCTAAGTAAATTACACGTATGTCTTCTTGTAACCGTTCTCATTTATTTTTATTGTTATTATTTATTTATTTTTTTCATCGTGATTATCTGTTATATTAATATACTACATTATAGCTTATATGAGCATCCCGTCTATAATTACCATGAGTCAACTTTTGAAGTAAATTACACATCCAATACCCAATACTTATAACATCGTGACGTAACATAGCTTACTTACGTTTATGTCCGTCGTTTTCAGCACACAGGTCCGACTTAGGAAGTACTCACAACTTCCATATATCCCTTTCTTCTGACTTGTGGGACGCCGAGTAAATAAACACCATCAATAACTTATTACTTTTTTTATTGACATTTAATTAAATGGAGCACAATAACTTTTCACTGAAGCCCGGAACAGAATGAGCTTGGGGTCCCGTTGATGCTAGATGTTTTTGTTTAATAACATCACGTCATGACTGCGCCTCCCACAGGTGGCGCCACTTTGTACAGCTAGCATTGACGGGAACCCATATTTGTAAATCTGCACAAATACTTATTATACATATTGGTACGGAACGTATTATTTCACATTTATTTATGACATATTGAGTAGTATTTTGTAATATATAAAGTTAATGTAATGATTGATTCTAACAATAGGTACACATCAACTCTATCTGCTTGCAAGGATGATGATTTAAAATCAAGTACCCTCGATTAACGTTATCATATGTGTTGGTAGATAAATGCCAATTATTCAGGAACTGCGCATTTTGGGAGTTAGTATTGATATAAGTTCATCTGCCTTGCTTCAAAAAACTAAAGTTAAAAATATACATACATAGACTGCTAAACTTATAACCCTTCCTTTTGGCTTTGCCGTAGTCGGGTAAAAAACAATCAACAATATATCATTTAATATCTTTTCGTAGGTATCCACTTATTTAACTAACTGAAACTGCCACGGCTTTGCAATATTTCAGTGTCAAAGCACTAAAATCAGCCACATTTTATCGTCGACACAGCTAAATATATCTGAGATAGCGACGACAAGATGTCGCGGAGAAATGGCTTACTGTCCGCAAAACCGCGCCGATCCACGATACATGGCGGCCATATTTCATGTCAGTGTCTATTTTGTCCACTGCCCATTCTATCTCGAATTATTTATGTCTAGAGGAAATGTCAGACGTTTTGTTATAGTCTAGCGGTGATTGTTCTTAGGGTGCTCGGTCACCGTAAGCATTCGCTTGTAATGCAACAAAAAATTAAGAGACCTTATTCTTTAAAAAAAAGAATGTTTTCATATTATGACAAATATATTGATAATTTCAACCAACTTTTTGAAGTGAATAATACTTTTCCCTGAGTTCTAGGTAGTAACATAGCTATTTCATGCTTTCATTGCGTGTAATTGAAAATAAGTTGAAAAAACAAATTTCCCGCGTGAATATTGTAAATTTAGAGTACCGTAGGTTGCAAATATATACCAAGAAATCCCAATAGCCCCGTTCTAGGTAGTAACATCAATAATATGTTAAGGCGACTCCTAATCCCAACGTCCTTGAGGATCTGGGCGGAGCCTAACGTTATTCCCCCCGCCGACCGTGCGCCCCCGGAACATTACTTCGTTCATAATCTCGTTGAGTGGCGTCCAAGCAGCTTCATACACTCGCATAGTCCGAGCGTGAGTTGAAGATCAACATACCTTATTTAAAGGCATTGAAAAATCTCGAAGTAAAATAAATCATTTAAACAATGATATAATTATTTCGGATTACTAAATATCTATTTACCTACTACAGTAGAATATTAAAAATAAAATGCGTTAAAGCCATTTTCCAAAAAAATAAGTGAAATTGGCCATTTGGAAGTCTCGAATCGAAAAATACTTTTTAGTTTCTTTTGTATGTGTAGGTACCTACCAAAAATAGTTAAAATGTCGACAAGCTTCTTGATTATACGTGTAAAATCATGCAGAAATAAAAAATATAGTTTTTTAATAAATAAATCATATCGTGACCCAGCGGATGAACCGATATTTTAACATAGTAGTGGAGGCACAGCTTTATCCCCCCAGTCATGCTGCTCTAATGAAAAGATAAACTATAAATAATAGAGCGACAAACTCAACTTTACCGTTGGAAAACGGATTCACGTCCTTTACCTACTTATAAACAGTGATAGTTTTTTATGACTACATTAGTAATGTTCTCAGATTTTCCCCTATACTTGTTGATATTGACGATATTTTACTAGACGATTTTTTTGGAAAATTCAATGTTCAAGGTCAATGGATACCCTATAAATGTTAATTTACTTGAGTGTCAAAATATGCCGATGCTGGAAAGGAGAACTTATCAAAGCGACATTTTTGGGGATATTGAGTTATACACACTGTTGGGATCGGCAGATTTTTCTGCATCGAATGGGTTGGGTCTCGTATACATTTGTCTGACGACTTTTGTGTCGCTTATCCCGTCGGTGATTTAGAGAATCTTTACTTTTTTTTCTACTAAACGACTTGATTTTTGAGGTTTTTTTAGCAAAATGGAGATTACATAAAAAGTTTTTTGCATAATAATGAACCTTAGAGCTTTTTTACTTATTTGTCAAAACGGATCAAACAACTTGGATAATTTTTCTTTATTGCAACTAACCTTGCACTTGTTGGTTAACTGTTTTTACCTGATCGTAAAATATATTTTAATGTCGTTTGAGGCATTTTACCTATGTCTTTATGATAAAATTAACATAAAGGTAAATTATGAAAGAAACATTTAATGTGATCCACTGCAATGTAAGCACGGCTCGAACCTGCGACCCTAAGCTTCCAGCGTAGTGCTCTACTAACTGAGCTATCATATCGTTACGTCAATCACACTAAATCTTTGATTCCATAATTCTTCGCTACTGGAGCGCCCTCTGTGTCATGTGTGTTTAAAATGCTTATGCGCATTAGCCAAAAAGTAAAAATGTGGTATTTCCACATTATTAAACAGAATCGATATAAGATTCTATAAAAAAAAAAAACATAGATTAAATTATCTGATTGTCGTATCTTAACTATTGGCGTTTATCCAAATTTACCTGCTTTTATACTATGAAACCATTGTCGCTTATCCTTTTTTACCTGATATGACTTTGATCGAATACTGTCGCTTATCTTGAATTGCTTGAATGACAATTGAGTCGTATTTGTCGCATAGAATGTACTAAAAAAACAAATATTTTCGTTAAACTGGTAGTTAGACAACTTTACCGGTTCTGTTTTATAAAATATCACTCATTGAGTAGTTCAATATATTTATAAAGGCCGTTAGGCCCACCTGCGGTGTAAATCTGTGTCTGTGGCGCTAAGGCATTACTTTGGACTCGCTTGCTGGACCCAAACGCCATCTCACTCAAACAGTGTCTTACGAGACGTCACTTATACCACACAGAGTTTTAGGTAGTTTTGTTATTCTTGTTAGGATAGGATATTATCTCATTGCAATTGTAAAACTTGAAATTTCACGTAGTTTGTGATTTAAAATTCCTTAATGAGTACCGAGTGACTGCAGTCTTGAGAACTCTTGTGCTGTTCTCATTAGTCATAGCTATTGTTTGCTACCATACATTGGTCTAGAACTACTGGAAATCTTTCAGCAGATCAGGATCACACATAAAAATTGATAAAATTGAAATTTCACGTGATATCTGATGAATAAATCTTTAACATTTCTAAAGCAGTTTTTTTTGTATTTGCGTAGTTGGACCACAAGTTTTTGTCTTAAAGAACTTTAAATGTCACTTCATTAATTTTAATGTTTGAAAATAAATATTTTCCTCTAATTAAAACATTAATCGTGAGGTTTTATTGTACGATAAATAGCTTTTCATGTCTGAAATATTTCCTACAAAGGCGATTAGATAATTTTTCTTGATTTATTTCATGCTGATTTATGCACATTTATATATTTACCTGACTATAAAATGAGCATGCACATATATATTGTTAACTGTGTTGATTGTTGTGTAATAGATTAAACTATTTTACTTGACTAATTTCTCGGGAAACGTGTCGTTTAGATAATTTTATCTAATTCTATTTTGACGGCCATTTTGCGTAAGCGACGCTAAATCCTAAAATATTCCATTAATAGACAAAATAACAAAATCAACATGTAAAAAACATGATATTGTTTATATAAAATGAGCATCGTATGCACATAGATATTGTTTACTGTGTTGATTGTTGTGTAAAATGTAGATTATACTATTTTACCTCACTAATATCTCGGGAAACGTGTCGTTTAGATAATTTTACCTAATTCTATTTTGACAGCCATTTTGCGTAAGCGATGCTAAATTTTAAATTATTCCATTAATAGACAAAATAACAAAAGCGACATGTAGAGAACATGATGTTGTTTATAATTATAAAATGCTTCATTTAAAAAGTAGGTCCACAGAATATTTAATAACTTTTAATTTTTTTGCAAAAGTTCGTAGTTTTTTAGATCTCCTGTAAAGTTAGCTCCGTGTCTCTTGGATAATTTTCCTTTCCAGCGTAGATACGTTTTTTTGCGGCATAAAGAGCCGTATCTTTTTTTTTACGTTAACTTAGAAGTTCGATTTTTTACAGCTTCAAGGGACTGTAGACCAAAGTACGACGTGTAGACGGTTTTAATTTCAACTCGACACCTACACGCGTTACCGAGATAAAGGATCGTGACAGAAAGACGGACGGTCAGCAAAATGGGTTCCGATTTTTCCGGTAAAAATACCTAAATCTATAAATAATGAGGTTTATCACTTTTAATCAGTATATATGAAATTTAGCCGATAAAAATGGTCATTCGCATAAAATTTCAAGATGGAAAATGTTATTCATAACCAGGCTAGTTTTAAATGTTTACCATTTAATAGTGCAAAGGTAGGTTTTGAAGTTTAAGAAGGTAATAACATTTTTTGACGGTGTAATGTGATATATGAATACAATAAATAGTACTTCATGTGACTGTACATAATGAAGGGTATTAAGTTTTTCTTTTTTCCGATTATTATGCATATAAGCCTGTGCCGTCCCTTTGTCGGGTAAAGGCCTCTATCTTTTTTCCACTCGTCCTTATTTAGATCAGCAATGTCCAACCCTTTTGTAATACATCCAGGTAGTCCCACCATCTCCATCGTGATCTACCGTGACGCCGAATTTTATTGGGTGGGTGTAGATTTCTTGATCTGCAGATCGGTTGACATGCGGCAAACGTGTCAGCTCTACTTTAGTTTAGCGGTTGTCTGGGTTACGTAAGCTATTTGGGTTTTGGCGTTCCTTCCGTGATCGATTAATTTGATCCAAAATCGTTTCATTGCCCTCTGGCAAACTTAGAGAGAAAAATTCTGAGCATTAGTCAAAAATCAAGTCCGGGCATTACGATGAGTCTAAATAAAGTTAGGTATATATTTTTTCATTAATTCAACTGTAATCCGATCATTAATATATGGCTTTTGAACGATATGTAATAAAAATCAGGTTTTTATTTTATAAACGGTAAACAATTGGAACAGAACTTATGGCTAGGCTAGGTATGTCTAGCTAGGCCCGGCGGATATATCAATAATTACTAACGCTCATTTAGATTTAAATATGAAGTGGGAAATTTATTGATGCAAATATGTATTCTGACTATATTTACATAAATAAGCCCTCATGCCAAAATTGTCACTTGCCTTCTTGGACTAGAAAATTATTGTAATTTTTGATAATGTATTTTTATATCATATGCCATGTACTGTACTAGTGACGCAACGAATGTGAATACTTACAATAAATATTCGAATTCGTAAATTAGCGTTTTACCGAATATTTCAATGGTATTCAAACGAACAATACTTTGTTCTGCATTACGATATTCATATCTCTTAGGGTTGAATTCATAAAGATCATTAGACGTTATCATACTTAAATATCTGTATTATCAGATTTTTTTTACTAACCGAAATACCTAAGGTACTCTAATATGTACTCTGTGTAGAGAAGGGCCCTAAAACCCACACCAAAAGTGTTATTTTCTGGGAATCCTGTCTGGTGTGGGCCCATGACTGAGAATATCTAAGTATCCAAATGTGTTCGGGAATGCTAAGCAATGACAATTTTTTTATAAGTAGGTACTTAAAATTAATAGATACCTAAATACGAAAAAAAACAGTTGAATTTAATTCTATATGAAAATGAGTGCTTTTTGTTATGTCGCATAGCGTAGTCGTGTGAAAAAACGAACTACACTCTCTTAAAATACACTTCAAACGCACGAAGACAGATCGGACCTCCGCGGGATCCGGTACTATAACAATTTTCCGTAACTAGATGGATCGCGAGAGCAAGTGACACAGCCTTCCCCTTCGACGGTTAGATTTACACTGAGCTCGCAGCCCGGGCACGGCCGCGCTCGCGGAAATTCAGTTTTTTTGATGCTTTATTAGACCGAATTTCCATTTTACTAATTTTTAAACAATACGATTAAAGATCAATGAATTGTCAATGTTCTTGCGAAAGAGCCGTGTAAATATCACTTGTAGTTTAGAAGCCTTAGGGAATTGAAAATTGAAAACGACCCTATTTCAACATTATTTTTTCCATAGTAATTATTGCTTTAAAAAAAATCCAACTATAATTTTTTAGAAGAAATAGTCAAAAATGACATATATTTTTTTTAGATTTTTCCGTTGGCTAGATTAAGAGCCTTAGGACTTTAAAAATCACCATTCCACGTACGGAGTCGCCTTAAGAAACATGTTTGATCATAGAGAAAATGTCTAAAACAATCAGAATTTTAAAAGGAATAAGGCCTCTTAATATGAAAATCTATTTTTTTTGTTTTATTACAGTCTCTTGGTGAAAGAATATTTTTTTATTGTAGTAGTATTTATAAAATGTAATACTAGATTAAAAGGGATCAAACATTTATAAAAAATATGGAGTTGAATTAAATTAATGCCAATGAAAATAATAATATAATTCATTTCCGTTAGGATTCTTCTTTAAAATTTGTAAAATTTCTGCTTCATTTAATTCAACGAAATTTAGTATAGGTACATAATAAATAGCAATATTGCCTAAAAGTGAATGGCATTGCAAATATGGCACGTCAAGGATATAGGCAAACGGGTTACCCTCATCTGGCACAATGTTATTTGTCAGAAATTTGCTCCGAGTAACACTTTTAGCTGAATAATCATTTATTATAAATTAAGGTATAAGTACTTGGCAGAAAGTAGGTTAGGTTAGATTAGAACCGCGACACCCTACCCTATTAAAATATGTTAAAAACTATCTGCATCACATTAGTAAACCTAAACAAACACATACATGTGAAGTTCCAAGAAAGTTAAAATAAAAAAGCGACTTCAGTTTGTAAATAAATGTGCTTATTTGTCTACGAATTATAAACTTAATCTCAAATAAGTACCAAGTAACGCAAAGAATAACCGCACTAAATAAAAAACTTCGTTCTTTAAAGTCTAATAGAAATTCATAAATTCAATCAGGAGATTTCATGGTATATTTCAGTTCCTTCGATAGTGTCATAAAATATTAAGCTCGGGCTTTTCTATCTTCATGGACTTTTCACGGCAATAACTGGCATTTTTCGACGCAAACCGAATTCCCAACGTAGCGAGACTGCACTGACTGCCAAGGTACCCAGTCCGTAGTTTATTTTTATTGCACATAAAACATTCAATGTCATGGGCTAGTTTACGTTACCAAATCTATAAAACTTGCTTGTTTACATGGAATAGTTCAAGATGTTAATGCGTACGTAATTTAGGTTGGTGGAAGACGAGTTTGTATACGTATTTTTTTTATTAATTACAGCAATCGATCTAGTCCTAATAATTCAGTGAATAAAGGATTTTGACCTTACAAACGGTCCGGTAGTTTTGAATTTTTGATATATTGTCTAGGATGGTTAGTCAATGTTTAAAATGCAAAATGCACAATTCCCCCCCCTCCGCGCCCGCCGCCATATTGAAAAAACCGGCACTTTCTTCATATTTTTGCTCATATCTTCCTTTAGGAGCATTTTAGCTAGAAGAAAGCTTCGACAATGTTATAGAGAGTTAAATTTACTACATTTTCCATTTTATATTTTGTTTCTAGGACAGATAGTTACGGAGATATGCACATTTAAAAAAACTTAAGAAATTGCAATTTTCAACTCAAAAACAAACTTCTGGATTATATCTTCGTTTAGGAGCATTTTAGCTAGAACAGTGCTTGGGCAATTTTGTAGAGAATTAAATTTACTATAATTTACATTTAAAATTTTGTTTCTAGGACAGATAATTACGGAGATATGTAAAAAATAAAGTTACATTTTCCGAAAATGTATGTAAAAATGGACATGAGTTTTATAAGCAATTATATTTCCTACATGTTTTAATTTGTCCTAGACAAGTCCCTAATTGAATGACAGCGTTCTAAACCAAGAATTTTCAGAAATTTTCTGAAAATTCGACTTTTCCTGTTTTTTAAATGTGCATATCTCCGTAACTAACCGTCCTTGAAACAAAATTTGAAGTGTAAATTATAGTAAATTTAATTCTCTACAACATTGCCCAAGCTTTGTTGTAGCTAAAATGCTTCTAAACGAAGATATAATCCAGAAGTTTGTTTTTCAGTAGGAAATTGGGATTTTTTACGTTTTTTTAAATGTAGATATCTCCGTAACTATCTGTCCTAGAAAAACAATATAAAATGGAAAATGTAGTAAATTTAACTCTCTATAACATTGCCGAAGCTTTCTTCTAGCTAAAATGCTCCTAAAGGAAGATATGAGCAAAAATATGAAGAAAGTGCCGGTTTTTTCAATATGGCGGCGGGCGCGGAGGGGGGGGGGGGAATTGTACATTTTGCATTTTAAACACTGACTAACCATCCTAGACAACATATCAAAAATTCAAAACTACCGGACCGTTTGTAAGGTCACACATAGTACTTTAGTCTCTATTCACCGTATTATAAACCATTCCAAGTTAAGCTTGCATAGCCCAATGAAGTTGATTTTTAGTCTCATTTATTATACGCGTAAAAACGTATTAAAGACGTTGAATGTCAGTGATATAAACAAAGGGGAAACAGGACTAAATATTGCCCAAATTTAATGCCAAAACCATCAACTGTGATAAAAGTCAAGTTATTTTTTCAATAGGATTCAGTTTTTATATTTCAGAAGAAGAACGAGGTATTGCGCATTCTGGTTTGCAATGTCTTGAATTTGGTTGATGACTTATCACTGCCGACATTATAAAATGCGTATATATACATATAACATAACGTATGAACATTATTGCCGTATGAAACCTGTGTAGCGCCACTATCCCAGGGCAAAACCGCATCTTATTAGGACATTATACTTACATACTACGGGTCCTTGCTTGATAATGTCCAAGTATCGAGAACATTAGTAAAAAATTGGGCAAGTGCGAGCCCGACTCGCGCATGAAGGGTTCCGTACCTATACATATATATAATCTATAACAAGTTTGTTGTATGGGAGCCCCCCTTAAATATTTATTTTATTTTATTTTTAGTATTTGTTGTTATAGCGGCAATAGAAATACATCATCTGTGAAAATTTCAACTGTCTAGCTATCACCGTTCTTGAGATACAGCCTGGTGACAGACGGACGGACGGACGGACGGACGGACGGACGGACGGACGGACGGACGGACGGACAGCGAAGTCTCAGTAATAGGGTCCCGTTTTTACCCTTTGGGTACGGAACCCTAAAAATGGCCCAGGCATTTTATTCGGACCGATAGATGAAAAAAAAATACTTGTATATTTTATTACAACTTTATCACTCGTTCCAGCGGGCACTCGCGATGAACCGCGCGCCGCCGTCACGCCGTTCACGCGCGAGTCGGCGCGGCGCGCGGGCTCCCGCGGCGCACAGCTCGTGCGCGAGTTCGGGTTCATGCCGCGCCGGCGCCTCAGCGTCGAGGACGGCGCACGGCTCCCGAGGAAGTACGAGCCCTTCCCGCCCAATCTGTACGGACGCCCGCTCGAGGAGATCGACAACTTCATTTATGACGAGGTCAGTCTAATAGCACATTCTAATCTTATCAATTTATTTTCAATTCTATTTCCGTTTGAATTCAATTTAAACCTTTTTTAATTTAATTTCAATTCAGAGGAAAATAAATTTCAATTCGATTACAATCAATTTCAATTACAATTGAATTGTAATTTTACTTCAATTCAATTTGAAATTTAATTGCCTAAATCTATCTTTCTTGTTTATTTTTTATAGACAATGAATAAAAATATATATATATGCCTTTGACTTTCGGCACACTTGATGGAAAGATAAGACAAGGGCTTAATGGTTTAAGAGTGACTGGTAATTTATTCTAACTTTATAAGTAAGTATTAAGTTATTGGGTCAATGAAAATAAAAATGCTCAAAAGGAATTCCAATCAGGACTGAACTAGAGAAGATCGCACTGGACAGCAGTCAGAGCAAATCCAACAGTTCCAACACCAATGGGTACGAAAGGTGTGGCGGTGCACCTAATCATGATGTGCGTGCATGAAATATAAATTACTAGCTTTTTCCCGCGACTACGTCCGCGTGGAACTTGGAAGTATGGAAGCAACCTCGTACAACACGATAGATATCCACCTAATCACCTTAATTAATAAAAGAGCGCCTAAGCAAATGTGAGAGCAATTGTGCTTTTGGTTTAATCATTACATTTTCTACAGGGTCATCAATGTCATCATGAATTACTTACTCACTTTTCAATCTTTTTAGGGATAATTTCCAGGATGAAAACTATCCTATGTCCTTCCACGGATCTTAAACTATCTCCATGCCAAATTTCATCAAAATCGATTCAGCGGTTTAAGCGTGAAGAGGTAACAGACAGACAGACAGACACACTTTCGCATTTATAATATTAGTATGGATTAATCATTTGTATAAACACGCAGATCCAAGATCACTTAGTATAATGTTAGCAGACGATACTGCTTTAACAAAAATAAACTGTAGACCAGTCTTAGGTTGCATTGCCACAAAACAAAAGGTAAGGGTTACGGTATAAGTATAAAGTTTTGAATAGAAAACAACTAAAACTATTTCCAGATAATTCGATAAGATCCGTCTGTCGCAAACAATCGCGTATCACCCGGCATTTCCTATTTCGAAAACGCCCATAAACCGCAGTTGTAAAACTATCTCCCCAGCTTTATGTTACTACCAATCCGGTTCAGCATAATAACTGTGAAAAAGTTGTCGGTCCATAATCATAAAATTCTTTGTTCGCCTCCTTTTATGATAATCCGTGAAATATTACTCGGGCCTGGAGCGGGCATGATTTTATTTGAGTTTTGCATATTTTGCCTAACTCTATGCATTTTCACCGGAATGTGGGTTAAAGTGGGGTACTACATTATGCAGCCCGTAAATCGTTATTTGGTTGACATGGGACAGGTATTAAGCTATCGGCGCACAAGTGATAGTAAAAAAATTGCTAGGAATATTGGTGACAAACTGATTAAATTTTCTACCTTAGACAGCGCTTTTGTACTTTAGGCGATGGCGTTTTCGTCGAGCATTTCAGTTTATTGGTACTAATTTATTTGACTGGCAACGACAAACTTATGGTAACTGGCGTTGAAACTCAGTGAATGTCACTGATGTAAACAAAGAGGAAACAGGACTAAATATTCTCGCACATTTCAAGTAATTTTTGCATAATAAGTACCTATAGTCAAAACTATCCACAGTGATGAAAGTCAAGTTTTTCACTAGGATTCAATATTTATTTCGCAAGAAGAATAAATGATTTAGCAGCATTCCGGTAAACAAAATTTTGGTTAATGACAAATCCTTGACAAATCACTATTGACGTTTAATAGTACAAATAAACATTGTTGCCGTATGAAAGCTGTTTGTAGCGCCATTATCCCTGGGCCGGCCCAACACTTGTTAGGCTATATAATATACCTCTACATCCTAGTTCCCTTATAAAAGAAAATACAATTAACCTACACATTCAGATTCTTTAATAAACATGACTACGAACTGCCACAATCTGAAATAAGAGTACTTATAACTTATGACTACTGATTGACGACGCGGTTGGCTCAGTGGTAGCAGCTGCCTTCGAAGTTGCATTGCAATACAGTTTTATAGATTCTAAAACTACAACGGCAACCTACCGTGATTAGCTCGAATATTTGCTCCTGGGTCATGGATATTCTTTTATCGTCGTTTAGTGCCACACAGTTTTGTATGTTATTGAGAACTAGATTTGAGTAAGATCTTATTACTTCCATAAATATTTATTTATTGTTTTATACCTACATATTATTTATTTTTAATTATAGTATCACTACATAGTATAAGACAAAGTCGCTTCCTGCTGTCTGTCTGTCCCTATGTATGTATGCTTATTGGATGGATTTTGATGCCGTTTTTTTTTAAAAGATGGATTTATTCAAGAGGAAGTTTTACATGTAACTATAAGACATGCATGATATAGCATTTCACCCGTGCGAAGCCGGAGCGAGTCGCTAGTAGTTATATAAGACAGTTATTGATACAAAGATCAAGTCGCAAAAAACGCTTATTGGTTCAGAAAAAGTCTCATTCCACATTAAAAAATAATGAAACATGACATGTTTCACAAATTCATTATTAGATAATTGGATAAGCTGTTTTTTAATTACCAGGAAAACGTCAATGAAACTCGAGCGAGGTTTTTGCACTATAAAAATAAAATTACAAATTAGTAATGTTCCCAGACATGACATTTTGAATACGACCCTTGTTTGCGTTTCTTTTTCGAATTATCGTAGATTGTAATCTCTCTCTCCCAGTTAGAGTTGCATTGCCCTCATTTTGCCAACAGACCTCGCCGAATTACATTGTCGCGTTATTGGATTCGGCTAACATCAAACCATTCCAACGTCCCCTAGAGTTCTCGCCTTTCCGTGTCACATTAACCTTATGTCCACTCAAGTCCCCCAGTTACATCTGACCCCACTCCAGGCATTATTCCTTCATCAGAAAGATCTATTTATAATGGAAATGCTCAGTTTGACGAGCGAAAACACGTGGGCCGGTACGGCACCGTAAAAAATAATGGTCCATACGAGAATCTGTGGAAGCCTGTATGACAATTATGTCTTTTGATTTGAGCAGTTTTAACAGTGCAGTAAAGTGTGTGAAATATTGCGATGGTTACGGCCGGGTTTTTGGTTTATTGTCGAATAATATTGTTTGGTTTGTTAGGGCAGCAGTATTTTTTCTGGAGAGTTTTCCCACTTTGTCGATTTCATTTTTAGCAACATAGTGTTCGATTTCACTTCTCTTCAAAACGGCTTTTTATCTTTTTTTGTAGTTGGTTATACGTATACACAGTACATATAGGACTCATCGTCCAGGTTAGGACCAATACGCAAGAGTACAATAAGGTGCACAATTGCATGGCCCATTTATGAATTAATTCATTCATTGCGCAGCCCTTAGTGCATCAAATGAGGTTTTAGTTACAAAATAAGATTACCAAGCCACAATTCTTTGAAGACATGATGATACATGGTTACAAAGGCGAAGATGCTCGTTGGTAGTCTTACTAGACTAGATAATCTATGTACCTACAGATAAAACGCTGCTTGCGCAAAATACTCTCAATACAATTACAGGGATCCCAATCTTTGTGTCGGCCCAACTCTAACCTAAGATGAACTCTGTTTATTATTACCAAATCATATTTTATCGAAAACCTATTGAGTAACTGGCAAATATTTCCGTACGAACGGTCGAGGGATCCGCGGGCATGGAGTCAAATAGCCCAGCTTTTCCATTCGATTGCCTTCGCTATACCTTTGGTTCCGATTTACTGGCGATATTTCAACTTCTCCTGAATAGCCGGCTGTTTTCTGACAAGAAACATGTTTGTTTTGTACAAGTTAATATGTTTGTTTGATAAATAAAACTATATTGGTATGTTCAAATGTACAGTCAGCATCAAACGTAGCTAACTATTTTGGTATGCAATTTGACATACGCCATAGTACCACGCAAGGCAATCTTCGTCTGTTTTTAGTTATCCTCAACTTTGCAAGGCGGACGCCGACCGAAGCCAGTGCGTAGGTGCTTAAGACTGCGCCGAGCGTTAGCCGCTAACGCGCCTATAATCCTTATTTATTGCGCGGGGAATGCGTATTTAGATCGGCGCGCGGCCGCCTTAGTAAAAATGTATGGAAAATTAAAAACACTTTTTGATAAATCTGGACCTTTAGTACCAAACAATAATTGAAATATTTGATGCGGACAAATTGTAATGTAAACATTCATCTTTTTTTTTACTAAAAATCAGAATAGATTTCCATTGTTAAAGTATAACAAAACACTTAACACCTGCCTACAATTTTACAACTTTCGTCCAACTTTACTTAGTTTTCTAGGGTAAAATATTAATAATATTATAATTTTTCTACGGAGAAGTTGTTAACACATTCTTCGAAATGCTAAATATATAGTTTAGAAGTGGATTAAACAACTACCGTTGACGTTGTCTACTTAACGGCAACTGCCTATTTTTCACATTTTGCTCGGTGCAGTCTTAAAAAAACTGGCCAAATAAATGCGAATTGGACTAGCGCACGAATAAGGTTCTGTACCATAATATTCATACATAATTATATTTTACATTATTAGTATTTGTGGCCTTTGTAATACAAACTCTATGCAAGTTGCAAATGTCTACCTATTATACCATTTGTGCTTTAGGAAATATACAGAAAAAACCCGAAAAAGACACGTTTGTTGTATGGGGACACCTTTTAACTTTTTTAGGGTTCCGTACCCAAAGGGTAAAAACGGGACCCTATTACTGAGACTTCGCTGTCCGTCCGTCCGTCCGTCCGTCCGTCCGTCCGTCCGTCCGTCTGTCACCAGGCTGTATCTCAACAACGGTGATAGCTAGACAGTTGAAATTTTCACAGATGATGTATTTCTATTGCCGCTATAACAACAAATACTAAAAATAAAATAAAATAAATATTTAAGGGGGGCTCCCATACAACAAACTTGTTATAGATTATATATATATATGTATAGGTACGGAACCCTTCATGCGCGAGTCGGGCTCGCACTTGCCCAATTTTTTAGTATTTGTTTTTATAGCCGCTTACTAACGCATTATGCGAATATTCTAAGTGTCTATGTTTTTCCAGTATTCGTCCCTGTCCCAGTAACTAAAAAGTTTTTTTTTATACCGAAACACTGACAACTTCGTAATAAAGTCTTAAGGAAAACTCGTTCTACATAAAAGCTATCAATTTCGATGGCCAATTTAAAGTTGATAAGATGATTCGATTGGCGACCTCAAAATCCGATTAGGCCCGAGTACAAAGTTACTGACGAGTGGGTATCGATCGCAGAACTTCGTCAATATTAAAAAAGTTTATTTATTTCAGTTCTTAAAAAGATGCAGTTGGCTGTAACATTCTGTTCTGAAATTGTGATGCTATCATGTTTACGGTAAGAGTGCCACCGGAGTGGGAATCGTAATTGGAGCGGAGCGAGCGAAGCGAGCGAAGCTCCCATGGATCGACTCGAATGGACTTTGTAACAATGCGCAGATCTCAGCGAGTTCTCAACCGATTTTAGAAATTTTTGTTTTAAAATGCACAAATTAAATTTCGCTAGGTCGTGACGAAGAGAAAATTTCGAAAAAAAAAAAAAAAAAACTCCGCTCCAATCTATGGTGCAAGCTTAGCCGGTGGCTGATTCTGCATCGACCTAGTTATTTTGATGATATTAGAAATACCTATATTAATCTCGAAACACACAGAAACACTTAACAGCCTATCTGAAGAGTTTAAAAATGCTTATTGAAAAATAAATAGGAACACTTGAAAATTGGGTAATGCGTGCCACTAGACTTTCTAACATAGGCCTAGAGAGAAAAGTACGTACACCGCCTCTTATAAGAAAAGTAGGGATTGTAGGTACGTATAGTAAATAATTATCTTAGGCTTGTTGTGTCAAGTATAATATAGGTAGTATTTATTAAAAAAAAGCGCCCAGTACAACTCAATGTACCGCTCGAGCCCACATTTTTTCTTCCAAAAACCGCTTAAGTTACGTACTCGAGTACGTAACTTAAGCGGTTCGTAACTAAATCGTATATATCTATTACAGTTATAATTATAATACACGAACCCATACAGCAATCAGTGTCTGACACGGCCAGGCCGGTTATCCCAGAGCTGTCGATCACACTGACGCTCGCCGGCGAAAAGACGTAAGTATATATTAGTATTAATGGTACTTATGTTCATTTGCAATCGCAAAGTATCTGTACCAGTTCAGGCGTAAAATGACGTAAGGGCATATTAATATTAATGACACATGCGATCTTTTGGAAGCGTAAATTATACCAACGCGGAGGTGTAAGGACGTATCGTCATATTAGAATAATAGCTTAGCGGCTCGCCTGACTGATTGCATATTGCTACACCGTCGAGGGATTAGGAAGCCTTATTTCTAAATGAGTACCTATTATTAAGAACTTTTCAGATTCCCAGATGCAATGAAATATTTGTAATTGAAAATTAGGCAGTATTTACAGTTTGATTCAAGCTTTTGTAAAGTGTAAAGTTTTGTAGCGTGACATATAAATAATAAATAATTAATGAATATTAATTGAATATTATATTTTTATTTGGTACTAAAATTGATATGGATTTAATCTGCAATAAAATATTTGAATTTGAATTAAGGGATAGTCTTACACAAATCGACCGAGTCCCAAACTAAGCAAAGCTTGTACTAAGAGTACTAGACGACGATATACATAATATATACATACATATATAGATATAACATATTTAACATTGAATGCAAGTACATATCTCCGTTTGCATAACAAACACGCGCCTTATAACCTACTTTGCGTGTAAACCGACCAAGTGAATCTATTACTGTTATAAAGCACGGATCCTTACACCAATTAGCGTGCGGCGCGGTCAGGCCGGTTATCCCAGAGCTGTCGATCACACTGACGCTCGCCTGACTGATTGCATATTGCTACATCGTCGAGGGACCGCGGCGATAAACTTTCAGACTAGTCGGATATTTAGGAGACCTAAATGTACAATCTCTTAATGAGTACCTATATGAAGTACATTTGTAGTTGAAAATTAAGCAGTCCTTACAGTTTTTTCAAGCTTTTGTAGCGTGAAATATTTAAAATTGTACCCAAGTACATATTTCCGTTTGTATAACAACGGTACATAACCTACTTTAACGCTCTATTTTTTTTAACATCTGAAAACCGCCTAAGTAAATCTATTACTGTTATAACCTAAGTATGACCACACCAATCAGTGTCCGACACGGCCAGGCCGGTTATCCCAGAGCTGTCGATCACACTGACGCCCGCCTGACTGATTGCATATTGCTGGACCATTGAGTCCGGGGCGACAGATTCGGACTGGTACATTTTAGCACACAATCTTTTTGATATTAGGGTCCCATTTGATAAGAATTACCAACTTTGGAGGTCTATAAACCTACAATAAATTCACAAATTCAGTAAATGTGTGTTTTGTGTCAACCAACAGTGTGATATTTCTACTATTTCTTTATAACGCTTTGCTTTGCAGGGAGAGAAAGGTAATAAATAGTATAGTATAATATCTAGGAAACATAAATACGTATACGTGTAATATTAGATACGTATACATGTGAAAAAATCACGTTCATGATGTATCACAAAAAGCCCTATCGAGCCATTTCTCTGTTATTGCGTTAAAGAAGAAAAGTGACGACCACGCATTGTAAAAATGTACGACGCGTCGTCCACTCGTCGTCCACTAATAATATAATTTTTTGAAATTAAACCTAGTAAATATGACATAGGGCTTAAATTTCAATATTTGGCATAGAATCGAGTCGCCGTTGAGTTGTTATAATGTGCGAAGACCTTAAGAGGATGGGGTAGGTTCCTCATGCGCTGACGCAAAAGACCGATAAAAATCGCATTCTTCGTGGGAGGCCTATGCCCAGCTGTGGACGGCTTTTGATTCATTAGCGAATAATTGGGATAGGATTAGTCAATGATTTTAAGCATTGTTAATTATATTTAATAACTGCAAAGCTAACTCGTTAATTAATCAAATATTATTCAACAAGCAAATTAAATTAAAATCAAATAAACAGATGATTTTCTCAAAATAAACAGGCTGGAATTAATTACGTCTACAAACAAGTAGACCGGAAACGGGTGTTGAGACAGTGTTGAGCTCGGCAAGAATTATTTAACGCTGCCAATCCGTCACTCGCTTCCGGTCGGCCACGAACTGCTTTACCGGAATAAGGCTTGCTTTTTAACTTACGAAAGAAACTGGTTCTGAAGTTGATATAAGAATATACATCCGATATTATTAAGATTCTGTCAAGAAGACTCACTACAAACTTTATGTCGTGCTATTAACCCATCGTATGCCATTTCGAAAACTTGCCAATCAAATTGAAACTAACTGATATTTTAACGTAAGGTTCAAATGTCCCGCACAGATCTTTGCCCAAGCAAGATGGGCTAAGGCTGCCTGTCCTCTGAAGAGGTGTGGAGAAAATTAACCAATCAGGTTGCGTCCGTGTGAAGCCTAAAAGAACTGCATTTAAATCTGACGATTGTGATTGGACCATTTTACCCAGCTGTACGTGGACTACTCCAGTGGACTGGCAGTCTAAATTACACATAAACTCACACAATGGTGCACACGCGTCAGTTGGTCGCATCGCCACGTCCGACGGCCAGCCGTGTCATTTTACATAAACTACAAATAAAGTACAATTCTCAGGCGGTTTTGTAAAGACCACTGGATAACCGTTATTCTGTGATATAGCGTCTTACTAAATTTTGTATTGGTAATCAATTCACCTCCCCCCTGTCATCTCAAAAACCTGTCATTCAAAAAAACCGCTCTGTAGCGGACCCGAAACGGGTGTTGAGACACTTGAGACACAGTTAAGCTCTACAAGAATTATCTAACACTGCTAATTCGTCATCCCGATTCCGCTCTGGCCACGAAATGCTATCGGAATATGAAGGCTTTGACTTGCTTTTTAACCGATGAAAGAAGACGATAGATCTAGTTTGTTTTTCTAGATTTATTTCTAAATGGATATTGGGGCTGAAAACGCAGAATAATACAAATTTCAGCCATTTTGTAACAGACTCACGAGGTCTACAACTCAAAGAGATATTAGTATTTATAATTACAATATACTACAAATCAACACAAGAGAGGTTAACTAAAAATTTGTCGTTTTAAAAAAGTCGTCTGAAGAGGCGCAACAAGTTGACGGCAGATCAGATAATCGACCCCCTAGCTCTGTTCACCTGTGGCCGACAAGGCCGACCACTGAATACTTAAAATTCAATTTTATAACATTTTTAACTGGTTTATAAATTCAAACACAAAACATTTATTTCGGACAATGTCCATAGAGTTAGGTCACAAAGGTCTCATAAACTATGTTGCGTTGGTATGCAAATAAATAATAACACATCTGTACTATTTAAAATTCTAGATTTCTATTGTAAATTAATTTTCTATGGAGGGTCATGATTTCAGGAAACATCTTAATAGCATGATGCAGGATCGTCTTTCGTTTTGTATGGGCGCGCGGCGTCATGCCAGTCTGGCGCCATCTATTGGGCATAATTTTCTTTGTCCTCGTATCATGCCGAAACGGCTAGACTCACGGAGTATATGGAGACGGCATTCAGCGCAGTTTGTTCTAGCACCGCTGTAGCCGACTTTTACACGCACACAATTATATTCGTATAAGAATAAGGTTTTACAACAAACAGAAGTGAGTTGACATTGGCTGAGCTAATGTGTGCGTATTACGTGGTCATACACTACTACGATCAATGTATCGAGAATTTTAGTCCTTATATGCATATCAGACAATGTCTTTATTTTTATTATAACTTAAATAGAAATAAAATAAAAGGCAAATGAGACTTTATGATTCAGTACGACAAAGCCTCGAATTGACAAGAAATTGATTTCTACTTCCGTTAATTCAGTAGTGCCACTTTTGATATTAACGCTGGCTAAATATCGCAAGGTTTTATGTTACAATTTTAAAACATTTAAAATTGAACCCTATCCTTGTAACACGGGGTCTAATTTTAACGACCCAGAAAATGTAATGTAAGCTCTGCCAGCGGTATGCGTCTAATGATTCTAAAGGTTAAGGGCGTGATCAAATCAAAATAGTCGATATCGATAAAATAATAATATGTATAGGCTTATAATATGTATAATGCATGTTGAAAATATTTATTTTGTATGGTCGTAAACGTCGTAAATTAAATTATCAGACCTTTTAATTTCTGGCGACGAAATCAAATGGAAGCGTCCATCTCAATCTTCCTATCGTTCAGAATGTTTACTTTACATGTAGTGATATATGAATAATAAAAACATCACCTTACAACATTTGGAACAGGTAGTAGGTAAATTATAAAAGGAGTAGATTTATTTATTTCATCATATAAAATGTAAACAAAATAATTAAGGGACAATCGTACACAACTCGACCTGGCCTTATACTAACCAATAATAGTAGACGACGATATAAACAATATATATAGATAACATCCATGACCCAGGAACAAATATTCGAGTTCATCACACAAATATTTGCCCTTGCCGAGATTCGAACCCAGGACCGCCGGCTCAGTAGGCAGGTGCATTAAAACTGCGCCAACCTCGTCGTCAACTGACTAGCACGTATGTATTACCTACATTGTGGATTAGCGAAACAATAATACTATTTTAATCTAATGATTTTGTCACCCACTGCTATTGATTTCGCTGTAATAAAATTACTTGTCTGAATTAAAAAAAAACCGGCCAGGTGCGATTCTGACTCACGCACCGAGGGTTCCGTACAAACTTTCACTTATCCCATCTTAATTGGCCTGGTTGAGTTAAGTTTGTATCTGAAATGTATGGCGCCGCATACAAACGAGGTGCAAATACTTATAAAAATAATGTAATAATTAATGTAATTTAATCTGCAAATTCTGAGTTTTAGTAATTATTTTTGACATTAGTAACAAATTGAAATATGTAACAATTAAGTATTTGAATATTGTTTTATTTTGTTTGCATGCCTATTTGTTAGAACATAAGCAACACTGTATATACCTGTATTACCTAATTTATTACTATGTTCTTGCAATAAACGAATTTGAATTTGAATCAAACTTAACGCAACCAAGTTCTCCAAATATGATTTATAGTACGGCTCTTCCCAGGTGAATTTTTAGCTTCGAGCCCTAATCTTTCAAACAAAGGCCATTGTCTCTATTACCGCAAAGCCGCTAGCTACTGCGTTAGCACGAGCCACTACAACATTCATATGAAAAACAAACGGTATCGTCATAGTATTAAGGTTTTCAGATTTTTATAAGTATTTGTAGTACTTGCCAAATTTCATAGTTCTAGGTCATCGGGAAGTACTCTATCACTTTGATTCCCTTGAGTGACGAAATGTGCGTTTTTGGCGACATAAACGGCTGTACCTTTTTTTCACGTTAACGTAGAAGCTTGATTTTTTTTTCACAGCTTTAAGGGACCCTAGACCTGAGTATATATACATATAGTGTTAATTTCAACTCGATACCTCCACGCGTTCTCGAGATAAAGGGTCTTGACAGACAGACAGACAGACGGACGGACGGAAAACAAAGTGATCCCATAAGATTTCCGTTTTTTCCGATAGAGGTATGGAACCCTAAAAAACAAGGTGATAAAGTGTAAATTATATAATTAAAATGGACAAGTTAGTATGAAACACGAGCGGCTCACATTAAAACCTCCATACAGAATATCGACAATTTATGGTTTAGACTTGTTCCCCCGCACTAAATTGTCAGACGGACGTATACATTGCGTGCTCCTAAAGATGTTGCGTGAATAGTTGCCATGTCAAGCTAGTAATGTATAATTGTCATATTGCACTGCAATATTTTACGAAATATTACAAAATACTGAATTTTATTACTTTCCAGTGAAATTAAACGGTATCAGGTATCTTTTTGAGTATGCAGATCTCGCCTGTGACGATTATAATGCCACAATTCGGCATATTTCTAATTTTTTTGCACATAATTACTCAAGCACGTTCGTACGGTAACTAAGTTACTGTTGACATCACGTTGACATATCTTTGGGTATTTGGGCCTAAGCTCGGTTACGCGTGCCCCGCCCAATACCCAGTCTATAGTATTCTTATGGTCTGTGGCTAGACTTAACCAATTGCGGTACAGGGTTAGCTGGACACTCAAACATGGTTATCAGATACTTTTTACTCAAATACGGGGAACAAATTACGCGTTCGAAGTTTCGTACGCTTGTAGAATATAAAATTAGGTACTTAAAAATACCATAGACGATACTAGGGGGCCTATGATGGTTGCTTTTATCCCGCGATAAATAAGTGACAAAGCATCCGTCACGTTTTGACAAGACGCGAGTGTGGGTGACAGATGCTTTGTCGCTTATTTATCACGCGATAAACGCAACCATCATAGGCCCCCTGGAGAGCCTATGTATAGGGAATTCCAGTGTGTTCACAGTGTGCAAGTAGGAATCCCATACAAGCTGTAAGCGAGCAAGCTTTGAGTGTTGGAGCTGTCACGCACGCGATGTAATGAGGGACGCGGTTCGATTGCCGATTATTGCTGCGAAATTGTCTAATAAAAGGTAACTAATCGCTCTAATTCAGACGCTATTGGGAATAATTATAAAAACGGTTTAAACTCACGTAAAAATTTTCAGGAACGGCCCGACATGTTTCGAACTCATATGGAGCTCTTCATCAGGGGCAGCTGTCCGTGCTGCTACGCGGCCCACGCCACGCCACGTCACGCGGCGTGAGCTTAAACCATTTTTATAATTATTAAAGATGTCTCACGATAGTGTTAATAATATTATTGCTTTTAGGAACATCCGGTATTACAATACAAGTACTCTACATTGCACACCTCACAAAATAAACAGGACATATATAATTAAAAAAATTACAACAAGAGGTAAGGATGTCTCATCGTTAGTGAACGATCTCTTCCAGACACCCTTAGGGTAGTGGAGACAATGCCATCTTTTATATAAATGGTATTAGTTTGCGCCTGTAATGACAGGCTGGCACTACTCAAAGACAGTGACCGATAATGACTGAGCGAGAATGGTTATGGCGAGAAATTAACCTTCAAGATTACGATTAACTAGCAAAATAATTGGTTACCAATTCATGGGAATAATATACTATTTTTCGTATGTTTTACGTAATCGTTTGATTACGGTGAGAAAGAAGAGGGTTTTGTCATTTTTTGCACGATTGATCAACCTATACCTATAGATATATAGGTCTCAGATTCTATATCACTCGTAGGTTTAGGCCTCACATGTTTTGTTATTCAAAATAGACCATAAGTGCTGAAACTAATATTTTACAATCTCATAAAACCCGGCACAAAAGAGGGCGACTAAAAAGCCATCGTTAAAAGAGTCGTCTGAAGTGGCGCAACAAGTCGACGGCGGATCAGATAATCGACCCCCTCGTTCCGGTCACCTGTAGCTGACCGCTGAATACTTACATAAGTAATATATATATACTCGTAAGAATCTTTATTCTTCCTTGCGGTTAATACAGAAAATTGCAATGAAATATCGTCATAGCGTGCACAGGCTTCGAAGTATCAAGTTACGGGCGGACCAACTCGAGAGAACTGCAAAGGAATTACATACAAATTTGAATTCCTAAACCGGGTAGTAATTTTTTTAGACATGGCGTCTGTGTTCGTGAACAGGCTAAACAGCTGAATTAACTATATTTTTTTCATTGCATAAGTATATTTCAGAAAAGCACACATACCTAGGTGTGAAAACGGCTTTAACTTTGTTTTGTGTTACTTGCCATCCTTTTATGCTCATATTTTTGATGAAGTTACACAGAAAAGTGAACCTCAGTTAGACATTGAGGGTCCCTCTGTATAAACGAGAACATGCTATTGCTAACACTGTACGTATATAAGAAGATCTAGTATTAGATCGAAAACTGAACAAAGGAACAGACAAGAATGTTATACGTTTTTGTAGTCGTCGAGGGTTCCGAGTAGGCTAGCGACCTTCATGAAGCAAGAATTTTGGCCGTAAGGTTATGAGTAACCTACATATAGATTCAATATGTACGACCTATGTTAAAATTACAACTCTAATCGTGTATCAAACATGCATAATTAGATTGTGAACTTGCAAAGACCACGACACATCTATTTGCCAAAGTCCGAGTAGGCTAGCGACCTTCATGAAGCAAGAATTTTGGCCGAAAGGTTATGAGTAACCTACATGTAGATTCAATATGTACCTATGTTAAAATTACAACTCTAATCATGTATCAAACATGCATAATTAGACTGTGAACTTGCAAAGACCACGACACATCTATTTGCCAAAGTCCGAGTAGGCTAGCGACCTTCATGAAGCAAGAATTTTGGCCGAAAGGTTATGAGTAACCTACATATAGATTCAATATGTACCTATGGTAAAATTACAACTCTAATCATGTATCAAACATGCATAATTAGATTGTGAACTTGCAAAGACCACGACACATCTATTTGCCAAAGTCTGGCAATTAAGGTCTCACGTCACGCAAATTGAGATGAAGTGCCCGGGCCGTTTCCACCGCTTAAGTAATAACCCTTCGTAATATTATTCGGAACTTGCCCGGACAATAGGGGAACATCTGTGGAAAATTATTTACATATCGATCGATAATAATACCGGCAGTAATACGCCCCAAGGCGGCTATTAATTTTACACACAACCACTTTTTTATATTATGTCAATCGTTATTTGTTTTTATTGGTATCTAATGTCTATGTATGTATATGGGACTAAATACATTTACAGCACTCTTTGTAGCCAAAAACGACTGTTAAAGATCGATATTCTTACGGAGCGCTGAAAATGGCGAGCGTGCCGTGACGTCATCATCCCTATAAGGTAACAATATAATTTGTATAGAAAAAATAACTAAATTCCCAATATGACAGTAAAAAGTGCATTTCAGTACTTTAGGACTGAAAATTTACATTTGAAGTCACATAGTTCAAAAAAGTATTTTTCACTTCTCCTGCTCAAAAAGTACGTCGTTTTAAGTTCGCAAAGCGGGGCTAAAATAGTACATTTAGCCCCTAGGGTTTAAAAGGAAACCATATAATCCCATACAAATTTCTATGGCACGGAAAAAAAATCTTGTTACCGGCCAGCTACATACTATTTACAAATAAAATAAATCAACATGCAACCTGATCAGATCGACCCAATTAAAAAAATAAACTAAAAAGTTTTTATTTACAATGTACCGGAATATTAACTGAAATTTTATTTTAGCACGTTTTATAATCAACGAAAAGAAATTTAATCTCAAACATTTCATCTTGGCTAAGAATATTAATGATAAAAAAAAATATTTCAGTCGTTTTTTTTTTCAGTCGAAGTGAAAAGCAGAGTGTTTAACACGGGGCTACAAGCCATTATGACACTCAGATATATTTGGGCTCGCTCACTTCGTTCGCTCGTCCAAATAATTACCTCGTGTCATATAATGGCTTGTTTTAGCCCCTTGTCAAACAATCTACTATTTATTATTTTATTCTTTATTTCATGAAATATTGAGCGTTTTGTACCTATGTAATATGTATAATTACATTAATTACACCTCTACCGATAGTGACAATGACAGTACATTATTTGATATCATATCTAATGCCATTCACAGATCTGTAATATCTTACTATTATTTAATGTAAGGTACTATCTGGAATTCTAGAAGCGAACTTTAGTATGCCAACAAACTGGTACTCGTATAGACAGAAATTAAACTGCAGAATTAAAAACGGGGTTTTTAAACTAAAGCTAATGCAGTTAGAGTAATTGAATCTTCTCATTCGGCTAACCGCCTCCGCATGTGAGCCACAGTTGGCCCGAGTCCAACCAAACTCAATGAGTTAATATTCGAGGTCACTTTCCGAACTGTAGGTCATGTACGATTTACCGATGAAGCCTCAACCGCCGATTTCGCCGAGAGTTGAACTTAATAATTATAAAAACAGTTTAAACTCACGTAAAAATTGACAGGAACGGCCCGCATGCAGATGGGGCAACTATCCGTGCTGCTACGAGACTCGCGGCCCACCGATAGCAGCACGGATAGTTGCCCCGGATGCAGAGTTCTAGTTTTTATAATTATTAAAGATGTCTCACGATATAATATTATATCGTTGAACTTAACTGACCCAGCAAAGTGAGCGCGTCTCAGTTTCAGCGTGGCTAATTTTTTTTCGTATGTCCGGATGTCCAGTTGTCCAGATTTCCGGCTTTTCTCGCCTACAAGTCGTATTTCTACAGATATTATATATATTATTTAATCGATTATGTTTTAAAAAAATTTCAAAATGTCTTTGTAAATAATCTACGGATGGAATATTTTTACATAACTAAAAGAGAAGCATAAAAAATTATTAAGTCTTTTTTTCTTTCTCGCGCACACTAAGGGTGCGGTCGCCTTCTAGTCTTTGTCAGGAGTGAAACAGGGACTAAACCAACTTACACGCCCTGCACTAAAAATGGCGCAGTATAATATTTTTTTTAAATACCGTTAATATTGATTCAGTAGCAGTCAACGTGTCGATGAACAAAGCTTGAAGCATATTCGCTTTAATTTACGACATATTTTATTCAGCACGCCGGCACCACACACTCCTGCCGCTTAACCGGCTCAATGTTAAATAACTGAATATTTTTACATGAATTTGTGTTCGCGGAAAACCCATCAGCCGTAGAGGGAATGCGTAATTTTGAGCAAACTTGTTGAGTTCATGTCATCGTCAGTGCAGATGAGTGCAGTGATGATATACTTACAAATAGCCAACATTGGCTACATACGCGTATATCGGCTATATGTGAAGTGTACGCTGGAGGCTAGGTTAGTTCATACGTCCAGTCAACCAATTTGATTCCTAGGTCACTATACTCGTAGATCCTTGTCAGAATGACAATGATATGAGATCTCAAGCGGCTTTCATATTGGCGTTCACTGTGACAAGGTACGAAATGGCCTAGGAATCAAATTGGTTGACTTTACTTACACGCTTTCAAAATGTAAACGCTAGATAGTGTCAGTACTTTTGAAATGAGTGAATGACCAACTTCAGTCATCATTTACTCCAGATAAACATTCGGTTCAACCACGAGTATAAATATCATCCAAAGGTCCACTGCAAAGGCCTACCAGCTACCGGCTAGGTAGGTTATGTGGGAAAGGCATACTGTTCTGATGATAGAGTGCCACAAACAACCAAATAATCAAAGGCTTGGTACAAATGAAGATCCAAAATATAATAATAACAAAATATATTTAGTATTTTCCTTGGAATACGGGTGAAACCGGGAATAAAAGTAGTACATACCGCCTGTTAGCTACCGGTATTAAAATTATTGTTTTTGTCTTTAATTTGGAAACTTTTTTGGTTTGCAATAAAGCATTTTGTATCGTATTGTATATATGTAACTCAATAAAAGTGTATTTTATATTTCAAACAATAAGTGCAATAAGTAGTATATTACTCAACCTCATGAGTGTTTTATATTTCAAACACGTCGTTCCAACTATTAGCAGCTCCCCGCTTGACCTACATCTGCCCGGTACAAGGCACAGATTAAAAAAATAACTTATGTAAGAGGCCGACCACACTTCCCCATTTAAGATTTACAGCTCTATCTAGCATATCGACGGAATTACGTATTTTTACACTTTCGGGATTTAAGCTTTAATTCCTGTTTTGTACTGTACACTTTTCGACATACGTTCATGAGAGGGCTAGTGGGTGAAGACTGGGGACCCGTAGAATTTATGGGCGACCCATTTCTAACTAACACCGAGTATATGGAAAGAGTGCATCCGCGGCTGAGATTCTTTACCGTAGGTATATCATCTCAACGCCATTTTGGTAATGGAGAATAAGTTGGTAACGATAAGAAGATATGTATCATATTGTAGTTTTTTTTTTTATATCCTAGGGGAGTGTTCGACTGCTGGGCAAAAGCCTCTCCCTCAGATTTCCTCAGGTTCCTGTTTGATGTTCGTTGTATTCCATCGATGAGAGGAAGTCATCCACGTGAAAAAAAATCATAAGCACCTTTATTTACTTCACCGTGGTAAAAATTATCGTAGGTATACTAAACTTAACCATACACACCCTTAAATGATGAAGTTTTATGCCTAGCTACTCATACTAATGTACCAAAATTATTGAGATAATTCGTCAAAAAATACCTACGTCGGTACATAAGTAAGTATAAAGTAATTTTATGTACTTACGGAAACAAGAAAATCCGATTCAGTAACCTCTCAATCTTTCTTCAAAGCCTATGCATGTAAAGAGTTTATATGGTTACATCTATATACCTATAAAGTATACCTTTATACAATACTTGTAAGTTTCTATAGACTACTAAAATTGTAAGCCTTCCAATGGATTAGCCGTAGTTCGCTAAAGAACCCGAAAACACACTATTCGCACCATTTACCGCCACATAAACACTACTACTACTACTACTACTGCTATACCGGTAATACTATACACTGTACACGTATCGGACTGCAGATGCATTGCGTTAAAAGCGGTATGTGTCTGCCGGGACGCGGTACAAAGACCCTCTTTACAGATACCCTACATTTGTCCGCGTTGAGTTGCGGAGAGAATGCCATGGAGACTCGCCGCGGAATTGAATATGAGTCTAGGTATTTATGTGTTACTGTGTTTATTATTTGAGTCGTTTTCAAAACACATATATAGTAGTAAATAAAGGCTTAAAAATGAAACTACGATTGCATCCTTTGTGTTACGAATTTTCGTTACAAACAGGAATAAATTAAGTTTTGTTTTAATTATAGCTCAACACATTCAACACCGAGAGCCCGCCCCGTGGGCACTGTGCTCGTAGCGAGTTTTCGCTACATACGCATTTCCCCATGTTATCGGCTACGCGCGTAGCGCTACGAAATCCTCGGTTACGGAAGAGTTGCCTCAGCACATGTATTTTGAATTGTTGTATCGATGTCTTGGACACATTATTATTCAAAACGAAGTCACAAGCACAATTCTGCACATACTTTAAAGCAACCAAATGATACATTCATGTTTATCTTCATAGATCTAGTTACTTATCGTCAATCGCCGGTCAGTTTGAGAATATAAAAAAATCTAACGTTTCTAGCATAGGTATATATTTTTACTCACAACTGTTGAAATTCTCGACCGCCCCGAAAGTTTTTTACACGTTATTCATCACCGTGTCATTCTTAACAAAATAAACCTCCCAAATTATGCTACCACAAAAGAAACAGGTTCACCAAACGTCTTTTAAAAAGGCCTAAACGAATTTCCAGAAAAATGCAAATCACAATGTACTCTTATCCGGGGCGGAAGAAATGGATAATGCCGCTCCATTAGAACGTCCTTACTTTCTCAACCTCATATTTCTGTTCAGAGAGAAGTTGGAATGTTAACTTTATCCCTTAGTAGTTTGGTTGCTTCAGTAAGTTTAGATAGGAGATCTTGGAAGGTAGTAGTCGGGGATAGCGTCGTGCAATTTGTTGCAGTGTCAAACACAACGCCTCTTTATGTGGGTCGGGCAAGATTTGCGACTGTCTTATTTTGCAGATTCCTAGAGCTAACGCGTGAAATAGAATTCGGGCGTGCCTATTTTCTAGTCTAGATGTAAGTACGAATTGCGCAGATTTTGTTTCAACGCTGTGTGAATGTTATTTCAAACCATGACATGTATTTTATTTTCCTGAAGACGCTGGCAGCATTTCCTCGCTGTATAGCAACGCTAATGCGTTGAGCGAGGAAGCTGCCAGCTCTTCGGTCCCCCGTGATGTGAACCAGTCTTTTTGAAATCTGCTTAAAAAGTTGATGAGCACTGGGCCCCCACGGACCAAGGGTCTCAACCCCCTTTTATAGGTAACACTTTATTGTACACAAAAACAGTCAAAACTACACATTTATAACAAATAACACAGGTTTTCCGAGCGTCAACTATAAATTAAAATTAAATATAAATGTACGGGGTGGCTTATCTTCGACTGAGTTGCTTTGAACCGGGCGAGCTCAGTAACACAATAAAATAAAATAACGCATTATTGGACAAGAAAATTTGTTTACAAGAGAAGTACATTAATTTGAATAACAGACAGAAAGTTCTCTCTGTTCATTTCCGGAGTACAATATTTGATTAGTTGTTTGTGTAAAATTATCGTGGGGTGTGGCAACGCGGCCTACCGGTATCGACGTTCGCGCGACGTTTTTACCTCTACAAATTCAAACCCGAAAATACTACAGCGGAGAGTTGTACATTAACATGACCATACCCATTTTTGGTGCACGAATCATTAAGCACTAGACTGACAGTAGGCATAAAATTATTGTTGCACCTAAAACTCCGGAATATGAACATAACTAAACTGAGATGTCTCAACAGTTTCTCTGCCTTATCAGCCCAACTTTATTGCTACAAACTTAAATGCCGAGGTATTACAAAATTTCGCCGACCAGCCTTTTCCGAGCGTCAACTTTAAATTGAAAGAAAACTTCACGCCGTAGAACGTGACTATGATGCATAATATATTTTCACATCCTCGATAAGTCGACTGCCAGTATAAACGTAAAGGAGGGCTTATCTTTGACTGAGTTGCTTTGAAGCTGCTTGAGCTCATATTTCCTTTTATCACCTTTTATGAAGTAAGATGGAGTGCTGGCTAGATTGGCTCATTATTTATACTATAATACACTTTTAAAATTGTATTGAAAATCTGTTTCCTATGAAGATGGTCACAGAAAAATCTTAATAGTGCGACGCAAATTGACGTTTTTTTTGTACGTGAGGCGCCGTCATACAACGGCATCTGTTGGAAAAAAATATTTCTGAGCTTCATCATCACCGATTACGACAGGCTGCAAACGCGCGCCGTTTTGTCTGAACAAAAAATGAAAGCGGAGCCGAGCAACTTGGTGCGCGCTATCCCGTTGCCATTGGTAGCTCTGTTTAACCTAAGTCATAAAAATTGGTAATATCTTTGAAAGTATAAGGCGTGATATTATGAACATAGTACCCACGTTCACGCATAAGATTGGCTATTGTAGTCATATGAGCACAAGATAGGGCTAATCACCAGAGCCCCTAAACACCGGCGTAGTACCTAGCAGTCACCGTAGTCGAAATCGTCAAGGGAGTATATACAGGGTGATCAATCCAAATAGGTAAGTAAGGAAAAGTCACACACAAACTAGAAGAGATAGGTAAATCTGTACTTAGAAAGTTTAGAAACCATGGAGTCAATTTTAGATTGAATAAAAGCTGCATATTTTTTTTATCAATCTCATACATAATTTCATACATAACCCGGTCAAAACCGCTGTAAAGAACGTTACAATACGACATGCGTTTACTTACAGATTTTCTAACAGGTTCGATGCCCAGTTATGTATGAGATTTATAAAAAAAAACTATTAAATCTAAAACCGACGTGATTGTTCCTAAGAACAGATTTCCCTATCTCTTATAGATTTCGTTTTCTCCCTACTGACCCATTTGGATTGATCACCCGGTATATATACCTAGTACCCAAGTGTGAGACTTGCACTAAATGCGCGTCACAACCCGCTTTGAGGCGGCGACTAATTGCATCCAGGAATAGGGGGATGCTGCGGATGTTAATGACATGCGCTAGTTAATGACGGAGATCTGCAAAAGGGATGACGACAGATGTTAAATTCTACATACATGAATATCAGACAAAATAAATAAATATCAGACAACCTCACACAAATCGATTTAGTCCCAAATTAAGCTCAAGAAGGCTTGTGTTATGGGTACTAGACGACGATATATATACTTATATAGATACATATATACTTAAATACATAGAACAACCATGCCCCAAGCACAGATATTCGAGTTCATCACACAAATATTTGCCCTGGCCGGGATTCGAACCCGGGACCGCCGGCTCAGTAGGCAGGTGTCTACAAACCGGGCCAAACGCGTCGTCGTAAGTGATGAGAAGACAAAGATTTTTTTACCAACAGATGGTACCTACTGTATGGCCGGTACCTCGCATCATGCAAATCCTTTATCGCAGTAAATATAATTTTTCCTGCAATATACCTATGGTCTCCATAGAAAACCAATAATAAAAAAAAATATTATAATAATATAGAAGTCCCGCAACAGGTTAACCTTAGATTTCTCGTTGCTGAATAAAGATAATCTCACAGTGACATCGTGTTGAAAAGAATCGGCCCCAGTTTTAATTCATTCATACACTTAGCGGAATACCAATTGGCCAACATTCAGCATCACGTCCGAAAGATCTATTACGAGAAACACCGCTATCCCGTTTCCTCACTCATATCATTGTATAAGAGAGAAAGAAGCATGACGATGTTTTAAATAATGAGCTTACCGGTCTCGTTAAGAACTGACAAGTTTGGAATCTTTAATTGATAGGTATAGATTATACATAGAATGGAGAAGTTTAAAAACTACTGAAATATTTGCTTAGCTTCTTTGTAAGAATAATAATATGAGAAAATGGTGTTTATAAGTCCTCACCATTTACAAAAAAAAAAGATGGCGAATTTATGTCACTCAAACCGACGTAGTTACGTGATACTTTTATTTGCTAGGTACTTGTAAATAAAGTTATTAGATATTTTTAAAATGCAACGTTTCAAAGTAATGTCATATAATTTTAAGACGTATTTTTATCGTCTGTTTAAAAATAAAATCAATTATTCTTGACCAAAGCTTTGCTAGTCTCGCACAAAGTATAGGTTATAATTTTTCGGTATGCAAAGCGCAGTAATCCATAGGCTTAGATATACATGCCCCGTATACGCTGTCTGGCTGTTTTAATTTCGATATAGGCATGTGAAATGTACCGAGAAACTGCTTCATTTAATTCGTTCGATAAGGCACGAGTCTGATAGTATCGGGACATCAACACTTCCTTCCTCACACGCCGTAGAATGGATGATTTGCGTTCAACTCGCTTGCTGATGACGCCCATGATTCTTGATGGGTACCTGAACGGTAGAAACGTTTTTATTGGCAGTCGATGGCAGCAAGCCGAGTAATGCCTGTTTTTAGGGTTCCGTATGGGTAAAAAACCGCCAGAGTCCGCAACTGCAGAGCAAATGAACTGTCAAACCATACAAACCGACTCACTTTGGTTTGACAGTTCATTTGCGTGGAAGAGTTAGCGTTGTTTGACCTTACCGTCTGTCACCAGGCTGTATCTCATAAACCGTGATAGTTAGACAATTGAAATTTTCACAGATGTATTTCTGTTGCCGCTATAACAACAATTAGATACTAAAAATCAGAATCAAATAAATATTTAAGGGGGCTCCCATAACACAAACGTGATCGGTTACGTTAACTTTGCACCTCTATTGTATCCGGTGCCATACATACCAGGTGCAATCCCGGCAAGTTAAGATGGGATAAGTATTTGTATAGAACCCTTCGGTGCGCGAGTCAGACTCTCAGACTTGGCCGGTTTTTTATGATTATTTTAAATCTGCAACCAAGGAGTTTGATACACGTACCTTGTTCAGACTTAAAACCAATAAAAAAAAGTTTTAAAAGGTATGAAATTCAGGTGTAGGTATAATAGGTTTTAGATCTAAGGTGAGTGTAGACTCATTGATCGAACACTGGTAGCAATGTTCGATCAATTAAAGCCAGTAGTTAGCGACAGTCAATAATATTACACTAATATACCTTTATTTTTATTATAATAACTGATCTGCTACTGGTGCATAAAAGATTTTTAATTTTCACTATTCTTACTCATTTGGTAGCAGGATTTTCCCAGGGCGTTTTATCGCAATTTCCGCGTAAGATTCGTTTTTGAAGGATTACCTACTTGTGTGCGCGCGTTTATAGCCACTGATAATGATGCACACCACGTAGGTCGGTCACGTCACCATGTCTCACGACTAATTGCGTAAATATTTACAAAAACAATCAATGAAATACAATTCACAGGCGGCTTTTAAGGACTCGGAAGAGAGAACCTTGTGTAGTGATTTATGCTGTGCAAGTAACACCTACGCCCACGCTTTAGCCCATAGATTCCACTCCACTGATGACAGCGAAAAATTGAGTTACTTTCTTTACAAAAATATAGGTATTACCTACACTACAGAAAGATTAAACGATTTAGGTTCGAAGTGGTAAGCTGCATTTGAATAAGGCTAAGGCAACCTAACTTATATATAAAATTATGTATTTGACTGTAACTCTTGTAAAATTGCTCCCTTTTGCAACTAAGTACATTTTGCAACACAATTTGTACCTCGGAGAGTTTTAAATCTTATTTACAAATTCATTCACTTATTCACTTAAGCCCGTTTCACTGAGGAGATTAAGCCTGAAGCCAAGTGATTATGTAAAACCTGTGACACCAGAAAAAGATTTCAAAGAGGCTGTAATTCTCGTCTCTGATGCTCCTCGGGGGTGATATGTGTTTGCCGATTTTTGTCTACGTGTATGTTCCATTTGTGGCACTGCATGCTGAAGGTAAATTTTTGTGTATCATTGTGTGTTCTGGACCGGAATTCGGCGAGGCTTTGCAATTTCTCCAATTATGTACTTATGCTGGTTACATACGTAGCGGTTTTTAATAACATTCATCTTAATAAGAATAAATAATGGTTCCTTCGAATAGACCATATCGCTAAATTAGACATGATGGAAAGATCTCGAACATATGTCATTAGAAATTTCAAATGTTAGTCCAGATTTAATCGCATTAATAACATTGCTAAGAACTTATAAAACGGAACCCAAACAATCCCTCCTAAGCGAAATCTGTCGATAAAAGCCCTTTTAAGTTTACAAACCGGCCAATTTAAATCAGTAGTTAACAGCTACAGATTCAATACAATTAGAGTGATTAAAGAACCGTCTCGAGGAGGAGATAAACCCGGGATGTACAAACATCGTTAGACCGCTCGAGAGTAGGTATTGGCGCCGATGGATTGGCGGAGTATGGACTAAGCCGAGGAGATAAATCACTCGAGAAGTGTTTTACTGTTTGTGTTGATGATATGTTTACTCAGTGGCTACAATCGGTTCAGTCAGTTCGTTAATGTGTAGACAGTTGTATGATATGATATTATAGACCGAAGACACATATAATACACATACGTGTCATAACCCTCTTCTTTGCATCGCCGTAACAAGATATAAAGTATCTTAGCCTAACTTAACTATCCTTGGATATTTACATGATAATGTATTAAGGAAGACTTTCCTTTGCAACAGATAGTAGGCACGTACCGCGTTTCTTATTTGAGCCGTTTAATTACCTACCAGGTACCTAATTTATTTAATAAATTATGCCCCTAACTTTGTTAAAAATACTCTATTATTCAGCCATCCCTCGTTCTAACTAGACCTTTCTACTTTCAAACTTCAAACAAAGCCGCAATACTGTATCGAAAAAGTTATTGGGCCGATAGAAATCATAAACACTTTGAAGCCTTTAGCTAAACTAGTAAAAAGTCAATAAACCGGCAGTCCGAGGCGTCCGCATCGCGTGACCGCGCCACATAAACAACGCGGCAACGCGCAACGCCGCGCGGCAACCCTCAACCATTATTGACCTCTTACCGCGCTATAAACCTTCTATTGTCCCAAGCTCCAAATATATCCCACGACTCAAAAACAAAACGGATATTGCTTCATTTGTTTTCATTTGAAACTGCCGTGTTCCAAAAGCATACTATAAAATTGCCGTCTCTTCCACTCTTTTATGTTTACGGAAGGGTGAAAGTGACGAGAATGTAGCTTTCTAAATTTGTTGTACTAAACCGCAGTGACAGCGGGCTCATTATGCGCAGTTTATTTTGCTAACGATAGCTTCATTAACGAAACGGGAAGTGGCCCCACGTTGGGCGCCACTTTATCGATACGGCGGAATCAAACTGACGTCTCGAATAAAAACCCGTTGTAAAACAGACCGTGTTTCAGCATTTTGTAAAATTAGGTGCTCGCAACAAAAACTCCGATCCAGGTCGGCCATTGTTTACCCTGGCATTGTTGAACGATTCTACAGAGCTATCCAATGCTGCGTGCTTTTCATTAAAATGTATCGGCAAAAACAACCACGCTTTAAGAAAATGTTTTTCATTTTCGTTGTGAATTTCGCTTCAAAATTGATTACACCTGGAGAACGAGTGTGAGTCACTTAACATGTTTGCTGTGAGTGTGTTCTGTGGGCGATGCCGATGAGGCTTGTGTCGTGTAGCCTGTAGATTGTAAGTTAGCCTGTGTAACACGACATGCATATTTCATACGCTGCAGCTGAACCAACGCGGATGTAGAGCTCACACATGTGGCATTGACTTTTAACTTAAATGAGTCAAGGTCGCAATAGAAAACTACAACGCATGGCTGTTTTATTATCCCGAGAGAGTTGATTCAATCTTTTGTTCATCATCATCATCATCATTTCAGCCATAGGACGTCCACTGCTGGACACAGGCCTCCTCAATTGACTTCCACATGGGCATCTTTTGTTACAACTACCTAATTTTTATTTATTTAAAAAAGCTTAACACTATCATGGCAGAATTTATAATTTTTCATAAAATATTTCTATTCAATAGGTTATAACTAGTTTTTGTATGTGTTTCTCATCCATGATTTTAAATACATATTTAATTTAAAATACCTAAATTGAATGTATATATTATTACTTGATTATTACACATCAACCTACTTAATTAATAGTGAATGGCGAACCGACCTAGTAAAAACCAAATTCTAATTCTCAGAACGATATTTCATAAATAACTGGGTTATATTTGTATGTTACCTATGTGGTTTGTTATTTAATCCGCTACATGTTGTACATGTTCAAGAATAAACACAAAATGCGGTTAATATACATGGAAAATATCGCAAAAGTTAATATCTAGTAATTGGAATTCCTTACTGGCTACCATCCACGCGTCCTCCGGGAAACGCAAGCCAATTTGTCTCTTGAATAACACCGAGCAGTTTAAAGCAAAAGAGCATCCTGTGGCAACCATGCATTTCACTATACAGTCCTAGTAGCAAGAATTACGGTTGAAATTGGAAAGAGCACGTATCTTCCGTGGGTGTTTTAGTCCCGAGGTCGAATAGCTTCAAACTAGCGTTTGCTTGTTTCGCTGACTGCTCGGGGGTTGCTGAAAATATTATTGTGCTTATCCTATTTCGCTGATTGGATTTTCTGTTTGTAATTAGGACTTAGCGTTCGGTCGATAGGTAGCACGGAAGCTGTAAAACTTGAGCCGGCGTAAAATAATACTTGGTCCTAGCTGGTCCCTTACGTTCACATTACCTACTGACAACCTTATCTACAAAAGCACTGTCGTGTCGTTGTTGTGGTACAAGTACACTTACCTACCTGGCGAAATCAAGTTAGGAAATACTCTGATTTATCAGTAAAACCTCTATTAAAACCGAATCATTGAATACTATTGCTTTAACCATAATATCGATCGTTCACATTTGTAATTAATATAGAAATGGGTAACTATTAGTGTGCCTCTGTATTAAATACTAGCCACCGATTCAGGAGGGGGCATATAACCGTTAAATTATCTGTGATCGACCAGAGGGGGTGCCTCAGTATAACTGGCAATCAGCCTATCGTATATCGGTGTGAGAAAACATACATCATCACGATTCGGAAATGCGGTCTGCATAATTTATTTTGCATAAACGAGGCTCCTCTGAGGATAATGCGCCATTAAGCTCCAGTGAATTCCGCGCGGTGGGAATCGGAATGCAAGTGCATTCTCATATCCTCTGCGAAACAGTTTGTATGAGAACCGACGCGTAAAAGTCGCAGAATCTGCGTGAGTGTTTTGACTCTATTTTAATTTAATTTGCATATGATAAGTCTTTCTTTAAGACGATCGACTGATGCCCAGTTATATAAAGGTGGACTAATGGTCCTTCTCCTCTGAGTCGATGTTATGTGAGCCAGCCCCCTGACCCATTCTCGAAATAGAAGGCTGGATCTGCTCTAGCGTAAGTTGAACATTTCTCTAAATACTAAAACACTACGCAATAACAACAACAGAAACCAATAGCACATCCAAATGTATACGCAAGTGTATACAGGGTGATTCAGGGGTCATGAGCAGGATTTATAGGGGTGATGCTGTGGATTGCACTGACACACCAGGCAGGTGCGGCCGGCTAGCCCCGCCCCCTGCTACTTACTGACCATCGGATGCAGCCATACTAGGCTTCCGGCTTCCCAATGATAAATAAAAAAAGGATTGCACTGAGGAATTGCGATTTTGGGGTTGGCCCCATAGTCAACTATGGGGCCAACCCCAAAATCAACAAAACAAAATCGCGGCTCAAAAGATAACCGTTCCATACATTTCGGATAGTTAGCGATCAATTAGCTAGCAATTAACTATAAAAAACACGATTTGGTGACTGATTCCATAGTGAAAGTTGCTCAGTGTGATCACCCCTATAACTCCTGCTCATGATTCAAAGATTCAGATTCAAATATTTTATTTGCTTTACGTATAGGTAAGTACATGCAAATACAGTTTTAGCATAATACAATAGTCAATTTAAAAATAGGTACCTATTAACAATTTTACAATGATATTTACATTATAATTACAAAAATACTTTCTATTTGTCCAGAGCATTAGCAAAAAATTCATCAATTGAGTAGGATGGTCTGTTAATAAAATAATCTTTAACTTTTTTATCAAAAGCTCTAAAGTTACTACATTCCTTTTATGTCATCCTGACATATGACTCCTGAATAACCCTGTAGGTATAGAGTTGAACATGAGGAAGGAGAATAGCTTCCTACTATAGGTAGAACTTTTGCAACTTTTGAACACATCGACTGAATTTTATTTTTTTATGACAATTTATTGTACTTATTTGTATTGTATCCACTTTATTGAATAAATTAAATGCTTTCGGTAGAACTTTTGCAGTGGAGCGAACTTATATTTTCTTAGGAGACACCGATGATTCTCATTTTAAGTTTCGTAACAATTATGTATCTGCAGTCAGAAATTACTTATTGATTTATTTACTTACAATTTGACATATTCCTACCACTATTATTCCATCACTTGGAACTTATAATGGTGACAATGGTGTCAAAATTGTTGTGACCTCGAATGTTCCTTAAAATCTACCAAATTATTATTTTGTCCTCGAAGATATACCGGGTGTTTCCCGTAATAGGAGCGATAAATTAAAACATAGATTCTTCGCTTGAAACTAAACAACATTTGTTAAGCAACTTCTGAAAATAACGTGTATCAAATGATATTTTGAAATGTCCGATATTAGTAGTGGAATGTCAATGTTGGACGACGTAGATTGAAAATACTATTTTATTTGTTTGAAATAATAAAATTCTGCAAACTGACTTTTTTTTAAAGTTGCTGAACAAATGTTGTTCAATTTGAAGAGTAGAATCTATGTTTTAATTTATCGCTCCTATTACAGGAAACACCTGGTATATATGTGACAAAACGTGAACATTTATTAAAGGTATCAATTTTACTGACCACTCAACTATATTGGGTTATTCAACTGAAAGCTAATGAAATTGGTATTCGATATCACGAATGCAGCAAAATCAAACAATAATTTTAATTTATTTAACACTATGCGGTATTTGGTTTTTGGGGTTGCGATAATACAAATTTGTAATTTTATTGCTTTCAAATGATACCTCGCGTTCTCAATTCGACGTTTGCCACTGACATTTATCCGAGTTCTCGACATTTCTACTTTGGATATGGGTGAATCAACTTTTTCTTGTTGTTATTTTGTCGCGATACAAAAGTGATGAAACTTCTTAGTAGTGTTGATAATACTGTGTGTTGTTGAATATTACTGGTATTGTCAGGAGATACTCTACCTACATAGACAACTTATAACTCAATGGAATGGCCTTATTGTTGCTAAGTTTTTGGTAAATATAAGCGCCGAAATTCGTAGTTTTAATGAGTGACCCATGAGACATCGCCATGGCAACAGAAAATAAATATTAACCCAGATTAGCGGTATTTGACAGTCACCGTATTTTTCTCATTGTTTTGAATTTATTCTAAGTAGGACCACGTAGAACTTCGAAGTGCTTGCAAGCACATAATATGACAATTTTCATGTGTCAACTTATCAATGTCACTTGATTGACTAGCAAGAATTGATACATATCTATCGTTGATTAGCCTTGGTCATTGGTGTGATATGGCTGATTCATAGCTCAAATAGCCATATATCAATGTCAACCGAATTATTCCTCTGAATTAATGTAATTTGCGTTCATTCAACTGCATTAATACGCACTGCCGTATAATTTGTAGTAATAAAATCGCGATCGTGACCATCCATCGCTGAATGGATAAAGTAAGTTACAACAGAGCGGAAGGTACTCCGGCGGAATAAATAATAGAGCAGCTGTGAAAACGATTTGATTTGGTTTTCTTTGTTCCGAAGAATGAATTATTCTTGGGCAGGTAAAAAACCAAGGGAGCGAACAAATGAATACAGCAAACTTGGACACTCCATTGTTTCGTTTTGTAAGGCTTTGAGAATTATGTCAGTATCTAACTTTGAGTGACCATATTTCTGCATTGTTTCGCTGAGCTTTGTTTAATTAAGAACTTCTTGGATCAAGCGTGATCTATAACTATTACAACGTTTTTAAAGTATGTCTACATTGAAAAGGCTTTACGAAAATCACGTGAAATGTCGATTATTTTATATTTTAGTTTCTTTTATATTTTTGGGAGTTTTTTTTTTATGTAGAGAAGATATTATATGGTCTCAAAATTGAGCCCTGTGGTACTCCAAGTTTTATCATCATCTTATTAGGAAGGGGTCCTTGCGGATACACTTCGACCCAATGGGATCTTTTGTGTAGTTACCCCCATCGCGCCTACTCAAAGGATTGTTCCACCACCTTCATATATCGGATGATGGAACCAGTTGGTAGTGCCTGGAATTCCTTCGGTTCTGGGTAACCAATACCGAATTCCTTCATTCTGAGTCTGGCGAGGGCATGACATCCACACAGTATGTGCTTCATTGTCTCTGCCTCCTCGCCACACATTCTACAATCTGTATTGTCAGACAGTCCCAACTTGGCCAATAGTCCTTTGACCCCAAAGTGACCAGTAAACACCCCCGTTATGATTCGGAGCTGTCTTTTGCTGTATTCCCATAATTTATTGGTCCAGCCTGATTCTATACATTCCATGAATAGCTTTGAGTGCCTCAAGCCTGCCATTTTCCTCCACTCTTGTTGGTGCTGGTTTTTGGCATAGTCTTTGATGGCTGTTGCTATGGTTCCCTGCGAGAGACCCACACATGGTTCAGGTCCTATGAAACTTGTCGCAGACCCTTTTCTAGCAAGTTCATCTGCAATTTCATTACCGATGAAGCCTTCATGCCCTGGGATCCATACCAGTTGCACCTTATTGTGCCTTCCAAGCTTGTTCAAAGCTAGGACGCCATTATACACAAGTCTAGAATCCACTTTAGGCGCACCCAGCGCTTTAAGTGCCGCTTGACTGTCACTGAGTGTGTAGATGTGCTTCCCTCTGGTAAGTCTATCTATGTTCTCCTGGGCACAGGCGATTATAGCGTATGTCTCCGCTTGGAAGACAGTCGCATAACCTCCCATACTTGTACTTGCATTGAAGTCTTTTGCATGAATGCCTGCTCCCGTACCTGATCCCATTTTTGATCCATCAGTGTACCAAATAATGTCCTCACCATCTGCTGTAGGTGGTTCGCGACCCTCGGCCCATTCCGCCCTCGTTGGAACTTGTACCTTGAAGTTCCTACTGAATACAAACTTAGGCTGCATTTTATCGCAGCTCATGGTTGTTATTCTGTCAAGAAAATTGTTACTTCCCATGTTAGTGTGCTTAGTCTTCGGCGTGCAGTAACTCCACAGGTCTCCAAGTTTTACAGTCACTCGTCTCATTTCAACAACTGACTTATTAATTTTTTAACAGACATATATATGACAAGGATTAGTGGTTCAAACGACAGTTCTTAGTGTTTTGGTTTGTGTATAAATGTATTAATGTCATATCCTCACATCACATCCAAAAACATTTTCGTATATAAACGTCCTGAAATAAAGCCTTTATAAAGCGTTTCATTAAATCAAAAACATAATACCTGCTTAACCTACCATTCTTAAAACAGGAATTGCCCCGATTTACGACCCGCTGTTAGCCCCAAAAGCCTCACGTTTAACAAATTGAGCTATGGAAATATTTTTAGAAGTGACCCGAGCGGTCTGAAATAGACTAAACCCGCTATTATCTCTTTAGGGCAGAAAAACCTCGGCTGTGACAGATTAACCGGCCGGGCGGAAAATGTAAATGGTAAATTAGTTTCCGAGCCGATAAGCTGGATAGGTATCAATAGGTATTCACGGTTCTGTACCATTAATGCTACAAATGTTATAATTGAATCAAACAGTCTTGCATATAACACTCGAAACCCAATAATTTGGTTAGAATAGCGAAACACTTTCCGCCTACTTTTCTTATCGGGTCAGCAAAAGAGTGGAAATCTCTTCCTGCTTACTTTTTCCCTGAAAAATATAACTTGGATCTCTTTAATTTGAGATTGAATAAGCATCTTCTAGGTAAGTAATGCTACATGTTAGGTTAGGTTAGTTTGGATATCATGAAGGAAAAAAGGTTTTTAGTATACAGAGTTCCCATGACCACCTTCAGGCTACATCATCAGATCACCTCAATGACCTAATAATATTGTCAACCGATTTAATAACTTTACGGACAGTTCAGCTCAATCAGAAACCGGGAAGTGGATGATTGTAACACGAAACATTTGATTACTTACAGACATCTATGTATCAGCCAAAATAAAGCGCAGTGCAGGGTGGCCCTCGACTAGGTGGATAGATGATCTGAGCTTCACAGGGTGTCGATGGATTCGATCGCACCTCGCACCTTGTGGCAAGCTAAAGGGCCGGCCTATGTTCAGCATTGGATGTTTGGGCTGATAGAAAACTTAATAAACGCTTATAAAATAGTCTTGTATAAATGTTAATATAAAAAATAAACCTAGATATTAAAAGGCTAGTTGACCCATTTTTTAAATATATATTTGAAATGGTTAATAATGATCTTACTGGATCTAAAAAAGTGTATAGTTTTTTTTGTAAGAGCTGTGAGAGCTAGAAAGCTAAATTTAATTAATCGAAAATAGAAATTTCATGAACATACAAAAACGCCGTCCGCCATTTTTTCCTTCAGCATAATATCTGTGGCGTGATGTAGAATACAGAGTAAATAAACAGAAGGGCTACTCCGATGTTCGAAATTCGGCCATCGTATAGTGCTATCCCACTCACTCAAATATACTTTGACAGGAGTTCGAGATTGTCTTCAGTTTTCTTTACGGGATCGGTGAGGTCAGTGCTATCGTGGGCGATAATGGCGGACAGCTTTTTAATTCATAATTTCATATTCTATTTTTTCAGACATCTACTTTTATGAACTGAAAAATATATATTTCGTTTCCCTATGATAAATACTATCCATACTAATATTATAAACGAAAGTGTGTCTGTCTGTCTGTCTGTTACCTCTTCACGCTTAAACCGCTGAACCGACTTAGATGAAATTTGGTATGGAGATAGTTTGAGACCCGGGAAAGGACATAGGATACTTATCATCCCGAATAAATTTAGTGTTCCCGTGGGATGAGCGGGTAACACCGCGGGGCACAGCTAGTACGAAATAAACATTAGTTTAATACAATTTTACAGATAGACAAGATGCCCATACAACTAAAATAACTAAACCAATGAAAATATCCAGTTAGCATTTGCAAGATTCATATTTCCAGAATTTTTATATTTCAAATCAAATTTATTGGAAGGCGAGTTACAAGTTATTACCAAAGATAAGTATTATCGAAAAGATGGGAGCTTCGCGCCATCTGGTGCCCTCAGAAGCAATCAATATCTCCCTTCTTTTATTAAAGCCGTTGTAATTAAATGAGTGTTTCAATTTAAAAAAATTAAACCACGACGCGATGATTTTGTTGATTTTTCTTTTAGATCTATAATAAAGGAGCTTAGTCGTTGTGTAAAGAATGGTATGGTATTATTAAAACAAATATTTTTTAACGGTATAGACTTATCATTTCATCGAAAGCATTTTCTGTAAAACCTTAAAATATTTTGGATTGTTATAAAACAAACCTAACCTAATCTAAGTAATATAACTATAGGATGACATTTAAAAAAATCTAATTAAATGTATGACTTCAGGGGAGAACATGGTCTATGAAATGAAAATTCGATGAAATGAAACAAGTGTCTGTAAAAGAGGGGATCTCGTTTTTAACTCAACCAAGATGAGCTCGGCACGTAACCGCGCTAATAGCACACGCACCAACGAACATGAATGTACTAGCTCCACCTTCCACTTTTGTTCGATCATAATCGGCACGCGATCGTTGCCAGTGGTAGCGGTGTGTACGCGTCGGTCAGTCGCGACGACACATCCCACGAGCTATTGTATCGCATTTTACCCAAACAAACAATAAACTACTGTGCGCAGATTGCTTTCGCGTAGATCAAGTGTCCGTGTTGTAGCTTTTTCTATTGTGTCTGAATAGAATAACTCGGGTGGTAAAAACCTAGCATTTACATACATATAAATAAATAGTCTAATAATAACCAAATAACACCAGATTAATTAAAACCAATTTAGTTAAGTAACAGTTTAATTAAACTTTAATATTTACAAGGGTTTTGTGCAAGTCTCTTAGCGCAAGTAATTTAATTCAGTGTAGCTGCAACAACAACCGAGTTAAATTAAACCAGCTAGGGTTTCTACATTTTACTTGTGATGCTCTGCAGCACAATTTTCATTATAGTCAACCCTAATAATTGTACTGTAACGTTTTGACTTTATTCAATTTAACGTTTTGTTTTTATAAGAGTTATATAATAGTATTTTGTGCAATCGTTGCACAATGAAGGTTCTTAAAGTCGAGTACTGCGTTTAGGTCACGAGGATTGCCGAGTGGCCTAAAGTGAGGTGAGAGATTTTAAGACCTAATTGTGTAACTATTGTATACAATACTATTTATACGAGCAAAACACAGGAAAACATTTTTTACTTTAATCGCCATTCCCCACTATGAATTTTTATTTTTGATGAAACCAACTAAAACTGACCTATAAAAAAAATATGATCGCGGTGGTCATGGCGGGTTCCTCGTGATTGGTTAAATTTTTTGACAAGTAATATCAACCAATCAGTGAGCTTTTTTTTAAATCAAATATGCTGATGTTCTCTTTTTGAAATTATTAGAGTTGAGTAGAGAGATGTCTTATGAATATTAAAGTTTTGTGGCGGATACCATAGGGTATAGAATTTTGTTACAGGATTAAAAAGTGCGTTATTGTGATTTTGTCCGTGAAATTATAATTGACAGATTAAAGTACGCGAGTGTAAAAATCTAAATTATGGTTTTTAGTGATTCTCCGAGCGTTCTAACCGCGCGGTTCTAGCGTCATTACTTTTACACGATTATTGCCGCAACGGAAGAGCCAGGCGTTTTAATTATGATCTAACTAGGATTGTACTCTGGAATGGCTTCGGGTTACATAAATATTTGACTTCCAACTATCATCTATTTTTACAATATTTGCAGGGATGGGAACACGGAGTATATGGAGACGGCATTCAGCGCAGTTTGTTCTAGCACCGCTGTAGCCGACTTTTACACGCACACAATTATATTCGTATAAGAATAAGGTTTTACAACAAACAGAAGTGAGTTGACATTGGCTGAGCTAATGTGTGCGTATTACGTGGTCATACACTACTACGATCAATGTATCGAGAATTTTAGTCCTTATATGCATATCAGACAATGTCTTTATTTTTATTATAACTTAAATAGAAATAAAATAAAAGGCAAATGAGACTTTATGATTCAGTACGACAAAGCCTCGAATTGACAAGAAATTGATTTCTACTTCCGTTAATTCAGTAGTGCCACTTTTGATATTAACGCTGGCTAAATATCGCAAGGTTTTATGTTACAATTTTAAAACATTTAAAATTGAACCCTATCCTTGTAACACGGGGTCTAATTTTAACGACCCAGAAAATGTAATGTAAGCTCTGCCAGCGGTATGCGTCTAATGATTCTAAAGGTTAAGGGCGTGATCAAATCAAAATAGTCGATATCGATAAAATAATAATATGTATAGGCTTATAATATGTATAATGCATGTTGAAAATATTTATTTTGTATGGTCGTAAACGTCGTAAATTAAATTATCAGACCTTTTAATTTCTGGCGACGAAATCAAATGGAAGCGTCCATCTCAATCTTCCTATCGTTCAGAATGTTTACTTTACATGTAGTGATATATGAATAATAAAAACATCACCTTACAACATTTGGAACAGGTAGTAGGTAAATTATAAAAGGAGTAGATTTATTTATTTCATCATATAAAATGTAAACAAAATAATTAAGGGACAATCGTACACAACTCGACCTGGCCTTATACTAACCAATAATAGTAGACGACGATATAAACAATATATATAGATAACATCCATGACCCAGGAACAAATATTCGAGTTCATCACACAAATATTTGCCCTTGCCGAGATTCGAACCCAGGACCGCCGGCTCAGTAGGCAGGTGCATTAAAACTGCGCCAACCTCGTCGTCAACTGACTAGCACGTATGTATTACCTACATTGTGGATTAGCGAAACAATAATACTATTTTAATCTAATGATTTTGTCACCCACTGCTATTGATTTCGCTGTAATAAAATTACTTGTCTGAATTAAAAAAAAACCGGCCAGGTGCGATTCTGACTCACGCACCGAGGGTTCCGTACAAACTTTCACTTATCCCATCTTAATTGGCCTGGTTGAGTTAAGTTTGTATCTGAAATGTATGGCGCCGCATACAAACGAGGTGCAAATACTTATAAAAATAATGTAATAATTAATGTAATTTAATCTGCAAATTCTGAGTTTTAGTAATTATTTTTGACATTAGTAACAAATTGAAATATGTAACAATTAAGTATTTGAATATTGTTTTATTTTGTTTGCATGCCTATTTGTTAGAACATAAGCAACACTGTATATACCTGTATTACCTAATTTATTACTATGTTCTTGCAATAAACGAATTTGAATTTGAATCAAACTTAACGCAACCAAGTTCTCCAAATATGATTTATAGTACGGCTCTTCCCAGGTGAATTTTTAGCTTCGAGCCCTAATCTTTCAAACAAAGGCCATTGTCTCTATTACCGCAAAGCCGCTAGCTACTGCGTTAGCACGAGCCACTACAACATTCATATGAAAAACAAACGGTATCGTCATAGTATTAAGGTTTTCAGATTTTTATAAGTATTTGTAGTACTTGCCAAATTTCATAGTTCTAGGTCATCGGGAAGTACTCTATCACTTTGATTCCCTTGAGTGACGAAATGTGCGTTTTTGGCGACATAAACGGCTGTACCTTTTTTTCACGTTAACGTAGAAGCTTGATTTTTTTTTCACAGCTTTAAGGGACCCTAGACCTGAGTATATATACATATAGTGTTAATTTCAACTCGATACCTCCACGCGTTCTCGAGATAAAGGGTCTTGACAGACAGACAGACAGACGGACGGACGGAAAACAAAGTGATCCCATAAGATTTCCGTTTTTTCCGATAGAGGTATGGAACCCTAAAAAACAAGGTGATAAAGTGTAAATTATATAATTAAAATGGACAAGTTAGTATGAAACACGAGCGGCTCACATTAAAACCTCCATACAGAATATCGACAATTTATGGTTTAGACTTGTTCCCCCGCACTAAATTGTCAGACGGACGTATACATTGCGTGCTCCTAAAGATGTTGCGTGAATAGTTGCCATGTCAAGCTAGTAATGTATAATTGTCATATTGCACTGCAATATTTTACGAAATATTACAAAATACTGAATTTTATTACTTTCCAGTGAAATTAAACGGTATCAGGTATCTTTTTGAGTATGCAGATCTCGCCTGTGACGATTATAATGCCACAATTCGGCATATTTCTAATTTTTTTGCACATAATTACTCAAGCACGTTCGTACGGTAACTAAGTTACTGTTGACATCACGTTGACATATCTTTGGGTATTTGGGCCTAAGCTCGGTTACGCGTGCCCCGCCCAATACCCAGTCTATAGTATTCTTATGGTCTGTGGATGGGAATGACGAAAAAAAATATTCATCGTGCTACCAGACATATCGCGGCGGGGTGGGGTCTAATTTTGAGTATATATATAATACAATTTAAGCTGATTACATAGATTTGAGAGCTTTACTGCTTCCTAACCCTACTGGGTAAAGAAATCATATTTTTTTTCTATCTAGGGTGAAATTGTTTTACTTCAAACAATTGACAATCACGGAAACTGACGAGAATATTATCATTTCGTAGGGGCACGTGTAGGGAATGCAAACCAGTAAATTTTTGTATGGAAATTACCCGCTTACTGTTAAATCTCATAGAAAATTTAACCGGTTTGCATTCCCTAGGTTCGTGGGACTCCTGTTTCGGTGGGCGCGGATATGAATTGCATAGCCCAGTTTGTTAGTAAATATCCTAACATTTTGGTGTGTAACTAACAAACATTACTAAACGAAATGCATTCTTTGTCCACAGGTACTGTTTTAATTTCGCGCTCATGATCAGGTAAACAAAGGCGAGCTAAATTCCAGCTGTCCTCATTTCTGACCGAAACGGTTTTATGTCACGAATTGCAAGTTCATGCCACTGTCACACGATGCGGCGTATGATAGGCCTATGACAGATATATGATAAAGCATCTGTCACTATTTGTCTCGTATTATGAGTCAGCAAAATTCCATCTGTCCTCATTTCTGGCCGTGTCGGCTTCACGTTACGAATTGCAAGCTATGACCCTGCCACACGATGGTAAAATTTATGAATAAACGGACTTAGTAGAAGAAAACTGAAATAAAGTAACGATTTTGAAGTTGCACTCTTGAAATACTTTATTGTGGTACAAAAATATTTACCCTTGCCGGGATTCGAACCCAGGACCGTCGGCTCAGTAGGCACCCACGTAGCACACCAGGCTGTATATGGCATTAGAGCCTATACAGCCCTTACACACCTAAAATAAGCCGTATAAGGCCTGTATAAGGTCTTATGCAGCCTGTTCAGCACGTGTGCTACGTGGGCAGCTGTACAATAAATAAATTAAAACGTGAATTTATTTCTTTATTTTCATTGAAATGACATCCGCACACTTTTTTATCTTAAGAGGGTCGATATGAGACATGATAAGTGATGTATTAATACATTATCGACTACTTTTTTATCCACATCGAATCCCTAAGAACGTGCCCCGAGTTATCACAGGTATGTATATGAGTGCCCATGACTATCAGTCGATTTACTTAGTCCCCTGGTGGAGCAATAAACAGATGTTAACTATCTGGGTCGTCACAATTTACTTTGATGCTCAGGCTGCAGTAATCGTGACTTCGTATCAATTTGCTGTTTGCGTCACGCACGCCATATCTTTGCAAATATGACGTCATGCACTACCCTGCAAGCCTGCATTATGCGCTGAGCACACGCAAACTTGTTCCACTAGAATAAATACTCCGTATTCTCTATAGGTCGATAAAAAATATGTGCCAGTGAAGAGGCATGAACGACACGGTTGGCGCAGTGGTTGTGCATCTGCATACGACGGTCGTGGGTTCGAATCCTGGCAAGGGCAAATATTTGTGTGATGAACTCAAATATTTGTTCCTGGCATGAGCCAGAAACAAAAACTGCCATGAGGCAGTTTTCTATGTATTTATCTATTTACGTATGTATATCGTCGTCTTATGCTCATAACACAAGCCTACTAGAGTTTACCGTGGGACTAGATATATTTGTGTGAGGTTGTCCGATACTTATATATTTTATACTTATTCTAAACATGAAAATAATACGGACGAGAGCTGCAACAAGTGGCTTTATTTTAGATATCCCTACATTATTCACCGCCCCCATGTCCAAAACTTGTAATCGTCTTTTTGCGATATTTTATTGGAAATTGGACAGATTTAGATATCTAATAATACGAGGAAATCCCACGGCAATTCATTCTTCCTCCACACCGGAACCTCGATTGCTACGGCGAAATCAAATTTCTATCCAAATCGCAGAATCTGTTTTCCTTTATCTTATTAAACCTGGGAGTTTTTAAATTTCATATTCCGTTTGAAGTGGGAGACATATCGGCTGGTTCTTTGATAAAATTTGGCTCTTCTGAAGTCCCGTGACACAATTCAGATCAAAGAAGGTTTCTTGAATAAATTACTTCATTATCCAGGTTTTATGTTTTGGTTGATTTCTACTCTAAATTATTAAATTCTGGGTGCAAAGTACTGTCTCATTTGAAGTCGGCGACGGGAGTTTATGTACTTCAGGATCTTATTTGAAAAAATTAAGGTTTCCTTTTACTTGTAAATTCAGTCGCGCAAATCGTGATTTGTCAGCATCCAAAAATAATTTGGAAACGGTTTCAATATTGAAGTCATTCTGGATTTAGTTAAATTATTTTAAAGAGTTTTACTTACCTGTTATATTTCAAAATATTTCTACATTCAAAACCCAAAGAATATATGCCCAACTTTCGATTGTAATTTTGATTATGGTAGCAGAAAGTTAATCTTGACAATTATGGCATCTTTGAGATCTATTTTCTTCAGTAAAACCGCCCCAAATTAAGTCTAGTAGACTTGTGTTATGGTTACCAGACGGTACTTATAAAGATAAATATATACTTAAATACATTCATGATCCCTGAACAAATATTGTGCCACAAATATTCACCCTTACCGAGATTCGAAGCCAGGTCCGCTGGCTTAGTAGGCTGCCAACCGCGTCGTCAAAAATTGTATTCGGGCAAATCTTCTGTATGGCAATTTTTGCCCTATTGTTCTAGAGCAGAGCCTCCGTAGTCCGTCATCAATACCGTGAAGGACGATGTATAAATAATTTTGATTAAATTGTCGAGTGAAGTGACTCAGCGCCATCGGAGAGTGTGTTGATAGAATTAGGATTTAATTCGATTCCCATGTCTTGGGGCATCGTCGATGCCTTAATAGCCGTGAAAATGTCTCTTTGTATAATGAATGCGTAACGAAGGCTTTTAATTAAATTCCATTTAACGAGGTCTTCGTGAATTTCTTAACTTATCCGTCGCAGTTTGAGACAGCTATGAAATATTGTTTCTGTGAAATATTTGCTGGTGCAAGGCTGCAGCGCGGACTAGCTTTGGTATAACATTAATAACTGGAGAGTCGTCAAATACAGAAACATCGATACGATAACAGCTTATTAATTTATTTAATTATTGTTGCACAAAAGAAAAACCTAACGTACAAAAAGGTGGACTTAATTCTCACCTCTTTAGTTAAATTTTACCCCTCATTTTATTAAAGTAGGGTCACTTTAGCGATGCCGTCACACCTAAAGCCTTTAGTACGGAGCATTTTCAACGCCCTTTAGGAATGTAGAACTTTAACTGACATTTCTGACATTCAAAGCTCCCTAATGATAGTTACTTAGTTCCAAATAGGCCCTTAATACCTATGTAAAATCGTAATAGATTTGAACATGACAACCATCAAATTGGTTGTCATCATTCCATTCCAAATTACTTTTAAATACTCACTTGTATATTTTGTCTTTCGACAGCAATAAAGGAGCAGTTCCAACCATCAGTACTTACACAACACAGAGCTAATAAGTTGTGTATGAAGGATATTGTGCAGCGGGTGCCGGAGGAGTAACCTCGTATGCACTTGTAATATTATTAGTTGTATATGAGTGAGTCTGACTGTAAAAGTGAAAACAAGCACTTAAATTGATATAAGAATATTTTGAACAGTTACTGGACCTTTGCGACTTGGTGAACATTAACGGCTTCATACAAAAGATCGTAGTAGTAAAGATCATATTTTATAAAACCTACAAATACAATTGTTAAGTACCCCACTACAGCGATATTAGCGATGACGTTACCCGTTAGGAATGTCGAATATTAACTATCATTTCTGATTTTTTCGAGATGTTTGTTCCATAAAAGGCTAGTTGACTTATGTCAAATTGTATTAAACTAATCTTTATTTCGTATAGTATTTAGCATAGGAAACCTAAATATATATTTTTCATTTCATAGTAGTGAAAGATGGGTGAAAAATTGGATTTGAAAATATGGTTTTTAATCTGTATTTTGAAAAGCTTTAAACGCTGTCCGCCATTTTTGCTTATGATAGTGACGTCATTGGTCCCGTAAAGAAATCTGAAGGTCTACTCCGACGACTTCGAATAGTGCCGTCCCTTTCGATCTCCTGTCAAAGTATATTGGAGTGAGCGGGGCGGCACTATACGACGGTCGAATTTCGAACATTTACGCGGTATTCTACGTCACGCCACAAATTAGCAAAAGGCAAAAATGGCCGACGGCGTTTTTGTCAGTTAATGAAATTTGTATTTTTCAATTAATAAAATGTAGCTTAGCTTTACAAAACTACCAGCTTTTTTTAATTAGTAAGATCATTATTAGCCATTTCAAATATATTTCAAAAATGGGTCTACTAGCCTATTGAACAAATCTAAAATTGTCATCTTTAAAAAGGTCAAAGTCTCAATCCCAAGAGACAAACCGATTTGTTGTTGTGTTCCTTTATATTTGGAAATATGAAGCTTTGGTAGTATGAATACGGTTAATACTCCGACAGCAGTAGTAAAGGAGCAATACACAACTGTCGGCACTTACAGAGCTAATAACTTCATAGATGTCAAGACAGCGAATGCAATTTGCGCATCGCAAAGGAATTTTTATAGCGGAGCGGTATCCTTGTGTGCACATTAAATATTAGCTTTATAGCAGTAGCTTCTAGCAGTGAACAAACACTTACAATGGAGTATTATAATATTATGAACAGTAAATTGACCCTTGTGAATTGAAGTGTTGTTTAGGTACTGTACTGAAATGAGAAGTGGTTTTCAATTTTCATTATTAATTAGTTTGAAACTTCGTCAATATTTCAATAATTGCCAGTCCTAATAAATAATAAACGCTATTGAGAGTAGAAGTCACAGATTAAAGTGTAAGTGTGGCTTCTGAACTGAGTCCCTCTTTCTTCCTCTCTCTCTCTTCATCTCTCTCTGTCACTCTCTCTCTCTATATCCCCCTCTCCCTCTCTCAATCGCTTCCTTTCTTCCACTATCACTCTTCCTCTCTCTATCCCTCTATCTGTCTCTCTTCCTCCTCTCTCCTACTCTTTCTCTCTCTGTCTTAGTCTCTCCCTCTCCTTCTCTCCCTCTCTAACTGAAATACGAATTAATATTACGTTTAATATTAGAAATTTGAATCTTTGGTTGAATAAATATCATAATTGCGCCATCTTTAGCAGCAGTAAAGGAGCAATCCTTAACCGTCAGTACTCACACAGGGGTAATAAGTTCATCGACATCATGCCAGCGAACAATTTGTGCAATGCAAAGGAAATTGTGCGGCGGATGCCGGCGCGGAATTCTCGTGTGCACATTTAATATTAGCTTTATGTCAGACTAGGAATGGCTTACGCCGGTAAACAAACTCTTAAAATTTAGTGGAGAATTTATTTCGATGTTATTCGACCCTGGCGACGCGTGGGAAATTAAAGAATAGGTAAATAATCGTACGTATATGTATTTCACATTATATTAAATTACACTTGGTCTAGCTGAGTATATTTATTATATACCTACATTCGAGGTACTTTTATCAAACATAACTCGAACTTGGCGTCGGTATCTAACAGCTGCTCAAACAAAAAGGTAAAGCTGTGATAGAGTCATGGTTAGGTATGACGACGAGCGAAGCGAGCAGTGTTAGGTTAAATTGCGAATATAAACGTTTTATCAAAATCTTTAATACTAATTGTAAAATCAAATTAAGCTTATTGTTGTGTATACTGTATTTGCATGTACATGTACTTAAAGCAAATAACCGATTAGGATTTGGATTTGGTTGTTATATCAAATGAAACATTATATCAAATGTTGTTAGATCTAGTGATATTATATGAAAATTTGTTATACCCATCAAACACTCATTTAAGCCGTCTTATTATGCCCAGTGACGTCACGTCCCACTGCCGCATGTCACGTATGTGTCGTGTATTTACAGGGATGTCAACAATATCCCTCGCTACTAATTATGTTCGCCACATCGCGGCATCTGAATCAGACAGTCTCATTAGCTTTGACGTCGCGTCGTCCTCTTTTGACGCGACGCACGGGTTGCGTCACTTGCGTCTGACGGCGTGCGCAGTACCGCAATCGCGGACGCGTGCGTTACACACAGTAATAGGATTATTGTATTCCAAATCCTAAACGTTATTTCGCTTGGCACAGGCTGCTATAAATAAAAAGCTTTGCAGCGGGTATTTTTTAGTAAATTTGTTAGTACCTAGACGAGATTGCGTATTAAGTAGTTTAGTTTAATAAAAAAAAAGGACAGGTACTGGAGCGCATCATACCGCGTCTTTACTCTTTGGAAGCCCCTGATTTAAACAATATCTCAAACAACTGATTAAATTCGCCACAGCTCGGCATCTGTACCCTTACCATGAGATAACGTGACCGTATTCGATAAATACTGCGATTTTTATAGAGAATAGTACAGCGCCCCAAGCGGTTACTTTGTACTCTTCTCTCCATACAAATCCTTTATTCAGTCACTAGCGAGTACGGCCACTGTAAACTCATGGTAAGGGTACTGAATCAGACAGTCTCATTAGCTTTGACGTCGCGTCGTATTCTTTTGACGCGACGCACGGGTTGCGTCACTTGCGTCTGACGGCGTGCGCAGAACCGCAATCGCGGACGTGTACGTAATAGAGTGTATCGAAAAAAAAAATGTTAGTTAGCTTAAATTTTAGTTACTATTTAGTCGATACTCTGGAGTAATAAAAGAATTCAGCATCAGTTTCAAAGTAAATAAATGTTAATGCAGGTTAAAAGCAAAAAATATATCGAGTAGCAATGGTTGTAAAACAATTTGTCAGGTACTAATATTATTGAATTAGGTATTAAAGATAATACAAACTAGGGCTAAGTTATACGTTTTATCATAAGTATATGTGTGTGTACCGTACCTATTAAATATACGTTAGTAATATGCTTTATTCACATTGAAATGACCAAACTTATCCATGTCACTTAAAGCATATCTATATTTGTCATACATCTGTCATGGTATAGAACGATAACCTATATGTATTGCAAAAATAATGGTTATTTGTCTATGTCACTAAAATGCACAGCCCGTTGGAAATTACGAAGAAAAACGTGTTATGACGTCATACATATAATGCTTTATTATATGCCTTCTTGAGTGTATTTTAAAATCACCAAAAGCTTTCATCTCGAGTACGTAGAGATTTTCCTCTATATTGTCAGAAATATCAACTTATGGTATATTAAGTAAAAGATTCGGATTTTCGAAATATTTAGGGGGGCGCAGTGTTGTGACGTCATTTGACGACAGCGCTCAATATATGCAGATCCTATGAGTATTACTTTCATGACGTCACCCAAGTGAAACACTATCTTTATAATATTGACTACAGAAAGTACCCAATTAAGCAATTTGTTGCACTGATAGCTTCCGAGCTTCGGTGTTTGCCCATAGGACATTTTGACCTAACTCACTTGGTTGCCTCACGGCACCCTAGGGAAGGGTTGATGCCATTTGACGCCGGTCACGGCCAATTACGGTAGGTGTTTCTTTAAAAATACTTGGGGTTACTTTACTGTCTTAGGGGAAAACTTGTTTACAAAAAATCTCGAATGAATGTACCTAACGTTTAAACAAAACTACATAACGGAAAATAACGAAAAAATAATAATAAGAAATATTCCTAAACCTTGAATTAATAATTATGTGTACATACGAGTTCGGGATTTCCCCCTGGTCCGATCACTGCCAATCAGTTAACCAGGAGGTTAAGTAACTTATGTCAATTGCATAATAAAATTGACAGCTACTTTTGACTCTGACTGTACTTAATATTTATAAGTTGGAAAACTTATAAATCAGTACTTATTAAATTCTTAAAAATAGCAAAAAATATCCTAAAAACATGATATATTTCCGTACAATCAAACTATTTTTTTTTCGATTTTAAGGTTTTTTTATCGTATCGCATTTAACCATTTGAGTTCTATAGAGCCATAAAATTATATTTGCTACATTCGTCATAATAAATTTTAAACCATTGACTAGACTGTCTCGTTACCGCTCCATCACGTGACGTGTGTTCACGTCGCGAGTGTCAGCATCAAAGGTAATGAGGCCGCTTAATTCAGGTGTGGACAGCCACACACAAGGACAGACTTGTAAACATAAAATTCTCGTTTTTAACCGACTTCCAAAAAAGAAGGAGGTTCTAAATTTCACTGTACCTATTTTTTGCATTGTACTTGCTGCAAAATAGGCCTTATACATTTTAAAATATTTTATTTTCATATTATTATAAATATATTGATAATTTCAACCAAATTTTTAAAGTGAATACTTTTCCCCGAGTTCTAGATAGTAACATAGCTATTTCATGCTTGCATTGCGTGCAGTCGGAAATAAATTGAGAAAAACATTTTTCTGCGTGAATTTTGTCAATTTGAGTACTTTTTGAAACAAAAATTATCAATGAACAATTCAAACTGTAGGGTTCAAATATAGACCAATAAATCGCAATAGCCCTGTTCTAAGTAGGGTAAATCGCCAATTACTGGCCACCGTTCAATAACTGGCCACCTCATACTAAAAATGAACTCTGTTCACCTGCAAACTGAATTCAATTTAGTATAACGTGGCCAGTTATTGAAGGATGGCCAGTAATTAAAACCTTATACTAAAATGAATTCTGTTAGTAGGTGAACAGAGTTCATTTTTAGTATGAGGTGGCCAGTTATTGAACGGTGGCCAGTAATTGGCGATTTACCCTATTAACATTGAGAATATGTTAAGAGACATGTTTGATCATAGAGAAAAATGACGAAAACAATCAGCACTTTTGACCGGATAAGGAGCCTTAAGTTATAACTCATGATTAATTATCTATAGGTACTTGTACAGGGTCCATAATTAAGACCTATACGCACTAAACATGTTAATAACTAACAGGGCATGGTAAAATTGAAAACATTTTCATTCCGCCTAGAACTGTATTTACGAACGGTTGCATTGCACAAATGTATATCCATAAAAAATATATTGCCGTCGTAAATTTTGGAGATAGATCGAACGCGTGGTGTTGTACGCTCATGTAAATGTTATTACTGTACTCGGGGTCAAAATGAGTAAATGGCGGGTTATTGAACTACGGTTCGTGTATTGTGTATGTGCGTGGGAAACACATTTCAAATTAATTATGTTTCTAAGAAACGTTAATACACGGACAGAAATTATGTGTGAGAAGTGGATCGACAACAATTATAAAAAAAAAACAATTAAGTGACTGTACTGCTGGAAATAAATTCATATTTTGAGTTTTTTTTTTATATAGCCCCAGTTCGCTTAGCATAACTTTGACACGCGACTCTTTGCTCGAGAAATACTACCTGTCACTTTTCTTTCAGTACCGTGCGAGCAAGACGAGAGATGCTGACTCGCACGACAAGCGAAGCCGCGGCAAGATATGCTAGCCCTGCAGTTGTTTTGTTCTCTCGTTCTGTGCGGTATGGATTTATTTTACGAGGAAGGAGTAATATTTGTTACCTGACGTTGAAAGTCACCGAATCACCGATGTAAACAAAGAGAAAACAGAACGAAATATTTCATTTTACCAAATATTTCATCAAATCATTTTACCATAATAACGCCGAAAATTCGAATGTTGTTTTCAGTAGAATTAAATATGTATTTCAGAAGAGGAACGAAGGATTTAATAGTATTCCGATTATCGATGCTTTGAAATTGCTTTTTGTTGAAATACAGCTTCTTATCCGACAACGCTATTGGCGCAGCTTGTAGTGCAGTCCTGGGTTCAAATCCCGGCAAGGACAAATATTTGTGTGATGAACTTGAATATTTTGTCCAGGGTCATGGAAGATGTTATCTATATATGCATTATGTAATCGTCGTCTAGTACCCATACTTACAAGTATTGCTTAGTACGGGACTAGGTCGATTTGTCCCTATTAGTGGTTAACGCACTGGACCGGCAATCCAGAGGTGCCGGGTTCGATTCCCGGTCTTGTCCCCCAGGTAACTCATTTCAATTTATCTTTGAGCTTTGATATTTTTGTATCAATAGTTTAATTGTCCCTTAATATATATTTTTTTATACACGCCACTTTTTTCTTGTTGAAGGTACGAATGTACAAACGATTCTGAGTAAAATCAGCTTTTTTTTTTTTTCATCATGTAGATTTTTTGAAAACGTCCATCTCTTTCTCTCGCACTAAGGGAGAGTTTCCTCCCATAATGAAGTTGTGAACGGATGTGAAATAGTTTGACGTGTGAGATGCAAGATATTGAATCATGTGCAGCCGGAAATTGGCTAGAAGTGCGGCCTCGGGGAACGATTAAAGTCTAGAACTTTAGCGTCGCGACACTTTCTTACCAGTTATTATCTAAAGTAATAGCTTGTTGGAAAACGATTTTATACATCGCTCTAGAGACTGTCGTAACGTAGTTTTAATAATTTTGATAAATATGGATTTTGGTCGCGGTTATTTATTTATTTAAACTATATTGCACAGAATGAAAGTCAGTGCAAATGGCGAACTTAATGCTAAATGGCATTCTCGTTGAGTCAACCATAGGGCCAAACAAATAATATATTTCAATTGGTTATACGTATTAATAACACAAAAGTCTTTTCTTAAATGATTTATTTACTGAGCACCACAGTGTACAGCCGCGCTACGCGAAAGCTCAAAGGGTTCTGTCTCATGGGCTAATATCAAATGCCATAGAGATGTGACCGAAAATTAGTGACGTCCCTAATCGGTGAATTCCCGCTTAACAGTTCGGCCATCCTGCAGTCCTTCGGTCCCCGAAGGAGAGAATCGCCAACTGCTCCGGCAGCTGAGGTCTCCTACTCGGAATTCTTCTTTCTTGATAACCGTTGACTTCAGTCCATGTACGGGAGTAGAAGTCAACGCTGATGTTCAAGTGCTATAAGGCTCCAGGGGCAAGCACTATTACAAACGCTATGTAGGCTCCGGAGGCAAGCGTATAATTAATTTGTGATAACTTTGTACTGTTTGGCTCCTCAAGCAAACACGGTTATGAACGCTGTGTAGGCTCCGTAAGCAAGCGTACCATGACCTAGTGATACGTGTGCTGTAAGGCTCCTTAAGCAAGCACTGATATCACGCTGTGTAGGCCCCGTAGGCAAGCGTGTAATGTTTTATGAGAACTTGTGCGGTAAGGCTCCGTAAGCAAGCACTGATAATACGCTGTGTAGGCCCCGTAGGCAAGCGTGTAATGATTTATGAGAACTTGTGCTGTAAGGCTCCGTAAGCAAGCACTGATAATACGCTGTGTAGGCCCCGTAGGCAAGCGTGTAATGATTTATGAGAACTTGTGCTGTAAGGCTCCGTAAGCAGCACTGATAATACGCTGTGTAGGCCCCGTAGGCAATCGTGTAATGATTTATGAAAACTTGTGCTGTAAGGCTCCGTAAGCAAACACTGATACCACGCTGTTTAGGCCCCGTAGGCAAGCGTGTAACGATTTATAATGACTTGTGCTGTAAAGGCTCCGTAAGCAAGCACTGATATCACGCTGTGTAGGCCCCGTAGGCAAGCGTGTAATGATTTATTATTATGACGACTCCTCATTTGACGAGTCTTGGTTTCTATCGTGCCATATTTTCATTTTGTCACGAGCGACTATGTTTTTGTAAGCTCGCTTACCTTTTGTGAACGATGTCACCTCATAGCGATCATTGGGTAATACTAGCCAAGCTAAGTATCTAGCCAAGTATCGAAGTAAGGAACTGGTATCATGGCATCCAGCTGACTTAGCTCCAACCTCTAACAATTTGTTGCCAAGCGTACCAATGACAGCTTCGGTGATTACTTCATCACTCAGTTGACAAGACATCCCTATTCCCAATTTATTGTAATAAAATTCTATTGGGTCTTCATTTGGCTTCTTCACTCGGTTGACGAGTTTCCTTATTTGGGATAATTTGTTCTTGGTGAATGGAAACGCTTTTATGAGCTTTTCTTTCCACTCACTCCAACTCATTTCATACGATGCCTGTCGTTCATACCATCCCTTGGCATAACCAGTTAATTTAGATGTACAGTTACACACTAGAGTCCGCTCGTCCCAACCATGCATTTTCGCCGTACTCTCCAAGTTGCGGATCCAATGTTCCACCGAGACAGAGGCGGTTTGAGGGTTAAATTCTGGGACGAAGTCATTCCGACCAACATAACGAATTGTTGCCCTCGTCACCTCAGTCGACGTAATTGTCGGCACCACTAATGATTCCGATAGTGGTGATGTAAGCTGCTCCTGGTGATAACTTTTTGTTTTTCTTAATTCTTTTATTAACGCCTTAATACACCTATCTTTGTCCTTCAGGTCCATCTTAACCCTTTTCCTAGCTCGCTCAGAGTGAGTTGATGAGCTTGAACTACTGCGAGATCTCTTCTTATGTTTACCCATTTTTGAAAGTAAAAGAAAAGGTTCTGCTACAAGCTACAACTTACGTAAGTTCACTATTACTAAATCGAGTCTATTCACAAAATGTTTTTTTTTTATTAATTTATCATTTGTATCCGAAAACAAGCGCTATTCCCATAACAAAACGTTCGTGAAATCCAGTGCAAACGATTCACTAAAACTGTCACAATCACAACTAGGCACCATAATGTCAATTATATTTATTCAAACGTTTGAACTACCAAAGGCTAAAACAATTCCCAACATCCTTTGTTTCATCAATAACAAAAGAGTCTTCAGTAATATGAAACGGCCTCACCAAGGTCCAAGTATTTGCGTTAATGTAAACAGATCTTTGGCGGCTCGACAGCGGCACCGCTTGACGACGCCGGCCAAACCTCGGTATCGGTAATTCCCCGACCACTGAGTGCGTACGCGACGTAATGCGCCACGCTAGATCACACACTTATTGTTCCGTATTCGTCTCACTTTAATGTCACCAATCACCATAAAAATTGCTTCAGAATGTTCCACTCAAATGGGCAAAGATTATCCAACTTCTGAAACTAATAACACAAAAGTCTTTTCTTAAATGATTTATTTACTGAGCACCACAGTGTACAGCCGCGCTACGCGAAAGCTCAAAGGGTTCTGTCTCATGGGCTAATATCAAATGCCATAGAGATGTGACCGAAAATTAGTGACATCCCTAATCGGTGAATTCCCGCTTAACAGTATGATAACAAAGTTTTTTGTAAATATGACCGCCGAAAACCGTAGTTTTAAGGAGAGGTGGCATCGCCATGGCAACGAGCAACAGAGGAAATTGATTGACCCGCAAACTATGAACAAATGAAGTCTACGATTGCTTGAAAATGTACGATTATTAAGTTGATTCCATCATTGAGGAACATAACTGTTGTTATTTGGTAATAATCATAAGCTATTTAAGCTAATAACCTGAATGAAACATTTAAATAATGAGACCCTCATTGAGTTATATAGAAAATACTACTAAAATTGAACATTACATAATACAAAATTTAGAATTCTTAGTTTCATTTTTGGCTGAGATCTTGTCACTTGTTCAAATTAAAGCTTGGATCTTGGAAAATACTGGACATATTTCCACCAAACAGAGCAAAGAGCCATTTCGACGGACATGTCTTTCGATTTAAAAAAAAAACCGCACTTAAATTGGTTCATTCGTTTGAGTTACGAGCAGACACACAGATACATAGGTATGTTAAACTTATTACCCCCCTATTTTTTCGCTGGGGGTTAATTAAGGATAGGATTATAATTAGGATCATCATTGGATCCAGTAGTGGTTATTGTATCTATAATAACTATGATGAAATTCATTAAAAAAAAACGAAAATAATAAACATCCAGTCAAAATTTCTTTTTTTATCTGTAAATATGTACAAAGTAAAACGACATAATACAAAAACTTACTGCTTAATGAACCACAATATAACAAAAGCTAAAGCAATTAATACCAACACGATCAGTCGGAAAACATACAATTTACATATTAATGAACTTACACAGCCGAAATGAAATTGACTACGTTACCTACCTCTTTCATCGCTTTTCACTAGCTCAATTTTACGCAAACCCCAATTCAATCATCAATTCCAATCAATAACGAACAATAAATGTAAAGCCTTATTCACATTCATTCAAGTAACATGTAACTTTAATAACCTCGACATTATCACGTTATGTACCTACCCTTACCATGAGTTTACATTGACTTCGCCAGCGACTTCGTAAACGATTTGTATGGAGAATTGTAGTTCTAAAAAGTAACCGCTAAGAACGCTGTAGGTACTATTCCCCATACAAATCGTCTACCGCTGTCGCTACAGTTGTTTTTGTTGCCGGGGGTGCATGAAAGGTGCCTCCCCGCAAGACGCTTTCGAAGCTTTCCAACGATAACACGTTCATCACCGCGTCTGGCGCACCCCCGGCAACGTTTGGTACCCTGTACATTATATTAATCTGTGCCTGTACTAAACGGCTAATCCTTTCAACACGATGGTTCCAACAAGTAATACATGCGATCACCAACGGCACTTGGCATCAAGTATTTGAGGAACCTCGACACGAAAGAAGAAGAAGATAAAAAAAACCAGCAATTAAATAATGGGTTTTCAAGTATCTATTCTCTCTATCTAGTAAGTACGTGTTTTACTTTCTATTTGATACAATTAAGTTCATGTTTTTTTTTTCTTATCACTTGACGTATTTAACGATAATAAAACATTACGTAAACAGTTACGTGCTTTTATCTTTAAAAGCTGTGTTGTGACCAAATCTTTCGTTTCGATTCAGGTGTCATTTTTGTAAATAGATGTAAATCGATTAAGTAAATCGACAAATTTATAACCTGAAGGAAGGACAATAAAACTAATTACTATTTTACATTGAAAACTCTGGTGAGTCACAGGCATATTTAAATCAATCCCGTCCTATATGGCCACCTCCTCAGAGTTCGGTATTACATATTAAAAAGTTTGGGCATTCTAAAATTATGAGGCGATACTAGCACCATCGAGCTAATTCCCTCGATGCGCCGTCAACCATAAGCAGGTTCGATAGAAAAATATCGTCAGTGAAATCGATTCCATCAACCGTTTATGATTAATAATCGTTAGATTTGGCATACAATATGTCTTAGCTACATCACTACAAACATCAACAGACAAGTGTCAAATTGGTGTGTAAAAAAAATCCAACTGTAGCGAGTGCTGTCAGGTTAATTCATGGTAAGGTTGTTATTACAATAAATTTTTCACTTGTCGTGTAAGGGTCTATATTAGAGGGGAAGTTGAAGCCTGGTACGAGGTTGTGGGAGTAAGGGTTGTGTATCGGAGCACGTGGGCGCGACGGCATTGCGACATGGCGTGACGTCATCAGGGGGAGGGGTTGTTGGGTTAAATACTTAGCTGTTGCGTCCGTGAATGTAGCTGGTTTTTAAGTTATAGAGCATACAATATATGAAAGCATTTTGCATGTGAGGCATTAAAAAGGAAACGGAATTGGGTCGTTATTTTTTACTGATAATAAATCGGTCCGGACTGTTTTTCTGCTGTGTTGTAATTACGATACAAAACAAACAATTCATTTAAAATGACATTACATTACAATGTTTGACATCAATGCGTCGTTTATACAGTGTGAAAAAAATTAAAAAAAAAAACGGTATTCAAATGTTTTCTAAATATTTCAACCAACTAAAAAGTAAAAAAATAAACACTCGCAAGCTTATTCTACAAATTGATAGGATTATTGTACAGTATAAAATTTATCTAATAAATATTTGGTCTGAGCTAAATAAACAAGGTCGTCAAATTTAAAATTTATTTTATTTTATACTGAATTCCAATACGCACTTAAATTTTCGAAATACTTTAAATGCAGATTCGTTTTATTTTAAAAATAAAAGTAGGTATATTTCCTTTAAATAAAATGAGCTAACATAAAAACTTAAAGCATATTTTCCTCCAGGGCCCATATTTTTTCCACGCTGTATTCCCGGTACAGCCTGATTGATTGGTAGAGGATTCCTTAATGCATATATTGTGCAATAAAGATTAACACGTTCACTGCTCGTAACCTCGTATATAGGTCACGGTAAGTCTTTATTATACAGCCGTAAAAATTTCAATTCAGATTCGGTGAGGTTAAATAAATGACTAAAAGATGGATATAAAAATGTCTTCATTATAACTTAATAGCATAAAAACAATTAAAAGCGGGCATTAATAAAACAAAACAAAAGCACAAAAATAGCTAAAACAAGAAAATAAAAAATTCTAAATATTGATAATTTATTAGACATACAATTGAAACGGCATAACGTGTATTTCATTTTAACATGCAGATTGTTCTTTTTTTGTGACTGACCAGACTAATAAAAATGCCACAAGGTAAAATTTTGCACCTACATTTTACCATTTTAGACATTTTTTGGAGTTAAAGGGGAACACAGGTTTGGGGAGCTGCTGAAAATAGACTGAAACAAATGGCATGTCATTTAATTGTTAATTTGTCACCCAGCCAGTTGCAGCTGATGAAAACCGTGCCCTTTATTCTCACGTCAAATCACTGTTTTTCATCAGTTTAAAACTGTTTTTTTTTTACGGAACAGGGTTGCGTTTTTAGTGTTATAAACGGTGATATAAATCGCTTATGCAGTTGATAATAATGTACACTGGCGACGATTTAGGCAATCGAGACGAGAATGAAGTTACTTACAGGTTTACCTACATTTTGTATTATTGATATTGATAAAGAAATAATAATAAATATAAGACAACCTCAACAACAACAGTAAGCAAGTAGCAACACAAGCTGCAGAAGCACTTATACACCCTTTATTCAGCTTAAATTAGCAGTATAAGGGCTGTATAAGCGCTTCTGCAGTTTGTTTGCTACTTGAGATAGTAGGCTTGTGTTATGGCCACTAGACGACAATAAAGAGGTACTTTATAGGCATACATACTTAAATACAAATTACATCCATGACCCAGGCACAAATATTCGAGTTCATCACACAAATATTTTCCCTTGCCGGGATTCGAACCCAGGACCGTCGGCTCAGTAGGGAGTTGTTCAACCACTGCGCCAACCGCGTCGTCAAATACAGTGATATACAGTGTTATGATGACCATTATTCCTTTCCCGTTCGATTGCGAAACAAATGTTCATCATAAAATATCAGTTGGTGATTACCTATACCAAATTGTATGGCTGTGTGGTGTAAGGACTTCAACTGGAAGAAGCAAATGGAGCAAAGATCAGTCACCTTACCGGACTCAATACCAGAATTCAGTATTTGATATAGCAATTTGATTATATGTTTTGGCCTTAATTAATAATAGATTGTGATCATGTCTAGTGGGTTATAGGATCCAGTTGTGTGTTATAGTAACCAGATTCTCTGCGGTAAGGATACAAATTAGACGACATTAGCAGTTTCTTTAGGACAAGTCAATATTATTTACTAATTATTCGCAGAAGCAATAATGAAGGTTAATGATTCTATATATATACATCTTGGACAAGAATGTAGATAGCGTATGACTGTTTAGTGTTCAATAGAATACATATATATATAACTAAAGGGGTTGTTTGTTCAGGAAAGGACAGCACCACCCCGCTGTCCGGCAGTCGGATCCGACCCACAAATGATCCGTCCTTGACAGGATAAAGGGAAGACACATATTTGGAACGCTATAATAAACAGCTAATTCCATTATAAGTTATTGATAGAGATTTCTCACCACCCAGTTATGTCAATATAAATGGTTAATAAATCAAATAAATATATTCTGCTAAATGATCATATGTTAATGCAACATAAAACATTGCTAGTGTCTCTTTCAGTTATTAAATGTATAGATAGATAATCTGTCCCAGAGACATGCAACTGATACATAGACACTAAAAGGAGCACAAGACCAAAGCAGTAAATTACACAACCAGACAGCTGATTTGGATAAATAAAACAGGAGATGGACTCAGCCATATCCTCATGTTAATATCTCGCCACCAAGATATGTCAATATAAATGGCTAATAAACCAAATAAATATATTCTGCCATAATGGTCGCTTGTAACTGCAGTATGAAAATACTGGTAGTGTCTGTTTCAGCTATTATTAGGTATATAGACAGATCATCCATCTCATAAGAGAATCACAACTGAGGAATGACACTTAAGTAATACCAGACCATAGCAATGGATTAACACAACATGGCTGGGTGATGATAATAATTTGATATAACAATGAAACCAGCCGTTTCTTTATGATAAAAATATGAAGCTGTGTCAGGAGAGTCAGAGGGAAGGGTAGGATATTTTACCTTGAAAACCATACCCATACCAGACTCTTTCCTTCAGCACTCTTACTAATTAATTCGTATTCAACTTGGATCATATATAGGTTTTATTGTCGCCCCGAATTAAGACTTAAGTATAGTCGATTGACAAAGGGTCTCTGCAAAGTCGATAGTCGCCAACCATCTCCCTCGTCAGAGAAAACTCTAAGTCTTTAGTAGATGGTTTTAGACACAACAGTGCACAGCCCGAGCCTTCCAAGGATGAAAGCTTATAGCCAATCTCCGGAATTGCTCTATAGAGGACTCCTTCGACCAACAATACGCTTCGAACCTGGTACTTTGTATGACGTAAAGGTCTTTGCAAACCAGTCGCCATATCAGCTGAGCCTCTCATGTCAATCTGGAACAGACAACCAAACGACTACCTAGGTAGTATATTTCACCAAGTCGAATCATTCTGTTCATTGACATTGCTTCGAAGGAGAGAGTGTACCACATACCTTATACCTTCAAGACAGGCCTGCCTCTGTAGCTATTTTTAAACAGAGACAAAACTGTGTACCAATACCAATACCAATATATATGTGTCGGACATGTTCAGTCAGTAGGTAAAGTGTGTAGAAAGTGAAATTATTAACAAGGCTTTTGACAGACATAGTTTATTTTACCAATTTTGTAACACACATTATCAAAATGCCTGCACTATAGTAGGCCAAAATCGAAGCAGAGTGAATTACCTAACTTTACCCTAAAATCTTAGTCTGAGTCAGTATCAGGAATACTTATTGTAAGAGCACTGATTACTCATATGCTTAGATTCACAATGGCAATAATATAGATGCCAAAATGAAAAAGGGAACCTAGCAATCTGGGCGGAATGGACACTTCCTTAAAATTCTAACCGTTAAAAGTCAATAGAGCTTACCCCTCTTGCAATAAGGATTATTGCAAGCAACCAATCCAAACAAGGCCACTTCACTACCATCACACAGAACCACACATCACTGTATCATATCATAAGCACTCACCAAATACGCACTGATAATGCCACTAATTACCTTTATTTGCAACGAATAGAAACTATTTATATTACCTAGGGGTCGCGCCTTACAATCACGGAACATTTTTCAAACTACCATGTCAGCTGATTTCCCGAACAGCTGACTTCACCAAACTATTTGAGCCAACGTGTGGCCTATCGACTCACCAGTGATCGCTCGAGCAGAGCTTCGCCGTCGCGCACGTTTGATCCAGACTGACTCCCTAGGCTTCCCGTACGTCGCCTTATATATCCATCGTTTTCCTCGAGCTACCACCTTTGGAACATTCTCGATAAAAATCTTCAAATAAGCGCCACTGCGTCGGATAGCGGAACTATTTTTGTGTACATGTGTTTTATGTTTCAATGAATTCCAAGCCCCTCATTGGTTGATATTATATACAGCTCCCACAAGTAAAAGATATCTATAGACTTATAGGTAGATATACTTTAGTTCTGCTACTCGCCGTTGGTCGCTACTGTAGCCAATGATATTGGCGGCAAATTAAACCAAATTTAAATTTATCTTTATTACTATGGATTAATTATTAATCCGAACATAGTTGTCTTTCAAATTCGAACATTTTAAAAGTTCCCAATCCTTGTAAGATAATAAGAACGTGTCTTAAACGCAATTTCTCCCAAAACGTCACTGACATCTTCCATCACCTGACAAGACCACATTAACATAATAATTGTAGTTTTAAAACATAAATAGTGTTCTTCAACCTACTACCCAACGCAAATATCTATTCAAGTTATGTATTCAAGCATACGCAAATCAAATGTGTAAATAATAACCTCTCCTGGTCAAGTGAAACTCTTTTGCTAAGTGATTGTGAACAGGAAATAGTTTATACAACAGTGTACCCATAATTATAGACTAAGGCATTTCACTTAGCCTAAACCTTCCCAGTTACTTACATCACACAAATAGTGGAAAACATGCAAGACATTACCTATCAAAATCGTACATGAGAGAGAAGCAGTGTCTCAGCCATTTCATCACCCAATGACATTGAAATGTAAGTACATCACTTCTTGTTCCTTTATAAATCCATTTCACATACCATCATCGTTCAATTTCTCATAAATTGACACCAGTTCTTATAATATATAACCGTTCCTGATAATAAAATATTAATCAAGAGATACTTCCCAACATAGTATTGTGACCTTCCATGGTATATACTTATTTGTTTAGTATAACCCCATTGATATACAACCATGCTTTCATGAATTCTTAACAAATCAATAAAATCTTAATTATAATTTTCCTAGTTGTAGCGACTTCTTCAGTAACTTCTATTGATCTCCCAAATATCATTCCTTTTCTGGTACAAATATATATAAGTATATAAATATATTAGTGAACAACCTACAGTGAGACTGTAATATAGTTGCAACAACAAAAGATATAATCCAACTCGCTAGCATCCGAAGTCATCGATAACTACTTAATTAATTTTAATTCTTTTCCTGTTTCAGTCCATGCAACCATCACTCCCAGGACCTCGGCATGTAATCTTACAACAACTGAGCTTTCCAACACAATTACCTACTAGCGTCGAGACCAATACAGCATGCGGCCTTTTAATTATATTAAAATATTTAATAAACCCAATTTTGTTTTATGCTTGTTTATCACAGCGCCCTCTAGCGTGAAAGATTTAAACTTAATCCACGCTCCAGCAACCCCATCAATACTTAATTCATCAATGAATTACGAGATGGCGTTGTAAGGTAAGGCAGCGTAGACGCCGATTCTTTACAATAGACTCCCAATAAATCACTAGATGGCGCTTCACGTCATAAAACCATTGGCCCACTAGAGCAGTTCCGTTACAGTGGCTTCCCCACATTTAAAACGATTTCTAGGGTTCCGTACCCAAAGGGTAAAAACGGGACCCTATTACTGAGACTTCGCTGTCCGTCCGTCCGTCCGTCCGTCTGTCACCAGGCTGTATCTCAACAACGGTGATAGCTAGACAGTTGAAATTACAACAGATGATGTATTTCTATTGCCACTATAACAACAAATACTAAAAATAAAATAAATATTTAAGGGGGGCTCCCATACAACAAACTTGTTATAGATTATATATATGTATAGGTACGAAACCCTTCATGCGCGAGTCGGGCTCGCACTTGCCCAATTTTTTCACACCTGCTCGAAAAATACGTTATTTTTGATTCGCGAAGCGGGGCTACTTTTTTTCCATAGTAATATAGCGATATTCTCCACATTAGGTATGTTATTCATAATAGATCCCCAAACACACTTAGAAAGTCATAAAGAATCTTCATAATTCCACAAAAGAGCCGCCATTGAAACCCAAAGTATTTTTACCATCAACAAAATGACCGAGACGGTCTCGTCGTCTGCGGATGACTGATAAGGATTATTCGAACTTTTCATACCAAGGTAGGACGTTAGAGAGCCGTGGAGCTGACATTAACATTAAAATAGAATTTATACTCATAATCAGTGTGTGTAATGTGCAATTTCCATTTTATAGTCAAAGACAATGTTAGAAGAATATATTTTACAGATTTTTTTTCGACATCGTTTAATACGTGAATAATTGCGAGTTTTTGCATATTTTCTGTATAAAATTGGGTTGACTCGTCACTCCAAAAAGCATGTTTGTTAAAATAAATTAAAATAGCCCTGTTCTAGGTAGTAACATCAATAATATGTTAAGAAACATGGTTGATCATAGAGAAAAATGTCTAAACAATCAGCATTTTAAAAGGAATAAGGCCTCTTAACATACAAAAGTTTACCTGGAAGAGATCCCTAATATGGAACTTCACCTCTGCACATGTTTGCTAAAATAAATTAAAATAGTTGAATCTACGAGTTTGCCGCTGACGGCATCGCTATCCTATTAAACCACATCTTTACTGATGCAATAAATCTGTATGACCTTCTAACGTAAAACGCAACATACAAAGTTTTACACAAAAACAATTAAACAACCTGTATATTCACTCAAATTGGTGAAATAACGTTTGCGAGGATGTTTTGGCGGCAGAAAATGAGATATACCCTTATTAAGGGGTACACTCGTTTGAAATAATTTAATTCTGTCCCTGGAATCCGCAGACGGGGAAAGTGTTTTGGGCGCAAGTCATAAAATAGAGGTACTTTCACGTAATATTTAGCTCAAACTTGCTTACAGACGCTTCATATATTGCTCAAACTTATGGAGTGTTGAATTAAAACGAGTTTATGTCTATTAATATACCTATCTAAGTGTCAGTTAGAAGGGGTTAAATTGATGGCGATAGGTACTGTAGTAAACAGTAATTATGTACGTTTTCCTAGGAAATTTTTGTTTATAGATTTTTAATAAAAGTGATTGTGAACTAAATAACTAATATTTTCGGTATATCTTAAAGGAACTAAGTAGGAAGTACTCTGTACTTCAAAAATATTATTTCGACACACTACTCCGTCTAAAACTTCGAATATATAAGAAGTAACAAACATACACACAACACACACACACACACAACACACACACACACACACACACACGCACGCACGCACGCACGCACGCACGCACGCACGCACGCACGCACGCACGCACGCACGCACGCACGCACGCACGCACGGACGCACGCACGCACGCACGCACGCACGCACGCACGCACGCACGAACGCACGCACGTTATTCGCTTAAACTCTTGTAATAAATGCTTGAGCAAACATAGATGAATCTCGATTTTCGTAATAGGTAAGTATACAAAAACAACAGGAAATTGGACTAAACTAAATAAACAATAACCTATTGATGCGACCTGTGAATAAAAGAATGACTGAACGAACGATTCCGAAGAATGAATGTATTGTTTGCGAACAGACATTCTACCCTTTGGGTAATGCCACATTTATTTTATTTACCACCGAAGGCCGTTACAACCGTGTGGTATGTACCACGTGCAAACTTAAGTTAACCACTTAAGGATGGAAAGTGTTTGTACGGAACCGTCGGTGCGCGAGTCCGACTCGCACTTGACCGGTTTTAACATATATTTTTATAGCAATAGCTGCATTATCTCCTTATTCCTAGAAGGTCCCTCGTCTTATCCCACTCTGTATAAACATGAAAATGCTAATAAGAGATATATTTAGCTTCAAACTCAGTTAGAACATGATAACCGCCTAATCACGGTTGGAAAGTTTCCCTTATTACTGTCCGTCCCATCCCAAAGTAGAAGTAACGTAAATCTCAGCGAGTTAATACACATTAAGACCGTGTAAGCCAGCCCAATAAGGCCCGATCGACACAGAACAAAATAATGCAGAAAATTCCCTCTTTCCATTTTCGTAAAAACTACCTAGTGATTGTAGTTTAGTCGTTGTTTGTGTAAAATATGTTACAATTATTGATCGTAGTGCGTGGCGAAGCGACCGATTGTTACGTGTGCCGCTAGGACTGGGTAAGAACACGCGCTAATTTTGGCCGAACAGAAACGAAAGAGCCCAGCGCCCTATAAAATACAGTTCTCAGACGTCTCTGGTGGAAAACAAATGATAGCACCTTCTGCAGTGTTTAATTTATTTCTTTAAACTTCATTGCACTAAACGGAAGTTAAACATAAGCAACATGAGTAACTAATAAGTATCGCGATAGACCCAATATGATTAGCTATAATTATGTACGTGTTATATATATCAATATAATGATGTGCAAGTTTAAGTCTACTGTCGAGAAGGTATGACTTAAAGGCGCTATTTACCTACCGTTTCAAACCAAAAAACCCAGCCCAAGTTTTGTTTTTAATATAAATGAGCTTTATAATTGAAACTACTTTCTCGCAAATCTCACCGGCAACTTGCACTGGATACCTGAAGTTCTGGGTGATATGAAAATACTGACAGTCTTCCGTTTCTGATTCCGTAAAATCGTTCTGTGTAACAAAGATTAAAAATTCTAACATACGAAAAAAATACTAAGCTGAAACGGCGACGATTCGCTCGCTAATTTCGTTCAATCTATAATAAAGCACTACCTTAGAATAGGTACAAAACACGTTCGAACCGTTTCTAGAATTTTTGTCCGTTTATCTGTTTGTTTGCTTATTTAACCGCGCATCACGTGAAAACAGCTGAACGGATTTTGATGAAAACTTCATTAATCTGTCGAGAAAATTTCCGACCATATTATAAACTATAAAAAATTACCAATAAAAGGGGGGGGTTAGCCACTACATTCGATTGAGTTAAGTTTACATCTAAATCTTATGGCGCTACTTAGGAGTGAGCTGCAAACTTTTTTCAAACATGTGGTAGTTAAGTTTACACCTAAATCTTATGGCGCTATTTACTTAGGAGTGAGCTGCAAACTTTACCAGCACACTCGGCCAGTCTGAGTACTAGTGCACAACGAACCAAAATAAGAGTGACTACATTGAGTAAACAACCTGCAAAGACAAACAACCAAACCCAAGACAAATACAAATATTTATAATCCGGGTCCCAATATGTAATCGAGCTCGTAATATTTAACTTCTTATGTAAACATTGTAACCCCCCTTTTTTTTAACATGACTTGTAGGTACTGTATCAAGGCTGTTTAGCCCTCACTACCAGTAAGTCGGACTTTGTGTAGGAGTATAACCCGCTATTAGCATTTGAACCGAGTTAGGGCAGGAGAAGAGGGGATGTTGTAACCTCTGTTCAAACACATTGAAGGTTAACGTTTACACGTTATACATAATATCTCCTCAGCTGTGGAGAGCCCTCTCGGTCCCGAGTGGTCAGTTCAAGACTCGTTTGCGCCGTTATGATAAAAAAAGTATCTTGAAATCAATGCAAAAAGGCGGTTAACTATGTGGCCCCCCAGGGGCTTTAAACGGCTGAGGGGTCAGATTGACAATTTTAAGTTAATATCAGTTTTTTTTTTCTTTAAACTGTATTTATCCAAAACGCTTCTTTCTTACATGATTTACAAATTTTAGTGATCCTGAAAAAAAAGGTGACGTATGTTTTGAAAAACTTTTACGTGTTTTACGATTTAGTAATATACTTACTTTTACGATTACGAAAAACGTCTGACGGACTCCAACATGGCGTTCATTAGAACACGTTTTGACACTTTATTATTACAGTTTAACCTAGAAAACTTTCTATTGGCAGCCCGGAAGAATGTTGGCATTAAAAAGTTTCAAGTTCGCGTTTTACGCGCCAGTAGATATTTTTACTTTTATTAAAATAAGTCATTGTTAGGAGGACTTTGTTCTAGAACATTACCTACTTTTCGTTAATTAAATCACAAAAAAAGTAAGTATATTACTTATACTTATACAGTAATAACTGTAAGGGGTAAACTATATATTTTAGGGCTTTCTATTTTTAGGGTTCTGCAGCATAAAAGAGATAATAATGGCTTTACAGTGCAGGCCTTAGCCCTACGGATGCTCTTCTTTCAATGTGTGGCACTCTGGCGCCCTAGACTTGGTTTTAAAAACGCTCCACGCACCACTGTCACCCACGCTCCACGAGGCCATACCATTGCATTTTACACAAAAAACTAATAAAATATAGTGGTCAGGCGGTTTGCAAACATTAAAAGAGAGAACCTACTGTGGTGTTGTATTTGTACAAACCCCTAATACTATAGATAGCACATCGATCAGTACATGTCAAATATCACTCCACAACAGTTCAAATAAAAGTGTATACACTCCACGACCCTCCAATTTGCATGTCCTTCACCCGCGGCTCAATGAATCCCGATTGTTGGGAAGGGAAAGCCAATAGGTTTAGCGGTGACCGATAGCTCGGTTGACGGGAAATCAGTTAGTTTTGTGATATGTCGACACGGTTAGGGTATTTATTTGCACAAAATATTTTTTTAACAAGCTGACGGTTCGCTTTTTCAACGCATTATGAATGAAAACAGTACGTGTAACAAGTAAAAATCCGACAGTTTCAGAAATAAATAAATGTATTTGAATGATTAACTTCAAGGGGTAAGATTGTTTTTAAACGTGATATTGACGACAAATATAGGTATAATATTTTCTTCGGTTTCCGCGACTGTCCGCGAAACGTCAGGGAGGCTCAAATAATTAATATACGCGATATAATCCGTTTAAATTGTTTTATTTATGTGGCTTCTAAACGGGCCATATTTTACTGCAATTTGTGGCCGGCAACTATGGCCGTCCCTCTCTGACACCCTACGCTAGAGCAAGATGCAAATAATGGCCGGCCACAAATTGCTGCAAAACATGGCTTTTAGAAGCCCCTTTAAATATAGGTATGTTTCTTTTACCACCAAACAAAACTTCGCGTCAAGGGTTGATAATTCTAACCCCTTTTTATGGTAAGTTTCACTTTACAAAAGGAGCTTCTGAACGACTCCCAAAGTGCCCTTAAGGCGTGAAAAACGACATTGTGAGATAGATTGATACAATAACGAAACTTCTAAAGGTGTTCAAGCAATTCTGCATTTGACTGAAGAATACGTATTATTTTTTTACTGACGTCATGATCATGAGTTATAGTCACTAGGCAAAATACTTAATACAAAATACTTAATACTAGGCAAAATATAACCATTTTAAACATTGAAAAATATTATTAACAAAAAATTGTTTTTTTTTTTGGACCTCGCACCAATCGATCTAGTCCCAAATTAAGAAGGCTTATTTTATGGGTACTAGACGACGATATACGTACTTATATAGATATAGGGATTCGAACGCGGGACCGCCGGCTCAGTAGGCAGGTGTCTACAAACTGCGCAAAACGCGTCATTTTTTTTTTTTAAGATTATCCTTTTCATTTCAAGATTATCCTTTAGTAACCAGAATAGTATGTTTGTATCCTGTCCATCTGCGAGTGTGGTTAACAAAGGAGAATTACAAAGAAAATAATTTGAAAACTACAAAAGTTTTAAGTTAAGACATTAAATATGGAATACCAGAAAAAAAAGAAACTGATTTGCGCTGTTATCAAATACGGGTTCGTGTATAACTTTAAAAGCTTAACTTAATATTGAAGAACTGATCATTAATATGTTTACGTTTTCTGAAGGTAAATTAGATACTATTTATGATCGTATGTTTTCCATTGCCCTTAAGAACACTGACAACCGATATGAATTTACAAGAAAAGTTTCAGCAATTTGGAGGAACAAATTAATTAAGCCGACGCGGTGATTTGTGTTTCAGTTGGGAACCTATTTGTTCAGGAACTAAGCTTTGCTCAGGTGTCGACACAGTGATCGTAACCAGCAGGCCATTAAGCTCATTTACATAAGGTACTTATCACAACAAAAGAGGGACTTATCGCGTTACCGCAGTACCATCGGGTGATGATGGGTCTGTCGCTGGTCAGATTATAAAAAAAAACTTGTATTGGTGCTTTTCTGAGGTTTCGACCATCTCACCAAGTATCATACCCAACCCAAGAATAATTTTAGTGTTGTTTTGGTAATTAAGGATTAATAATTAATATAATCAACACTAAAATATCAATTTATAAGAACCTAAATATAGTATAAGAACTAACAACCGTAGTAATACTTAGAATTAATGAGCATGTACAATTTTATCATATTAGTAAATTGAATTTAGTTGACTGGTCGACATCACGGGGGACCGAAGAGCTGGCAGCTTCCTCGCTCAACGCATTAGCGTTGCTATACAGCGAGGAAATGCTGCCAGCGTCTTCGGCACTATGCCAAAGGGGTCCGATTTTTTAAGTATTTTTTAATATTAAATTTAATCTGTTTTAGCCTTTTATTTTAGTTAGTTAAGTTCTTAGTTTATAGTTAGTATTTTAATTTCTTTAGTATTACATGTTTCAGTATTTGTTAATATTAAATAAAATATTCATTTAGTTGAATTGAAAGTGTATGTGATATACTTATACTATATTGTTATGAGCCTGCTGTATGTTCGCTCCACTGTACTCCACCGTACCCGGTCTGGCTTTACATCCAAACTTTCTGTACTGTTTGCTTAATAGGTACCCTAATGTTGTATGACGGTTTTAAATGCGTACTTGCCTACTGCTCACAACCGTCGGCAGTTATTTGTACAAGCTCGTAATCAAGCGTAATGCACTGACTGGGAATTTGTGAATGCGATTAGAATTATTCCTTCGGGATCAATCATTTAAGAGGAGTGCAAGTGCCTTGACCAGGAATGAGGCACCAAGGTTCGTGACAAAATGTTAGCTTTCATTTAGTAAAACAAAATCACTTAGCATTAAATTATGCTTTTTTTTTCGATAGTCCTTGCTTTATGGATCTACAGTCTACAGGTCTTTTTTTTTTTTGACTTGACAATTTGACAGTTTGCACTAGCGTTGGCTGAATACCTTTGCCTTCGAAACCCAATTAAAAAATATATAATTGTTGATGGTCGACACCTGTCAATATCAAATCATTGAAATATTGACACACGTCATTGTAAAACCGTTGAAATTTTGACATTGACAAGTGTCAACCATCAGCTAGTTTTTTTTTTATTAGGCTTCGTAGGCAATGCCGCCTTCAGCCAACATTATAGCAAGGGTATGTGTCAAACGAAATGTGTCAAAGGTATGTGTGCTGTTTTTTCCGGACATTCCAAAATTACCACCTCTAGTGCAATAAAGATAAATTTGCACGCTACTTTAATTGCACACGTGCATTACGTGCAATCACTATATTCTTTTATAAAAAAACGTTTTGGATCCAGACACTTAAGTGTAAAGTGTTTTCTTTTAACACAAAAAGTCTGGAACGCGTTGGCGACAATGTTATTTTCACGTGAATCGATTTTTAGCTACTCAGTCTATACCGATCCGATAAACCACAAATGAAATTATTTAAAACGCTAATCTAAAACCATAGCATTATCTGTGCCTATCAAAAGCCACAAATAGCCACGTACGGCGACCGCAGACCGTCCGCGGTTGTGGGCCGAAATCGCACTTCATTGTATATCCGACCAGAGCTAAATTCACAGCTCTAGTGCAATAAAGATGAATTTGCACACTAGTTTAAATTACCCCCCTGTTACTATTTTACGAAAGAACAATTTGGTTCCTGGATGATTTTGGCTACAGTTAGGTACATACAGTCGAGTTCATTTACATCTACACACTTACGAGAACAAAAATATCTGAACACGACCGTATTGTCAGGAGCATAAAGTCGTGTTCAGATATTTTTGTTCTCGTAAGTGTGTAGATGTAAATGAACTAACATATAATTCAAAATACGTTTTTTTTATTCCAACCCCTTTAGCACAACGTGACACGCGACTCTTTTGCGCAAGATATATACCTATCTCTTTTTGTGTTATACTGTGAGAAACTGATGGGTGAGGCTATGTCGCGCGACAAGAGTCGCGAAGCATAGTTGTGCTAGACGGGCTGAATACCGGTATAGCTCTAATTCATACATTTCTATGGGTATATTATGAAATCAATATTATGTACAATAAATTAATAACTTAATAATTAGTAACTGCCGGTCCCTGTCGTTTCTGTTCCAAAGTTGCCCATAATTCTCACAGCATTTCCTACTTAAACTTGTAGGAAATGCGCGATGTTTTTAAACGCCTGAAAGTTGCATGTCGGGCCGTTCCTGACAATTTTTACGTGAGTTTAAACCGTTTTAATAAAATCATACCACAATCGTTGGTTGGCCAATATCACACTTCATTGTGTATCCAATCCGCCCAGAATTCACGGCTTTTGTGCAATGTAGATAAATTTGCACGCCAGTTTAAATTGCCTGCATTCACCATTTTACCTTGTTTGAATGTAAAATAGGTGGGTGCTAAAAGTTTGAACTACATTATAATGCGATGCACGACGAACGCAAACATATTTCAACAAAATGAGAGACTTGATCAGAATCCGTTTTGTTGATTTCCATAGATTTAACCAAACTATAATTACTTTAGTATACTTACATTTACTAACTTACACGCTTTTTATGTATTACTATAAAAAACGGGACGTATCGAGTTCAAAAGCTCAAGAAGATGTTTACGCCTACCTCTTCAGTCTCTTCGACATAATGGACGTTACATCACGTCCGAAACGTTGAGGTTGTTATATAAACACATTTCCTGTTTTATTATAATAACATTATTAACATTACTTAGTCTATTTGCTACTGTATGTTATATATTTAATTAATAATGTTCAGGTGGCTTTTAGGGTGGTAGATTTTTCGTAGCTAAATTGTTTTAACCGTAAAAGAAGACAGTGCGGCAAACCTGAATTTAATATTTACAAACTAATGCAGTAACCACTGCAGCGGCAATTTCGAGATAATAATGACAGAATTTTTGCAAATTACAAACTCTATTTTCGGTTTCCATGCATTAAAAACTTCAAGTTTTGCGCCTGTAAGTGAACACTACACCCGGCCGACGAAAAAGAAAACCTAGAAATTGTCTACGGCAAGAAAGTTCACGTCAATTCTAGCCTGAAGTGCAAAACACGAACAAAGTGAAAACTTTACATCCTATATCCCTTTCAGGGGTGTCTATCATTTCATCGAAATTTCTTACGTCGATTTTCATGTCATCGAAAACTATTCCACGAATGTCTTTTCATTTTTTTTCTAATCACATAATCATCAATTCATTGCTTTTCGAATAATCGATCAACTATTCAACGTAAATTGTTTCGAATTTGTCTCAAATCGTAGCTTAACTATTCATCGAATTTACCTTTCATAGAATAATTACTTGGTCGTAGTATGAATTTATCGAAACATGATTCACAGATGGCACGTCCCATTTATTATTACTGCCACGAAAAATGTTTCATCGTAGTAACGTTACGGATCATAAAAAAAAATAACCTAAACCTAACCCAACCAAGTCGGGTTTCGGGTCATAAAAAAAAAACCTAAACCTAACCCAACCAGGTCGGATCTAGCCAAGTCGGGTTTCAGGTCATAAAAAAAATAACCTAAACCTAACCCAACCAGGTCGGATCTAGCCAAGTCGGGTTTCAGGTATAACGGATAATTAGTGTAGACGTTATAGATAGATAAGATCAATTAAAATGCAGATTTGAATATATGTACATTTAATAAAAATAAAATAAAAATAGTTCCGGCTAGGTCGTGCATACCTGATTATCAGTAAGAGGGAGAGGAACAGAGTTTCGTTTTTGTTTTCGGAGTTGGGAATGAAGAGCGACATAATTAACTTTGCAAATAGGCGTTGAAATATAGTGAAGTGGCCGCAACTGAGTAATGGTAGGAAAGTGTTATTAAACGAAGCTACAGATATATATACATACGAGTACCTATATAAATTAATGAGTTTTCAACTCTATTTCGATGCCAGAAAACGAACGAAATAACATGAATATTATGTTCAACTATAGTACGAGTATATCCACAATAAATTTCAGCAACCGCAAACTTTACGTATTTAATAATGTTTCTTACGAGAATGTACCCACTTCAGTAAGGAAATTTTTAGGTAAGCAACCAATTAGCAAATTTTATAGTCATGAATCATGATGAGATTTACCTACCATTACAGCGAGAGCCTATCATGGTAGAGTTTATCACGCCATAAATTAAATCAATGATAAAGCATACATCACTTTTCGACAAGTGTGCTAGAGATACGAATGCTTTATCATTAACTATAGTTGCGCCGTGCGGTGTTACCAGCTCATCTCACGGGAACACCACATTTTTCGGGATAAAAGGTAGCCAATGTGTTTATCCAGGGTGTCAGCTACCTTGATACCAAAATTTATCAAAATTGGTCCAGCCGTTTGAGCGTGAAGAATTAACAAACATACACACAAACTTTCGCCTTTATTTAAGTTAAGTTGTGTAAAGAACTGAGCGCTTCTCGCCATCAAACGTCACAGTTTGGCGAGTTATAATGTAATTGTATATTGTATATATTTTTTGGTATATAAATTAAAAAAAAAAAAAATATATATATATTATAGTGTGATTTATATATCATAGGCCTGATGATGAATACATCGCGCGACAAACGACATCGCGGGTAGTAGTTAACTTTACTCAAAGGGAAAACTGGAAGAGATCCCTTAAAAGGATAAATTCGCCTATTTACATACTTTGGATTAAATTCTAAACTGCCAATGAAATCCAAATCTGCCTTTAATTGAAACGTCGCGGGATGTAAGTAGTATTAAGCCTTTTGTCTACCGTTAATTATGAATTATTTATATTTATGTTGTTTCCTTTTGTAAACTTTTATTGGTGTGTAATAAAGTATTGTTGTATTGTAGGTATTCAACCTTTTGCAACTTAGGTAATGTAATACCTACCTACTATGGTACATGTTCGCAATTTAATATAAATTTAAAAGTTAAATGCTTTACTATTCGACATCTAAAATATTCTCGAACTCGTAATCGATTAAAATAATCAAATACCTCTGTGAAAAGTAATCCAATGAACTGATCCAGCCTTCAACTTTGAGACCGTAATTGGTTTACATTCCAGAAACCCTACACATAATGCTCACTTAACCAATATACGAACAAATATTTGTGTCATAAAATGCCGGTGTAAAGCTAAGGGACCGGTGAAATTTAATAACCCAAATAATAATGTCGGCCGAGCTCATAGTGATGTGCCGTTGCGGGTTATCCGAGTGCGAATAGGGTTAATTCTAGCGAGCTATTCGACAAAATCAATGTTTTATTATATAAAACATGGGTAAATTATACACGCCCCTGTTTTGTTAGTTGCTACAACCAAGAATCCGTTAAGAGAGATCTATTGTTTATTGTATGGAAATAAATAAAGTATACTAACACGGCTTGCCCAGTTTTTTTCTTCACGCTTCGCCATTGTGTGAGAGAGTCCTCGCTAAGGCACCGTCAGCAATAGATAGATGGAGCATGATATTGTTTTGTTTTAGTATAAGTATTTACTGTCTTCTCGATTATTGCTCACACGTTTAAAAACACCGCAAAAATAGTTGTTCATTATAATCGTTTAATACGCCCAAATCTACACGTAAACTATATTTGAGTATGGCCGTTCCAAGGATCTGACACCATACAAAAATTCCCAATAAGTACCTCAAATACTCCAACGACCCATCACTAGGCGAGTATTAAACCGGCATAAACTCGAAGATATTAAACAACAGAGTTTGACGTCGGCCGTACCTAACCCGCGCATTCAATATTCCATTTGAGTTACAGCGCAGCAGGTGACTGAGTGCTCGCCCATTTTGAGCGGAGTTGAATTCATTTGAAGTAGTTTTACGCGGTCATTTGTGTAAGGATAATTTCTAATTTAAAAGTAGTTGCAATGAACGATCACGTGATAGTCACGTGATCGCCCCCTTCCACTCCGAGCAATGGCGACCGGTCACGTGGCTGGGAATAAGAGACATTCGCTAACGGACATTGTCCGTGGTCGGTCGGTTGCTCGCCGTGGAGGCATTGTTGGATTTGTTGGTTATTTAAGGGCTAATTATAAGTTCAAGCCTACTGAATTAAGTACAGGTCAGTATCGCTCTCGTATTGATTGGGTATAATCAATATTAATACTATTTAATGAGGTCTATGCCTACTCACAAGTTGTATTCATTGTGCGAATAAACACCATTTGTTATCAACTGTCGTTGTTTTAATTAAACGTATCGATTCCTTATATATCAGAAGTTGGGATAGGCGAGTATTCTTATAATCACTTGCTTATCCCGCCCGCAAATTTCGAATTATCGGCCTTCACACAATGAATACGACTAACGAGTATTAAGAATAAGTATTAATTTCATCCCTAAACGACGCGAAAGTGCTAAATGTTTTTAATTATTTTGTGGAATTTTTGATTTAACGTTTGAGATAAATTTGCAAAAAAAAAGTAAATACACTTGTTTATATAATTAAACGACTACCTTAAGGGTATGCATAATTAAGCGTTCAATATATTCGTATACCTTTCACTCCCATTTACTCGGAGCTTAACTAAAAGAAATCCCTTATAAATAATGACGGGTTCGTCTTTGTATACTTTGATTGTTTTTATGTTCTACTTATAATATTGCTGTTATGATAAAGTGTCTACATATATTAATGCATAATATCAAATATCCTCTTAAATTTGTGTTGTGAAATAATTCAAGGGCTACTAATACTATGGCATTTTAATTACCAACTAAAGGGATATAATATAATTATGTACATTCAATTAGAAATACAAACTTTCACTTAAAAATGCAATGGTGAATGTCCGTAAAGTTATAGTGTTCGACCATATTCTTTTGTTGGGTTTTAGATAGTTATCTTAATTATGTTTTGGTGGTTCAGATTGTGTATCTGTGATATTACGAGTTCTAGTATAGGTAACTAAATACCTGAACATTGCTTATGCGAGAACTATTTCTCTTTTATTAATGTTTCTGGGCTTTGTTTCTTGAATGAACACACAAAATATACGTAGCCCTCCAACTGAAAAAACCATGTAATTTTATGTATAAAATATACTTACTGTTTTGCAAAACAGCCGACATTCATAAGTGCATTGTAATTATGCCTAAATTGAAGAATAAACTACTTTGACTTTGAATGTACCATACCATACTAGGGTCTACTCTATTCTGTTCTTTTACTAAGACTGTACTTTGAAACGTGAAGATGATAATTTTCGTGAGAATGGAATTAAAATACTACAAAGATACATACATGGTTATGGTTTAAGAATTTATTTCTCCAAAAGAATACAATTCACTTAACTAGAGAAATACATGCACATCGTTTAACTAAATACTTAACTAAGTTCAAAGTGTACGAATCGCAGATAATACAACATAAGGTAACTATGAATAAATAAATAAAATATAAACAACAAAGTGGGTGCATAGATAAAATATTCCAGTTGCTTATCAATGCGCTGACCGCTGCACTCGTAAGTTGTAGGGTTTTATTACGTATCGGCTTGTTATTACTATGCCGCTCAAGGCGACCAACAATGTGATAGCAATCAGACTATTTTGCGAGTTACATACCAACACATTCTCGTCTTAAAATCTCAAGCTCACGACCATCATCGAGGTTTTCTGGAATCCTACCATAATATACGAGTAGGTTCTGAGAACTTACCCCAAAGATATATTAGAAATGATTATGGGTTAATTCGAGAAACTGGAAGTAAGTTTTTGGCACTTGGTGAATAAGAAATTTAACTAGCTTTTCTTCGCGGTTTCGTTCGCGTAGAGGGGATGAGGTGCGCCCGTAGAAACCCTCGGCTCCTATTTGTCCCTCCTTTGAATGAGTACCCTATGATTTGTAACCATAACACTGTGTCTGTTCTGATGTCTGGTTACTGAATTAGTTTTATGATGGTCTATTGCCTTTTAAAGTTGAAGGTATATATAACTATATGATCATAAACTTTCACGTTTGTAATAATGTACAATACAAGATAATCTGGCAGGACTCCTCGAAATGACGGACTAGTAACTAAGGAGTTTAACAGCTGGACCCTTTCCTGGCTTTGTTCCCTATACGATAAATTTGTTTCATTTTTATGATCGAAGCACCGATGTATGCATGCTGATAAATAAATTATCAGTGTAATCACTGTTTAAGTGCAAGTTTCAGTGATGGAGGCTGAGAAATAAGGAGGGCACTGATACTGAGCCCAGAGAGGAGCGCGAGAGAGGAGATACGATGAATTCGAGATTCATCGACATTCGCCGCGGAAGTCATGCTAAGTGAGGGAGCGGAAGGGAGCCTGAAGGTAGGCAAAGCCGCAAGCACTTACATGATGGAGGCAGTTCATCGACATTCGCCGCGGAAGTCATGCTAAGTGAGGGAGCGGAAGGGAGCCTGAAGGTAGGCAAAGCCGCAAACACTTACATGATGGAGGCAGTTATGATCGCGCAGTATATCGTGAGAGAGTTTCACGCTCGTAGGCCGTCGAAGCACACACCTCGTGATCAGCACAGATTGCATGATGTAGTCGATCGACGGGAAAGACGGTTGCCGAGGTCGCGGAGTTCATCGTATGAACTCCGCGATGTGAATGTGAGCCCAAGACGGTATGAGCGCATGGAGACGGAGAGGCTTTATATTTATAGTAGTAGTTCCGATGATGACAAGCTTCTAAATTCAAATTTTCAAAAGTTGTACTCTCGTTCTCCAAGCGCCGCTCAACTTCTAAACTAGAGTCTGGCTAGTCAAATAATGTTGACAGATATTTCTTTGTGGTATCACCAAATGTTTATTTTAAATAAATGACTCATATTAACAATAACCATACCAAGTGAGGTCCGCAAACTATTATTTAAGCTCGTAAATAATTGCGACAATGTGCGAAGCCAATGTGAAGCGTCGTATAGCGAAGACATTGAATGTTAACAAGTAGAAAACAATTTAGTTGTTGGGCTATTTGTAAATATTTTGATACTTTATTTACTAGTTCTATCTTTTACCTATAACCTTGATTAGGTTCGTAAGTTTATTAATTTCCGTGAAACTCATAAACAGGGCAAGTGTGTAAGGAAACGGACAAACCAAAAGTTCTGTAGAATATAAATAAAATCAAACCATCTGAACGCAAAAACTTACTAAAAACCAATATTTAGAAAAAGAAATTTGTGGAGCAATTTGATATTAGACAAAAAAAAAACATTGTAGCGGAATATTTAGAGGCCGATTTTGACTATAGCGAATAGGTCATGGTTAGTAAAATTAAAAGGTGTAAATATTCATCTTAGTCAAAATGATTGATTGTAGCTTATAGTTAGTTTCTCGTGGTTTTACCTATTCCGGTGTCGATCTTGTCTGTAAGCAAGCAAACAAGAAACGCGAATATACTAAGTTAAACTTGACCCACTTCGCGGTTTCCGATTGAGCTGAAATTTGGCCTAGTAATTATGTAAATCTTTTTGTGACGGATTATTATTACGGTATTATCGAGCTGGGTTTTATTTACATTACATTTCATCTTTCGCCTTGTTTATGGTTAGAAAGTGTAAACATATGTGTTTGTTGCTTACGGTACTGTACATAGTGGTAAAAATTATGTGAGCTGACTATGAGTGCATGACAACATATATTTAACTTATTTATTTGGGTGCCTTACGTTTGAATAGGAAATAAAAATCATTTTTTTTAGTACCAAAACTATATTTCCTACTACACACCGTGTGACTAGCCACAGATTATTTTTAAAGTGTCCGTCGTAACTTTGAGTATTAATTCATTAGCCAGATAATATCATTAAATAATGTTTTTCCTGAATTCAATGTCGGAAGATCACGATTTTGACGTGGCCCACCAAAGTAAAGGAGTGTACTGAAATTTTGGATGGACTGAAAGAGAGACGGCACTTCCCAAACTTACAGAGCTTGCCAAGTCTTGGTATCGGGGTCTCGGCACGGTCCTATATTTCATGGTCAGTGTGGAAGATACAACTTATAGAGTCATTCCCTTGCCGTGACGATTACGCAGAGCTTTTGTTCTGGTCAGAAGAAAAAGATCGATATAGTGATTCCCTTGAGCACTACTAATACGCTGAAATCAATTTATTGGACAGGTGTAGCATAACAGGTTATAAATGGGTGGATTATTTATTCACATTCATATTATTCATATTCGCTTATTGCTGTCATGAGTAGGTGCAGTAGGGTGTTAACATATATGGCAGTTAAACGCCCTGACAGGGCATTGCAATTATCTTATAACTAGAAACTAAAGTACTTATATTAGATTTACATATCAGTTTTAAGTTAGGTAAATAATATCAGTTGTTATAATATCAGTTGTCAAACGGTATAGAAGATCGTGTTGTACGAGTAGGTGCTCAAGCCGCCTACTTTCGCGAACCTGAAGAGGTTCTTAGATATCTAAATTGCAATGAGGACGGGCACAAACGCTTCCAGTGCAAAAATACTCTAATAATTGTACTACGTGTCGTGTGGCAAGCTAGATCACCTTCCAACATTCTGTCCTTTCGCTTGTAATAATGTAAATGGTAAATATATCAGAAAGTATCAGCTACAAAGGGAGTCAAATGTTATCGAGTAAAGTTGTCAAAAAAAATTAAATTCATGTTGGTAGGTACCTACTTCAACATGTTGATAGAGGGTAGGACGCTTTTAAATTTAATTCGTTTTATTGCCAGAAGGAAAAACCATGCAAAAAAAATGATAGATTACAAACTAGATAGTCTAGAATTTAAATAAAATACCAAAATGAAATTAAAATACAATAATCAAATTCCATAATCAATAAAATCACATAATAACATAAATAAGTATACATAACAAAATCAAAGGAGACTTTTATGCCATGTCGGTAGTCAACGCACCGTCATTAGATAATTCGATTTATTAGATAAATATTTAAGTTTCCTGATACGAGGCGTATTAAGTAGGGCGCCTCGAGTGTGTCAGTTCTAGGCATGAACACACAATCATGTTCTAAAATATCCCATTCGGTTTGAACTCATGTTTTTAGTGTTGCCGAAAATACTCAACTATTATAAGGATTCCACATCAGTTAGTTTCGAGAAAGTAAAATCTAACAAACTGTTCTTGCAACAAATCAAGAAAGATTCAGTGGATAAATCTGTGAACGATTCAGTGGATTAAAACCTTATTAAAATGGGCCCAGCCGTTTGAGCGTGGGGAAGTAACAGACACACACATAAACACGCTCACAAACTTTCTCCTTTATAATATTTATGAGATAATATTGAGGTGATAATAAGCTTAGTAGTGATTTCGACGAATAATAAGCATAGTAGTGATGAGAGTGCTGGCTAACTCTTATGGTCTATGGTGTTAACAATAATTAAATTACTACTGTGTAGCCATTATAATTTCCTTAGCTTTAGGAATTTATTTATATGTATATAGGTTTTCTTGCTGCAATTGAATGCTGATGCTGCTGTATATCTATATTTGAAAATTTAAAATATAATTCACATATTTTAATTAATTTGCAAAATTATTTATAGACACGCCCAACTAGTTAGTTTCATTTGTAAGTGTCCCAATAAAACAAAATAAAAATTGAAATCTTTTGATCATACGATGTTATTAGTAAATGACGATATTTTATCTAAGTATATTTAATTACACTTTACTGTACAGTATAAAATGGTAGGCACAAAAATGGTGGACTTAATGCCGTGGCGCATTCTTTACCGGTCAACCATGAGACCAAACGGAAATCAGCATTTGGTGCATTGGCATATCTAATATATCTATATCTATGTATGTGTAATTAACTAAGCAATTATTACGACACCTAAAAGAAAAGATAATTAAAAAAAAATATATAACATAAAATAGAACAAAATACTGTAATGCTTTTTGTAAAATTATAATGATTTACCATAATACAATATTATCAAAATATTTATATAATTTAATAGCATTGAAAATATTTAGTCTCTTATTCGACTTCCGCCACTATGGCGTCCTGGCCGCTGATTCCAGTCTACCTACATATTATTCGATTTTATTAATGATGAAACGTAATGTTCCCGCGAAATTGCTGGTGACGGTGACACTACTTTCCCCCTCCTCAGAAACTTAATGTCACAAATGATTACCGAACATAGGTGTTTACCTGATTTTTTATATGAACATTTCATATCTATCATCTTTCTTGACAAATTTGATACTTAATAGATGCTGGAAGGGTTAACCATAATACATACCTAAATGTTGTCTGGAAGAGATCGCTATTTAAGCGATAAGACCGCCTGTTGTTTACCTCTGCCTGTTATTTGAATGTATCTCATGTTGTGTTGTATATTCCTTGATGTTGGTGTGCAATAAAGAGTATTTGTATTTGTATTTGTACATTTTAAATTAAGACATGAATCTTTGATTTTAGAAATTATAAGGTTAACCTAGGTTTTCGCAATATACTTACAATTTTATTTATATTACTATGATGTAGTTATAGAGCGAAGAGACTTGCTCTAGCAGGATGGCCGAGCTGTAAGGATAATTTCTAATTTAAAAGTAGTTGCAATGAACGATCACGTGATAGTCACGTGATCGCCCCCTTCCACTCCGAGCAATGGCGACCGGTCACGTGGCTGGGAATAAGAGACATTCGCTAACGGACATTGTCCGTGGTCGGTCGGTTGCTCGCCGTGGAGGCATTGTTGGATTTGTTGGTTATTTAAGGGCTAATTATAAGTTCAAGCCTACTGAATTAAGTACAGGTCAGTATCGCTCTCGTATTGATTGGGTATAATCAATATTAATACTATTTAATGAGGTCTATGCCTACTCACAAGTTGTATTCATTGTGCGAATAAACACCATTTGTTATCAACTGTCGTTGTTTTAATTAAACGTATCGATTCCTTATATTTGGGTGCATTTTGTGAACGATTTTATTAAACCAGTTTATTTTTTGCCACGATTTTGAACCTGTTGCTACTTATTTGGCTTATCTTACTAGAATAGTGAAATTTCCCGTGTTATCGATATGTTGATCTTTTGAATTATAATAGGGTAGAATTGAATAAGGTAGGTCAGCGTTCGGTCATTTTAGGAGAAAGTTAATTAACACGTGTCGATGAAAGAAAAGAAAACCGTAGTCAAATTCGTCGTCTCTAATGACATGTATTATATCAGATGTATGCCTAAAGCGGGGCATAATTCGAATGATCCTGACATTTAAGGCATATCGATTTTGTGTTAATCATTTTGTTAATCACAAATACAAGTCGTCATTTAAAGGTAAATAAAACACATAGCTAAAGTAGAAGTGATTAAATTTTATTAACAATAATTAAACTTTTTGTAAGAATCAATTCTACAGGCCTAGTATAAATATTAATGTTAATTCCGACTTCCGAGTAATCCCAAAGGAATAAGCGGAAGCAACGAAACAGCAATTTGAAATAACCTTAAATAATCCAAAATACAATATTAACGAACTTTATTGTAATGTAAATATTTTCCATATTTTACTCACAGCGCACCCACAGCGTTGAAATTAATCACCGGTATATTTTCTCGTGCAATGCTAAAAGGTCGTATCTTAATAGGAGTCTCATAGCGAGATGCAACGTTTTGTCCATGACGGTTACATTGGATGTAAATACGTGATTTAATTACTTTCCGGTCGTATTCACGCGCGAAAAGTTCGGTTTCATAAGTTAAAGCATATTTATTGCTTGTGGTTCAGATGCATTATTAAAATTTCGAACAAGCATAGGTTTCCGGAATATTACTGATAAAATATTGAAATTGATTGGATGCATTAACGATATTCATAGTCAATGTGTGAAAAACAGGGTGATTAAAACGATACAGAAGGGTTTCTCTTATGATCTTCACTAAAGCCGCCTGATAACTGTATTTAATGCTTGTTTATGTAAAATGGGCCGTAATTAGTTGTAGGATGTGGCGACGCGACGAACACACACAAGTGCTCCGCTACGATCATCGGGGCGTGAAAAGAAAGTACCTATACATAAACTTTTTTCCGAAAATTTATTTTGTAAATAATTTCTAGTGCGTCACGATCATAGAAATTAAAAAACATGCATACGAAAAAAATAAAATATGGATAGGAAATCAATTTTCTGAAAAAAAAAAAAGAAGTGCTCATATGTAGGTACACCTTTTTTTGGATAACGCTCATCTACGAACAGTACGAACTGATGCACTGCTGGTATATGCGGGCTCACTATGAGCTGCGAACCGCGCTACATTGATTATGCACCAGAGCGGCCACACCAAGGTTCTCTTTGTTAGGGCAAAATCGGCGTTTATTAGTAGCCGGTCGTGTACCAATTGTGTCGCATTTTTTACAAACACGCTATTAAATAAATACAATTTTCAGTGACGATCAAATGAGAGAAACCATTGTAGTATTTAATTCGCCCTGTTATTGACAGAGCGAGCGCTGCGCGGTGTGTTACCCGCTCATCCCACGGAAATACTACATTTATCAGGATAAAAAGCCTATGTGTTAATCCAGGGTGTCAGCTACCTACATACCAAAAAGGTTGACTGGTAGAGAATGCATCATGGCATTAAGTCCGCCTTTAGTACGATAAGTTTTCTTTTGTGCAATAAAGATTAAATAAATAAATAAATAATTAAATAAATACCAAAATGTATCAAAATTGGTGCAGCCGTTTGAGCGTTAAGAAGTAACAAACATACACATAAACACACTCACAAACTTTCGCATTTATAATATTAGTGTGATATATTTTTTGTAGAGTTTTTTTTTTATATCATTCAAAATGGCGGAGATATGAGCATCGAAACTTCTACCATTTCTAAACAGACTCGATGTTTACAGCTCTCTGAGACACTTGTTTAATTGTTATCCTTCGTTATTTACCATAGCTGTCCTCTATTTCATTATAAGTATCAGCTTCAACGGTCGCCGCCTGCAGTCTGCAATCTAATCACGACGGGCTCCGACAACGAACAGATGCTATTGGATTACAACTCGGGACAATCCATAATAGTTTCCATAAATACAATGTACAGATAACATTTAATTCTATCTTCAATTCGGTACAATCTCATTTGTATTTACTTTGATATTCATGAATGTTGTGAGCTGGGAGCTAATTCGAATGTACTTTGAGATGCCGCCAAATAAGAGAATTCTCAAGTATATTCCAGGTATATCGCCTTGAACTGTGTTGATGTCCTATGGTGAGAGGGCACGTGCTCGAGATTTATCTTATGGCCTCCATAGGAAACGTGCACGAACAATAGGTGGCAGGAATGTAATTTAAAAATAAAACGTCAAGGTTCGCACTAGACCGCTGCTCAAAGTAGGTACAAACGGTGCGTTTACGAAATAAAATGTATGACAAACACACCCGTCAATTATTATTCATACATTTGATTGCGTAAACTTACCGTCAGCGTATTTCGAGCAGAGGTGTGGAGAACATGCATTAAATCGTTACGGATACGACACCCAGTGAAAAAAAGTTGCTCAACTAGTTTAAAAATACTTGAAAAATAGCCAAATTGTGCTCAGTGGTGAGCAAAATTATGCTAATTTTACATAACTTATTTTGGTTACTAGTAGCCTTCAGTTTGTCAGTCCTCCGATTTATGTAACTAGCAGCTAACATTTAGGCTACTATTAACATTTTTTTTTGGTCGCTGTCGCCGTATTCAGAGCAGCGGTGTGGTCGAATCCTTAGTCCCCTGTTCTACAATGAATCAGTATTACCCCTTAATTACCCATAATGTGTCGCAGTGCGCGCAACTTCCGCCAAGTTCGGCCATTATCGTACAGTCCGGTTTGTATTTTGCATATAACCTTTTTTCAACTAATGAAGAATTAACGGTTACCGGGTTTTTTTTTTTTTCAATGGAAGTGAGGCTGGTACGATTCGTCTGTAATTTCTGCATAGATTTAGATAAACTTATCCTATCCCAAAATGTACTCGTACATTATATGGTCAGAAGAACATACGAGTAGAAGATGAGTTCAAACATTTATCGCGCGGTAGAGAGACCTAAATAAAATACCCACACACTTAGAATTCTTTATAAGTACCACAAAGTACCTAAGCATTAGTGTCCATACAATTCAAGTCAATTTCTCACCAGTTACACTAAATCTGTGGCCCTGGCGTCGGGCCAAGCTAGCAATTGATGGCGAAGACAATAAGTTGGCCTGCTATTAAACCGAGTGAGAAAGAAGCTATACAATAAAACACGTTTAAGACGTTTCTGAAGGGACCAAGCAAAATAAAGTGACTTAAGCGTGAAGGCGTATTAAACGTGAAGAAACACTGCTACTTGTGAAGGGACCGATGAAAATGGTGTATTACGTGGGAAATCATTTAATACGTGGTTGTATTAAGCGGGTATTAACATATTTAACGGGCCGGTTCTCAAGGAAAACTGAAATCATTAAAAGGCAGCGAAGAGCGGCTCGTCAGGACATTCATCCCCGTGCCCTGGAGGCCCTGGAGCCTAAATGGTCGCTTACAGTACGGTTTAAAAAAAATCTCCAGTGAACACTCAGGTTATGGAATGAGCTCCGTGCCGAGGTTATCTCGGATTTTTAAAGGGTCGTCAACGCGCATGCGAATCCCCTGGAGTTGCAAGCGTCCATGGACTGCGGTAACCGCCTCCCATCAGGCGGGCTGTACGCTTTTTGCCAAATCCGTGATGTATACAAAAATAAGAGGATCAGAGTTATACCAGTAAAGTTAGACTAGTGAACACTGGCTCTTAAATGGTATTTCTTCATCGTCTTTGGTAATTTACTTACCACTCTACAAGACAGAGCTTCCATAATAATGATAAAATAAAAAGGGGATGAGCGCCGTATACCATTTTAAAAATGAAGCCAACTCGACCAACTTAAAGCTTTTTAGGAAACTGCAAAGTAAAAAATTGGGCTAGTGCGAGCCCGACTCGCGCATGAAGGGTTCCGTACCTATACATATATATAATCTATAACAAGTTTGTTGTATGGGAGCCCCCCTTAAATATTTATTTTATTTTATTTTTAGTATTTGTTGTTATAGCGGCAATAGAAATACATCATCTGTGAAAATTTCAACTCTCTAGCTATCACCGTTGTTGAGATACAGCCTGGTGACAGACGGACGGACGGACGGACGGACGGACGGATGGACGGACGGACGGACGGGCGGACGGACAGCGAAGTCTTAGTAATAGGGTCCCGTTTTTACCCTTTGGGTACGGAACCCTAAAAAGAAAACAGAAGTAAATTCATCCCGTGCAAATAGCCATTTTCAACTTTACTTGTACTTAATTGCCTCAGAGGATCGAAGAGAAAGATAGAGCGAGAAAATTCATCATGATTTATGTTCAGTCTACTTATAATAATTAAGTACTTTCAATTAAATATTCTTTGGCTGTTCCGACTAATTACCACGTCGCTGGTGCTTTCTTAATTATTTTACCGGCTTCGTTTTATTTGCGTTTTATGAAAAACTAGCTTTTGCCCGCGACTACGTCCGCGTGGAACTTGGAAGTATGGAAGCAACCTCGTACAACACGATAGATATCCACCCAATCACCTTAATTAATAAAAGGGATTATTAAAAGCGCCTAAGCAAATGTAAGAGCAATTGTGCTTTTGGTCTAATCATTACATTTCCTACAGGGTCATCAATGTCATCATGAATTACTTACTCACTTTTCAATCTATTTAGGGATAATTTCCAGGATAAAAACTATCTTATGTCCTTCCTCGGATCTTAAACTATCTCCATGCCAAATTTCATCAAAATCGGTTCAGCGGTTTAAGCGTGAATAGGTAACAGACAGACAGACACACTTTCGCATTTATAATATTAGTATGGATAGTGCGGATAATTTGGAAATTTTAATGAACTATTGTTTTGTCGAAGTTTCGTCGAAGGAAAGAGAAAGTGAAGTAGATTAAGTAGGCTCAGGAAGAAGATAAGAAACTTCGTCCACTGACAAGAGCTTATCTTAAATTTGATAATATCTGTTATGAATGTGCACTGTTTGAATACGCAGGGACATTTTGTAAGTTCTATTAAACATAAGTAGTTGGGAGTTGATAGATGCATGTCAAATCATCCTGATCACGGAAGGTACTGCCATCTGGTGCCACCAATCCGATTCTTCTTATTTGACATTGATGGAATGGTGCTGTACAACTTGTAATTACTACTAAATTGATGGTTAGACTATGGAAATGAAACTAAATATTTATTAAAAACAGTAAGCGTTGAACGAATTCCTAGACCCGGAGAGATCTAAAAACAACACAAGGCGTCCGCAACTTCTTCTGTGTGTTTCTTTTACCATAGTCGGGTAGAAACTGTCCTATAGCCATCTTTGGATGTCCAGCTATCTCTGTACAAAAATTGCTTAAAACCTGCTCAGCCGTTTGAACAGGCCAGAACAAAGAAAATGTTTTGAAATGAACCAACGGATGGCGCTATACAGCTGGCCCCACGCTGCTGCATCGCTTTGTAAAGATTTTTACCTGAAATAATGACTCCCTCCATATAAAAATTTATTATCGATACAATTACAGAATTTAATAATAGTAATAGACGCCACCGTATAATTAAGCGCTTTTGAATTTGTGGTGTTAATGTATAGTGTGCGAGAATCATGCACGTTTAAACCAATCAATTTACCTATTCAATCGAGCTAAGTAGACAATCAGATATGTTGATTCCTAGCAGTGATAATGTTTGGCCTGGGACGCCCCATTTCTCGCGCAAACAAAATTAATCGCGACTACATGTTTGGTCGTGAGTTGCATAGCGAATTACTGTTCGGGACAATTCACGAGTGAAGCTTCATGGTTTCAGCTTGGCCGAAGTTTATTTCGGATTTCCAGCTATCCTTGCCTACAGGCCGTATTTCTCAAAACATTCACGTGGAATTTTGTATACAGGTTCAATAATTATAAAGACTTTTCTCAAACATGCAATGAAATGTCGGCTATAACTGACATAACAGGCTTCGAAGTATCACGTTTCGGGCAGAACAACTCGAGAGAACTGTAAAGGAATTTCATACAAAATAAAGGCCTAGGCCGGGATTTTTTTTTTTACAAGGCGTCTGTGCTCACGGAGGCTAAATAGCTGAATTTTTTTTTTTGAGTGTTGTATTTTTCATTGCATTTGTTTGAGAAAAGCACTATGCATGCCTTAGCCGTGAAAAGGGCTTGCCGGTTTCGTATCATTATCCGTCTATACCTACTCACCCGGCAAGCCCTTCTTTCCTGGCGTCTGCATTAAAGTACTTTTTTGTGGTATCACTGTTTAATTTTTTTTTCAATCAAGCAGTTCTCATGATAAACGTTCAATCGTTGAAGTAGCTAAGGTCCCGGCTAGCCGTCATGGCTTCGCCGGAGACTTGCGGGCATTGTGGCGGGCGATGAGGCCCTTTAATGCTGTATCGGGGTCGCGGGCGCGCAACAACGCACCCGGTCTTCGGTCCATCATTTGAAGGAAGGATGCGAGACAGAATACAGCCCTGCCGTACGCCTTTTTCAAAGTGAAAGAGCCCTATTTGGTTTTCTCTACCTCGACAACGCCCTGATTGCTTGAGTAAAGCGATTGGAGAACAGCAATTAGGTGATTGGGAACTCCGAGTTCATTCAATACTCGCCACAAAGCCGGCCAGGTAACGCAGTCAAAAGCTTTACTGTAGTCTACGAAACATAGGATGATGGAGGTATAAAATTTGTATTTATTTATTTATTTATATATGACTTTTCTATCAATTAATGTTGTCGCCTATAGGCCCCATTTCTCAACGGACTCTCATCTCATCAAATTGTATTTTCGTATTAGTTTTTCGAAATTTTACAAAATGACGGGGGGGTTGAAAAATTTTGCGACTTTTACAGCTCACATCCATAGAAAATTACTCCAATAGAATTTAAGAATTCTATCATAGTAATAGATGTGTTGCTTCCCTGTGTATTTGGCGTGTGCAATAAAAAGGATTTGTGTTTGTACATATTGTAATCTAAATAGCACGCCAGTGACAGAAATTCCCACTACGCATGCCAAATGTAAACAAGAGAAGGCAAATTAGCGATATTGTAACTGTACAGTTTTATGCGTTTCTGATTCAAGCCACGTTCGTGACCCGCAAGCATAGTGTGTCCTAATTAGGATTTGTTCTGAAATTCGCTTTTGTGTTATATTTTCACATCGATATAAAAGATTATACCACCGTGTTTCTGACGGGTACACGACGTTTTATATAATTTCACTTAATCTATTTCGATTTGATATACTACTGCTTTGTATAATGTAACGCATGGTATAATGTCGTTTTAGATAGTTTCCAAATAATATAATGTAATAAGAGATTTTTATTTATTTATTTATTTATTCAAATTAGTTACACAGCATTACAGTAATTAAACTAAGTCACTGTGAACTACAAAATCAGACAAAACAAAATCATACATAAAATACAATAAAAACTTAAATCTAGTTAGATTTAGGCGACGTAACAGCGTGGCTCCGTTGCGTCGTCTGATCTGGCGCAGGATTCGGCAGATTGCCCCGGAACTGCCGAAACACAACACCCTTCGGCCAGAAGTCTGCACTTGCGATGGTGTCCTGCAGTGGCCGCGGTACGCGCACCACAAACGAGCTGAAGTGCACGTAGTGGCGGGATATAATGAATTTGGTGCTACAGAGCTATAAACCTTTCAAATTGTCACTTGTTTGCCAGGTTAGGTTCGTTGGGTACCTTGCGCCCATCGGAGTGGAAATAGAAGCCCCGCGAAGCTTGCTCCCGTTGTTAAACATTTTATCAGTAGGTATACCAATTAATAATTAGAGTAAAACAAACTATAACTAAAAACAGTTATATCAAACGTTATATAACTTTATGTCAATTTATTGTGAATCAAGTGTACGTTAGTTTTTCTGAAATTATATAAACTGTTACGTACCCGTTATCGACGACGACGCGGCGCAGTGATGGTAAAGCAAACTGCTTACTGAGCCGGCGGTCCTAGCCTGGGTTCGAATATTGAATCCTGGCGAGGGCAAGATTTTGTGTCAACTCGAATCGTTCCGGGGGTCATGGGTGTTTCTATGTATTTAAATGTGTATTTATACATATACCTAAGTATGTATATCGTCATCTAGTGGCCATAACACAAGCGTACTAGAGTTTACTGTGGGATTAGACCGATTTGTTTGTGGTTGCTCGATGTTTACCTAATTACAAGCTTTTATTTAATTTCACCTCTCCCGCTGTCTGTAATGGAAGTTTGCAAGTTAAATTTGACCCATTTTCCGGTTTCCGATTAAGCTGAAATTTTGCACGAATATGCAAATCGCGTGACAATGCAATATTATGATGACATGGAGCTGATCTGATTATGGAGCTGGAAGGTGGCCATAGGAACTCCGTAATAAAACCACATAACCCCATCGAGTTTGGGCTTGTTTGATTCGTCTTGATGATTACTTTGTCTTCGGATAGTTTTCAGGGTCTGATGATGGAGCCGGAAGGTGGCCCTAGGAACTGAAGCCTGTCCTAGTGCAAATCTACCGAGTTGGGGCCTTTTAGAATCGTATCAGTAAGCAATTGATGGATGTTCAAGGAAAAGTACAGTCAGCTATAAAAGCGTGTCACAAAAAATAATTTTTTGACCAAAACTTATTATTTAATTACCATATACGTACCTACACTCCTAAAATGGTACTTATGTAAAGCGGAGCGTAGAAATTGAACCAATTGGGCGGCGTCTTTGTGAAGCTCAAAGTAGTGCATTTAAATCTGAGTAATGTACTTAATAGGTTCCATTTACACAGCTCCGCTCCGTTTTAGTAGACAGGCAGCCATAGTAGTACCTATGTATATGGTTATGATTATACTTATTAACTAAATGTTAATAAGTTGGGCTAGCTTAGCCACTGAGTGGGTGCCACAAGATGGGCGGCGCAGGCGGGGCAGGCCTAGGCGGAGATGGCGGGACGACCTGGACACGTTCCTCAACGGCTGGCCGGAGGAGGCTTCTGGTCGGGAGTCGTGGAAATCAAGAGGAGAGGCCTTTGCCCAGCAGTGGGTCACTCAAAAAGGCTAAAAAAAAATTAAAAAAATGTTACACCTTTTTGTACCTGCCCTCTGGCTGGCCTGCCTGTTCAGGCGCGCGTCATATTTTGTCAACTTAGAAAGTCGTAGGTAGTCGATAGTAACTCTTTATTTTAAATGAATCATAACAAAATATATAAATGGACAATTAAAATCAAATTAAAACTAAAGAACTAAAATAGAGTAAATTAAATTATGCTAAAATAAATCTACAAATAGTTATATAGGTATATATATATTACTGTAAAATTAGTTATTATTATTGAATTGAATTGTAGTTACTCATTTTCTATGAGATAAGATATTTATTGAAATATCTTATCTCATAGAAAATGAGTCACTGCATGAAACTGCTTTGTATTCAGTCTCGTTTTAGTTTAGTCTTACATAACGCACCGTTTTCCGATTGTTTTCGATTTGGAAATGTATTTTCAGTTCACGTTGAGTATGGAGTAGAGTAGACAATGAGAAGTTTCGTGCACAAAAGCAATGCAGGTGGAAAGTACGAACTCCGGTTCTAATTAGAACAGACGAGCATGCTTCGTGAAAATATGGCGTATAGTTTGCAGACTGAGTTGGTGTCTACATACAAATTTATAGGCCCGAAGATAGCTTTACACTGAATAAAAAGATTTATTAACAGTAGCCCATATGCTAGTTACATAACTCGGAGAACTCATAAACTGAGGGCTACTAGTAACCAAAATAAGTTATAAAAAATTAGCATATAACTTCGGTTACTACTAAGCACAATTTGAATATTCCTCAAGTAGTTAAACTTGTTGAGCTACTTTTTTCAGTGTAGTGCCTCTTAACATTTCTTATCTACTTTTCGACCAAGCGAGCAAAGCAATTTTCGTGTTTTTTTTTAAGCAGGTTCGTAAATTATAAATACATAAGTGTAGAACTTTCGTCGACACATTTTTTTCGAAATTTTTCAAAATGCTGGGCAACCCAAAATGACCTATATTTAGCCATTTCAATAGTTATTTGTGCAACAAGAGAGCAAAGTTGTTTTTTGTTATGAGTGCTGATTTTGAGTCCCGAGCAAGCGAAGGATTCTACGTTTGAATCACGAGCGTAGCGAGTGATTCTATGTTAGAATCCTGAGTGTAGCGAGAGACTCAACAGCACGAGATGCAAAAAACTTTGGTCTCGTGTAGCACACACAACTTTTCACCTCATCAGCGAGAACATATTCGACATTTTATGTTTTTTCTTCCAACGTATGTTTATAGTCTTTGTTGCTGATTTCAATAATATTATTAATCAGAAAATAGAAAAGTGCTGCTTAAAAAGGAATAACAATATAATTTAATTGAAATTATAATCAACCAACCAACACGGTCATTGTCATTATATGATCAAATTGGAAGACTTAGCAGATACATGACGTGTTTATTTATAAATACATTATATTACGAGATTTTGTTTATACATTGATTAATATGTTTACTCCTAAAACACTAAACAAAATACTTATATGCAAAAGAAAATAACAATTACAATATGAACTCGATATTTTTTAAGGTACGTTTCGAATATGCATCTATGATAAATGGCGAAATTATAAATTATATTTTACAATAAGTAAATATAATTTACAATAAGTAATAAGGTGAAAAATCTTATTATATTTGAGCAATGATCAATTGTTTTATATAAAAGGCACGATCATTTTAATATTCGGTCGTTAAATAAAAATATAATAAAGAAAAAAAAATACGTTGCAATTAAAACTTTTTCGGGTGTTTTTAATGTTTTTTTTGGTATAACGCGTATCCGAACTGTTCTCAATCGAGGTCGGATTCGAAAATCGAATTTCAAATTGATAAGTTTCTATCCCTCTCTTTTATATACATATGAAAGAAACAGAGTGCATCGAGATTCAAATGATTAGAATTTTATAATTAACCTTTGGCTGAAGAATGACAATTCGTGGTCAGATATTGAAAAAATTAAAAAGCTACTTTCTACTCACGCTCGAAACAAAATCGCATTTTGTTCACTGTTATCTGACAGCAAAATCGCCATGTTTGAGCTGGTGAGGTGAAAATGATGTTTACGAGTGCCGCTCACAGAGCCACTATTATAATTAATTTCTTACACTATTTTGTATTTTTTAAGATGCTTTATGTATTCTCTGTTAACTATTTAAAGCGAAGTATTTTCTTCGGTTTCCTCAACTGTCACACATTTAATTAAAACAATTTAAACGGATATATCGCGTGCATTAAAAAGGGAGGCTCAAATAATTAATATACGCGATATAATTCGTTTCAAATGTTTTATTTAAAGCGAATTAGACATAAAATCGTACGTATTTACTGACGATTTGAAACCATTACAGCTTCCATTTTGAATGCCCGTAGATTGATTGGTAAATATTCCATAAATTGCGTTAAGTCTTAATAATGGTTAACAACAGTTTATTATATACGTAAAAAGTAATTTTTTCCAACTATGGCTCACTTGTCCCGACTGATATTTAGCCTTTTTTAAGGTCGTCCACCTCTACTTTACTCAGGTAAACAATAAACAGTCGTCATAAACTTTCTTGTACACAGGAAAAGTGTACCTATTCCTACTTGAACTAAACTTGAAACAAATGCGATGCGATAACAAACAAATGCCAAGATAAACTTTGAAAAGAATGGCAACGATATGGATCAATTAACGTTGTTTGTTCGCTTTCCGATTCTACTGAATTCAAACGTCTTTTTAGAGAAAGTTGAATAGTTTCAAAGCGACTGCTGCTACTGTAAATAATTTTCTGGTGTGTTGCGTGCATTTAAATCTGGTTGCAAGGAATGTTTCAATTGCAGCGAGGAATTCCACCGAAGATTCTGTTATATCTACCATGGTTGGGGATTCAGACGCTTTTAGCTCAGCCGTTTTATATTTTGACGTTCACAGTTAAACGCAGTTAGGTAGTTATAAATGATGTAAGGTGTACTCAGGTAATTCCGAATGTTCCGACATATTCCGAAATTTTTCTATTAGCTACTTAACGCTGCATAATTATTTGCGCTAGTAAAACTTACTCGGATGCTCGTTTAATAGCATCTAAGGAAGTGTTGCTAGACTAAGCTAGCACAGATAATGTTGCAGCGTTTAGTAGATATGAGTAATTTTCGGAATAGCCCGACATTCGAAATTACCCGAGTATGTACCTATACCTTATTTTATAAATATAATGTAATATTTAACAGGATTTTTCTGCGAATTTCTCAATATGTTTCGCAGTTAATTTCAAACCGAAAATATTTTCAAAGTGTATGTAGATATAAAGTAGTAGCAAGGTAAATAAGTAGCAAGAAAACTACGGGTTATCTGAGACAGTGATACTGAGGTCAATTGCTGAATACTTACTTTTTTTAGGGTTCCGTACCCAAAGGGTAAAAACGGGACCCTATTACTGAGACTTCGCTGTCCGTCCGTCCGTCCGTCCGTCCGTCCGTCCGTCCGTCCGTCCGTCTGTCACCAGGCTGTATCTCAACAACGGTGATAGCTAGACAGTTGAAATTTTCACAGATGATGTATTTCTATTGCCGCTATAACAACAAATACTAAAAATAAAATAAAATAAATATTTAAGGGGGGCTCCCATACAACAAACTTGTTATAGATTATATATATGTATAGGTACGGAACCCTTTATGCGCGAGTCGGGCTCGCACTTGCCCAATTTTTTTATAAATGTGACACTGTTGGGCAAAGGCCTCTTCTTGGTTAGTTTATGAATAAAAAACCGGCCAAGAGCATGTCGGGCCACGCTCAGTGTAGGGTTCCGTAGTTGCTCATCCTTTACAATAAACTGCTGTTTCAAGCCCGAGTTTTAAGTTAAGAAAGATTTTAAGCTCTATAAAAAGGTCGTAAACGCCCTAGAAACTGTAATCACTTATTACCTTCTGGAAGTCAACTTACGTTCTTTAAAAGAAAAAATATTAAATTTGGCGATAACTCAAAAACGGCTCGACCGATTTTGTTCAATATAGTTTTCATTGAAAGTACTTATAAGGCCTCATTTACATGAATTTTTCGATGCGAATTCGACGATGAATGCCCGTGGTAGAAATGTTAGAGGGGGGGGACACTTTTTTTTTGTTTTCGGAGCGAATATTTACAAAACTGCTGACTTTATCAAAAAATAATGTTATGAGACCCCTATTATTTTTACAAGACCTATTCAACGACACCCCACACACTAGTGTTGAAAAGAAAAAGAAAAATCACCCCCACTTCGTGTTCGACAGGTACACGAAAAAAATTTTTTTTCTTTTAATTTTTATTTTACCGTTCTGTCATACCAAATTTCAGCTTCCTAGTACGAATGATCACGGAGCTAAGCCGCGGACGGACGGACGGACGGACAGATGGACATGGCGAAACTATAAGGGTTCCTAGTTGACTACGGAACCCTAAAAAGATACATATTTTTCTTCAACCGTGACACTATAATTTTCAGTCTCTCTGATTAATAGGCATAGCTCAAGTTATGTGATAGTGTGGGCGCAGCGCGTCAGGCGTGCCGGAGTGGTTGTTGAGACGCCGCACTGCGTCACGCGCTAAATAAAGAACGCAGGCATAATTCGACGAGGCAATGCGTTAGTTTACACGGGCTAGTTTTCCACAACTCGCCTATTTTGTGCGAGATATTAGTATAGAATACTATCGTGAGTCTCAGACATATTAAAATACTTAAACGGGTTTACTCACGTCGTAGAAGTCGAATAACGCTCGACATGTTTCGAATCGGTACGCGATTCATCATCACTGATCGTCTCTCCTGATGATGAATCGCGTACCGATTCGAAACATGTCGAGCGTTATTCGACTTCTACCACGTGAGTAAACCCGTTTAAGTATTTTAAGATATTCTTATGTTTACAATTCAGCAATATATATCGGTATCTACCTCATCACAGATTTATACCGAACCTACTCAATTTTAGCTAACAGAGCTGCATTGGGTGACATTGACAAGTTCACTCGCCATTTTGAATTTTACGTCTATCAATGTCCCGTTAAATCAATGCTTAGCTATTCCAAGTATTTTACTCTAATTTTAAAATTATATTATAATACGAATTACGAAGTAGGTACCTACTCGTACAGTCCGACAAGAAAGTGTAGAAATTAAAAAGTGGCAATACTGTAGTGTCGTCCCTGTTTTCTTAGATTAATTTGAAAGGGACGACGCTACAGTATTGTTCTTTTTAATTTCTACTCTCTTATGTTTATGTCGTACTGTATGTCTCATGTGCCGGCACATTTCTGAATCGGAACGGTTTAGAATCCCCTTTTAAAGGCTTTCGAACAATTTCAGCTGCAGTTAACTCAGTTAATTTTAAAGTGCTGATAGACAAAGACCTTTGTTAAATGTATTAAGAGCTTGTATCTCTTTCTAATTAAGTTGAACGGGAGCGAGAATTTAATTTCATCTGAGCTCTCTTTAGTCATTTATTTGCGTAGCTATTGCTATTAAGCGTATACCTACTTTATGCAATTTCAATTAATCCTGGCGAGCTGCATAAAATATAATTTAAGCTGCATATACGACCCGTGGATTAATTAATGTGAGAATGAGGCTAATAAAAAGCAGCTTATTTAAAATATATAAAGCCGTAAAGTATGTTCAGCACAAAAACTTAGTTATGAAATATTATCAACAAATAATATTATAATTCAATGTTTATTTTTTTTATTTTTTAAATTGTACTCTAAAATGTGCATGCCTACATATAGGCTGAATACATGACACAAAAGTTTTGTAATATCTAAAACACTGTATTCTGGCAAATAAAATCTTTGAATCTTTGAATCTTTGAACAAAACATGACTCCCTAGTATTGTTAGAAATATCAACAGATATACCTACTAAAGCGAAAACCTTAAGAATTGTATGCTTCGAGTGGGATTCGAACCCACACGTCTCCGCAGCTCTCCGTGACAGACGGGTGATGTGCCAATTGATCTATCGAAGCCACTACCTCAGCCAGGCTCAGTAGCTTCATTAACCCACAGATGTATTATGTCGGTGAACACCAAAAAGTTTACCGCCTTACCTCACTCAATTAATATTTGTATCAAAGTCTCCGTTGTGCGACGACAGTAAACCTTCCAATAACGTACCTTAAGGTTATATTTAAGGTTCCTGATTGTATCGTACATTTTTGCTCGCTTTTATTTCCTCGTTTTGTATGGCTAACTACCTACGCCTTAATTTCATCCAACTTTTTGGTCCTTACCCATGTAGCAATTCAAATGGCAAACATTTCAACATAAATTGCTCCAAATGTTATCGAGAAAAATGTAAATCATTGAAATAAGGGTGAAATAAAATATGGGTGAATAATTGAATATGAACAGCAAAAACATGCTACAAATCCGTTAAACTTTATAAGTGAACTTTAAAAGTGGTGTTGGATTGAGTTGCATATACTCAATCCAACACCGCGCAATATTCATGTGACCTAGTTTTCTAGATGGGGGCAAATATTTGCTATAATAACCTTCATTACATTGTGCAAATCGCGTAAACTCATACTCGAGTATGTAAATGTGACAGATAATTGGTATTCACGGTTAATTAGTCTTAGTAAGCAAAATAAGGGACATAACAACCCCGATTTTTGGTGGGGCTATTATTTATTTATATATATACCTTATTGCATATATATATACCTTATTGTTATATATACCAAATAGCTTTTTAAATATTGTATAACATTGCAAATTTTCATTCAATCTAGTTTTTTTTTTTTTCTAGTTCTTTTTGTTTCTATGTTACCTATTGAACATAAAGTCAGTTAACGTAAGCGATTTTTTGTTCATAACGCACGTTGTGTTTGCCTGTAATTGGGTGAATACTCTGATATGTTTCGTACTTGCATTTGTTTTTTATGTATGTTATATAGTATTGTACCTGTTGGCAAACCTAATAAATAAATAAATAAATAAATAAATAAATTGCACAAAAAAATGTGGCGAACAAAATGGCAAATTTAATGCCATAAAGCATTCTCTATCAGTCAACCATTGGACTTGTCAGAAACTACTACTGCCACTATGTAAAACCATGGAAATTAAGTAAAAATCTGAAGTGTATCAAAAATGTAAACTATTTTACTAAAAAAATATCTAAACAAATATTTATCAATTTCACCGGCTTAGTCCTTATACATCCACTTGCGGCGTCAATATTCTTTTAAAATGTGCAAAATTCCAATATGAAACAGAGTGGCATAAAATACGTAAAATTAAAAAGGCTTGTGTTCATCACAACACCATTCGGTGATGGTATAGCTCAATACATGATCGTCTGGCAACTTTCTTACACATTCGGTAAACCAGGGACCTAATTCGAGGATGCCGTTTGAGAGATCGCAAAACGTCAAAACTCTATTAGATGACAGTGATATCGCCTTTGAACTGTCATTAAAATGCCATGAGCTTCAAGTGACATATCTCATCTCAATTATGGAAATACGAAGGCGATAATGATTGTCAAATATGCTATTCATGCATAATATGAATTTCTGTTTTGAACGAAACGTAACTAACTAATTTCACGCACTACACGGTCAAGTTAAAGTATGCGCCTGTTATTTATGCTGTCACATACAAAGGAAACGCAAATTAAGCGCGACCGGATTGATGAAGTTGCAATGTTCTAGGGATATCGCCACTCGTCAAGTAGGGACGAGTGGCGATATCCCTAGAACATTTATCTTTCTAAAATCGGTCGAATCACCCCCCAGGGGGGTATCACAAGCCTACTTAGAATGAATAGATAGGCCAAGGATCTTATCTCACTTAGGACCCTTCGGATACAATTTACCTCCGTGAAATCTTTTGTATAGTTACCTCTTTGTTGCGCCTACTCAATTGCTTGTTCTACCATCAAATACATCTATATAATATAGGTATGTATGATAACAGAGAGACGAATGTTCCGATAAATTCGACCTTTGAGTAGCCGTCAATGAGAGTGCAGAAACTACTCTGTCAAATGTTTGTACCCCATATTATAATTATTAATCTCAAATATAGCTACACGTATGCATAGTAGTCACTCAGTAAAACAATACAGATCGTTTTAAGACTTATCTTTTGGTTCTTTAATTTAGGTACAAGTTAGGTGGAGAATCAAATTCCATAATGCTTGCCGCTTGCTTCACGAATAATTTATTCATGGTAAGAAAGTTGATGCTTGAAGTGACACTTCTGTCTATGTTGTCTGTGGGAGGATGCGAATCGAAATTAATTGCGTAAACATCCTGGGGCCGGGACGGCGAAGTATCTTATTGGAATTAAATTAAAAATAACTCTCGTGGGTTGACTTAAGCAAAATATTCAGGAACGCAACTCATCATCAGGCTTCGGAAATTCGAAAAAAAACTTTGGCGGGGGCTTTGTTGTTCAGTTTTAGGTATAGGCGGCTTTGTTTGAGGTATTAGTGAGATAGCAATAGGATTTTGTCAACGTTAGGTAAATATCCACCTGAATTTCCGATCCCTGCTCATATTTACGAATCAACGCTTTATAATTGTATTTAGTTTATGGCTATTTACATAATACTTAGTAGGTACTATGCATGTATTATGTATGTATTATGTAAATTGCCATAAACTTACTACAATCATAAAACGTGCCAATGGTGTATTGGTGGCACAACAAAGGGCGCTAAGAGACCTTTCAAAATGAAGGATAAAAAATTGGAAGAATCAAGTCAGTTAATGATGTGAGCGTAGATTGTGGAAAAGTTATACCACTTTTGTCACTGCCTGGAATAACAGACAAAATTAAAGCCTTAACATATTTCTTTTTTTTTTTCAAAGTAAAGTAAAAATATATTTAAGTTCGAGGTTTTAGTTAATTGTGCTCGAAATTCATCATCAGATTCAGCATTGATCCTCTTCTACGCTATAAATACGCAATCTTTAACCGTATTTCACGTGGCCGTAAACCCAATTACATTACGTAGGAGTAAGCAACAGTTCCGGCATTTCGTTAAACTTTGTAATTTGCATGTAAAATGCATTTCGGTTAAAATTGTTACGGCTAAAACAATTGAAGAAGTTTGGAATCGATTAACGTAAAAATAATGGACCAAACATTTTCGTTTTATAAAACTTAATCCGACAGTTAGGGGCAATTTCAGACACCTACCTATTAGGTCAATTCGTTTCATTTTTATTTCAATGATGGGGCATAGATTTTTTAACCGACTTCAAAAAAAGGAGGGGGTTCTCAGTTCGGTTGTATGTTTTTTTTTTTTTTTTTTTTTTTTTTTTTTTTTTTTTTTTTTTAATGTTTGTTACCTCATAACTCCGTCATTTATGAGTCGATTTGGAAAATTCTTTTTAGGTTCATGAATAGACATCTCAAGGTTGGTCCCATTAAATTTTGGTGAAGATCGGATGACGAGATCCATGAGGAATCGAAGGAATTCCTGAAATTTTATAGGCACTCATAATATTTTTAATGTATTTTCTAAAACTATTTAAGTATTTGCATATGGTAGTCATCATCTTCTCATGCTGAACTGATGATGGAAGGTACAACTCCTTAACTGTTAGGAGTTAGGAGATAATTCAAACGAGATGCATGCCTTCAAGACCTCCCTGATCACCCCGCCATAAGTATTTTGTATGAATCACTAAAAAGCGAAAAAAAAAAATTTTTAACAAAAAAAAGAACCGACTTCAGTAAAACTAAAAAGCCGAAAATAACCCGTTCAAGTACAGATTACATTTGACTCACCCTTTGAAGTCGATGCCAAACCTCACGTAAACTTTAATATATAAATATAATAACTGAGTGGTTTGGGATCGATTTCAAAGGGTGAGTCAAATGTAATCTGTACTTGAACGGGTTATTTTCGGCTTTTTAGTTTTACTGAAGTCGGTTCTTTTTTTTGTTAAATTTTTTTTTTTATAAATATTGATACCAGAAATATTTGACTCGGCTCAGATTTCGTTACCAATTGTAGTTTATCGCTGTGGCAAAGCTTTAGTTGATTTCCGGAAAGTGACAGATAAGACTGAAAAACTGGGAAGTAATTATGGCAGCAAATTCGAGTCGAGTTTCTCAGTATATGTTTATTTTCAATGTAAGAGTTACTTTCAATGTAAGAAATTGCTACGTGATTCACTAGTCACTACACAACATGACGTACGAAGATACATATAATTTGCTAACTGTCGTGAAATAAATGTTTGTTGTTTATTTTTCTCAGTAGGTTAGGATTAATTTTAGTAGTTACGTTACAAAAAGGTATACTATAATATAGATGAATATTTGATTTAACTTAAATAATGTAATATTATATTAGGCTTTTTTTTGCCTGAGAGAGTTTAGTTGAGGTTATCCAATTTGAATTTAATTGTGTATTATAGAATTAAGTCGTACCTATCTATATATTATGTTGGTTCAATAATAGTTATTTGTTATGCAAGGCTGCAAAGTTGTTATTTGGCGCGAGTGTTGAAATTGAAAGCTGAGCGAGCGAAGGAATCTAAGATTGAACCATGAGCGAAGCGAATGGTTCAAAGATAGATTCCTGAGCGTAGCGAGGCTTTCAAGACACGAGAAGCTAAATAATTTTGCAGCCATGCGGAACACACAACTTTTCACCTCACTACAGCGAGGAAAATGCAAGATTCAAGAAAAACAATTCAAACATAAAAATAATCAATTTTAATTTTCCCTTCTATTTAACACATCAAATTTAAAACATAACACACTCAAATCCAAACCAAATAAATACGAGAGAAGCACACATATTAAAAATTAAAAGTAATATGGCCGTAATTTGTACTATTTTGTACTATCGTCGTGTATATTTTATCGTTGTTTTTTTTTAAGCACTGTTTATATTTGTATTTGAAACTACTTGAAACATTCGTTGTGAATGTGGGAGAATGGCATTCTAGGAAGGATTAGTTGGCCACACGGAAGTATTTTCCATAAGACTTGCTTTGGAAGTTATTAGACGATGGGATCCGAACAAGATTATTTCGGCTTTATCTTCTTTAAAAATGCAAATAGTTTCGGTAAATTACTTATCGTCTCCAAATATTTATAACAAATCCTTTTTTCGTTTTAATGCAGGCTTTTAGCATTGAATAAATACTCCAAATTGGTCTTAACTTTCTTGTTTTCGATACTTCTATAAAGTAAGACAACAGTATGTATTTTGCACAGAACAAATTTACGTTGTTTACGTGAATTGTGAAAACTTCCAACTTTTTAATTATTATTTTTTTCTCGGGTGCGTTCGGAAATTGCACTCTCATGTTCCAACTTTTATAACAAATAAATATAAAAAATTGTGTTGTATTTAATATATTTACTAGTCAAAATATGTAAATGAAACTGAAATACTAACTATATTTATATATATAAACATATTCAACATAAAATAAAGTGTAGAAAAAATATAAACTTAAAAATCTGTCACCACTAACCAGGTTTCTGGACGTGATATTGTAGGTGTATTTTTTTTAAAGAAGTATTCAAACGTGCACATGATTTCAGCCGGCCCGACCAGATCGCCCTTTATTAGCGTGCGTTGATTGGTTATTCGAAGATTTATCGAATGATTAAATCAGTCACGCGTTGAGGGAGTCTTAAATATAAAAAAGTTACATGCACCACAGAGAATCAAAATCGTCGTGTTCGAAATTCAAATGACTTTTGCACGCTAGCGGATAAAATAGACTTTTGCACGCAGATTTCGCCCTATAAACGGAGGTTTTCCGAGCGAGTGAGGTGAAAATGTATTTGTATTTCTACTTTAACGTGGATTTCTATTGTTCCAGACGTTTTGCGTGGTGTCAAAACGTTTCCGCAAGAACTACATCCACCGTTTCACCGCCACGCGCTCGCTGTTCTGGTGGTCGCCGTGGTCGCCGATGCGGCGGGCGTGCGTGTACCTGTCCACCAACCAGTTCTTCGATTACATCGTCATGGCCACTATCCTGCTCAACTGTGTCTTCCTCGCCATGTCGGAGACTATCGAAGAGGCTGAGTGAGTATTTGAATAGATCAACAATTCATATTCTCACAAGTTACGTACGTGGTTACAAAGTATCTTGGTTACTCAGTATAATAACTCAGTACGTGGTTACTCAGTATAAAGATTAGAAAACTACTAAAATATTGTGCTACTAAAACTATTTCAAATAAAACCGGCCAAGTGCGAGTCGGACTCTCGTACAAAGGTTCTGTTCTGGTGGTCGCCGTGGTCGCCGATGCGGCGGGCGTGCGTGTACCTGTCCACCAACCAGTTCTTCGATTACATCGTCATGGCCACTATCCTGCTCAACTGTGTCTTCCTCGCCATGTCGGAGACTATCGAAGAGGCTGAGTGAGTATTTGATAGATAGATCAACACTTCATATTCTATCACAAGTGACGTACGTGGTTACACTAAGTATAATGATTAGAAAACGACTAAAATATTATGCTACAGAAACTACATATATAACATAAGACCGGCCAAAATGAAAGTCGTACTCGCATTTGGCCGGTCTTAAAAAAAAAAGGAAATATAACACCTTTGTTGTATGGGAGCCCCATTATATATTTATTTTATTCTGTTTTTAGTCTTCTCTGAGAAATACGTCATCTGCGAAAAGTTCAATTGTCTAGCTATCACGGTTCATAAGATATCACCTGGTGACAGACAGACAGACGGACACTGGAGTCTCGCTTTTACCCTTTGGGTTCGGAACCCGAAGAACCAAGTGTCACTTCATAGAAAATAAATAAATAATAATAAATATCAGACAACCTTACACAAATCAATCTAGTCCCAAATTAAGCTCAAGAAGGCTTGTGTTATGGGTACTAGACGACGATATACATACTTATATATATATAAATATATACTTAAATACATAGAACAACCATGACCCAAGCAAAAATATTCGAGTTCATCACACAAATATTTGCCCTGGCCAGGATTCGAACCCGGGACCGCCGGCTCAGTAGGCAAGTGCTTACAAACTGAGCCAACCGCGTCATCAAAAAGGCGCCGACCCGACAAAATTACGTCTTAGTTTCTATCAGGTAATTTATTGGGGAAATGGTGGCTTCTAACTAATATTACGAACGACAGTCCAAAGGTTTTCAAAAAGTATCTCTGGGTCTACATTAAACTACCCTTTCACATTTGTAGAGACGGCCGAAGCAGATAAATTTAGTTTTCAGGAGCTTTACAATATTTTCCGCGCTTTCCTTAAGTGAAGCATTAAATCGTAATATAACTATTATATTACCGCATACTTTCATCAAACATAAACTGAAAATGATTGCCTTCTCTTCGCATAAATCTGCAAGTGCATGCCGCTGTGCTATAAAGAGCATCATTTCAGACACCTTTGTTGTTCTCATAAAGTATTAAAAAAAATACAACACATATACAATAATCTATTATTAGACGATTTTAATTAGGTACACAGGTGTATATTATTATGAAATTATATTCAATTCCTTAATTTGCAAAAATCCGTAATGTCTCTAAGTATAATAGGGACATACTAAGCACGGTTATATGTGAAAAGATGTAAATTCCAGTCCTATTCCGACATGACGTAGGGTGAGTGTGACATCATTGACACGTCTTCGTAGCCAGTAGTAGCGGCACACATGCGTCCGTCAGCCGTGTCGCCACGCCCCATTAAATCGCATGTTACAACCAAAAAATACAGTTTGTATAGCGTCTTCGATCAGAAGAAAGAACCTGCTGTATTTTAAATAGAAAACTCCGCGAGTCAGATATATTAATATGCTTATGAAATGGGTTTACTCACGTTGTATTAAGTCGAATATCGCTCGACATGTATCAAATCGGTTCGCCATGCCAATCGAAGACGTTTACCGCGAACCACACCGCGAACCAATACGAAACATGTCGAGTAATAGGTATGCGACTTTTACGAAAAGCTTGTGTATCTACAACTGTTTTATTGTCATAGTAAAACCAGTATAAAACCGGTTTTGAATCTCCTAAGTAATTTTGTTTTTTAATAAACCTCCTGTATGTTTACTTATTCTGTAGTTGGGAGCGCCACGCATCGCTTTGATTTGGCCGGGCTCGCTTTATTTGGGGCGTGGAAATAAATCTTAATTACATCTTGACAAATTATTCAAAATATATTATGAAAGGCCGCAATTTGCGCGTTCGCGGGATTTCCAGCGTATTTGTTTAAATTAGAAGCTTTCATTTTTAAGGACGCTCGAAGTTTACTGAATAGGCCTTTTCAAATTCACAGCGTATTTAGTATACCAAAAACCACTGCAAATGCATCGTTTCGTAGTTCATTAGAGGTAGGTTTTCTATTCATATTTGTATTGGCTATGTGCATGACTGCTGGGGGGTGTGTTTAGGTCACGAATCACATTATATTTGAAGGCAATTTAGAAATTAAATTTATGTAAAATCGTATCGTTTCGTCATTATCAACTTTTTTTTTATGGAACTAACCTGCATTAGTATTTATTATTATCTAGTACGAAATTGTAAGGAAAATGTGAAAGTACCGAATATTAATAATATTTCTATGTATATCTTAACAAAAAACAGATAAATATCCCGTATGAATTTCAATCTGATACTTTAAGTTCTTGAAAAATACCTATAGGCCATATACAGCCAAACAGACAATAAAGTGATCTTATAAAGCTTTGTGTCTGTTGGTGTATAAATTAAATAAAGATTTTGTCTTTGTCGTCTAAATAAAGGAAAACGAAAAACACTGACGTTTGCCGATTTTTACAAATAAAGTAATGCCCCGTTTTCCCATCTAGTCTATTACTAGCAGAACTGCACAGTCCTTAGGTATAAAATTTTATTCACTGAACCATTGCAATGAATAGAAAGGTAGAAAGTGACGCGTTTATATTCAGGGTCTAATTACAGGAAATTACATGCCCAAGGTGAGGTTTAAAAATGTACATTATATTTTAAGTGTTCGGCCCCCTTGACCCTGCTTACTCTCCGTGATAAAATTTTAACGATTATTTTGTCGCAAAGAGCTAACAATAAAAAGAAATGTAGAAACAGATAATGATCTCAAAGAATACAAAAGTGAAGGAGAAAATGTCAGATTAACTTTCCTAGTTAGAGAAAGTTGGGAATTGTAGGTTTTGAAATAAATAACATTCAATTGTATAGCAATTGCAAGAGTTAACTTGTTCCAGTGAGTAAATCAGGAAAATTTGCTCTTAACCTTTTGAACGTCATAGTCGTCATATCACGACATCGGAAAAAAAATTTGCGCTAACGCCAACGTCGTCACAGGACGTCCAAATTTCAATGAATCGAAAAATTCGTAGGTAATTCAAAATGCTAAAAGTATTTATTAATACGTGTCAATTTTGGAGCACCTCTTTATGTTTTGACAGTGTCGTCTCTGGCGTGTTGAATTGCTTCATCGCTTGGCGTTCAAAATATCAATTAAAATACTGAATAAATTATAAATGTATGGTTACATTAAAATAATTGTGTACTTGACTTGTCGTTATTGAAGTTTGTTAGTAATAATATCTCAAAAACCCAAAGCTTTGCTTAGCTCCTCACTTTAATTTGCACATTTTTGTAGTACCTACGTAATTCCGAATTAAAATTTTCCAAATTTGTACCAACGAATGTTTATCGTTCTCCTCGTGAACACAGGAGCTGTAAAGTATGTTTGAGTAAATGTAACAATTTCAAAAAGAGAACATCAATCAGCATATATAATTTAAAAGAAAGCACGCTACTGTTCACTGATTGGTTGAAATTACTTGTCAAAAAATTTAACCAATCACGAGACACCCGCCATAACCATAGCGATCATGTTTTTTAGGGTTCCGTACCCAAAGGGTAAAAACGGGACCCTATTACTGAGACTTCGCTGTCCGTCCGTCCGTCCGTCCATCCGTCCGTCCGTCCGTCCGTCCGTCCGTCCGTCCGTCTGTCACCAGGCTGTATCTCAAGAACGGTGATAGCTAGACAGTTGAAATTTTCACAGATGATGTATTTCTATTGCCGCTATAACAACAAATACTAAAAATAAAATAAAATAAATATTTAAGGGGGGCTCCCATACAACAAACTTGTTATAGATTATGTATATATATATATATATATATATATAGGTACGGAACCCTTCATGCGCGAGTCGGACTCGCACTTGCCCAATTTTTTTAAATGTGGTCCTTACGTAGGTATTTGAAATACCCCGTCTTGTAGCGTTTCTGGAAGATATCTTGTTACAAGTCAAGTACACGTATAAAGTCAAATAGTTTCAGGATTTTCAGGTCACGTAGCCGAATTCCGAGTGAAGATGTGAACAGTTCACGTCCGGGACTGTGGCCCACTTACCTGTTATTACCTGCTTTAAGAGTCCTCGGGGATTTCAACTGAATTTGCATTGAATTTGAATGTTTGCATTAATTGCGAGTAATTTAGTCTGCTCTATAACGGAAGGCGTTTATTAATGTGATCTTGTATAGTTAAGGTTTTATAAACGATTTACCTATAATATTAGTCTGGTTTAATTTATAATAATACCGAAATTTAATTACATTTTTGTGCAGTTGAGGTGTAAGTAATATGTTTATTTTATTTCCATTGAAATAAGTACTGTAATAAAATAATGTGCTAGGGTGTTTTACAATCATGGGGTGTCTTACAACACCCGTGAAAAAAATATCGGTTCTAAATTTTTTGCTTTTCAGGGTAGTTCATTCAAAATGATTACTTAATTTTTTTGGAATGAAATACCTTAAAAATGTTGTAATTTAACAACCAATAGTTTTTTCCACGTGTGTTGTGATACACTCCATAGTTGTAAAACACCTCATATTAAGATATAGTTGCCAATGTTTTAGAGCAAGAAACTTCTTCTGCGGTTTAAAATGTACGTTGTAATATAGTTTACATGTAAACTATATTCCACCCTCAACAAACACATAAGTTAACTGCTGCTTGAACTTAAGTCCCCACATATTCCAACTTTGCGATTTGCATTAATTCAATATCAATTCGCGCCCCAAATTGATTACAGATACGGGGAAATGGATGTCTGTGTTAGCATATTTAATGGTAGTTAGTTCCGTAAAGTCAGGTGCGTCGCGGGAGGCAACTGTAAGAGGGCGGCAACGACCATTCGTTGTGGAGACCTTTGGGGGAGGTCTTTGTCCTGGACAACTGCCACTGCTCTCAGTGGACGTCGATCAGATGATATGATGATGTTCACCTGCAGGTGACATTACGGGAAAGGGTATTCATTAAGTACGTGGAAGCGTGACCATTCATAAAACCCCAATAAAAAAAATAAAAAAAAAGAAGTTTATCCAATTACATTACCTAATATGAAGTTAAGCTATTTAACATTAGTATCATCCTTTCACACTTTAATATAAGGTTCATACATAGGCAGCAGCCTACAAATATCTTAAACGCAGGGCATAACGTCGCCCCGTCACAATGCATCTCAAAGTATCCGGCCTTGCAACTTTTCCACCAGCCAGCTAATCCAAAGCGCATTACATTTGATATATTAAACCTCTGAAGGCTGCTGACGGCGCAATGTATAAAGAATACGCTAAAAGTATTAGTTTGGTTACTAGAATCGTCAAAGCGCGGCACACAAAGATGTTTGCTAAGAGGATTACAATCATTTGGAAGCCTGGAATCTCTAACAAATAAGAATTTCCGAGAAAGTTTCAATTAGAGGTATTGAAAGTGCAGGTTTCTTGAATATACTTGAAAAAACAATGCATTTGTGAATATTTTAAAGGACCTTAAGAGTAGAAGATATAATTATCAACTCCGTAAAATTTCCGGTGAGCCCAATACCTGACAACGAAATCTAGCCAAGTTGATACAGAAATAAAAAAAATATCGATTGCTAAAATAAATAACAGGACACGCCAACAAACAAGCAAACCAATATAGGTAATTTAATTTCGTATTCATTTGCCTCTATACACGCAATTATCCCGGGCCCGGGTGACATTAAACGGATTAGATTGACGTTCTTTCTACCAATACAACTGTGAGTAACCATTTCGACAATCCCAAAAATGTACCCCCGTCCACAAAGGCACTATAGACAAATTGCTATACACAAGCACAGCCTAATATGGCGGTTATATCGGCTAACATCAACAGGTTATTGATTTAAAGTTTACAGCCAGCCGTCGGATGCCGTCGCGTCGCGTCGCACCACAGAGGAAAACGACTCTTCCAAGCTATAACAAGAGTGAATTTCCACAGATGCCTTATACGCTTGCTATACACATCTGAGCTAACCTTAGACCATCGTAGTAAAGTTGACTTTCCTTTGGGAAATCGTGAGGCTTGTTTGAAGTCGAGCCCTGAAAGCTTTGCTTAGCGGTTTTCTAGATGACATTTGATTTTGCATTGTTCGAGTCTGTAACGGACGATTATGGCTCTGAGACGTTTTGAGGCTAAGTGCAACGTACTGTGGTTTGACGTCAAGAGGCTTACTTACGTCAGAGTTGGGACAAAGAACACCTTGTTGATATCGTAAATCGGCTAAGTTATTATACGACCAAAGTTTGTATGATTTGTGTGAAGTCAAAGTACTATATTATGCTGTTTCACACAATAACGGCATTTCACTCAATCACAGTGGTTTTCGACAAATGCAGAAAGACACTTTCAGCATATCATGATTGAGACTGTTTTTGTTGAATACATAGAAATACTTGGTATATTTTTCCATCTTGATTCTTAATAGGTACTTGGTCTATCCTTATACCTGGAGTCCCACCGAATTACTACATCTAAAGTTTTTGTACACTTCATAGTTCCCTTGAACAAAAATCTTAAAATACTTACGTTTATTTTGGCACGACGCCACACATTGACTTATAATGTAAGTAGGTATGTGTTCATGGACGAGAGCAAAAAAAGGCTGGGATACTTAATGTTGTATATTTTCATGTTCATGCATTGTAATAAAGATGATTCCTTCTTTCGTAGTGACGGGGACCCTCTAGGGAGTCGTTAGATCTAGGATAAAAATTAAAACTAACACAAAATAAAGTTCTAAGCAAAATACTGATCACTTTATAATGTTTCTCAACCGTCTATAATCCCAACGGTCCGATCTCCGAGCACGCACTGTCAATAAGTGTCCGGTTTATCTCGGAAAATCTCGGCATATCACTGTAACTTGGAGTAGGTATCTCGATGTATCTTAGGTTGAAATCCCACTGCCTATTTGTGCACGTATCCGTTTTTCGATTTAACACTTTCACTCTCTCGAGAGACGTAAATTAGGACCTTCGTGATGCGGTACGGTGACTAAGAACGGTGAATTTTATTTATCTTCGCAAAACTGTCACTTCTAATAACACTTCTAGTGGTTTTTTTTTATTATGAAGGTATGCCTTTTACCGTTTTTGGCACAAAGGTTCCTAGTGCCACAGCATGCTATATTCAAAATGGCCCTGAGTCCGTGAACGTGAACGTGTTGGTAAAACTCTCTCAAAAATACAATGAAATATTGAAATTGTGTTTCGAAGTCTCATTTTTTGAGTGCAGTGATACGAGGGGTGCATAATGAAATTTCTCATCTTCTTTTATTTTAATATCTATTTGTGACCGAACATGGTAGCCTTTTTTATTTCATTGCATATTTGAAAATTGCACAATAATCAATACATCAGCGTGAACACTTTAACAACCAGGTACAGTATTGAAAACTACCCCAGAAGCTGGTATAGCCCTCTAGGTGGGCGCAGCCCCACCCCAACACCGTCAGATCCCGCTAGGTGGTTGCTTTTATAATACACTCCCTCCGACGAGCTGGGCCGGCAGATGAGCAAGAGCTACCAGTGCCCACCAGGCGGGTTGTTCATCGTGATATGATTTAAAAGACATCTTGTCCATGTCACTTAATGTGTCTCGAATTGCAGCCATATAAAGGGGATTATTTTACTTTTATAACGCAAACGCAGTGTAAACTCGCCATACAACAAATACATACTTATATAAATAAATAAATAAATATTAAGGGACAATCATACACAAATCGATCTAGTCCCAAACTAAGCAAAGCTTGTACTATGGGTACTAGACGACGATATACATAATATATAAATACATACATATATAGATAACATCCATGACCCAAGAACAAATAAGATAAGTTACATACATTTGTAATGTAATTTTAGCCTATATCACAGAATAAAGACACTACAGAAGCCGCACTCTTTTGTTATTTGCCGCTTTTGCAAAAGCATTAGCCTACTCGTATCTGATTGGCCATTTTTAATGACGTACGACGCTGTTGGTTCTTGCTTCTTTGGGGCGTATCATACTCCTAGGGTTGCCTACATTAGCAAAACGGAAACTACTTCTCTGTGTTTGTAATTATTTTAAAGCTACTTTTAACAAAATACGTTCAAAATAAGAGGGACCTAGCGCGATCTTTATAATGATGGGCTCTAAGAGTGCCTACTGGATCTTTGGATTGGTTTAACGTAAACATGTGCGTTTTTAGGGTTCCGTACCCAAAGGGTAAAAACGGGACCCTATTACTGAGACTTCGCCGTCCGTCCGTCCGTCCGTCCGTCCGTCCGTCCGTCTGTCACCAGGCTGTATCTCAACAACGGTGATAGCTAGACAGTTGAAATTTTCACAGATGATGTATTTCTATTGCCGCTATAACAACAAATACTAAAAATAAAATAAAATAAATATTTAAGGGGGGCTCCCATACAACAAACTTGTTATAGATTATATATATGTATAGGTACGGAACCCTTCATGCGCGAGTCGGGCTCGCACTTGCCCAATTTTATTTTGCTTTTTGAACCATTTTGATTAGCATTAAGATCCACTATTATAAAATTGACCGGATTTCGTATCCTGGAAGTGCTTACTAGATCTCAGGACTGGTTCAACGCAGTCACGTGCAGTTTTCGTATTCTGATTCACTTTGATGAGCAAGTAGAGAATGTGTTTATATTATGTAAATGCATTTTTAAAATTTTTATTTTAGCCTTTGGAAGTTTGTAGACAGAAACATTTTTATTTATTTTCTTATTGGTTTTACACCCGTTTACATAACATTTCATTTTTATGCACACTTGACATCAATGATTGATGCAATCGACGACGATCAATGACAATATGGTTTATATTTGTATTACATAGAAATAAGCCCGTTTCTAGCGGCCCTGGGATTATTACATTTTGTTTGTTCGATATTTTCCGAAGTTGAGTGAATTTTGAAAATCCAATTTCCTATTCTGTCTCGGCTGACCCAAATGCCCCCCGATACCGAGTTTCAGCCCCCTAGCACCAATTTGAAATTTTGAAAATAAAAGCCATTCGCAATTTTGAATTTAATTTGGTTCGCTAATTTTCACATTCATAAGCGAAGTCGAACAAGACACGGCGCGCACCTTGTGCGCTAAACGCAGCAATGCGGTCTAAATCTGTTTGTTCGTGTACACGTTAGTTTGTGGACACGTCCACACGCGCATTGCGTTTGTAGTAGTGTACCTATCGCAGCGCGGTTGTATGAAGCTTAGTCTCTATTCCGTTTCTTTACTCATGTGGAACCAGTCCTGAGATCCAGTAGGTACTTCCATGATCCATCATCAGGTCAATTTTATGATACTGAGTCCAAATGTTCATTGTGGTGAATCGAAATGTAAAAACCGCACATGTCTGCGTTGAAACAATTTTGAGATCCAGTCCCTATTTCCAGGGTCCATCATCAGGTCAATTTTATGATACTGCCACATACCGGCTGTAAATTTTCAGTAAAGTGAGCAGAAAAACCACACTTGTCTACGTTGAACTAGTCCCGAGATCTAGTAAATAAGTTCCATCATCAGATCATCGGATTTACGTTTAGTCCATTTTCGTAATTTCATTTTCACAATTGGCTACCAAAGAAGAATTATTTTTCACTGTTTCGTAATTGATTGTTAAACCAGAATTTATTTTCTGGATTCGTAATTGACTTTCGTAATCAACTACGAAATAAGATTTTTTTTCTGTGTTCGTAATTGTTAGTTACGAAAGAGGAATTATTTTTCTCTGTTTAGTAATTAATTATTAAACCAGAATTCATTTTCCGGATTCGTAATCGACTTTCGTAATCAACTACGAAATAAGAAAAAATTGTGTTCATAAGTAATTGACTACGAACGAGGAATGATATTTTATTGTTTCGTAATTGAGTATTAAATTAAACAATAAGTTGTAGTTGATAATCATCGACATCACCATCTCGCATGAGAACCTCGAGGATGGGCAAATTCAGGAAATACCTCTTGATTTGGCTCACGAAGTGACCCACCACGTGGGATGTTGATTCGCTAATCATTGTTCCGATAGTCCTTTCGGTAAACGGCATATAGCAACAGAGTCGAGACAAACATCCTTCAAAAACTGGTTAAAGCGGTGTGATGGTTTCTCTCGACCAGCATGTGATAGAGATTTAAAAATGCGCAGTGCAGGTCAGGCCAGGAAGCATACTTACTGGCCCGTTCACATCTGCATAGGAACTGTAAACTGACTGAAGTAACCTACTTTTTCATAATGGGTTTATAAATTTTGTACTTATGTATATTTTACTTTGTGACAAACCTACCTAAGATAATAAATAAGTGAAGATTCTATAACTGTACTCATAACGTCTTTTTGAGTACATTTTCCCTGACTAAAACATTATTCTGTGCAAGAGGCAAACTTAACTTTATCGTTGCAAAATTGTCGTCTCCATACATCGATATAGGTAGGGTTTTTCGAGATAAAAGGTAGCCTATTTCTTAATCCAGAATGTCAGCTACTTTCATACCAAAATTTATCAAAATTAGTCCAGCCGTTTGCGTGAAGAAGTAACAGACATACACATAAACACACTCACTCACTCACTTCCACTGTTACTTATTTTAGAATCACACTTAGATTATAACGATAAAAGTTTAAGTAACAGTGAAAGGGAGCACCACAACAGTTGGTTAAAACTGCGTAATTTCAAATCTCAAATTAATTTATTTTGGTCTTTTAAAAATTACGTAGCACTTATTTTTTTTTAGCAGTCGTTTAGTCCATTTTCGTAATTTCATTTTCACAATTGGCTACCAAAGAAGAATTATTTTTCACTGTTTCGTAATTGATTGTTAAACCAGAATTTATTTTCTGGATTCGTAATTGACTTTCGTAATCAACTACGAAATAAGATTTTTTTTCTGTGTTCGTAATTGTTAGTTACGAAAGAGGAATTATTTTTCTCTGTTTAGTAATTAATTATTAAACCAGAATTCATTTTCCGGATTCGTAATCGACTTTCGTAATCAACTACGAAATAAGAAAAAATTGTGTTCATAAGTAATTGACTACGAACGAGGAATGATATTTTATTGTTTCGTAATTGAGTATTAAATTAAACAATAAGTTGTAGTTGATAATCATCGACATCACCATCTCGCATGAGAACCTCGAGGATGGGCAAATTCAGGAAATACCTCTTGATTTGGCTCACGAAGTGACCCACCACGTGGGATGTTGATTCGCTAATCATTGTTCCGATAGTCCTTTCGGTAAACGGCATATAGCAACAGAGTCGAGACAAACATCCTTCAAAAACTGGTTAAAGCGGTGTGATGGTTTCTCTCGACCAGCATGTGATAGAGATTTAAAAATGCGCAGTGCAGGTCAGGCCAGGAAGCATACTTACTGGCCCGTTCACATCTGCATAGGAACTGTAAACTGACTGAAGTAACCTACTTTTTCATAATGGGTTTATAAATTTTGTACTTATGTATATTTTACTTTGTGACAAACCTACCTAAGATAATAAATAAGTGAAGATTCTATAACTGTACTCATAACGTCTTTTTGAGTACATTTTCCCTGACTAAAACATTATTCTGTGCAAGAGGCAAACTTAACTTTATCGTTGCAAAATTGTCGTCTCCATACATCGATATAGGTAGGGTTTTTCGAGATAAAAGGTAGCCTATTTCTTAATCCAGAATGTCAGCTACTTTCATACCAAAATTTATCAAAATTAGTCCAGCCGTTTGCGTGAAGAAGTAACAGACATACACATAAACACACTCACTCACTCACTTCCACTGTTACTTATTTTAGAATCACACTTAGATTATAACGATAAAAGTTTAAGTAACAGTGAAAGGGAGCACCACAACAGTTGGTTAAAACTGCGTAATTTCAAATCTCAAATTAATTTATTTTGGTCTTTTAAAAATTACGTAGCACTTATTTTTTTTTAGCAGTATGTATGTACGTCGACTACAAATTCTTGTTTAACAATTAATTACGAACAAAGAAAAAGGAAAATTTGTTTGGTAATCAACTTTGAAAGAAGAAATATAATCGATTACTAAAACAGAAAATAAATTCTTGTTTAACAATCAATTACGAAACAGTGAAAAATAATTCTTCTTTGGTAGCCAATTGTGAAACTGAAATTACGAATATGGACTAAACGTTTAGCAGTATGTATGTACGTCGACTACAAATTCTTGTTTAACAATTAATTACGAACAAAGAAAAAGGAAAATTTGTTTGGTAATCAACTTTGAAAGAAGAAATATAATCGATTACTAAAACAGAAAATAAATTCTTGTTTAACAATCAATTACGAAACAGTGAAAAATAATTCTTCTTTGGTAGCCAATTGTGAAACTGAAATTACGAATATGGACTAAACGCATTTAATGGCTATGGGAAAACCGTAGCAGTAACCGTATTAATTAATAAAAAATATATATATTTACACTTTACGGAGATAATCGGTGAACTTACGTTGAAAACGATTCAATGTAGCGAACACTGAATCTCTTCCTTTTTAAAGTCGGTTAAAAATAATAAAAAATCACAATAATATGTAAATAATAAAAATGTAATCGATGCGTTGTCTTCGCTTCGAACGTGCCGACCCTAGCCGAATAAAGGCGGGACGATGGGCGGGCTGGGGCACAATTGTGACCCGAAATTAGTAGGTATAGTTTTTGACACTTCAGCGGAGTGAAACCCCCTTGCCTATATCTCGACGTATCTCGCACTAATCGCAGACGTGCCGTTGGGTTTCCCGGCGGATTATATTTATAGTCATTCATGAATGAGATGTTCAATAGAAGGCTATAGACGGAAGTTAGCGTAAATATACTTACGTATAATAATGCTTTAGTGTTGGAGTATGAACTAAGAAAGTTTTTTATACAAAACTAGAATTTATCCACAAGGTCGTCTAAACTATATATTTTGGCGGCTACCTCTAACTATTTTGGCTTAGTGACCCAAACAGGGTCTTAGCCTCCGAAACGAGAGCACGCCACTTGTCCCGATTCTGCGCAGTTTCTCACCAGCTTTCGACTGAAGAAAACAGCCACAGTCCAATAAATAACTAACTGTTAGTACCCCATTAGACAATAAACTATGTTAGTCTTACCCGACCTTACCTTACAGCATCTCCCCAGCAACCCCAAAATTTAATATAATATAAGAAACGTCACGTAAATACTTACTTAGGAAATAAGAGGCCGTAAAAACATACTTAGGTTGCCTGTTCACTGACAGAGCAGAGCAGCCAAAATGAACCGGTTTCGTCTTTGTGAAGCTCAAAACAAGATTTTTGTTTAAATAACGGTCTTACAATACAATACAATACAACAATACTTTATTGCACACCAATAAAAGTTTACAAAAGTAAATAAGACAAATACTATTTATAAATAACGGTAGACAACAGGCGGTCTTATCGCTAAAGAGCGATCTCTTCCAGACAACCTTACAATCTATTTTTATACCGTCTCCATTAAATATTTTGCGAAGTAGCGCCTATGAAAATTTAATAGCAACATAAGCAACCTATACATCCCTGGGACAATGACAATTCACAAAATGTGATTAATACATTTCTAATAATATTGCTTCAATGCAGTTTTGTCGTATGGTCGCCGTACGTACAATAACGGTGATAAGGGGATCAAAATCTATTTATCTATTTTATGTAATTCTTACTATATTAATACTGCTCCGTAACTTAAGACTCCTTATCCGTTCAAAAATGCTGATTGTTTTAGACATTTTTCTGGTCATGATCTAACATGTTTCTTAACATATTATCAATGTTACTGCGTGCAATCTATTTATAATAATTTTTGTTTAAAAAACTACTCGAATTTGATAAAATTCAAACAGCTTATTTTTCAACTTATTTTCGACTGCACGCAATGGAAGCATGAACTAGCTATGTTACTTTCTAGAACTCAGGGAAAAGTTTTATTCAGTTCAAAAAGTTGGTTGAAATTATCAATATATTTGTCATAATATGCAAAAAAATATTTTTTAAAGGAATAAGGCCTATTAAATTTATTTTTTCTTAGACAACGTTAGAACTATAAGCAATCTAAATAATTTGGAACACAAGAAATTCAAGTTTATTTATTAATAATATTAACAGTAACATTTCCTACATTAGTACAGTTTTTGAAGATAACAGTTATATTTTTTCCAGCTACCGTTAGTTTTGTATCATACGGACTCGACGTTTCTTGCGGCGATTCCTCTCGAAGTGATTGCAAAGAGATTTTCCGATCCACATTATCGCTTTTAATGCGAACTAAATCTTCTTCATCGCCATCGGAATCTTCAATAACAATATCCGTCGATCGTAATTCTCTACCAGAATCAGATGCGCGCGCCTGCGACGTGGACTGCTTATCTTTTACGGTTTCAAAAACCGTAGATACATTCCAATCAGTGGCTTCTACCTCTTTAGTTTTAAAATCAATCGCATCAGTGGGCATTTGTTGTACGCTAACAATTTCATTTTGCAATTCATTAACAGTTGTTACTTCTACTTCTTCATTTTTAATATGCATTACATCTATGTGTGCCAGTTCTGTTGGTTCAGTTTTAATATAAATCTCTTCCTCAGTAGCCGATTCCATTTCGTCTCTCTCATATGCAGTTTCCAGTCCCATCTCTTCATTATCGATATAAATCTCATCTTCCATGCGCTCGACCTCAACAGCTATGCATTTTGGCATAACAGAATTATTCCCTTTGTAGTTCTTTGCAAATTCAAGCATATCAACGAACTGTTGTTGATTTGAACATCTAAATTTATCTTTATTTTTATCTAAACTGGTCACCTGGCCACCAAAAGCAGCCGCAGATCTCCGGTAACAATGACCAGTATAACGTTCAGGGTTCGGCAAATTCAAGTACTTGGCTATTTCCTTGGGAAGGGCTGCCATTTTATGCCGCCCGATGACTTGCTTCGTGCAATGACCATCTCTGAAGTTCAAAAAGAATCTGGACGTCTCAATATCAATGGGTCTTAGGGCTTGATATTTTTGTACCACAGGAATAAAGTCATCTCGAATGGCGAACAATTTTTCGGTTTTGTTTATAGAATCTAACGCCTTTCCAATCATGTTACTGTCTATCAATTTTATGTCGTTAACAGTGATGGCAGTTAGTTCTACTGATCTACAACCACCACAAACACCGATGATAATGGCCACCTGTAACAATAGAAATAAAGTCAGCAATCTTTCTTACTAAAGCCGAAAGATACACGCCTTAGAAGTTACTTTAGCTCATACATGTATCAGATATAATACATGTATGTGTATGCAAATATTGCAAATATCTATCGATACTACACGACGCAAATAAAATTTAATAACCACCATAATATTTCACATACTAATATTAAAATAATGATTTTATTACTAGACTGAAAACATCGTATTAACTTAAAAATATAAGTACATATTTTGATGTTATGAAATCATCTCAACAAACATTGAATACAGTGGCCACATGTCATAGCAACAAAATTACTCATAATAATATTAATAATTTATTGTCACATCAGAAGGCACGGTAAGAAAATACGGTACCCCTCCGATAAAAGGCACTTCTTGTCTCGCTCAGAATCACAAACAAGTGCACAGCAGCCAGAAAAGTTAGAAAGAGATAGTATGCATCCACAGAACGCGCGTTGTTAGAGGCCAGGAAACGAGCGCTTATTAATATTATTACGCTAGTACGAGTTTGGTTGGAAGACATGAATTACTGAAGCGGTATTAGTTACATTGGTATAAAATATTGTAGTAATGAACTAATTTTAAATAACATGTTTAACTAGAATTTACTTTATTGTGAGTACCTATAGTCTGCTTATAAAATACTATCATCATTAGTAAAATGTACGGCACCCTTAGTTTTTCTTTCATAGAAATAATAGAATTGAGCCGAGTAGTGAAATAAAAGAAATAATAAAAAAACAGGCATCGCTGCAATCGTGACAATATTTAAATAATCTCCAATTTCGTGGCCTAGGCCGGTAAGAAACCCGATACGCGGCAGCGCGCATGTGCGTTCTTTTATGTTGAGTACATTGACCCACGTCCGTGTCTAAAATGCGATATTTATTTTGCGTTTTATGACATGTTTACACTGATTATAAAGATTATAAAAATATGAGGGATAAGTACCTTAGTCGCCAGATACCTGTCATCAGGGGCTTCATCTATGAATTTTTTTATGTTTTCTGGAGTTAAAATCTTCGACTTATTACTCTGGTATCCAGCGTTACGCTTTCTTAGCCACAAAGTTAGATTAATATAATCTTTGAAATAGATATTGTGTTTTGCTCGCATTGTGCTTTTTAACATTGAATACACCCCCCATAAACTACTTGGCTTTCGAGTTTTGGATATTTCATTGAAATAGGTCAGAAACACGTCTTCAGAAAAAGTTTTAACATTATGTTGATCTTTCCATTTCATAAAACTACCGTACACACTTAAATATCTGTTCTTTGATCCTGGCGGCAACAGACTGTCTACTAACACACTCTCTACTTGTTCGTTACTTTCGTCACTAGATAATTCGCTCATCTTCACTGAAAATAAAACACAAAATGTTATAAAACTCCTATTGGGCTGTCACCGTTACTGCCGCCATTTTATTATTTATGACGTGGCACAGCGCGGCAGGTCCGCTTTCAAACGTGGTTCGACTTCAACTAACCATTCGTTCCGTTCCTTTCGTTCGTGTCATTCACTCGATTCGCGTGTTCACTCGCACCGCCTGTACGCGCGCTAGCTACCATAGACAATCTAATAAAGTAGGTACATTACTACGGAGGTCGGGAAAATAGGGATTGCCGGCCGAGTACGTGCAGACGAATAAGAATACGAAGCTGACGATCCCTTTTCATGCCGAGGTATGTTATTGTTATTATTGATTTTAGGTAGGTAAGTATAATAATGGTTGTTTGTTTTTTGGGCGTATTGCCAGAATGATATTAATAGGCATTATAACGCTTCTGGTATTTTTTTAAATGGCTGATCGCGATGATATTATGATTATAAATTGGTAGGTATGAATATTATAGAAGGTTGCTTAGCGGCGAAGGTGCTAATGTTGTACCAAATTAAGACTAAAATTTTAGTTCAATATAATTTTCCCATTTCGTTACCAATTATTTTAGTAATTGTATATCAATGTTATGTTTAATAATTAAGGTTCTGTTATTCTTATACTTTTTAGGGTTCCGTAGCCAAAGGGTAAAAATGGGACCCTATTACTGAGACTTCGCTGTCCGTCCGTCCGTCTGTCACCAGACTGTATCTCAAGAACGGTGATAGTATTTCTATTGCCGCTATAACAATAAATACTAAAAATAAAATAAAATAAATATTTAAGTGGGGCTCCCATACAACAAACTTGTTATAGATTATGGTACGGAACCCTTCATGGCCGGTTTTTATTTTATTCATGAGATCTAATCTAAGAGGATATTTAAAAAATTGTCCATCAGTAAATAATAGTTCCAATGCCGTCCGCAATAGCGCTAGTGTAGGAAGAAAGTATGAAAAAACCGGCCAAGTGCGAGTCGGACTCGCGCACCGAGGGTTCCGTACAATCCAAATCAATTTAATACCTCTACGCGTTTATGAGGAAATGGGTAGTAAGTTTAAAATTATTAAAAAAAAATATATTATGTGATGTAACTAAAAATTTATGGTTTTCGTAATTTTTCCTTTATCTATGCTATAAGACGTTGCTTCGTACCAAATTTCAAGATTCTGAGTTCACGGGAAGCACCCTGTAGGTTTTGATTCCCTTGCAAGTGTCGAAAATTTGCGGCATAAACGGCTGTATCTTTTGATTGCGTTGGCTTAGAAGTTTGATTTTTTCACAGCTTCAAGGGACAGTAGACCTGAGTAATTGATATAAATTTCAGCTTCATACCTCCACGCGTTCCTGAGAAAAAGGGTCTTGACAGACGGACGGACGGACAGACGGACAACAAAGTGATCCTATAAGGGTTCCGTTTTTTCCTTTTGAGGTACGGAACCCTAAAAAACAAGTTTTAGACGGAGAGAACTGTGTCGAATTGAATTTTTTTAGGTGACCAGTTACTTCCTTTATCTAAGTATATACAGAACAAACACATAATTAAGTTTTGTATACAAACACAAACCGTTGCTAAGTAACAGAACTACTTTCAGCCACAGCAGCGCCACCAATTTAACACCTTTCAGTGGACACTTTTGGATATATGAAAGATCCCGCTCCTCTCTTTTATACTCCATACTCTAATCAGCTCTTAGAATCAGCTACATATTATTCATCTATGCTCTAATCTAGCAACTACGCCACACAAGGTTCCCCACCAAAGAGTATTGTTACATGTTAAATTAAGTAAGTAGTACATTATGGATCCTTTATGAGTTTTTTTTAAATCCTGTTCAAAGGAAATTAAACTATTAAACAAGTAACTAAGAAATAATCAATATTTTTTAAAGTATTTTGTCGTTATCATCAATTGTACAAATTTATTTAAATTCAATTTCAATTTTTTTGTGTCTAATACCTACATTTGACCACCTTATTACACATGTTTACCTTTTGGAATTGTATTATTTGTATTGAAGGTAGGTACATTAAAAGGCCATTAAAAGGGTTCGTCATATTAAAGTGGATTTTCGTTTATACACGCCACTTCGGTTTGACGTCATAACCGAACTTATATGTAATGAGACTAAAAGTGTTGCAAGTAGTTTGACCCCGGACTATTCAACTGAAATACTGCAAGTATAGTTTTGACACATAACAGGACCGATTATAACGTAAATCTGCACTACCTATTGAATTGCATAAAAAAAGAACAAGTAATGACATACCTAGTGGTTTTTCAAGTAGGTATCTATAAACGTTTTTCACTTTGTATTTGATACAATTGGGGTGTACCGTTTTTTTTTCAAAACCGTTAATTCGATTATGAATGACGAGCTGGGTTCTTTCTGAACCATTTCTAGTTATTGAAAAAAATTACAAAAATTTCGTAAAAAAGATACTACCCAATTTTTCACTTGACCTTCAGTAACCGGGGTTTTACTACGTCACCGTAGTTTGGAAAGGTACAGGTGGTGTTATCTGTGGTTACCCCAATACTCAGTCCAAATTATACTACCGGTTCATTATAATTATTATCTTACTGCTATTATACTGCCCTTTCCTTCAATAATTATGATAATTCTTTAATATTATAATGTTGAAGTTGTGAATCAAACATTCAAGAATATTTTAAATACTCGATTGCGCTGGCAATTGAAACTAAATTGAACACAAATTATCACAGATTTTATGTTTGGACCGGTAAATATTTCGTCTGACAGTAACAATGACAACTATTTATTTACATTTTCAATATTTACATCGGGATTTTCTAGAAATGGTATTGAACATATACAAGCATGGTTTATTATTCTTTATAAAGTGAATCAGATTATTGATTAAAAACTGACATTTGTAAAAACCAGGAGCTGCCATTCCAGGATTAATATATCCATACTAATATTATAAATGCGAAAGTGTGTCTGTCTGTCTGTCTGTCTGTCTGTCTGTCTGTCTGTCTGTTACCTCTTCACGCTTAAACCGCTGAACCGATTTAGATGAAATTTGGTATGGAGATAGTTTGAGACCCGGGAAAGGACATAGGATACTTTCATCCCGAATAAATTTAGTGTTCCCGTGGGATGAGCGGGTAACACCGCGGGGCACAGCTAGTATGTATATATATTTACATCGTCTCTTAACTCGTGTAACTTACGTTCAACAAGAAAAAGAGTTTCATTAAACACTTACGAGACGATGAGTGGAAATAAAAATAACATCGGTTATAAAAAATTAGGATGCAGACTAATATCTCGAGAAATAGTTCAAGCGATTTTACCTATATTGTTTATATTTCTTGTCAATTAACTGCGATTAACAAAGACTGCGTGAATGCACCAAACCGAGCTTTGAAGGAGAAATGCATCGGTGGTTATTAAAAATGCTGATTTAATAAGAAGGTAATCAGCTCAAAACATTTGAGGTTTGTTTTATATTTGTATTTAAAAATTAGACACGTGTGTTTTACTTTTAGGCGTATGACCAAAACCAAAACTTTGATGGTATGTTGGATCCCAAGAAAATCTTAAACGTGCCCTTCGACACCTTCGATACTTTCAGAGACATGAATCTCGATCAGATCCACTACAAGTACACTACAAGAATATTTTCATTGATTCAACAGTCAACACCCACCCAAAGGGCAACCGCAACTCTCACCACCTTGCAGACAGTTTAAAGCCAGCATGAACATAAAAGAGGACAGGAAGGTTCGATCGAGGATTTTTTTCTTGAAAATGTCAAAGATTATTTACTTTCAATAAAAAAACTGTTATAATAACATGAGTTTATTTTTTTCTGCTACATTATACATTCATTAAAGTTACGACACAGCATATACATCATCCAAAAACTTTACTTCATATATAGGAATGAAATAGAACTATGATGTAATTCACACTTAGTAGTTTGTACATTTTTGTCAATTTAATCTTCCGGATCCATTTACTAGCAAGTTTTCTATCTTTAATGTTGTTAGACGTGATGAGATTTTCCTAGGAATCTTGACAGCAATATTTTCGTCCTTAAGCATAATTCTGCATAGTGAATCCTTTGACTGTTTTAAAGTATTAAACCAAAGCAAAGCCATGGAGACTAGCCTGGCGTGAAAAATAAGTCCAAAATTAAGACAGAGCTATCGAAAAGCAGCACATATAACTTGTAGTAAAATAATGAAAACAAACTTGAAAACAATTACATTTTTTGTTGGTTATTTACAAACTGTCACCTGATAGTTCTTTGACAAGATATCGAATATATATTTTTTGGGAATTTCATGGCCAGTTTCACAACTTCAGAAATGCGTAGGTTTACCAGTGAAATAGTAAAAAATACAAATAAGAGTGCGCTGAATAGCGTTTTTTTACTATCCTCAAACACACGCGGAAATCATGACGTCATCTTGTGAGCTTCTTAAAATAATTAATAAAAAAATAACTACTTATTCTAATGAAGAGTTAATGAAATTGGTATTATAAAATGGCCTATTTCATCGAATAAAAATATAAAAAGGGGGGGTAATTTTTTTTGGGATACCCAATTGAGTTCGTGTTATTTATTGTTGTCACTATAATGAAGTATTTAACGATAATAAACCATTACGCAAACAGTTACGTAAGTACTACATTTTCTTTTTTTAAGCTGTGATGTGACTAGTGATGGGCCGTTCCCGGGAACATTCCCCATGAGGGGAATATAGGGGAATTTAGGATTTGTATATGAATAACATTTATTTTATGACATTCTCTATATAAGAAAATGTTTATCTATTTAATAGGTTAGCAATTCAATAGAAAAAAATATAAAAAGTCAGCTGTAAATGTAAATTTCCAATGCTCCCGGGAATATTCCCATTGTTCCCCGGGAATATTCCCAATGTTCCCGGGAATATTCTCGTTGTTCCCGAGGAATATTCCACAAGTTTTTAAATTACTCTCAGGAATAACATGGTAAAATAAATACCAGTGAGACAAGCAAGTTAATTACTGATAGAGAAGGAATAGAGAAAACACGTGTGTTGTCAACGCAATTAGCAAAATAATTGTATTTTATTTAGTTTTTATTGTTTTTATGTATCTATTTATTTCATTATTTCAATAGTATTTTAAATAGGTAGTGTATAGTAGTACTAAAGACAGGCATGCCATAATTCATTAATTAATACCCTGCCAGAAACATAAAATAAAAATAAATGAATATCAGCATTTAATTGTCTAATCGCACTCAGTACGTAGAAATTACGGTGGGTTCCGATGTATCTCGTTCTGAAGAGGAGGTGATAAAATATGGAGTGCCGCAGGGTTCAGTGCTTGGGCCATTATTATTCCTGGTGTTTATTAACGATTTGCCTAGCTATCTCACATCTGCTACACCGTACTTATACGCGGATGATACTAGTATTATCTTAACTGCAAACACCGTAGACGAGTTTAATGTCAGGATTAAAAAATGCTGGAACGAATTGGAAGGCTGGTTTTTCCGCAATGGACTTAAAATTAACTATGAGAAAAGCTTCTATACTATTTTCCGCCGTAGTTCTAAGAGCGCTGATTTTTCATGTAATGTACCTATCGAAAAATCAGATTGCATTAGGTTCTTGGGTGTTGAGCTTGACCCTTATCTCAGATGGCATAATCAGATTGAAACTGTAAATAAAAATTTAGCCAGTGCATGCTACTCATTGAAAAGCCTCTCGAAATTAGCAGATACCAATATATTAAAAACTATTTACTACTCCTATTTTGAAAGCATTTTAAGATACTGCATCGAAGTTTGGGGCAATGGCACTGGCATAAGCTCTGTGTTACTATTACAAAAGAAAGCTTTACGACTTGTCGTCGGATGCAAGGGCATACCAGTAACACATAGAAATATTTTTGTGGATAATAAGATTCTCACTGTCATATCTTTATATTTGTATCGCTTGTGTATCTATGTTTTCAAAAATAAGGATAAATATTCGATGGCTGGGCAATTTCATAACTTTAATCTTCGAAATAATAGTAAATTGACATTAACTAAACATAATTTTGTGCACTTTAACAATAGCTTTAATAATATTGCCATTAAAGTATTCAATAAGTTAAGTGATGACATAAAAGACTGTGATAATTTTAGAACTTTTGACAGAAATGTTAAAGAATATTTTATAACTAGACCATACTACTCAATAAATGAATTCTTTTGTAATGCACTGGACAATTAATTAAGTAATGATATTATTTTGTATTTGTAATTGTGATTGTGATACCTATATAATTTAAATAGAATGTTAATAATATAATGTTAGGTCTAAAGCTGTATTTGCATGTACATGTACTTGAGGCAAATAAACGATTTGGATTTGGATTTGGATTTGGAATCTTTTGCAATATTTGATAAAATTATTTTTCTTTAATCACTTGGATCCAGGCAGGGTTCCATAGCCGTTATCACAAATATATTACAAGATCAAGAAGAGAAAAGTCTTGTTTTGGTAGGGGGGCTCATCCCCCCGAGCCCTAGTTTCGTAAATCTACTCATGACTTGAAAGTTCAAAGTTGTGTTTATTATCTAAATACGGGGGCTCTGCCTCCGAGAGTGTCTCTTGTAGTCATCGTCCCATTACTTTGGATTTAAGCTATCATGTTTCTGTTCTTGATAGTTGCTTTGATTTTAGTGCCATCGCCGCTTGTCATAGCTCCACTTGTGACTTCAAAGTTAAATCTTATAATCATCGTTTCCAAAGTTGACTTAAAATAATCAAAAGACTAACCATCTTGTTTCCCATCTGTCAGGTTTCTCCCTTAGGCCCCCCGTATCTTATAGTCATCGACTCCTCAGTAGATTTTACAGAATCAGAAGACATAAATACTATCTTGTCATTTTCGGATTCGACTGTAACTTTTTGCTGGAAACGTTATTCGCCCCATCAATGAGGCGCATATTTGGCGCACTTTCAGTGGATTATTTCTGCTATGTCTCTGTAGCCGAAAATCACGCTGACTGTCTTTCGCGCGGCTTGACGTCTTTAAAGATTCCAGGCCAACTTCTGGTTTCAAAGATCTTCTTAAATGCAGCGTAACCTCGTTTGATCCGTCAGTAGTTCCAAAACCAGCCAAGAGAAGACACATGCATTGATTTCAAATCCGTTAATTGACTTACCGCTCTTCAGATATCATCTTGGTCGAAGTTGTTACGCTGAGTGGTACACGTCTTCGATTTGGAAAACTGCTTTCTCAACTTCAATATGTGTCTGATTCAGATTTAGATTTTGCGCAGTCTATATCATATCTACAACATTGTCATTTCTCAAATGAGTTTGCGGGAATATAAGCTGTGTTCAAGAAATTTTCAGCTCTTAGAATTATTTCTGCAGCATGGTGTTATTGGAGTAGGAGGTAGCTAGGCTAGAAAATTCTGAATTAACCTACCAACAAAACCACTACGCATACTACCGCAAAATGGACACGTACACGAAACCAATCTGATTGTAGATTCATGTTAAATATGTAATGTAAATCATGGAATATTCCCGCGGCCCATCACTAGTTGTGACCAAATCTCGTGTTTCGATTCTTGTGCTATTTCTGTAAACTGGTAAAAATCTATTAAATCGATAAATTTATAACCTGAATAAAGAACATAAAATAAATTACTATTTTACATAGAAAGCTCTAGTGAGTCCAACTCAGTCCGACGGCTCGTAGCTCAAAATAATATTGATTTACACAAAATAAACCAAAATATATGCAGATTCGAAAAAAAAGTTCGTCGATAAAATCGATTCGATCAACCATTCATAATCGTTAGATTTGGCATACAATAATATGTCTTTGCTAAATCACTACAAACATCATCAGACAACTGTCAAATTTGTGTTTAAAAAAACAGACTGTAAAAAGTTCATAGGTTTATAGGTGTATACATATACAGACAAGTTATTTTTCCTTGCACCGCAAATGTGACGTTTGTGCCGTAGTACATGTTCGAAAAAAAAACGCCAAAAACGCATGACTGTGATGCATTAGTGTCACAGATTACAAAACATCAGTTAGTAGTCAATATTCAGTGAGTTTTAAAGAAACGTTCAATGGAATACATTATATTACCAACTTAACAAAACGCAGATATCATTAAATTTTTGATAAAAAGATTTTTCTTATGAATTTTATGGCCTGGTAAAATAAAAAGAAAATATTGAGATGCATAGCTGCCAATTAGAAACAAAAACGGATCATCAAAACCTTCACCACATGGACGTAAACCATGAATGTAAATAGACGTCGATTAAAAATAAAGTTGACCATAAACTTTTTTTTAATTTTCAAGTAATTGCTTCTTTTAAAATTTTGTAATTTTTTTGTTTTAGCGGGAAATATGAAAATACTTTTTGATGACTGTTGTTCAATATACGACATATAAGCCAATATACGATATACCTATAAGACATATAAACCAGAAGTAAAATTGTCAACTACTTTTAATACTGACCGTACCTATAGAGGTCAAGGTACAATTTTCGTTGGCTTGTTCTAGGTACCTTCCCCTTTCAGTTCGTCTAGCATTAGCACGATCAAAGCACGATTGTGCTTTTGTCGGTGGGTAGATGATATTTCACGCGCGAGAAAGAATCGGTTGGCACAGTTGTGCTAGGTGTGGATGTAGTAGGTAACTAACAAGGAATATAGATATAGGGAATAGGGTTTGGTCAATTTTCAGTAAGTACTTTGAAGGACAATTACGTGTCTGCTATTTTAGACTACATAACTATAATCAACATCAATGGCGAATACATCACTCACCTTCGGTTTGCCGACGACATCGTAGTCATGGCAAAGTCGATGGAGGAACTCAGCATGATGCTCGATGACCTCAATCGAGTTTCTCAACGGGTGGGCTTAAAAATGAACATGGACAAGACGAAACTCATGTCAAATGCCAAGGTTGTGCCCATCCCAGTCTCTGTTGAAAACTCGGTACTCGAAGTTGTTGACTCATACATCTACCTAGGACAAGTGGTCCAATTAGGTAGGTCCAACTTCGAGAAAGAGGTCAACCGCCGAATCCAACTCGGCTGGGCAGCGTTCGGGAAACTACGCAATGTCTTTTCGTCCGACATACCTCAGTGCCTCAAGACGAAAGTCTTCAACCAATGTGTGTTACCAGTGATGACTTACGGCACCGAAACGTGGTCTTTCACTATCGGCCTCATCGCAAAGCTCAAAGTCGCTCAACGAGCAATGGAGAGGGCTATGCTCGGGGTGTCTCTACGTGATCGAATCAGAAATGAGGAAATCCGTAGACGAACTAAAGTGACCGATATAGCTCACCGGATTAGCAAGTTGAAGTGGCAATGGGCAGGCCACATAGCACGCAGAGCAGATGGCCGATGGGGCCGAAAAGTGCTCGAGTGGAGACCTCGGACCAGCAAGCGCAGCGTAGGACGTCCACCTACAAGATGGACAGATGACCTTATAAAGGTCGCCGGAAGGCGCTGGATGCAGGTCGCTTCCAACCGGTATATATGGAAGTCCAAAGGGGAGGCCTATGTTCAGCAGTGGACGTCCTATGGCTGAGATGATGATGATGATGATGAACTATAATCAAAATTAATCCAATCCGAGTCGGACAGTTGGGTACCCTTCCTTTCAGTACAAGTAGGTCCTTTAATTTGCTGAGATAAAGGGAATTAATATTTCATTAGGTTTCGTTATGAAAATAAATGTATAAAAGATGACGGAATCGGTATAGACGGCATAATAATTATATTGACATACAAACGTAGTCTAATCTTATTAAGTGGAACTGAAATTCATGACCAAAGTATTTCTAAAAACCCAAAACAAATATATAATGATTCTAATTAGTAATTACCTCCTAAAAAAATATTTTATTTATTTAAAAAATATACCTATTAAATTTTTCTCCTCCTCCTTTTTCAATTTTTCTTTAAGCTTTGATCTTTGCATAATATTAAAGGCTTAAATATATTCAAATTAAACATATTAGTTTTTTCCACTTTAATATTAGCACAGAAGTCAATAGACAATCAGTCAATCACCAACTTGAGCTGAATATTTCTTTTTAGATTCACTTGAATTTTAACATAAAAGCTTATTAACCCGCAAATTAGCATCAAACCCGTCCCAATTGCCCCGACCATAACAAGAAAGATTCTCGGCAAAGGAAATGCCCACTCAAAAGTGCGGAAAGCCGAAATGCTATTCATTCAATTTCCCTTGAAAATACGCACAAGATATCTAAACCTACACAAACTCGCATCTCTCTGTAAAGTATAATTGATATAACCGACTTTTTGCATGACGAATAAAGTCTATTTTTCATAACAAGGGGGAAAAAGATATTTTGAAGTTATGAGTCGATATGAAGCTATTCTTGAGGGGAGTGTATAAATCCGCTTGGCCGAGGCATTTGTGCTATGACGAGGGTCACAACCTCACAACACGGGCATTGGGCCCATCCATCCAATTTTAGCGTTCATGATTTATTCATCAACTTTGTCTAGTTCTTTATGCTTTCAGGGTTCTGCAGATGAATAAAAACCAAGATCAAATTACGTACATAAATTAAAATGCCGCAGAGGGTTCCGTATAAACTGAAAGTACCTACTGCATATTGGTCTAACAAAATGATAAACTAAACTGAGCGACAAACTTAATTTCCGTTGGAAACCTGCTGTCCCCTTACAGCGACATAGTTTACCAAATACATTACATAAGTATGTAATTACAAAAAAATAACTATTTATTATAATGTAACTACATGACGGTTTTAGATTTTTTTTATTTACTAATGCTATATGATGTTGCCTTTTGCCAAATTTCATGATTAAAGGTCAACGGTAAGTACCCGATAGGTTTGATTCCCCTGCCAGAGTCGTATTTATTGATTGCATTGACTTAGAAGTTTGATTTTTTCACGACTAAGAGGGTTCGGGCCTGAGAATTATTCATTACATAATTTCAGTTCAAACAGACATAGTGATCCTATAAGGTATCCGTGTTTGCCGATTGACGTACGGAACCCTAAAAAGAAATAGTCAACACTTTGTCGACCGCCAGTGGATCTCTAGTCAAGTAGTTGATACACTTGAGGAATTGGACTGGTTGTCCGAAGGTGGAGTGCGAGGTTGATTGTTAATGTTTAGAAAGTCCGTTTACCTAGTCCTAAGATTAGTTTTAATCCTAAGTACGTACCTAACGCAAAACTGAATTAAATGAAATGAAAGTAAAATGTTGGAAAATGTTAAATGTTATATTCGAATGAGCATTGGCGTATATGGGGTGGCCGGGTGGCTCATGCCCACCCCACTATGGTCTAGTGCCCACCCCAGGATTTTGGGTTACCGATATAAATTCATGGCTATATCTCATAGGCCATGACCAGCATGCAATTTTTTTCATACACGTTGAAGTTTGGTTCTCGACTCTCCTCGAAAACTTAACTACATAATTGTTTTCGTTACGATTAGTTAAGTTTTTATGGAAACTAAAGGGGTAGGAAAGGTTCTGTGTCGGAGCATGTTGGGTTTTGCGGTTATTATCATTCAATTTGTGTCCGACCCTTTCGGCGTGATGATTGGACAAAGACATTTATACCAACAGATGGCATTGTCAAGCACTGTACAAACTGCATAGCCGTATTAAGTTTTTCTGAAATAATTACCCCTCAAAAACTTTAGAATGTAATTTTCAATACAATTTTATAATGTTAAAATCCGCCACTCAAGCTGATTCTTACGCGAATAAAAACAAAGTCCAAAACTTCGAGACAATGCTCCCAAACTCAAAATAATTTACAGCATAACAAGATGTTTCCGTAAACTTGTTTACGATACAATTCCTCCAGTTTATCGTCTTATAATTATTTCGAGGGCCCCAGAGCAAACTTTTAATTCGCCGCTATTATTTTTGAGCAAAACGGCCGCCTTCATCGTTAATCATTTTCTTTTGCTGAGTACTCGATTTGGTTAATTTATCTGCTCTTTGTAGAGTTTTAATTTGTTTTATGACAAATAAACAGCGGTGCCATAACGCACGAAAAACAATCTTGCAATCAGTTAATCTAGAGTCAAACCACGCTAACTCTTCCAACAAAATGAACTGTCAAACCATACAAACGGCTTCACTTTGTCAAACCACGCTAACTCTTCCAACAAAATGAACTGTCAAACCATACAAACGGCTTCACTTTGTCAAACCACGCTAACTCTTCCAACAAAATGAACTGTCAAACCATACAAACGGCTTCACTTTGTCAAACCACGCTAACTCTTGCAACATAATGAACTGTCAAACCATACAAACGGATTCACTTTGTCAAACCACGCTAACTCTTCCAACAAAATGAACTGTCAAACCATACAAACAAACGGATTCACTTTGTCAAACCACGCTAACTCTTCCAACAAAACTCTTCCGCTGTTAGGAAAATTAGACAATTGAGTAATGTTGATACAGCTCGCTTAGTAGAAAATATAAAAGTTATAGTTTATTATAGTTATTTTCATAGTGTCATGTCATATGGTATTCTGGTTTGGGGCAAAGCAGCTGACATTCAGACTATATTTGTGCTACAAAAAAGAGCCATTCGTTCTATATATAACCTAAATTCTCGTGTAACCATTGTCCAACCACCATGTAACATGTAACCATGTTTGTCAAACCATTCCCTTTGTATTTGGACTATAGCACGAATTGGCCTAAATTCAATGTTTCTTGCTCACATCTATAAACCTATTTCAACCATGCGCTTTACAGAAGCGGTGACTAAACTTGCAATAAATCGTGAGTTTAAGGTACCCACTAAGAAGTTGCCAACAGAGTCGACTGCTTGTTGCAATCCGTATTTTAGATTATCACGGTCTTTTGCGCAACATGACATTTAATATTGTGTCTACAATGTCTACTTTGCTTACATAATTAATTCACTGGACTCAGTCCTATACGTGCAAAGTGTAGATACCTAACACTTGTTGCACCACAACGCAAACTTCTGAATTTCATTAAAGCTATGTGCATTGCATTTAAACTACGAGAACTTAGATTAACTTGGAGTGTTCATAACCAGAGCCGAAGCAAATACTGGGCAGTTGCGCCTGGGCGAGTATTTACTTAGTTATAGACACTTGATGCTTGATGTATTTTCTTTACAAAATGAAACACTATAGAACGCTAAACACTAAGGAAGGAAAAATATTCTAATTGTGGCTTTATGCCTTAAGGCATTCTCTACAGTTCAAACACTGGGTTAAACAGAAATTAGGTTCTATATTTTGATCTTCGTCGAAGTCTGTTGTTATGTAAATGCGACATAATTGATTATAGAAAAAATAGTAGAAATAGCTACGAAAATGCGCCGATTTTGCCCGAACAAAGACGGCAGGTAGAGCCAAGTACTATAGTGCCGTAGGCTATTTAGAGCGGCTTGTGACGTGTAGAACCAGAAGAGCATAAGCCGAAGCAAATACAGCGCAGGGCAGTTGCTTGTGAGCAACCATTTGCTTAGTTACCGGCACGTCTCGCAGTTCTGCCGGTGCTTACATTCAACCATGTCCAATACAACCATGGCAAGAAAGGAGGGTTACGCGGATCAAGTTCCGGGCATATTATTGTATTAGCAAAAGCCACTCATTGCGTCTATTTGTCATTAACAAATTAAAACTCTATAAAAAGTATAAATTCCAGATAAATAAACCGAATCGGGTACTCAGCAATCGATTATGATTAACGATGAAGGCAGCGGTTTTACTCAGAAATAATGGCGGTGAATTAAAAGTTTGCTCTGGTACCCTCGATATAATTATAAGACGATAAACGATAAACAGGAATTGTATCATAAACAAGTTTACGGAAACATCTTGTTATGCTGTAAATTATTTTTAATTTGGGAATTATTGTGTGTTTTGGGATTTGTTTTCATTTGCGTGGAAATTAGAGCGCAGTATACATCTGATTTCATTTTATCATACCTTAAGTATATTACTTATAATATATTGTATCAATGTAATGTTCTGTAATTCTATTTAGTATGGTTTTTATATAGAAACTATAAGCAGCTGTTCTAACAGTTTTTAAAGGTAAATAATATAACCGCGGACAGGCAGAAGTGCGCTGCCAAATAAAAGTTGGAATTTTCACTGCCCCGTGGAAGGCGTATAATATGATTTCCGAAAATAATCTCCCGCTAGGAAAGTCGTTAATTACAAGAAAAAATGTGGATCGACCATATTAAAAAAATATTTCTATTCTGCAAAAAAGCTTTCTTTTATATCCCATAAACTCGTGTCACTTTGGCTTTAGAGGGAAACTTTGCTCAAATAAAAGAAAAATATACTTCAAACAGTAAGGTAACCCGAGTAACCAAAAAGTAACCCGAGGTAGGTAGGTAGTCAAAGTAGCCCGAATTTACATTTCTTAGTTCCTAATAAAATTGTCCTCTGAAAACCCTCCCTAAGCCAAATTAAACTCGCATACGACACATACAATACAACGAATGTTCACTTTATCCAAATTCCACACCACACGTCGACAGTTATTACAAAATGCCAAAATAAATCAGCAGTACTCGTCAACAGTGTCCTAAAGTACTAAGGTCCATTTCCATTAAAACTGACTCGAATAAAGTTGTTATGCGACGTGTAGAGACAAAACGCGCTGTCGAGATGGATTTGATCAGATCCCGTGAGGGACGGGATAAGCATTACATTTTAATCGCTGTGACTGTCGTTCCGGGTCAAAAAAATCACTGTGAAATATTATTACTGTGATTTTATCACGCTTGTGATCAGTCACGTTAACTTTATTGGTTGTAATGTAATCCGATCCTTGTATAATCTACCTACGTATGTAACCGTGTTATAGTCAAACTTACTAAATGCATTGGGAACGACACTCTTGTGAGTTTAATACATACCTACATACAAGCCGAAATACAGGTATCCCCTAGTTCAGGCACCAGGCTCCACTGCATTAGCTGGACACCAAACAACTGCCATACTATATAATTTTAATTACTATTCATAGTGTATACTTTGTGGTGGAGTGAATAAATGATTTATTATTATTATTATACAATAAATATACACTTATAAACGCTTAATGTAAAAGAGATAACACTAATAGCAGGAATAAATAAACACTACAAACATCTGTATTTCTACTTTCCTGATATCTGCTGTTAGGTCTAAACCTTTTCCGTACCTATTTCGTATTTTGTAAGGCGTACTAATTTTACAAAGAAAACTATCGTGAGTCTCAGACATATTAAAATACGGGTTTACTCACGTCGTAGAAGTCGAATAACGCTCGACATGTTTCGAATCGGTACGCGATTCATCATCAGGAGAGACGATCAGTCGCGGCGGCGGCCAACCGAACACGTTTAATGTGTACTAATTATGTAAGTACCTACTTTTACCAAATTGCGTTAAAAAAAGAAGAAATTATGACATATATGTCATATAATTATGTCATGGTGCATATTATATGACAACTTACAGTTCGAAAAACGATATGCATTGCTAAATTGGAGGTATCGCAAAGCTTCGTCTTTTGTAACGTAGTTCCATCGAGACGACTGACGAGTCACAGTGACTTTTCGACGGCTGATCACTGTGACTTCATTCTAGCGTTATTTATCGCAACTCTAGATCCAGTGACGGATGCCGCAGGGCTTAGGGCCGTTTGTCGTCTGAATTTAGTATCATCCGAACCAATTTATAGTTTAAACCATACTCAATAAAGCCTACTTTAGTTATAGACAGATTGGGATCGTTTTCTTAAGGATTTAGATGTAACTAACGTTGACAGAGACCCAGACTTGAAGATGACAGATGGACAAAAAAAGTAACGACATGGACGGGACCGTCAGGGAAGCGAAAGAGGGGGAGACCGTACATGCGATGGTCGGACGAGATAGTAAAGCTCGCAGGCGCAAACTGGACGGAAAAGGCGCAGGATAGATCTGACTGGCTCACTCTGGAGGAGGCCTTCACCTGAGAGAGGGTTCTTGCTTTATCCAAAAATTGTATTAATAATTGACATAGTAAAATAATAAACGAACATAGAACCGGTTAATACAAATTATATTATATTTGAATTTATAGAGACATTATTATATTAGACGAACTATTTAAATTAAATGTAAAAATATATATATAAAATTGAAACTATAATAATTGACATTGTACTGTAATTGGCAAGAAATAAAAGGCTTTTTTATTTTTTATTTTATTTATTTATTAACGTTGAGAAAACGGCTGAGTTATGAATATTGAATGAATTGAACGGGGTTTGATATTAATTGGTTTGAGATTTGAGATTTGAAGGAATTGGAATTGGTAATGAAAGATAAAGGGTCAAACTATAAGTACTTTATGTTTTTGTTGTTAAAGCATATAACTGAGTGATTTTGTGTTCGTTTAAAAAAAATGATTATATCGCCGTTAAACACTCTTGCTAGGGCGATTGTAAATTATTGATATTGAATTAATGATATTGGAAAATAAATTATCATAGTAGGTTGAATTAATGGATTATATTGGATCTCTTAAAAAGTCGAAGACCGGTTTAACATATATTATTTAAAAAAAATACAAAATCAGTTCTGTACTATGTACTTTTAAATTAATAAATTCAATTTCAGTTGCCACATATCTTATGATATTGACTCAAGATAAGAGTATATTCAGCAAGCCTAACATAACTGTGACACGCGACTCTTTGTCGCGCGACAAATACTACCTGTCACTTTTCTTTTAATGCCGTGCGAGCACGACAGGTGACGCTGAGTCGCGCGACCAGGGAATTATCAGTAGGCATTATAAAATTTTGCTGCTTCTAAGCCATCCCTCTGTGGTTCAATTTTATCTTGAACTGTTGCTAATACACTCATAGTATCAATTTCTTCTCAAACTTACCCCGATATTAATTGGGCCATACTCAGAGTGTCGCATTGACCCCTTCATAAAATGATTACGAGCGCTTTGCCCCGACTAATAACGTTAGCTAAGACCGCGCAATTGCATTTGCCAGCGCCTTCACGACATTAAATGTGAACAGATTCTAGTACAGTCGGCCAAAACTTTACATAGTTACTGTCAGCTAAAAATTGGTCTACCACTTTCCGAATTAATTTTAATGACATCAAATGTTCGAGCTGACCTACGCACCGTCGCGCAGAATAGTGACTCTCCGCCTTCCACTTTTGTTCGAGCGTATTTGTAGCAGTGACGCACACGTGTTAATAGGCCGCATACACGCCACACTTTACATCTGACGTTGGTGAAATAATTTACTAGGTATATCGCCACTTCAGAGATTTCTCCGAGATATCAGAAAAATATATCTAGAATTAGGGCCTCTGAATATCATTATTGACTCATTTAAACTTCACACCCTGTATAAACAGTAACACAGGCATTCAATAAGAATAAGATTCATCGCATATTTCTTAAAAAATAATATACACGTATAAAACTGCCGGTGCCATAATATATCGCAACATTGGACTAGATTGCTCCGACATTCAGCGTCCGTGCAAAATGTCAAGTTTAAAGCTTATTTCAGACAACCTAGTTATGGCTAGCTCTCAAGGAAAGCACTATAAAGTCGTATTTCTGCCGCTAAAGTGGATGAGTTGGAGATTCCTGCCTGAAAGAGCTGCTTGAGTCAGATTAAGAGCACTACTGAATTCCTTGGTGCAGAGGCGTTTTATTTGGCTTAAGAAATTCAATAATCTTTACTTTTACTTTAAAATAAAGAACAAAATAGACACTGTGAGTACAAATTCAAGGAATTAACCATGTGTGAGATATGAATCTTTGAAATGTCTAAGTCTGTGTGAAGGAATCTTTCAGATATTTTTTTTAAATATTCAATAGTCCTCTGAGACCCTATGTGCAACACCTAAACGAGTCAAATACTTTCTGCATTGGTGCATTTAATAGTAGGCTGTTTTATTTTTCCTATTTAATTATATATAAAGGGTTACCATCATTATAAATGTTGGTATCTCTGCCAACAGGTTTGTTTGTTTTTAATTATCCGTATCTAACTATCTATCGTAGCTGGACACTAACAAGTTCTCTTTTTCTATTCTATAGAAATTATGTGATTTCCATTTAAACCCTAAGGGACTAAAACTACCACTTTAGCCCCGAAGATAAAACAATATATTTTTCGAACAGAAGAAGTGAAAAGAATATAATAGTAACGTAAACGACCGACATAACGTGTATCAAATTGATTTCAGAATGTAGACATTTTCAGCAAAATTACCAGAAGCCTCAAAAGACACAAATGTAAACCGTTTACTTCCATAGATGTTTGCTGTGGGGCTCACCGAGATTTTAAGGTTTTGCTCAAAGCTATCGGGTGGATTATCTCCAGTACTCACTGAATCGCTTAAGAAGTTTTTATGCAAGCCAACTTCGGTGTTGGTGGAACATTTAAAATACTTTGGATTTTTTTTATATTTTCAGTAAAAAAGCGGGATTTTGGGAATTTACAAGTTGTGGCCGGAGGAATCGATGTTACAGCCGGTTCGGAACAAAGCGAGGTTATTGATTGATTTAAAGTGTGGTTATTTCTGATATATTTCTTCTTACCTTTTATTATTATTGATTATATTAGTAAAGCGATATCAGGCGGTAAAGTACCGTTAGAAATATGTGAAAAATGAAGATAGGCACATATTATAAGCTAGTCAGTGGAAAGTCTCCTTTTTTTTATTCACGATCGTATTTATCTAGGTATCACAACATGGTATAAAACAAAGTCGCTTCTTGCTGTCTGTCTGTCCCTTGTATGTTTAAAACTACGCAACGGATTTTGATGCGGTTTTTTTAAATAGATAGAGTTATTTAAGTGGAAGTTTTATGTGTATAACACATGCATAATATAGTAGAGAAACACTTTTATTTAGTATCAGCATTGCACCCGTGCGAAGCCGGGGTGAGTCGCTAGTTTTTTTTATAAAAAAGAGGTTAAGTTAATACACAATTTTGTGTCCTTGTCACGAAATAATTAAAATGATTCTCCTTAAACAAGAAAGCTTTGTTTTTAAGATTTTTTGATGAACGTTCACCCAAAATACAATACAAACGTTCCTTAAAAAGGTCGGGAAATTTTTTATTCATTGTTTGAGCCCCTTCGAAAGTAATTTCCGTCGAGTTTTCCTACGAGATGAAACAATAGCAACAGCCGTAAATACGTAATTGTAAATAAATGTGGAGTTCTTCATACTGAAACGAAATAAATGTACCTCTTTATCACTTATTGTGGGGTTATATTGAAGGGGAACCTTATGTTATACTTGATACAAAGGAAATAAAGGATGTGGAATTTTGTTTTGGCCATTATATCAATATATTATACAGTAGAGGACTATTTGACAGACAAAAATGCGTGGCCTGAACCAGAAGAATAACTGACTCCTTCTTAGATTGTACCTGACTAGTTTAAGGGACACTGTTCTAATAAGAAAGCATATCCAACGTACATAAATTGTGATAAACCGTCATTCTTACTTTCTTGTAGTTTCTATTTTATTCTAACACTTCCTCATTTATATCTTAGAATACACTTTTAATATGTTTTCTTCGAGAACTACGTATAGTTAAGTTCATATTACTGTAATAGTTAAGTACTTATCCTTTCTGAAAAAATAACTGACTGTTGAGTTTCTTTTGTCGTTTCTTTTCAACAGTGGTCTCCTTTTGTGAAATGCCGGTAGACTAAGACATGTAAAAGTGCCCTTGTGGCCTACTTGCAGAGTAAAGTTCATTATTTCATTATTTTAAATCAACTTCTAATGTGAGCTCCCTGAGGATATTGTGGGCTGGGCTATTGAGGGCTCTCTACAGTATTAATAATTTGATTTCGTACTACAAACACTGTGGTTTCACCAACTCTCGGGCGACGGCTTAGAGATCTCACAACAAGCGTAGTTGCAGACAATATTAATTCTGGTGGCTTAGGGTCCGTCTAAACCTAAGAGTAGTGCTCTCTGTGAGACATTATGAAACTTGTATCTAGTAGAGAGAGGCGTCCAGACAGTCCGATTCCCACCGGTTTGAGTATTCGAGGTGATTTGAGCATCCGTCTTAATTGCTATCAGAGAAGATTTAAGCCAATTCTGCTTTGGCTTGCCCAGGGCATTGACGGCACTGGTTAGCACAGGGAAAAAAAATGTTCAAGGAATTTTCTGAAATAATAAATAGCGATGTTGAAGGCATGAAATGAACTAGTTCAGTTTAGGATATAGTGCAGAATGATATAGGAGACCAACCCTCTAGCTCAGTAAATATTATCGATCGGTCACCGTGGAACAGAGTGATTCGTGGCGTGATCAAGGCGTTAATTCGAGTGCGCTTTGATATATCGCCAAATAAGCTATGTGTCAGGCATAATAACTGTCATTACGACGCGATGTTTGCAAATTGAGCTGCATAAAGTGACGTTTAACTTTACTAACCGGTCAACAAAAGGCAAAGATCTTTCCGTGATATCAGGATATCATACATGGAATTGGGGACCAAGACCATTAATGTGGTACAATTTTTTTAAACTAAGCTCATCCACTTACCTGCATTCACAATGGCATTGTGTCTAATATAATCCTATCTGCTTTTGTTCTCGTAACCGCCAACCAGTTACTTACAAAAAAAGGTTAGAACTACATTGCGTGGATATTGAATTTTCAACCTTATTCCTTGTTGAATAGGTTTAAAATTGTTGATGATGAGAGTTCATAGTCCTTTTTCTAGAGAATACGTTCTTGTGGAGAGTCGGGCGGTTCTAAATTTCCAAAAAAGTTATGATCACCATTATTCTGTTAGTGTATTTTGTAGTCTAATGTCCAAGGAAATAGAGTCGATAATCTATATTAAACTTCCAAGGTGGTTACAATCTGCTTTTACTACGAGCTCGTTATCTTAATTTGTGGTTAACCACTCAATGGTATTCAGTTCTTAAGTGGATGAGCTGAGCTTAGAGAATTTGTACTATACCACCTAATTCAGTAAAACTTAGGGTGAAGCCGACGAGCGTATAATGTGAGTCGCGTAATTTCGGTCGCGCCATACTTCGTCGTCGTCGTCGGTCATGTGACATAAAGTATGGCGCGAACTTACGACACAGAAATTACGCGACTCACAACTCAAAAAACTACGCTCGTCTGACTTCGCCCTTAAGTGTTAAAACTAGGGTAATAAATACTCTAACATCTCAGCGTATATTTTACAAGAATATCTGTAACTCAACCACTCTTTCTTTCTTCCACAGGTACATATTCCTCGCAATCTACACGGTAGAGATGATAATAAAGTGCATAGCGAAGGGGTTCATCCTGAACAAGTATACGTACCTGCGGAACCCCTGGAACTGGCTGGACTTCGTGGTGATCACGTCGGGGTACGGAACCATCGCGCTGGATGTGGGGAATCTGGCTGGATTGAGGACTTTCAGGGTGCTAAGGGCGTTGAAGACGGTCTCCATAATGCCGGGTGAGTTTTTCTTTTTATATTGTATGTACAGTAGCGGCAAATCTATAATTTCGGTGTATTTTAAAGATGCCACACGTTTACCACTAAGTATAACCTAACAAGTATGGGACCGGCCCAGGGATAGTGGCGCTACAAACAGCTTTCATATGGCAGTAATAAGCATACGTCATATAATTGCATTATTAAACCTCAGTAGCGATTTGTCGAGGATTTGTCACTAACCAAATACAAAACATTGTTTACCAGAACTGCTGCTGGATCATTTGTTCTTCTTGCGAAATAAACTGAATCCTATTGAAAAAAAATTGACGTTCATCACTGAGGATTGTTTTGGCTTTATTAAGCAAAAATTACTTGAAATTTTCGGAATCTTTGGTCCCGTTACCTCTTTGTTTACATCAGTGATATTCACCGACTTTCAAAGTCAGTTACCAAAAATATGTCGTTGCCAGTAATATACATTAGTACCAATAAAAATCCACAATATGACGTGGGCTGAAAAAACCCTGGAGGGCTATACCTACCTAAGATTTTAGAATAAAATACTAACTTTTAACAAATTAAATGTCGATTTTCTTTCCTAGTATCTATCGCTAACCACACGACGTGACGACGCGTTTGGCTCGGTTTGTAGACACCTGCCTACTGAGCCGGCGGTCCCGGGCAAATATTTGGGTGATGAACTCGAATGTTTGGGCTTGGGTCATGGTTGTTCTATGTATTTAAGTATATCTATCTATATATCGTCGTCTATAGTACCCATAACACAAGCCTTCTTGAGCTTAATTTGGGACTAGATCGATTTGTGTGAGGTTGTCCGATATTTATTTATTTAATTAAACACCTTCTTTTGGCATTTCACTCTAATTTATCTAGCAGTACTAGTTACATCAGGACACATTTCACTTTTAAAGCACGTACATTGTTAAATTAAATTCACTTCCTTATGTAAGGAGATATATTGTTTCCTGCTAGTTTAATAGTCCGACGAATTAATACAAAGTGGCGTCTTAAACGGAACAAAAGCGCATCAGTTATTCTGCCCCGACGCATCTCACGTGCGACGTTATTTATCGACGGATAAATCAAACGCTCACGTACAGCCTGATTTATACCTAGCAGTAGCCGCTCGTAGTAACTCACTAGGTAATTGATAAAACTAACAAACTGAAATTGGGCCCCAATTCAATGAGATATTCAGGGGGTAATTCGACCAATTTTAGAGAGATGATGGACATCTCTCCATTTCATCGCCATCCGTCACTTTTGACGTGTCCCTTAACAAGTGGTGATATCCCTAGAACATCGCAACTTCGTTAATCCGGTCGCGCTTCATTTGCGTTTCCTTTGTATGTGACGGCATAAATAACAGGCACGTACTTTAACTTGACCGTGTAGTGTGTGAAATTAGTCAGTTACGTTTCGTTCAAAACAGCAATTCATATGCATGAATAGCATTTTTGACAATCATTATCGCCTTCGTATTTCCAAAATTGAGATGTGATATGTCACTTGAAGCTCATCGCATTTGAATGACAGTTCAAAGGCAACATCATTGTTATCTAATAGAGATTTGACGTTTGGCGATCTCTCAAACGGCATTCTCGAATTAGGTCCCAGATTTATTTGTTTTATCACTAACAGATATCTTATCGTTATCGTTAAAGTATTGACTTTAAGGTGGTTGCAGAGATGTCACTTTCATACAAATCGTTTGATCAATACACACTTAGGCGGTTATGGCTTTATTAAACATTCTTAAAAAAATCTTTAAGCAATTTTATACTCGCCAAGGAAATCAGTTTTGCTATAAATCATACAATTATAAAGTTATTAAAGTTTTAAAACCCGTTGAAATATTGTCCATATATGTATGTGTGCGTTGCTTTTACACACATACAAACGTAAGCGCACGTAAAGCTATTCATGAACAGTGCGTTCTGAAATATAATACTACTTAACTTATGATTTAGGATAATAAATTTAAATTGATGTATCGATATGAATGCATAACAGTTTATTTTTAAATGATTACAGCTTTCATTAAACATGTAACAAATAATTGGAAACATTTGGTTTTTAAAGATACCTATTGTGTTTATTTGCTCATAACAAAAAGTGGAACAGATTTCGAACGCAATAAATCTTGTGAATGAAATAATGAATTGTGTCAATACTGTCAATTGTGGAAATTCGTATAAAAATGAATCATGTTTGGTTTGCATTTTTTTCGTTTCGTTTGTTTTTACTTTATGTAAAGTGTGAATAATGAAACGTGCATAAAATAAACATGTGTACTCAGGACATAGAGTGATCCCTAAACAATATTGCGATATCATGGGTCAGAAATTGCGGGGAAAGTATTGTGTTTATAAACATTACAAATCGAAACGTCCTGCCGTAAAAAAGGTGTCTCGTGCTATTTTCTTTTTAGGCGAAGACATGCATGGCGTGATGACAACCGTAACCAACCACAAAATCCTGAACGCAATCGCTCGCTTTGGGTGTTGAAAAAAAACAAAGCTGTTCATAGTGGGTTCATATAGGTAGTTTCTTCTCTCTGACTGAATTGATAGCAAGACCTACCCATGTTTTTCAATAGGTGTGGGAAACCAAATCCTTTTGGAATTATCGATTCAGTGACTAAGTTTCCTCCTTGAAGGATAACTGTAATAACACTAACACCCTGTAAGATAATCACATAATAGGTACTGCATACAGCGGTTTCCATTGCTGGCATTTTTATGACGTAATAAATAATTTCTTTACAGATTCAAGGCCAGCTTAGAGCTTCATCAAAAGGGATTATTACTGCAAGATGATTTTCTTCATTGATTTATCAACAAAAATAATGTCAAATAAAGTTCATACAGATGAAGGCTTCATCCAAGAAAAGCTGCAGAAACTTATAATTTTCTACAAATCATTCGTGTTGCCTAAAATAATATTACAACGTATACCTGCAAACCACATATGTAAATATAAACCTTCGTTTTCAGGCAGCCGTACTAACCACTAAACAGCACTAAACAGAAAGAAGCCTAGGTAATAGACCTAGTTTTAACGAAAAAATTGAAAACGGCGAAGATCTGGGGGTTCAAAAGAAAAATAATCCACCATTTCGAATTAAAGCGACGTCTACAACTAACACAAACTATAATGTATAATAATAAAACCTACACGTAACAAAAATTGTTTTATTTTATTTAGTGGTTGGTGGTTCTAAAATCCATATATAATAACAATATGTATATTGTCATATGTTTTTATATGGCGCGAGCTAGCTCGGGATCGTGAAGCGTGGCGCAAATAACTGGTGCTGCGCTCAGTTAGTAGTAGTTCTAGTAATTATACCTATATTTTTAGACTGAACATTTTTACAATTAGACTCCATGGAACCACGATTTAGAACCACGAAAATCCCAACCTTAAGAGGCCTTATTCCTTTGAAAATTCTGACTGTTTTAGAGATTTTTCTGTATGATCAAACATGTTTCTTAATATATTATTGATGTTACTACCTAGAACAGGGCTATTGGGATTGATTTGTATATATTTGAAACCTATAATTTGAATTTTTCATTGATAATTTTTGTTTCAAAAACTACTCGAAATTGACAAAATTCACGCTGAAAATTAGTTTTTTCAACTTATTTTCAACTGCACGCAATGAAAGCATGAAATAGCTATGTTACTACCTAGAACTCGGGGAAAAGTATTATTCACTTCAAAAAGTTGGTTGAAATTATCAATATATTTGTCACAATATGAAAAAAATAAATTTTAAAAGGAATAAGGCCTCTTAATCAGTAGCTACTAGTCTTGATGTCGGGTTTTTGTATATCAGGTCAGACTTCAGAGTATAGCAAAAAGGTCCCGGTCTTGTCATTAAGTAATTAAAAACAGAGGTATACTTGTGATTTTTTTCATCGTAAATTTCTTAGTCCCAGCACAGAATAGATAATAGTAGGTACAAGTAGTCCCCCAGGCTACGTAGTAGGTAAATCTATGGCAACTTAGGACCGCTCTAGTTCTTAATCCGGCAAGTTAATCAAACAATTGTAGTTTATAAAAGATACCTATTTTTAATGTATTCTTTAGTTCTAATCAAAAAAGTAACGAAAATGAGAAAAATATTTCTCAACAAAATATGTGTCCTAAAATTGGGCCCTTTTTGCTATAAATTCATTCAGACCCCAATCTATCATTCAGAAAAACTTAGGACAAACTCAATAACATCACAAATCAGAATCACAATATATCAGAACAGAAACCTAACAAAAATACTTATTTAATTTCACCACATACTTAAAAAATGTAGAACTGCCCAAGATTTGTAATTTCTTCGTACTTATTATTTATTTTGACAATCCAGCCCGTCTAATACAACTAGGCTTCTAATTCAGTGAATAAAGGATTTTGACCTTACAAACGGTCCGGTAGTTTTGAATTTTTGATATGTTGTCTAGGATGGTTAGTCAGTGTTTAAAATGCAAAATGCACAATTCCCCCCCCTCCGCGCCCGCCGCCATATTGAAACAACCGGCACTTTCTTCATGTTTTTGCTCATATCTTCCTTTAGGAGCATTTTAGCTAGAAGAAAGCTTCGACAATGTTATAGAGAGTTAAATTTACTACATTTTCCATTTTAAATTTTGTTTCTAGGACAGATAGTTACGGAGATATGCACATTTAAAAAAACTTAAGAAATTGCAATTTTCAACTCAAAAACAAACTTCTGGATTATGTCTTCGTTTAGGAGCATTTTAGCTAGAACAGTGCTTGGGCAATTTTGTAGAGAATTAAATTTACTATAATTTACATTTCAAATTTTGTTTCTAGGACAGATAATTACGGAGATATGTAAAAAATAAAGTTACATTTTCCGAAAATGTATGTAAAAATGGACATGAGTTTTATAAGCAATTATATTTCCTACATGTTTTAATTTGTCCTAGACTAGTCCCTAACTGAATGACAGCGTTCTAAACCAAGAATTTTCAGAAATTTTCGGAAAATTCGACTTTTCCTGTTTTTTAAATGTGCATATCTCCGTAACTAACCGTCCTTGAAACAAAATTTGAAGTGTAAATTATAGTAAATTTAATTCTCTACAACATTGCCCAGGCTTTGTTGTAGCTAAAATGCTTCTAAACGAAGATATAATCCAGAAGTTTGTTTTTCAGCAGGAAATTGGGATTTTTTACGTTTTTTTTAATGTAGATATCTCCGTAACTATCTGTCCTAGAAAAAATATATAAAATGGAGTATGTAGTAAATTTAACTCTCTATAACATTGTCGAAGCTTTCTTCTAGTTAAAATGCTCCTAAAGGAAGATATGAGCAAAAATATGAAGAAAGTGCCGGTTTTTTCAATATGGCGGCGGGCGCGGAGGGGGGGAATTGTGCATTTTGCATTTTAAACACTGACTAACCATCCTAGACAACATATCAAAAATTCAAAACTACCGGACCGTTTGTAAGGTCACACATAGTACTTTAGTCTCTATTCACCGTATTATTCACGAATTTCACGATTCTTGTCGCGCGATATAGCATCGCCCGTCAGTCTCCTACAGTACCGCAAAGAAAGAGATAGGTAATATTTTTCGCGCGAGAAAGATTTGCGTGTCACAATTGTGCTAGAGGTGCATCTTTACTTCATCATCAAAATCAAATATCATGCCTGCTTATTTATTCTGCGCTTACTATCAAACTGACAGATGATACGCGACCCTTTAATGAATGAATCACCCGCACACAGTCACAATTAGTGGCTATTAGTGTGAGTACTTGCTGATTTTTCACAAATTGCCAATACAATGGGAGAATAAAACAATTTATGACGTGCTACTAATACTACATGAATAAAAGACAAATACGCGGACTCGCCACTATACAAATTTTACTTCAAGCTAAAGTAACATACGAAATAATACACAAAAACTACAAATCTTGCTTCCCAGCGCCATCTAGCGTGGCATGTCTAGTTTTGTTTCCTCTGCAACCACCTTAAGTTTTTTGATTTTCGCACATTATTACAACTAAAACGAGACTTATTGCTAAACTTTCATGTGAAATTATTAACGCGGTATTTAAATAATATAATTATATACTTAAGCGAGAATTAACATGTAACCATAATTATCGGTTAGTATGTACTTACGTATAGGGTAACATGTAATACCTATATATTTATCGCTTTATGATTCAATTGTTAGAACTAATGAGATTTTGTAAATTATAAGACTTTAATAATTGTTGTGATCTCTGTGATCTGGTGATTTATGTAATCTTTTTCAAATAGTTATTGGATTTATTGGACTTGGAATACGTTTCGTATTTGAATTTCGACTTTTTGATAACATCCTTCAAACTTCCTTCTTATAATTTTGGTATGTCCGTTTAAAACTCTCTGTCCATCTACGGCTTAGCTCATGGCTTCAACGCGTAGTACATAAAATAAACTGTAGTGTTTTTCTTTGTAGAAGCGGCTACATAACCCTACACTAGGTTTGATATCCTTTTGTCCTGATTTTAGATGTTTTTTCTTGCTGTTGGTAAATTTTTATGAATTATAATGGCTCTATATACATATATTATATGAAGAAAAAATGGGAATGTAATTAAAACGTACGTAAAATCATCGTCACTTTACAATTTTTAAACGTTTCACCGGAAGCAATACCGCTTACATCAAAAAGTCAGTCAAAACGAACTCCATTAAGACCGGAATAATGCCTGAGGGGTCCTCAGTGTTCAAAAGGGCGCATAATAATAAACAGTTGTATGGTAGTTATGCTCTTTTAGACATTAGGGGTAGATGGTAATTAGGCAGTATTTGGGTGTGAAATGACGCGAATGGTTCGCTCGGAAGTCCGGTGAAGTGACGAGCAGTTTTGGGTTAATGTTCATTGCGAAAGATAGCAGCAGAAAGTGTGCACAGATTTTGTTGAAAAAATTTATATGATAAATTTAAAAACTGATACAGTTTTCATCTATAAGTAGTTACAATGTATTTATGTATGTATGTACTAATCTTATTAAAACTTTCGTGAGACATGTTAAATTATTGTATTAAGCGGTTTACACTCACGTGAATCAGTCAGTGACGAAGTTGCCGCGGCGGTGTACGGGTAGCAGTCCCTGATGAAGAGCTCCATACGAGTTCGAAACATGTCAGGCCGTTCCTGACAATTTCACATGAGTGTAAGTAAACCGCTTAATACAATAATTATGTATGTACTATATAATAATAATGTTGTTTAGTAGCTATTTAATTTAACTCCTTTGATTAAACCATTGATACAAAGATCAAAGCTCAGAGAAAGATTTAAATGCGTAAACTGGTGGAAGAGACCGGGAATCGAACCCGGTACCTCTGGACTACCCGTCCAGCGTGTTAACCTTTCCACTTCCCTAACGCGTGTCAATCTTTGAATTTTTCATTTGATTAATTTTTATTTATGTTTTTGACTGAGCCAATAAAGTAGCAGTATTAATGGAAAATCAATATTGCTTGTCCCAATTCAGTAGTTAGATGAACACTTGAACAGCCCAAAAGCTCAGTTTCGTCTATTTAGACAATACAAAAATCTCCGATATGCTGAGAAACTTGTTTGTTTTAAATGAATCTAAGTATCTCAATTGGATAGATTTACACAAATATTGTACCTAACTTACTTTATTACAGACCTTTACCAGATGATCAATCCACCTTCCCCTAATCGAAATCAAATATTGTAATACTGCTTCTAAAAACCTTACAATCGATATAATACAAATCCTCTTTATGGCACACTTCAAATTCACAGAAAAAACGAAAATTCGAGACATACAATAAAATAATAAGCAAAGGTAAACAACAGGCGGTCTTATCGCTAAATAGCGTTGATTTCTTCCAGACAGCCTTTATATAGCGGAGGCTAAAGGAAGTCGGGGTGAGACAGCATTGCATAATAAAATCACAAAGCTTTCAACCTTATAAAATAAACGTGTATCAAGAACTTATTAATTATTCAATCACACGGCTAGCAATAACTGACTACTCGGAACACGGAACACTAGTTATAATCTTGGAACACTACCAAGTCATCGACACAAGTGACGCTAGCTAAGTAGGAAGCAAGTAGAGATGGGAAAGATTCAATTGTCAAACCAATTCCAAGAAAATCACAGTGAAATATCATTGTTTGCCCGTGACTACAATCATGCCTGATGGTATTAACAATTTATTACGCTTACGATGAAGAGAGCGCACCCAGAAGATATCACCTGCACTCTCTTTGTAAAAATGTACAGAATATAGCTGGTATTATTTACGGATGTATACAGAAAGTTCCACATTCTGACCATTTGCAAGATGAATGTAAAAGCGAAACCAACTGAAACGCTCTCTGTGACAACGCACACAACCACGAAATGCGGATGATAGCCTGCAGTACATCTAACAACCAGCTTTGTTACGCCTAATATTCATGTAAGGAATTTTAACAACGTATTTTAGTAACAAGTTCTCTTCATGACAAATCACAGTGATACGTACTTTACAACGATCACTGTTACTTTTTCATCGTGAATTTATCACTCTCCTCTAGTAGTAACTACCGCAAGTCAAGGAACCGTTAAGCTAGTCGTGTTCGGTTATCGGTTTTCGTGTTTTGGAGTTAAGAGGCTTTGTCAATGGTTAAGCGAGCCGTGAAATGCTTCAACTCGCTTTATCGTACAGGTTGAAGGTTGGTGCTTTGGTTCCATATGTTAATGAGCTAGGAAAGCTGGAAGTGATAAGTCTGTGATATAGTCGATACATCGATCGTTCAAATAGCTATATGATTGATAAAGTTAGTAGTTACCTTTTAACAAAGTTGCAAAGGCGGATCCAGGGGGGGGGTCATGGGGGTCATGACCCCCCCCTGAACTGAATCAAAAAATCATGAATTAATTTAATATAATTAATATAATAACTTTGTATGAAGGCAACCGTTTGGGAACGAAACTAACACATCGAAAATTTGAATTTTACCGCTCTACCGCCCGCCACGTTTCATCCAAGGTCACATTTCGTGTGACACTTGCGCGCGCTTGTCGACTACGTAACGTCTTGCTAGCTAATTAGTAATTATGTGTTAAGTTTTTTAAGTGTACAATAAAAAATAAATATTTTTAAGTGCAGTACTTACGTACATTTATAAAATACCTACTTTTTGGGATGTATTTTGGAATTTGGCGCCCCGGGCCTATAAGATTCGCCGCCCCAGAAGTCAAGGAAATATTTAACGATTTTTTTTTGTATAATGGATAATGGTAGTTGTGTCTATCAAGCACTTACCTAGATATAGCAAGTGTAAGGGTTGGGTCAAAGCAAAAACAAATATTATTGGCCATAACACAATCAAATGACAGCGCGAGCGCCAAATTTTTAGGCGATGGGGTGCGTAGTAAAGTAACACAATCAGATGAAAACCACGAACATCTTCAGCGCAGGTGTGCGTAGTAACACAATCAGGAAAAAACGCGAGCGTAGCGAGCGTGAAATTTTTCGGCGCGGGGGTACGTAGACTACGTAGTAACTCAAATAGATGTTAACGTGAGATTTTTCGGCGCGGGGGCGCGTTGTAACACGATCAGATGAAAACGCGAGCGCAGCGAGAGCGAAATTTTTCGGCGCAGGGGTGATTATTAGTAACACAATCAGATGAAACCGCGAGCGCGAAATTTTTCGGCGCGGGGGTGCGTAATAACAAAATTTACCGATATGGTGTAAAAACGCAACGCTGATGCAATGTATGGCCTATTGCCCCTGCCTCTCTCGCCGCGCCGCCCCGACCTCGCTCGGCGCCCGCGCCCCACGCCACGCGCGCCCTATATTTGGAGCATGTTCTTACTTACAGACGCGCCCCGGAGATATTGACGAACTTACAAGCATGTTTTTCTGTTCTTGTTATTTTTCATGTTAAATTTAAATTGTGGATTGAACAAAAAAAAAAGGTGAGAAGTAATAGTTGGTTGAATGGCGCCAATACCAAAACAAAATGCAATCGGGGGCGCCCCTTTCGGTTTTGCGCCCCGGATGGCCCTAGGGTAAATACGTCCCTGCTTATATCTATTGTTATCAAAATTAAATTATAAGTTCTTGACTTGAACACGACTATGTGACCCCCTCCTGGCGCCAAAGCTGGATCCGTCCTTGCAAAGTTGTCGTCTATGGAATATAAAGGCGCGGGGGACATAAATATAATAAATAAATAAATCATTCAATCATTTATTTCAAAGCAAATATTTTACCATCGATAACCATGCAGTACATATTTGTCATTTTCGACACGCCGCGCTGTACTTACAAACTAGATATGTTAAAATTGCAAATGAGAATGTATCAATCAATAATATGGTGCAACTAAATAAATCATTTATACATTTTATTTCAACTAAATCAACAATGGAAATATTACTAAGTAATTCAGTTTACTTTTTATTCATAACATTAATTGTAATATTCCCTACATGAGCACAGTTTTTGAAGGATATCTTTATATTTTTCCCAGCTACGTTAATACTAGTCTCACGTGGTTCATTTTCAGACTGAGACTCATTCCGTTGAGGTGATAGATTAATGATACGATCGCCCTCTTCATCCTTAAGATGAATAGTGTCGATGTTTTCATACGTATCCTCTGAAATATCTAGAGCATCTGAGGATAAACCTCTATAAGATGGTAATCGGAAATCGTTGGCAAATTCTTCTTGGACCCGATTATCTCTTAGTAAAGATTCTTCTTCAAACGTGTCCATCTCTTCGATTTTAATATCAATCCCGTTAGTAGTATCTTCAACATCAACAAAAGAGTTATCTTCGCGGTTCACTAACGTCGTCAGTAAACTATTTTCGTCTTTGTTTTTAGCTCCTTCATTGACGACCTTCCGTTTTTCCACTATCATTAGACTCGTTTTAGAAGAAATCCACGACGCTTTAAAACACATACCGGTATAACGCTCAGGATTTGGTAGTTTTAGATATGAAGCTATTTGTTTAGGGAAACTGGACAGCTTGTTTCTGCCAATCACTTGTCTTGTGCACACACCGGCTCTATAATTTATGAAGAATCTTTTTGTCGGCATCTTCTTGGGTCTGAGGGCTTGGTACTTCTTCACGGTGGGAACGAATTGTTCTTTGACGATGAACGTGCGATCCTTCTTTGCTTGGAGTATTCGCACTAGCATTAGGTCGCCGTGCATATTTATGTCGTTCACGGTTAAATTTGTAAGTTCGTAAATCTTACAGGCGCCGCCTACACCTATGATAAGAGCGACCTGTAACAAACAAAAACCGTTTATGAGATACACAATAAATAAATATTAAGGGACAATCTTACACAAATCGACCTAGTCCCAAACTAAGCAAAGCTTGTAGGCTATGGGTGTTAGACAACGATATACAAAATATATAAATACATAGGTATATAGAAAACATCCATGACCCAAGCTCAAATATTCGAGTTCATCACACTATTTTTTGCCCTGACCGGGATTCGAACCCAAGACCGCCGGATCAGTAGGCAAGTGCTTACAAACTAAGCCAACCGCGGCGTAAATAAATTGATAAAATATTTTACGTCACCCTAAGCCGCAAGTGGGATTTTCTGCCCACGAAAATCTCACTTACTGGCCAAGGCATGACGTAAAACTTTAGACAAACCACGGGCGGTAATTCGTAAAGCCCCAGATCACATATAGGTATATGGGACAACAACTGGGAAATTCACGAATACACCGCCCTAGGTATGTAATGTACTATTAAGTAACTTTATTAAAACTATTTCATGTTTTACTAATGAAACGAATTGAAATCGTCCCTCGTAAGTGTCCACAAAGTCATAACGTAACCCATGGAGAAAATTAATATAACGTAACCCATGGATAAAATATTATATATTATATACCTATACTTGGAATTGATCATTTGAAAGACCTTATAAATCTCATCGTGCCTTAAATACACATCACATTAAGCAACTAAAAAGTTCGACCAATTTCAGTAAAAAATTATCTAATATGTGCAAGGAAGTGCAATGGAAGGATACATTTGACCCATCAGTGGTAAATAATAAGGGCTTTTTTCTTGGTGGACGAAGTTTCGAGTGCCTACTATATAATAACTGCAATTGCAATTTAAAACCATACATTGAACAAAACCTATTAATTGTTGTTCAAGTTTATATACTAATTATGAATTAATAAGTTGATAATCCTTAAAACTTAACGTTGTTTTACTAAACAAAGGTCGTGAATATTTATGATGTCTTTGTATCAGGTTCAATATTTAAGATTCTTTTAATAGATATTATTTTACTTTGTTTTATGCTATTTCGAGGTGCAGTTATGAATTCTTCTCGAATTTCGTGACCAACTAGATTCGAACTAGAAACGCTTTATTTTGTGCTATTTCACTCTTATTATGTAGAAATGTTATACTTTGTCCACCCAAACAACTATGACACATTTACTAAAGAACCTTATTGCGCGACGTGATATAGAAACGCCTAACTGGCTATAATCAGGCTATTTTCTACTTAAGTATAGTTAAAACGTAGCGAGAAGTACTCTTTTCATAATGCCAACATTTCTACTTTTTGAATCCAACGCTAAAACATTGACGAAAGATGAGACAATAATTTATAATTGTGTTAATATCTGAAAAATAAATACCTTCGCCACTAAATAAATGTCATCTGGAGCTTCGTTTACAAATTTTAGTATGTTATCTTCGGTCAGAATCTTTGATTTTTCGCTTTTGAAACCGATCGTAAACTTTCTCAGATATGACAAAAGTTTCAGAAAGTTCTTCATGTCCACTCCCTGCTTAGGTAGCATTGTTGCTTTCAGCATAGAATACTGAGACCACAAAGTACTTGGCTTTTTGATCTTGGCCAATTCGGTGAAATATTCGAGAAATACGTTTTCGTTCAAGTTATTTTCGTTTCTCTTATTTTTCCATCTCATAAAATACTCGTAAGCGCACATGTATTTATTTTTCGATTTGCGTGGAAGCGAACAATTTTTCAAAGTGTTATCCGAATCGCTTTCTTCACTAGAACTCATTTTTACTGCTAAAACAAACGCACAATATTAGGAGATACTAACACTTAAATAGCTTATTTTTCTCCCGCCATTTTGTTATTTTACTGTCAGTTGTCGGTTGCGCAAAGAATGTGCGCGCGGCATCATGGCCTACATGAAAATTATGTGTCATTCACTCACACCATAGACATTAGCTCTTTTGTTTTATTATTATACTGTCATTTAGCTTTTTCTTTTATATTCTTGAATGAAAAGTAAAAATGGAGTGTAAAAGGGAGAAGTGGCATCTTCGTATACCCAAAAGTCCCCTAAAGGGTTTTAAATTGGTGGCGCTACTGTAGCTGAAAGTTGTTCCATTACTTAGCAACGGTTTGCTTAATACTTTTTATGTAATATTAGCTACTTATGTATGCGTTGTTTTCTATACGCCTGTATGCGTACAGAAAAAACGCATACATAACTTACAGGGATTTCTCTGGTCACCATAATATTAAAACTTCCAATTGCTTCCAATTTGCAAGCTATTATTTTTCTATGTTACATTTCTCATGTTAAGTGAATCAAATTCTTATGAGAAATAAATGTCTTAAACCATAACCATATAATTGGATTCAGTTCACTCCATTTAAAACACGGAATTTTTTCAAACTTTCTTGCTACTCTAGCGCTATTGCGGACGGCATTGGAAATATTAATTATTTACTGGTTAGTGGTTACCGCTGGACACTTTTTAGGGTTCTGTCGTCAACTAGGAACCCCTATAGTTTCGCCATGTCCATCTGTCCGTCTGTCCGTCTGTCCGTCTGTCCGTCTGTCCGTCTGTCCGTCTGTCCGTCTGTCCCTTCTGTCCGTCTGTCCGTCTGTCTGTCTGTCCGTCCGTCCGCGGCTTAGCTCCGTGATTGTTAGTACTAGAAAGCTGAGATTTGATATGAGTATGTGTATGTATCACGCCGAAAAAACAGTAAAATAAGAAATAAAAAAAATATCTTTTTTCGGGTACCTCTCCTCGGGTACACCGAAAGTGGGGGGGATTTTTTTTCGTTCCTACACTAGTGTGTGGGGTGTCGTTGAATAAGTTTAAAAAAAAAAATAGGGGTCTCCGAACATTATGTTTTGATAAAGCCAGCAGTTTTGTAAATATTCGCTACGAAAATAAAAAAAAATATGTCCCCCTCTTACTTTTCAACCACGCGTCAAAAAATTATGGAAAAATTCATGAAAATGAGGCCTTATAAGTACTTTCAATGAAAATTGAAATTTTGAATAAAATCGGTCGAGCCGTTTTTTAGTTATCGCAAAAATTCATAATTTTCTTTAAAAGGACGTAAGTTGACTTCCAGAAGGTAATAAGTAATAGAGCTTGAAATCTTAGTCGTAGGTACGTAACTTAAACCTTTTAAGCCCGTCTATTGTGAAGGATGAGCAACTAAGGAACCCTACACTGAGCGTGGCCCGACATGCTCTTGGCCGGTTTTTTTTTTAATTGTTTCCTAACGACTTCTCATTCTGCCAGCCTATTCCGCCAAGATCAGTTATCTAGTTCAGGATATATATTTCGAATAAAGTCGATAAACTAACAGTTTTTACAGCATAGAAATAAAGGTAATATTTTTATAAATAAATGGCTACTGTCCATTGGGACAATTCTGCCAGTGTCAAGGTTGTAAGAACGTTGTACGGTGAGTTGAGCTTTTTCTAAAGTGATAGCGATTTACCTACAAGAAACCACACGGACTATTGGGCCTTGACTAAAGGTAATATATTACAATTAATACACGTACTTACTGTAATAAGTAGGTATACCTAACATATGCAAAAACTCTATTCCTACGACCAATTATTACAATGTTGTAATTTTTATCTCTCTTCTGATTTTAATGAAAATTGGTAAGCTCATACAGTTTCTCCTTTCAACATATTTTTTAGATATATGAAAACTACCTACTCTTCTAAAAAAAATTTGTAGGTAATGAAAATCCCATTTATTTTCACTTAATGGAAGTATTCATAATTTTTTATAAAAAAAGGATAGAAGAAAAAAACGGCCAAAAACGACATCCTATAGCCTACTAAGAAACATATCGCAACCATCTCACATTTGTTTATAATCAAATCTAAAAACACCACAATTAAATTCACTTACACCAACACGGCCGCAGTAAAGATTAGGTGCGAATTAACGAGATAGCGATCAAGCATTTGCATATACACCTCGTAACCTGCCCGTTTCCGCCCGCTTCTATCCGGGCCTAGGGTTGTCAGAGTATAAAAACGTAAAAATTCGGGGGAAAGTCCTGATTTCCGTTAAACATTTGAGATTAATTTGCATTTTACGAAGTTTCTCGCAACCTTAATGTAGAAAATAACAACAAATTGTTATTTATTTTGTAGAACTAATAAAAATTATTGAAAGCTTGATTCATTAGAGCGTTTTCTTGTTTGTGCAATCATCAAAGGTTTATTTTCAATTGAATTCATACCTGGTAAGAGTGGTATATAAAAAAAAAACACGTTTGTAATGTATTTAGTCCTAAGATTTAAACCTGTTCCTTATATTTGACATTTTTTTCTGTAATTCGAGAAGAGACTAAAATTTCGGAAATATCAGTACAACTCCTGAGATATGGTAACCCTATCCGGCCGCAAATAAAGCTAGCCAGTTTTATTTTCCATTTAGCCTTTCACAAGTTTCACACTGCAGCACCTGTGGCTATTTTTACACGTATCCCGTATCCCGATAAATGAACTTCGTTAAAATGATCGCTGGATAGGGGTGATTTAACTGCATTATAATAATAATATAATAATAATAATAATATCTTTATTTCAGAAAGCAATATTCCATAGATTGATTAGTAACAATGTTCCTTAGCGCTATGTTAGTAAACAATAACCTAAATAATTTAAATAAATAAAGACACATAAAACATACAAAAATTAATATTCTATAAAACTATGGCTTTCAGTACGGGGAACAGAGTGCAACCCCTTTAATTTGCCCAACCCAGTACATAAAGATGGGGCAATCGTATTTGTCTACAATTGTTTTCAGAATGCTGTTGGGACTGCTTCTAGTTCTGCACAATAGCGACACAATCTTTTTTCGCATGATTGCAGGAAACCCATCCGTACGTGCCTCGCAAAACATGCCTGACGCACTGCACCTACTGGGCAACCCCATCAGCATTCTGAACGCATTGTTGTACTGCACTCTCAGGGCATTGTAGGCACGCTTTGTATAACTGACCCACAGGCTGCTCGAGTAGAAAGCTTGGCAGTATGATTTGAATAAAGTTATTTTTACTTCTTTAGAGCATCTTGCAAACCTGCGGGCCAGCATGTTTCCACGTACCGCCATTGCCCTACGTTCCCTATCAATATCTTGGTCATCACGTAAATCACTAGTTATAATGTGACCAAGATATTTGAACTTTCCCACGACATTCAGTGTTACACCATTGAGTACAACAGGAGGCACATAGTGAGGCTTTATTTTTCCTGCATTGAACACCATAACCTCGCTCTTCTTCGGGTTATACTCAAGACCATGGGATTTGGCATACGTCTCACAGACTCCCAACAGTTTAGTAAGTGCACTGGTAGCCGGCGCCAGCAGCACCATATCATCGGCATAACTGATGTTATTGACTGCGATGCCGTCTATATAACAGCCAGCATGCATGCTGCTAAGGCCGGCCACCAGCTCATTCACATACAAGTTAAAGAGCTTGGGAGACGTTAGCCCCCCCTGCCGCACTCCGCATTCAAGCCTGTACTCACTTGACAACGTATCGGCCCATCTCACCTGATTCAACTGTTTAGAGTACCAATAGCGAAAGAGTCGCACACACTCACTGGGCATGCCTGTTTCCTCTAACTTTTTCCAGAGTATGCTATATTCTACTCGATCAAATGCCTTGGATAAGTCAAGGAAACAGGCATAAATTGGAGTTTTCCTTGCAGTATAGTACCCGACAGTATGCTTCAGACACAGAATCGCACTTTCTGTGGAAAGTCCCGCTCTGAACCCGAACTGGGCGTCATGGATTTTTAGATGCTTTTCCAGAAGTGCATCCAGCATACATTATAAAATGTTCATTTTATTTAGAAGTTTACATGGAAATAACATGCCTAGAAACTTTTTAAAAACGAGATTTTATTCTCAAAATATAAAGCACTCAATATACTGTAACTTACCACTAAGTCACCTACAGATACAAATATTAAAGAAAATTGAAATTTTTATCACTAAAAAAATATATACCTACGATTAAGGGACAATCAAACACAAATCGACCTAGTCCCAAACTAAGCAAAGCTTGTACTATGGGTACTAGACGACGATATATAAAATATATAAATACATACATATATAGATAACATCCATGACCCAGGACCAAATACCGCCGGCTCAGTAGGCAGGTATCTACAAACTGCACCAACTGCGTCGTCAAATATGAAAATTATATGGATAATTACATCGTTCCAAACTTTCAAATCGCGATAACTCAAAAAGTTGCTAACGTGTAGATAAGATTTATATTTTTATCTAAATGGATATTATAACTGGATGGAATAAATTACGTTGTTCCGATAATAATTTAAATTAAATTTTAATTTGAATAAGTAGAAGTGTTAGTTGTTAAATGTCGTGCCTTTCGTAAAAATGGCGCTATATTTGTTGTTGCACAGTAATAAAAATATGTGCCATCACTGCTGCTTGTAAGGAATAGAATATACTAAACCATTACACGTGTTTTGTTTCTGATAAAAATATTGCATGATAATGCGGTGCGGACATTTTCCGCTTGTAGTTTTCGACTCGCAGCGACTGATCATGCGAAATTCTTAGAAATAGTAGCAATATAAAGTTTTCACCTTTTTATTAGCTGCTGTGTTTAACCATGACATGCTCTTATAGGTGTTATTAAATAACAGGTCAAATTATTATTCTAGCTCATTTTTCATAATTCAGTGTTATTTATCCTCTAGAACGTACTTAAGTCAGTGAACGTAGTTAAGGTCAGCTAATTAAGGTGTCATAACAATAATATATTATGACCTGTACCTATTACCTACTAATAACTAAATATATTTAATTTAAGTTGTGTAAAGAACTGAGTGCTTCTCGCCATCAAACGTCACAGTTTGGCGAGTTATAATGTAATTGTATATTGTATATATTTTTTGGTATATAAATAAAAATAAAAAATAAAAAAAAGTAGCTTCATTAGCCTAAACGATTAACGCGACCGAATTGACATTGATATTGGAATTGGAAACCAATAGGAGACACGGATTTGAATCCCGGTCGAAGTATACAGTTTTTATTAAAAGAAATTGGTTGTCTGTAAAGTCGGTTTACGGACGATAATTTTACGTGATAACGTATAGCCGATGGAGTGGAAGAGAGATAGATGCGTCACAAGCCGACCGCTTAGGTCGATCGTGCCTCTCTATCGCTTGTTCCGCGCTCTCGTTTGCACGCTCGGCTCAGGCGGAACGTGACCTAGCTTTTTCGTGCGTGCAGCCGGCGTTCATCGATTTATAAGACCTTATCACGTCAAAAAAAGAACATCATATTATAATATTTAATTACTTTGTCCCCAGGCCTGAAGACCATCATCAATGCACTCCTCCACTCCTTCAAGCAGTTGGCCGAGGTCATGACCCTCACCATCTTCTGCCTCATGGTGTTCGCCCTGTTTGCGCTGCAGGTCTACATGGGGGAGCTCCGGAACAAGTGCGTGCTCAACTTTCAGGGGATAGAGGGGGAGAACTTCACAGATGAAGCTTGGTACAGGTGAGTGATGTTTGTCATCATCCGGTCTAATGACCAGTGATCGGGGATTTCTCTGCCACAACGCGGGATTTCAAAGAAATATTTTTTTTAACATCAATATAGTCATGATTATCTCATCAAATCTCAATACAATAATTTTTTCGGCCAAGATAGCCGGATTACAATATAATTACCATGTCCATATAAAATAATATACACGAAATACCGCGTTGTGGCAGAGAAATCCCCGATCACTGCTAATGACCATCAGCAACGCCATCCTTAAGAGCCTCTCAAGCTATTAAGAGTTAAATTATCATTGTCTTGAACCCCGAAACTATTGATCATAATCACACTAATATTATAAAGGCAAAAGTTTGTGAGTGTGTTTATGTGTATGTTTGTTACTTCTTCACGCTCAAAGGGCTGGACCAATTTTCATAAATTTTGGTATGAAGGTAGCTGACACCCTGGATTATCACATGGCTACTTTTTATTCCGAAAAAATGTAGTGTTCCCGTGGGATGAGCGGGTAACACCGCGCTGCGCAGCTAGTCTGTATATAAATGAAGCACATAGGTAAATTAGATGTATAATGTCACCAGCCACCAGTGATGATGATGGTGAGCATTTTTAAATTCATTAATATTATTAATTCATCCGTCATTTCAAATCTCATCTGTTCGAAATATTTTATTTATTTATTTATTTAAACTTTATTGCACAAAACAAGTCAGTACAAATGGCGGACTTAATACCAAATGGCATTCTCTACCAGTCAACCATAGGGCCAAACAGAGATACTAGAAGTATGAATAGAGCACATCGCTAAAGTACCATTATAAGTCTCCTTTAGCAACATGCTTTATTTGACGTGATGATCGTCATGGTTTCGATTTTGAACAGATAACTATATTGCCTTGCATTGTGTTTTCACGATACTCCAGAATGCCTACGTTTAATCTGTATTAAAGCCAGTCATTCAAGCATAATCTGGCTTCACACTCGCTTTCATAACCATAACCGCAGTCCTAGGCTAGCCTAAAACGCCTCCCCACCGCCTGCATTATTATGCATTGGCGGCGACAGTTTGTGCATTTGGCATGTTTCTCGGGCGGACTAACGAGGTCAGTCAGGCCAATCTCGTCGTCACACGTCACACACCAATGATAGAATAATGAGCGAATTGGGACAGTTGGACCTGGACAGATAGTTCACTGACTCGAATTAAAATAGATGTTTTGGTTGCCATAGAGCACAAAGCTTCTACCATATAATAATCTATTGCTAAAGATTGTAAAAAAAAAAAAAAAAAATGCTTACAGTAAAAAGTGGCAATAATGTAGTGTCGACCCATTCTGATCAATCTAAGAAAAAACGGACGACACTACAGTATTGTCACTTTTTAATTCCTACACTTTCTTCTCGGACTGCAATTTTGTGAAACATGTAAATGTGTGTTATTATTTTTAATGTGGGAACACCACAATTTGTTATTGAACCATTGATAGGACAATCAAAGCACAAAGAACCACCTGGCGGAAGAGTACCACCAGTACCACATAATGACACCAAGTTACATTACCATTTTATTAATTAAACAATTACATCAATTAAGCTCACTTCCATTCCATACGAATACTTTTACTAGGTATTTATAAAGTTATCTGTAATATTTAGGCCGGCAACACAGTCTGAATTTCGTTCCGGTTTCAGAACGGAATGACGTCAGCAAGCGAGACAGCGCCATATGACAGACAGGGACAGAGACACTTTCTGGCGTCATTCCGTTCGGAAACCGGATCGGAATTCAGACTGTGTGTGGCCGGGTAAGAGTAAAATTGTCATAGATTGTCTATGATCATGTGGGGATATGTTTTAAGCGGGGAAGCCACCACCGCTGGTTGCAGTACCCCGTCGCCTCACTTATGACTATTCGTACACTCACAGAAGACCTTTGCACCGCTAAACTTTACGAGCAATTCGCCGATCTCGTTCCAAGTTAGGTAGTAAAAACAAATGGCCGCCGGTCGCGTCGTAAGCCGGCTAAGAAAGTTTGGATTATGTTGCACTTGCTTAAATTATGTCCAGGGATAGGTAATTAAGAAATATTACACGCGAGCGCGAGCTAAACGCCAGAGTAAACAATCACTATCACTACATAGTATAAAACAAAGTCGCTTCCTGCTGTCTATCTATATATATACATATATATATATGTACGGTAAGATAGAACGACGGTATTTCCCGGTAAGATATAATATCGTTTATCCGATGTAGAATCGACCTGAAATAGTTAAGCTTTGTATCAATAATAAAAAGCGATCACACCTGATTGACATATATAAGTATTTATTGACCTATAGGTACATAGGGATGAAACACGTTGTTTTTAGGCATTCAAGTTATAAGTTTATAACCTGAAAACAGTAACGGCGGTAACAGATGTCAATATCTTATAATAGATACTGAAGCAGATCTCAAAACGCTTAACCGTTTACAGATGGATCAACGACTCGTCCAACTGGCTGACAGACGAAGATGACGTACCCATCATCTGTGGCAACCTGACGGGCGCGCGGCACTGCTCGCCGACGCACACGTGCCTGTGCATCGGCCCCAACCCGAACCACGGGTACACCAACTTCGACAACTTCCTGTGGTCCATGCTGACCACGTTCCAGCTCATCACGCTCGACTACTGGGAGAATGTCTATAATATGGTGAGTGTTGGTTTGTAAATGTTTCTATATGAAGACTGTGCGTGTTCTGATTTTTACGTCATCCTATGCCGTACGTGTGATTTACAGTGTGAAAATCTCACTTCATGGTCAAGGCAAGACGTAAAACTTTAGACAGACCACTGGCGGTAATTATTAAAGCCGCAGATCGCATATTTATGGCACAAAAACTGCGATCTGGATCATTCACTAATTCCTTATGTACCTAATGTACTGTTAAAAGACGCGGACTCGATACATGGAATGGTAATATTACTAGTCCAAATAGTTAAGCGTCTTTCTCGAAAGCAAAAAACGGACAGGATGACGAATCAGGCTGTTACACCCGCCAGAGCGACGCAGTGGACGATGAAATAAACTTATTTCTTTCGTAAATGACAATCAAAAGCTATTATTCTGCAAATAAGCTACACTAGCGCTTTTACAAGTCCACTAGCTATGACGGGAGAGAAGAAATACCGCAAGCGTAACATGATCATGATGCGCATAATCTGCGGCTATGTGACCAACCAGAACCTGAGCCCAATGGAAAAATATCCTTTCTAAAAGAACCTAAACACATTCTGTAATCACTGCCAACATTCACGTAGTAACGACCACAAATATAGAGACCATTCAGGTAGAATAAACATTGTTGATATCACAAGAGAGCAGTATTTTACCCTCAAAAAAGTCTAACACAGGGTCCGTTTGTCACAACCTACAGAAGAATGATTTACACAACCATCAGAAAGAAAATTTATAGACGCATAACAAATGTGAAACGGGAATTCGAAAAGATTAATGAGGTCCGGGTGAAAGAATAGGTCCCTTTTCAAGCGCACTTAACTGAATTCTATGATACGAGCCGAGTACACACCAGGGATGTAGCTATATACCTAAACATCCATATTAGGGTTTGCAGTCCAGGGATTTCTAGGAAATTTTTGTACGGAGAGTCCCGAAAATTGCAAAGCATAATCCACATCATCCGTTGTTTTATCGGATGTTGTGGTGTTATAATTAATCTTTACGGAATCCCTATGACTGTAAAATGACAGTGAATGAACCAAATTAAGTACGATCGTAATTTGACAACTATTGCCAATATTGATTACTGCTAAATTAGACTGATCTTATTCGTCCTCATCACGAGCATTCGTCTGTAATGTCATGTGATTGTCATGTATGTTTTGTTAATTATAGATACGAATTCACGCGGTGACGGGACGCTCCCATACAATGTTTTAAGACACTATGCGAAAAAAAAATTGCGTTCTATTATGCCTTTTTTTTCTGGACAAATTCTAACCTTCTCTAGTAACGAAATTGCAGGCACCTTTCAGCAGTTTTAAAGCTATATAACCGATGGTAACTGTACGCCACTAACACACTACGCCAGTAAAACCGACATTCCTACACCCCGACATCCACAAACACGACTCTAGCGTATATAATTATTGCATGTTACTACTGTCATTACTGTTTATAATTTCAAGCATACGATTGTAAAGTTCATATTTGTTAAAAGCTTCACGAAAATTTGTAATAACTCCAGCTGTTCACATGAATTTAAACAATTTGAACCTACGGAGTGCAGTCTGCAATGTGCTTGAATATCCGCACCAACAAAGATTTGAATAATTTGCAAATAGCATGTTGGGTTTAAATTTGGAATGTGCGATTATATCCTTCATTAATCCGTGATAATGTTTATTGCAGTCTAAATAAAGCCGTTTCTTTGTTCATTTTGAAAACGAGCCCCTAAAGCAGTTAGCAGATTTGGAGACAAGCATTATTCACAATAACAAATTGGGCGAGTGCGAGTCCGACTTTAGTATTTGTTGTTATAGCGGCAATAGAAATACATCATCTGTGAAAATTTCAACTGTCTAGCTATCACCGTTCTTGAGATACAGCCTGGTGACAGACGGACGGACGGTCTATATCAAGTTTGTTGTATGGCCCCCTTAGATATTTATTTTATTTAATTTTTAGTATTTGTTGTTATAGCGGCAATAATATACATCATCTGTGAAAATTTCAACTGTCTAGCTATCACCGTTCTTGAGATACAGCCTGGTGACAGACGTACGGACGGACAGCGAAGTCTCAGTAATAGGGTCCCGTTTTTACCCTTTTGGGTACGGAACCCTAATAAAAAATGGGGTCTCTATTTTTTTTACTACACCAATTCTTTTGCATGCTGTTAAAAAAAACTATAGAAAAGCATTTAAATTCATTCGCTAATAACGTCTGTCGCTGCAACCGCTTTTAATTATTTTTTAAGCAGTAATCATATTTCCGTCACAAAAGCAGTTGTTTGCATAAATTTCAGTCTATAAAGGCAAACGTGTTTCCTGAATAAAATACTTCCCTGCTCCCTGGTTCAAAATCAGTAACTAATGCCTCGAAGGTCGTAACCCCGACACGCGACACCTGTTGTGCAGTTTAAGCTTTACTGCTGTGTTATTGAGTTTATGCTGGAACAAAACGTTTATCGTTTTTTTTAAGGTTTACAATGTACCTTTATAATGAGCGAATACTTTTAACGTAAAAAAAGTCGCATACGCGTTTAGTAGGTAGGTACAATGTGATCTACACGGGACATGGGATGTTGTGTTAACGCACGACGTAAAAATATGAATGCGCTTATCATATTTAAAAGCTGGCCAAATGCGAGTCTGACTCGCGCTCGCGCACCCAGGGTTCCGAACAAATACTTACCCCATCTTAACTGGCGGGGTTAAGTTAAGTTTGCACCTGATAATGTATGGCGCCGCATTGCGTATAATCGATAACTTCAAGAAGGTAATAAATAATTACAGTTACTTTGACGTTTACGACCTTTTTATAGAGCTTGAAATCTTTGTGAAGGATGGGCAACTACAGAACCCTACACTGAGCGTGGCCCGAAATGCTCTTGGCCGGTTTTTACCCTTTGGGCATGGAACCCTAAAAACAAACCAGTGGTACTGAGGATATTTTGGCCGAATATAATGCGAGATACGTATAGTAGACTTTCGTCTATTAACTTCCCTTACTAGACTTTTTCTAAGATGTCCGAATTGCCATATATCTTTTAAACATGACCTTATCGTTTAATACACTCCTCGGTGAACGTACGTAGAACATAAATGTAATACCATAAATTAAACTCACTGCTGATGCTAGAAGCAGAATTTAAATAAAGATCATAAGTCACAACTCAAATTTGTCTAACAAAACACCGCAGGGAAACCTACAACTATTCGTCAAATTATAATAACACGTTACACGTTGTACCCGGGCGCGGCGGGTCGAGCGAAATTGTTTTTAGTCTGGCGTGGCGGGGCCGCCGCAACACTTACTGCGACAGTAGTCCGCGTAATGAAAGAGAACGTAAATAGAAATGAAACATAACTTGTATTGTTTTAATTTTTTTTAATTTATTTATTTCAAAAAGCATGGTACACATTTTATAACAAATTTCGCCAAACACGAAGTTGTTGTTGTTGTTGTAACATCGTATAAATCGGTTTTTTAATAGATAGAGTGATTCAAGAGGAAGGTTTATCGGTCATTCTCCAGACGTACATTTTTGCTTGTCTTCGCTGTTTAAAAATATAAAATTATTGATTTAATTATATCTTATATTTTTTGATCGTAGCAGGTATTCGTATTGAGCTGTACATGAATTTTCAAGAGCATATTTCAAACCCTTCGGGTAGAAAAAAAAACTTTTAGTCCTATTCTCCTAATTGACACGTCGCGTCCCACTACCCAAATTACTTACATACCAATTTCTCCTGGTGATATACATGAAGAAAAAACAATGTAAGCAAGATTATTAAACAAAAGAATACATGTTTTAATCGTACAAAAAAAACCTAGTCAATACAAATAATATATCACAAAGATATCAATTATAGTAACTTTGTCTCGAAACGTATAATAATTGACGCGTCGCGGTCGGTTGTGATTACAAAACTTCTCTGAAAGAAGGTACGGATCTCACTAACGCATTTCGGTGAAGCGGTCAGTCGTGCCCAGAGCCCCGTGTGGGATGGTTGTGTCAGCTGTGTACGGGTTGCGGACTATGACTGTAAGTATCTAATTCACGCGTTTTGGCTCACGAAATTTCTAATTCACACGTTCACGTTTTTAAAATCAACCAGTAACTCTATCGCGCAGAGAATTTTAGTGTACATTAAAGGCCGCATTATTTAATAGATACTAGATTCTGTAGATTATTACATGTACCTATAAAAAGTTATTTTGTATTTTTCAAGAATCCCTAATTCACAAGTCTAATTCACGCATCAAAAATGAACGCGTTAATTAGAATTTAACCATCCATGTGGTTCTAATCATCAGTTTGGTTTTTTTTTCTAGAAGATTTGTATATATAATAGTAATAGTACCTATAATATATAGCCACATCTTCATGGGGTCATTTTAAAACCTCATCAGGTAGCAAGCTGTATTTCTCAGCGCTGGAAAATTCTAGCCGAAGCGGTTTTGCCATATATTAGCACCATCAGGCATGAACAATATTTCGTACTTGGATATAACCGTGTGTCTGATAGAATAATAACAATGAAGCTGATCACCAATTTATGTCTTCTCAACATCGTGCAAGTTTACAACACAGTCCACGGAAGAGGATATCAACTACTTAGAGGAAACTCTAGACGGCATACCAAGCCGGCAAATCGCAATGGTATTGGGAGACTGGAATGCTAAAACAGGAAGCTCAGAAATAGTCCATGAAGTCCTAGACACCATTGGAAAATATGGTCTAGACTAGGAACGAACGAGGTCAGAGGCTTGCAGAGTTCTGTGTTTTGTGTCTGACCATTACTTTAACACTCTTTCACCATCACAAAAGATGACTCTACACTTGGAAGTCTCCTGGAACCTGGGTCGTTTTAGGAATCAGATAGAATACATACTGGTAGACAAGCGCTGGAAGTCATCTGTCAAAAATGTGAAAACTTTCCCTTGAGCTGAATGCGGTTACTGGTTACCTCCTTCGCCATTCATCTCAAAGCCGTTTACCGAAACGCGCGACCTAAACCCAGAACTTAGAATCCAATAGAGCGATCCCATTTCCAGAATCTGACGGAAGCGACGCTCATGCATTTAGATCCACCGCGGACAGGTGATGCTGAGTCCAGGTAATAAATTAATATTTTGAGGATATCGTATCTAAGAGAGGAAGGGACTGTGGAAGGTCCACATGGATCACTGAGGAAACGTGGAACCTAATTCAGCGCCGGAAAGAAATTAAAATTAATGCCCGTCAAGACTCCAAGGTGAAAAGGGAATACTCGAAACTATGTACCTAAAGCAATTCAAAGGGAACGCCGCAGAGACAAGAACGAGCATATGCCAAGAAGTCGAGTCGCATCCACTTAAATTACAACCCCGGATCTGTTCAAGAAAGTTCGCCTGCTGAGACGAAAGTTCAAATCCAAGTTCTGGGTCATTGAAAATGACGAAACGATGAGCAACCGCTGCATGGGTTTGACAAAATTGCAGAACGCTTGCGTGGCTACGATTAGCAGCTGTACAAAAGACCCTGTACATCCACCGATACTCGGCTGCACTGTGGACTTCTGAACATCTTCAAATCAGAGATAATAGCAGCAATCGATCGCCTTAAAATTAAAACAGCTCCAGGACCAGACGACATTAATTCCGAGGTTTTCAAAGCTCTGGGTCATAAAAGCAGCCATATCTTGCACAAGATCTGCCACCACTTATGGCAAAACGGCAGATGGCCAAAAGTCTGGACCCAATCCGTCATCATCCCGTTACACAAAAAAGGTACTACAAACTACCGTACACTTGCTCTGACTCAGTTTTGCTCCACATGATAAACAACAGACTTCGTCACTATCTAGACTGGCAGATCGCGCAAAAACAAGCGGGTTTTGAGAAGGGAAAAGGCACGAACGAGAAAATACTGAACGTGAGGCAAATCGTACAGAAGTGAGTGATACGAGTTCAATACACCTTCATCATGTGCTTTGTCGACTATATCAAGGCTTTTGACTGTCGACTGGGACTGTCCATGGGAGATTTTGACCGATTTGGGTATTCCTTTCCTCCTCACTGCACTACTACACTACAACTACTTTACTACAACAGCCAAGGACCAGTGAGAATAGATAAGACGTCATACAATCCCTTCAGTTTCCAAAAGGGTGTAAGACAAGGTTGCATTCTTTCACCTATCCTGTTCAATATATACGGCGAATACATCATAAGAAGGACGGCTGTGATGGTAGCATTACTGTTGGGGGACGTAAAGTCTTGCGATACACCGATGACACGACCCTCCTAGCAGCTAGCGAAAGCATAAGATGGGCAGTTTATTGAACAGGATGGCGCGCTTTAGTGAAGAATTCGGACTCTCAATCAACAGATCCAAGACCAAACTCATGATTATTGATCGTACAGGCAAGGTAGAACTCAGAGAAACACTTAACTTCGAAATCACGGAGAACCTGGGTTCTAACATTAGCAATAATGGTTCATGTATCATGTAAGACGGAAGTTCGCAGAATTCGCGCTGGGATGGCCAAGGGCGCAATGTCGCAGCTTAATAATGTACGGAAGGACAGGAACATCTCCGCCAACACTAAGACTACCTTAGTCCGAACTATGGTGTTCTCCCTATTTTCATACGGCTCAGAAACATGGACACTGAAGAAAATGGACCGTGATCGAATTGATGCTTTCTGCTGGAGAAGAATGCTGCGCATACCATGGACAGCACGCCACGCCAACGCACCGATCTAGCCCAACTCAAGATCCGAACTAAACTGTCGACGACCTATCTTCGCAGGGTTCTGGAGTACTTTGATCGCATTGCCAGGAAAGACAGTGATAACCTGGAAAAACGACAATCACTGGAAAAGATGAAGGCACGCGACCAAGAGGCAGGAGCACGACACGCTGGACAGACCAGATTCTCACAACCCTTGGCACTACAGTACACGATGCTCTACACACGGCTACTGACAGCAACAGATGGCGCCGCATCATCCGGGAATGACCACGACCCTCAGCAATGAGGCAACCGACGCAAGGAGAAGGAAGAGATAATATAGTAAGCGTAGTGAGGGCGGGTACATGTATAAATTATTTATTATAACTTATCATAATAATTCAATTTACATACGTAATTGCATACCTAACCTACCTAGTAACTAACGGCCGGTGTGCTTGTTTCTTGAGTAATTAGGTACTTTCATATTATTTAAAACATAGCTTATATCATATAACTGTCACCGTATCAGTTATATATTATTATACAAAACGTTTTTATTTTAATTTAAAAAATATAACTGAATTTGTATAATTAACGCGTCGCTTTTCTAATTAACGCGTGATACAAAAAGTCAAAAATTCTAATTAACACGACGTTTTTCTAATTCACGCGTCATATAAATTTTAATTTGCTTATAAGTAATGAACCTTTAATAATTATAAAGTGCCCTATCCACATTTAAGTTTCAATGATCGATATGTTACTATATTTCAGATAAAAATGATTGAAAAGTAAGTAGAAAAAAAGCGACGCGTTAATTAGAATTAGAACACAAATCTGGAGAATGACCGTTATATGTATGATACATACAGAGTATATTTAGTATCAGCATTGCAACCGTCCGAAACCGGGGCGGGTCGCTAAAAAATATATTATTTTTATAAGCAAGACTACGTACAAAATGACATCATCGCATCAGTATTTAGTCGAAGAGACGACTTTGCAAATCTTTAAAAAAATATGAAAGGAAATAGATTAAAATATACTTACAAACGAATGTTGTAAATAAATTATCGTTTAACATGTCACGAGTATACAATAAGAAAATATATACAAGCACCGAAGCAGTAAGTATTTGAGTATTTTAACCGTCTTCTTAATAGTTGTCAATATCGACGAACTTCGTATCAATTGTGACGCCATTTTTTGTTGTCTTGTACATAGAAGTTGTGGCTTTTTCCAATTATTTTATTATCAAAATTATGTACTTGCCGGTATGGATTGGCTAATATTGCGGACAGAGTAGTAAGATGGCTAAAATGCTCAAATGATCACCCAGCATGGACACAAATTGCATGTTGTACAAAACATCGTCTACTAACTAATTTCGATGCTTTTTTCATCGGTGGAGTTAAATAAGACGAAGTAATTCTTCGTGAGACGACACGAAGTGGGGTGAAAGAAAAGCACCTATACCGGGTGTGGCCTGTAATAGGGGCCATAAATAAAAACATTCTACTTCTCAAATCGAGCAACATTGGTTATCGCCTTAACATTGACTAAATATCAAATATTTCGCAATACATTGCTTCTATGAACAAACTTTATCTTACAAGTTTTTTTTCAAAAGTTGCTTAACAAATGTTTAATATTTATATCAATCGTTTAAACAACTGTTGTTCAATTTGACGAGTAGAATCCATTTTTATTTATTGCTCCTATTACAGGCAACACCCTGTATAATCAACAATTAATAACTCACAAATCATGAAAGCGTGAAATTGAGCATGAGCATAACACTTCACAGTCTAAAGTGGCCCTACTGCGGCACACCGCTGTGTCTGTAGATGATATCAACTCTCCCTTCCTCGCAGAATTAATTAAGGCCCAGCAAAACAGCCCCTACATTATGAATACGCTCACTGAACTAAAGTTCATTCCGGGCCCTGCCCTTCGTTATATCAACGGTGGCTTGGCTAAGCTTCGAATCATTAAGGCACAAGCTGAGATACGCCGTGGATTGCTCTCTCATTTCGTGTTTATTTAAGGTTTCCAGTACTTAATTGGATTAATTGATTTGAGTTAAATTACTTAGAAGACGTTGAATCGCTTAGTGAAGATATCGAATTTATAGAACAATCTGATTATAATAAATAGACCGGTTAGGTAAATTTGGCTTTACTTGACTTAATTTTATATGCACGATTTTTTACGTAGCTACAAACATTTAAGATTTCAAGTTTTAATCATGATTATTTCAAAACAGACATAAATCTAGCCGTCTATCTGGGGGGGTTTCATAAATTATTTTCCTGTTTCACACTTTTAAGATATTAATAATCCTTTCTAAATAGCTTTGTAGTAAACTTATGTTAGATAGGGAACTTCTGTTGAAAACTTCATACTTCTCGTACATACAATACTCTTACAGTCCATGAGCTCTCATATTGGGATTCAGGTTTGGGTGAAAACTAAATAGTATTCTGACAGCTCATGCACTGTAGTCTTGTTCTTGCATATACACGACCGATCTTCATTTTCGATTTCCGGTGTTGATGTAGGTACCTGTCTGAAAAAATATAGACCTTTCCAGAATCACCGATTCAGTGCGTTCAATTTGCGAGTGGAATCCATGTTTTTATTTATTGCTCCTATTACAGGCAACAACCTGTATAATCAACAGTTAATAACGCACAAACCAAGAAAGCCTAAAAATCTTAATCAGTCACTTTAAGAAAATAAAGGTATCTCTAGACTAGACACACTATTAAATATATTGATGTTAAAGCTGCATAAATAATCAACAATAAACAACTCCGCATATTTGCACTCGGAATCTTGATGTCTGATTAATCAAATACGGCATTAAGGATTCAATTATTCAAGCTCCGCGCGGAGAGTTCGCCTGAAACCGCCTGAAATAATAGTCGAGTGCGATTAAATAATCAATGCGGTAGAAATTCACTTTGTAGATTCTCGATTCTTTGACGATTGTTAAAATCATCGATACAATAGCGAATAGAGCTTTCAAGGTTGAATCCTGAAATTTTGTAACAGTAGGATGAACCCGTTCGGTTCTTTTAATAAAATTAAAGGAAAGTCATCTAGTGAACCCGTTCGGTTCTTTTAATAAAATTAAAGGAAAGTCATCTAGTAAATATAAATTGATGTAAAGGAGATGGTAAGATATGAATCCTCCTTCTCGCACCGTGTTCCTCGTTGCGTCATGAAGTCTCCGTTGAATTCATTTTCTCTGACGATGTCCCGCCATTTGCGCCTGTTTTTGGCATCGTGTAACACAACGTCAAGGACCTGATCTGAATATTGTGGTGGGCTGCAGACTAGGTCGTTCATCAGCGTTAAGAATACGACAAGCCAGAGGGTTTTGGAAAACGAAACCGCCTGAAACAAGAATTATACCTAACTACAAATCATTGTTTTACTATCTAAGGGTATCTGTATGCTTTCATGTGGATCCAGTGGATTTATTCAATTCAACGTAAATAATGCGCAATGGCCCAATAAATTACCTTACGCCGATACTGATTCACTTATACGTGCTTATACCTACATAAATACAATCCACTGGCAGATTTATTCGTTAACAGGTAATCCGATCAGTGCTTCGCCATTCGAATTATTAATCGAATCAAGTCGCCATTCTCGAACAATCGGCCTTTATCTCGAAACATTTAATGACAGACTCGAGAACCATTAGATGGCAAACGAAACGTTTGCTTCACGCCGCTCAATGAAATTGCGGCATAATTCCAGACCTTAATTTGTTATTGAGCCATTTAAACCGTTTATTGGCAAAATAATGAATTGAGATTTGAGAGCGGTTTTATTTACACTGCAGTCGAAATCGCGCTGTTTTATGACGCGCTAAAAGTGAGCAAAATTGAATTGTTTAAAAATCAGTTACATTGAAATTCAATGTGCATACGTGACGCGAATAAAAATATCTTGAACGTGAAAATGTTTCGTGTTTGCTTAAAAAATATATATAATTTAGGTATTTAGTTTTTTTTTATCATCAGAGACGCAAATTGATTACAAAAAGGATTTTTAGTCTCAGTTTTTAAATACTTTATTATTATAATATTTTCTTCGGTTTCCGCGACTGTCACACATTTAAATAAAACAATTTAAACGGATTATATCGCAAATAAAATGGGTAGTTTGCACAAATGTAACTTTGACAGAGAAAAATTGTGTTTTTCTCAGTCAACCTTTGACAACGGTATCTGTAAAGGTACTGAAACGTCAGGGAGGCTCAAATAATTAATATACGCGATATAATCCGTTTAAATTGTTTTATTTAAATACTTTATTATTGTTTACCATAGAGGGGTACTATTTTGGATGTCCAGCTATTGCTGCACCAAAAATGGTTAAAATCCGTCCAGCGGCTGGACGGATTTTAACCATTTTTGGTGCAGCAATCCAGCCGTTTCAGCATGAGGACAATAGTTATTTGTTATGCAAGGCTGCAAAGTTGTTATTTGGCGCGAGTGTTGAAATTGAAAGCTGAGCGAGCGAAGGAATCTAAGATTGAACCATGAGCGAAGCGAATGGTTCAAAGATAGATTCCTGAGCGTAGCGAGGCTTTCAAGACACGAGAAGCTAAATAATTTTGCAGCCATGCGGAACACACCACTTTTCACCTCACTACAGCGAGGAAAGTGCAAGATTCAAGAAAAACAATTAAAACATAAAAATAAGCATATTTAATTTTGCCTTCTATTTAACACATCAAATTTAAAACATAATACACTCAAATCCAAACCAAATAAATACGAGAAGCACACATATTAAAAATTAAAAGTAATATGGCCGTAACTTGTATTATCGTCGTGTATATTTTATCGTTTAGTTTTTCTTAAGCTCTGTTATATTATATTTGTATTTGAAACTACTTGACACATTCGTTGTGAATGTAGGAGAATGGCATTCTGGATCTGGGAAGGATTAGTTGGCCACTCGGAAGAATTTTCCATAACACTTGCTTTGGAAGTTATTGAACGATGGGATCCGAACAAGATGATTTCGGCTTTATCTTCTTTAAAAACGCCAATAGTTTCGGTAAATTACTTATCGTCTCCAAATATTTATATTATAACAAATCCTTTTTCGTTTTAATGCAGGCTTTTAGCTTTGAATAAATACTCCAAATTGGGCTTAACTTTCTTGTTTTCGATATTTCTATAAAGTAAGACAACAGTATGTATTCTCCACAGAACAAATTTACGTTGTTTACGTGAATTATGAAAACTTCTAACTTTTTAATTAGTAATTTTTTTCTCGGGTGCGTTCAGAAATTAAACTCTTATGCTCCAAATTGTATAACAAATAAATGTTAAAATTTGTGTTGTATTGAATATATTTACTAGTCAATATATGTAAATTAAACTGAAATACTTACTATTAATATATAAACATATTCAACATAAAATAAAGTGTAGAAAAAATAAAAACTTAAGAATCTGTAACCACAAACCAGGTTTCTGGACGTGATTTTGTAGATGTATTTTTTTTTAAAAGAAGTATTCAAACGTACATAATGATTTTAGCCGGCCTGACCAGATCGCCCTTTATGAGCGTGCGTTGATTGGTTATTCGAAGATTTATCGACTGATGAATCAGTCACGCGTTGAAGGAGTCTTAAATATAGAAAAGTTACATGCGCCACAGAGAATCAAAATCGTCGTGTTCGAAATTCAAATGACTTTTGCACGCTAGCGGATAAAATAGACTTTTGCACGCAGATTTCGCCCTATAAACTGAGGTTTTCCGAGCGAGTGAGGTGAAAAGTAAATTATGACCAACAGATGGCGCCAGACTGGCACGGCGCCGCGCGCTCATACTAAACAAATGACGATCCTGCATCACGCTATTAAGATTTTTCCTGAAATGATGACTGTCTTTTCGGAACAAATTAGAATTTTATAATTATATATTATTTTAACTAAGGTCAGTTGGAAAAACGCACCACACGTACTACGTATTCATCATTTTGATATTTTTATGATAGGTGTGCTTATCCAGTGTGAACCCGACTGAACATAATAAAAGAAAAAAAAAAAAAAACGAACGGTTTTCTTCATCATCACTATCACTACATAGTATAAAACAAAGTCGCTTTCTCCCTATGTATGCTTAAATCTTTAAAACTACGCAACGGATTTTGATGCGGTTTTTTTTATAGATAGAGTGATTCAAGAGGAAGGTTTATATGTATAATACATGCATAATTTATCAGCATTGCACCCGTGCGAAGCCGGGGCGGGTCGCTAGTTAGATATAAATTATAACAGTTACCTCTAATATTTGTTTCAGGTGCTGTCGTCCTGTGGTCCGATGTCGGTGTCGTTCTTCACCGTGGTGGTGTTCTTCGGCTCGTTCTACCTCATCAACCTGATGTTGGCCGTCGTCGCGCTGAGCTACGAGGAGGAGTCGCAGATCACGCAGGAGGTACGTTCTTCCTTCCCCTTCCTTTCTGTACGGTGTACTTAGAAACACCTAGAACGGAAGTCTTCATACTACACATTTGCGAAGGAAGAAGCCGGTTTTGGTTTTATGTACGCGTGTCTGGGCCATGTTTTATAAAGTTGTACACTTTAATTTTCGATATTTTGGGTATTTTCTACTCAGAATCACGAGCTCTTTCGATCTAATTAGGAGAAAAAAACTGTTCCAAGTTCTTTCGTTCCATTCCGTTACGATTTCCATATAACCTACTACAGCGGTAATGGAATGGAAAAACAAAAATTTTATGAATATTTTGGGACAGTTTTTTTCTCCTAATTAGATCGAAAGAGCTCGTGATTTAGAGTTGAAAATACCCAAAATATCGAAGATAAAAAAAAAGGGGTGTACAACTTAGAAAATAATGGCCCATCTACGAACCAATCATAGAGACGTTTTGCTTGTGATATTGACGTTGTGACAGAAAAACATGCGTTCACGGAAGAAACTGAGCCCGTGGCTGACTAAAACTGGCTTCACTTTCAAGCGCTGACTAGATATCTAAGTACTATCGTCTTGTGGTCCGATGTCGGTATCCTTCTTCACCGTGGTGGTGTTCTTCGGCTCGTTCTACCTCATCAACCTGATGTTGGCCGTCGTCGCGCTGAGCTACGAGGAGGAGTCGCAGATCACGCAGGAGGTACGTTCTTCCTTCCCCTTCCTTTCTGTACGGTGTACTTAGAAACACCTAGAACGGAAGTCTTCATACAATAGATTTGCGAAGGAAGAAGCCAGTTTTGGTTTTATGTACGTGTCTGGGTATGTTTTATAAAGTTGTGCACCCCACTTATTTTTAATTTTCGATATTTTGGGTATTTTCTACTTAGAATCACGAGCTCTTTCGATCTAATTAAGAGAGAGAAACTGTCCCAAGTTCTTTCATTCCATTCCGTTACCATTTCCATATAACCTACTACAGCGGTAATGGAATGGAAAAACAAAAATTTAATGAATAATTTGGGACACTTTTTTTCTCCTAATTAGATCGAAAGAGCTCGTGATTCTGAGTAGAAAATACTAAAATATCGAAGATTAAAAAAAAAGTAGGGTGTACAACTACGAACCAATCATAGAGACGTTTTGCTTGTGATATTGACGTTGTGACAGAAAAACATGCATTCACGGATGAAACTGAGCCCGTGGCTGATTAAAACTGGCTTTACTTTCAAGCAGACTAGGTATCCAGATGCTATCGTCCTGTGGTCCAATGTCGGTGTCCCTCTTCACCGTCGTGGTGTTCTTCGACTCTTTCTACTTAAAAATACACCTAGAAAGATTGTTTTCATACAACAGATTTGAAAAGGATGAAACCGGTTTCAGTTTTAGGTATATGCGCGTGTCTACGAACCAATCATAGAGACGTTTGCTTGTGACCGATGCGTACACGGAAGAAACTGTGCCCGTGACAGGCCGTGGCTCACTAAAACTGGCTTCACTTTCAAGCGCTGAATAGGTTTCTATAGTATTTATTCTAAGTACGCCGGGACATGTCCCGGTTTGAAGAGTACGGACGATCAGTCAGATACCGATTTGTGTAGCTCAACGTTCACTTTTTTATTGCCATCGTAACACTTGTGACTACATATCTCAGTCGTCACAGCAACATTATCTCCCACCACGGCGAGGATAAACGGTCGGTCTGACGCATTTGGTTACACCTACAATGAAGCAGAAACATTTGTGTTTCAAACTACTTACATATTATTTTGGTGATAGGTATCTCGTCTTAATCTACATTTTAGTAATTCACGTTTTGTTAGCCATATTTTTTTATTCAACAATGATGGAACGTGCAAATCACACAGATTTTTATATACTACCCTATATCATAAATAGGGTAGTAGGTATATAAAAATCGGTGTGATGCGATGTTCTGTCTAGATAGTTAATACACAAATGCCTTCAATATTTAATTCGTAAAGTTGGGAACACAGGCCTATCTATATCCAAATAGATTACGCCAGTCGCTCCGATTGGATGGAGCTACAAGTGGCATTTTACCATACAATTTAAGACATAAAATTCATACCCATGAAAGGAAATATTTCCAATATCTCGGCCGTCTTTATTTGTATTCTTTTTGCAGCTCAAAATGGCACAATTGGGCATTTTATTTAGTATTTAGTTGACGTTTTAAATGAATGACAGTGGAACGCGGAGCGGTAGATTTTGTCACCTTTAAAACGTGGCACGCTAAATACATGTACTTCAGTCATCTATTTAGATATACATAGGTCTCTGGTCGGGAATTATTAGAGCATTTTTATTATTCTTCTAAAAATGTTTACCTTCCGCACTCGCACTAAGAAACCAAGCGTGAATCGTAACTTATTTCCCCAGGAAAGAAAAAAAGACCTGAACGAGCACAGAGACGACTCGACGTTCAGCTTCGACCCGACGTCTCTGGCCGTCCGGACGCTCGCCAAGGACTCCAAGAAGAGGATAGACGCCCGCAAGGGCCTGCTGTTAGCGTCGTACTCGCGGAAGAGGACGAGGAGACGCAAGCGGGGCAAGAGCGCCATACATCATGCTGCTGCCGTCGCCGCCGTGGCTGAAAGGTAGGAAAGAGACGGCACAAATCTAACAACACGTATAGTTAAAGTAATACAAGCTGAGCTAATCCACTTAAGAACTGAATACCATTGAACAAACCACAACTGGTAAACCGCAAATTAAGATAACGAGCTCGTAGTAAAAGCAGATTGTAACCACCTTGGAAGGTTAATATAGATTATCGACTCTATTTCCTTGGACATTAGACTACAAAATGCACTAACAGAATAATGGTGATCATAACTTTTTGGAATTTTACAACCGTCCGACCCTGCTCAAGAACGTATTCTCTTGAAAAAGGACTATGATCTCTCGTCAACAAACATTTTAAACCTATTCAACAAGGAATAAGGCTGAAAATTCAATATCCACGCAATGTAGTTCTAACCTTTTTTTGTAAGTAACTGGTTGGCGCCAGGTTCGCGTTTATGAGAACAAAAGCAGATAGGATTGTATTAGACACAATGCTATTGTGAATGTAGGTAAGTGGATTAGCTCAGCTTGTATTACTTTAACTATACATACGCGTCATGGGTCTGCGAGAATTTTTGTTACGTAGCTGTATGCTACGGCGTAGCACACGTAGCGTTTCTTGGCCTTGAAAGGGATTTCACTGCGTATAATGCTCTCAGGGAGAAACTCTATTTTTGTCGTCCGAATTAATTTACCTTTGTTACCTGCGAAAAATATCATTTATCTCTATACTTCCACGCAAACTTCACTGCTAATTGAAATATAAAATTCCTTAAATCCATATGAACCATATATCTCTTTCGACTTAAGACTCATTTCATGTATAAGGCGTCTGCACTTACTACGTGTTTAATTTGTCGGGAAAAAATCTGCAGTTTAAATATAATATCGTTATTGTTTAGTACCGATTGTTTTGTATGGAACGTTTCTGTATATTCAGTACCTGGTGGTGAGATACAGAACAAGGCTATGTCCTCAATTTATGAAAATCAACGAATCATAACTGAAAACCCAGTTAATAATGCGAATGCAAAACTATTCACTCGATCTTACCCAAACTTACCAAACAGTGTATTTATTATTTGTTTACTCTCGACGGGAAAGATATCCCCATCCCATGGGACCACCACGCGGATGAAATCGAAGACGGATAGTAAATAGATACACACAAAAAGAGTTAGAAACATAAAAGCGATTTTACTGATAGAAGCCAAGAAATGTAAACAACATACATTAGCACGCAACCACACGGATTTTCAGGATAGATGGAATGTAATTTAAACTGTATAACAATCAGAGGAAATGTTATAACTGTCGTAAGTTTGCGGCTGTATTCAAAGAAAGTTAATAAAATTTGAATTTAACTTCCACACATCCACAGGTGGTATTACAGGATTTAACAAGGCTAGTTCTAGCTTTGAAGGAGATTGGCTTAGAAATAAACCCCAGCAAATGTGAGCTTTTTTGCTGCAATAATAGTGATGCTAGTGTGTTGTCCGATGTTGAGTTGGTATTACCAGGTGTTCGCCGTCTTGATAAGACAACCTTCAGTTTATTAGGCGCACCTGTTTTTCCGGATGGTGCAAGCTCGGCTCTCGAGGAGAAGAGGTTGGCTTTAGTACGGGCTCAAGAACATTTATCAAATTTATCATCGCACGTCGCACTTGTTTTATTGCGTAACTGTTTTGCGATGCCACGCATGATTTACATTTTAAGAACCTCCCCAACTTGGTTATTTGAGGATGATGTAGAGAGGCTGGATAACGCAATCAAAATGTCACTTGAGTCCATACTGAATATCCATCTCAACGAGTCACAGTGGTGTCAGGCTTCTTTGCCAGTCCGCCATGGTGGTCTAGGTATACGCCGATGTCGTGAAGTCGGTTTGGTAGCATTCTTAGCTTCAGCTCATGGGACTCTGGCTCTTGTCACTCGCATATTGCATTTGAATGGTGACAATATCCAGGTACCATTTGTCGCTGAGGCACTCACCAAATGGTCCACTGTGTGTCAAGGTAACGAACGGCCTGATAATGTCGTCAGCCAAAGGGGTTGGGATGACATTTTATGTAGGGAAGTCTACGGTGGGTTACTTGCCGACGCAACAGGCTTTAATTTGGCGCGTTTGAAAGCTGTTGCTAAGCCTGAATCAGGAGCGTGGCTACATGCTTTGCCTTCTCCTCAGTTGGGTACATTGCTGGACAACGACTCATTAAGAATCGCGGTTGCTCTGCGGGTTGGTTGTAAAGTATGCGAGCCACATCGTTGCATCTGCGGGGTAACAGTTGAGGAGAATGGCCACCATGGCCTCAGCTGTCAGAGATGCGCGGGGCGATTTGCAAGGCATCATGCGATCAATGATTTGGTTCGTCGGGCTTTAGTGTCTGCCAATATACCTTGTACCTTGGAGCCTCCTGGGTTGAGTCGAACTGATGGCAAGAGGCCTGATGGTCTCACGTTGGTTCCTTGGCAGAAAGGTCGGTGCCTCTTGTGGGACGCAACTTGTGTGAGTACGTTTGCTCCGTCCCACTTGACTCACACCATTAGAACTGCTGGGGCGGCCGCGGAGTGTGCGGCAAGAGTGAAGCACACTAAATACAGTGCCTTGGAGCCAGCGTACGATTTTGTACCTATTGCAGTGGAGACTGGTGGACCTTGGGGCTCGGAGGCCAAGGATTTTATTAAGGAATTGGGCCGCCGGCTTAGGGATAGGGGCTGTGACCCGCGCTCTGGATCGTACCTGGTGCAACAAATTTCGTTGGCCATTCAGCGTGGTAACGCCGCCAGTGTGATGGGTACGTTTGGGCCAGGTACGATTCGGGGCGTGCCTCATTAACGAAATTGACGAAGCCTGTTGTGGATCATATCATTGGTTTGTATTTGACGAAGCCTGTTGCTGATTTGTTGTTGTATCTCACCTGACGAAGCCTGCGATGCGGATCAGAACTTATTGTAATTTTTCCTTTCATGTGTCTTTTAATAAATAAAATATTTATCTATTAAAAAAAAAAAAAAAAAATTAACTTTTAAATCAAAACTCAATCCACAACACTTGCACCTAGTTCTATATTCAAAATTCCATGTGTTCAATTTCTCGATTTGATTTTAAAACAAATTAAATAACGAACTTTACCCTAGGGTAGTAGGTAATCCTTTAGGTGGGATTTTCTGCCCGTAGTTCACGGAAAGAAAATCTCACTCCCTGGCCAAGGCAAAACGTAAAACCTTAGACAAACCACGAGCGGTAATTCGTAAAGCCCCAGATCGCATATTTATGGCCCTCACCTTCGGTTCGGGTCACAAACACCTGCGATCTGGTACGTTCATGAATTCACCACCCTAGGTATGTAATGTAATATTATTTTGTAAGTAGGCCACAAGGGCATTTTTACATGTCTAAGTCTACCGGCATGTCACAAGAGGAGAACCCTGTTGATATTTTTTTATGATGTATAATGTACCCTAATAATATCAGTACAAGCATTGCTTACTTCGGGAATAGTCCATTTGTGAAACGTTGCTCTCTAATATCTATTTATAAATTATTATATAGGTATTACCTTATTTATGCAACGCTTACGTCTAGTATGGACAAAAATGCTAACCAATTTAGTTACTACCACGTACCGGCGAGTACGGGTCTTTAAGTACCTAACTAAGTAAATCTATTATCTCTTGCAAGCTTGGCAAACCTTATTACCTGACGAGTTCCGTTCCGACCGAGTAACAGGTCAATTAGTAGCAGATATGTGATAGTAAAATACCTTCATTGCTTTGTCTCGGCCTGCAACAGGTAGATAACACTGTTCGCGTTAGAAATATTTCTTATTTTAGAGTGAATTCATGGCATATGAAGTTAAGGTATGGCACTCCGACAAGTCAGGCTTTCTACGTCACTGGATTAGTTGCCGTTTTATGGTAACAAAATAAGAAAAAACATGTTGCCAAAACATGATGCCAGTCTTACAAAAAAAATGCATTACAGCTCTTTAAATAAATTTTAATTTGTCGCAATATCTGATTTAAAACACTCACGATTTTATATATTTTTTTTAATCTACGGTACTTAGTGAAGAAGCCATTTCATCCGACAGGACATTTGGCTTCGCATTTAAACCGATCTAAAGCCACCAGCCGACACAGAGCGGTTACTATGTAGTTCCAAATTTGAAGTTCGTAACGGGTCGTCTCGTTCATTCAAATACAATTTAAATCGAGAGCGAGGGAAATGGCAAGCTATGAAACTTGAATTTCGAACTTCAAAGTTACCTTACAGGCTCTTTCAACGTTTCATGCATGATTGGAATTCGGTGCATGCCGTTAAACTGCTCTTTGATTTACTTCACTGCACATCTACTTACATGAGACAACATATGATGCAAAATTAGCGCACTTCCGATTTTTTCTTATATCTTGTCAGGTAAACGTCCCTGTGCTCGAGACAGTCAAATGTCAAATGATTATTTGTAAAATGAAAATTTAACATCTGATCATTTGGTGAAGTGAATCGTTTGTAAAATGACTTTTTGTAAAATAATCAATTGGTGAAACGTTTTTTTGGTGAAACGTTGTTTGGTCAAGTGATCATTTGTCAAACGTTTTTTGGTCAAACGATAGGACACCCATTACATCATTAGCAATAGAGGTGACAGCATGGTGTCAACTATTAGGTATTAGCGTGGTCGAGCACAGGAACGTTTACCGTAAATAAGATTACATTTTCATGTAAAAAAATAGGCACCAGAAAAAACACCTGCCGTTCTGTATTTGTCCCCAGAAACTTGACAAAAATGTTTATGGCCGTTAGATCCGACTTAAAAGAAATGAGAAAAAACGGGCATTGTACTAGTTTCACATCATTACGCTGGCTTAAGCAAAATTCAATTTGGAGCCATTAAATCAGTTCCATAGCTACGAATCATTGCCATTTAAATATTTTCCTCTAAATACGTACTTGTACCTATTACGACAGAACTAGCGTCAGATAAGCGATGAAATAAATACTCCAAACATATTTAGAATCCAGAATGGCATCTCCCGCTAAAATAGGAAGTTATGAAAACAATACTGTATCTAAGGACTGGGATGTCACTTGCAGATGGGGCAAGAACAAAACAAGATTTTGGGTTTCAATTTCGCTCACTGTATTGTTTTGCGGATAATTTTGGCATGATACCGTTCGTTCCGCCGGTTATCGAGACGCAAATACACACGAGTTTTCTCTTGGTAGTGATGTGTAGATCCCGATTCAGTGATACAAATGAACTATATCTTTTCGTTTATATCAGCAGGTCTGGATCTAAGGCTACCTGTCCACTGAAGCGGGGAAAAGAACCCAATCTGGGTCCCACTAGGCTACATCTAAATAGAAGTGCATTTAAATCTGAGTAATGCATTTGGTTTATTTGACACAACTTCGCTCCGTTCCGCTTTAAGTGACAGGCAGCCTTAAGGCGGCTAACCGTGGTATCGGTCCCGGGTGGCATTTTCAGAGGTCACCAAAGTCATATATTTGAAGACAAAAAATCTGAAATCTCCTAACAGGAGGATAGGGAGTGCCATATCATAATTTGTGGTATTATCAATATCATAAACCTATGTTTTTTAGACAAGTAAAAACCACGTACTTTGTACAATAATCGATTAAAATTTCATAACATTTTCTGCGAAACCTATTTTGAAAATATTTACTTACACATCATTTAGTGATATACAATTGATATGATGAAGCAGTTTGACACTGTAGATCAACTGGGCAACGAACGAAATCAGTGAATACATCTGGCTGAAGATATGAATCAATCTTTTCACACGTTTCGCGCAACTCTATCTCGTGGGGCTTCACGAGAAAACTCGTCCGTTCTCACAAATTCAATTGGAGCCAATGTTCGATACGAGGGAAATGGCCTTATTTTATTACCTGCTTCGACCTCTTATTTCATAGGATTCCCACAAAGGAGAGGTCGCGTTATAAAATTCTCCGATGGTGTCGTTTCCTTTTATATTTATGGGCATCTTTTCTTGTTTTAGAAGTCAGGTCGTGAAAATGTATTTTTTTTAAACCGTTCTACTCGATCAATAAGTGGCTACATTTATAATTGGAATGGCGCGTTGTCACTTGTTTCATTGTTTAATTAGTTGCAGTTTCTGATTAAATCTAGGCTATTCATGTGATGTTGATGATGATGATATCAGACTAACCCCCTAAGAAAGTTTATAAATTAAGCTTATTTAAAGACTGCTCCAGACTTAAATTAATGTAGAATTTCTCTTTTAATACGTTATTAGGACACATCTATCCCATCCTCGTCGCCACTGATGGCACTGATAAATACGGGAGCGGGCAAGCACACAAGTAATACGCCGGGTAGCTGTCAACGAACCATAGATAAGAGTGTATTACGAACTAGTTTTATTCGGTGGGTGCAACCACCGCCTGTAACTTACAGCTACCTATGCATACATACACGACAAATTATAGAGAAAACATATTATATACTTACACACGCTTAGCAAATGTAATATTCCCAATTAAGACTCAGGAACAAAATATTCCTATAGTTTCCCTCAGCGCACTGACGCTGCCAAATAGACAAAGCGCGTCGTCGTATTTATCTGGTAAAATCAATTCGAAAGTGTGGTATGTGTTTTATGTGTAAGTAAGTAGGTATATAGATGTCGAATTAACCAAATCGAAACTTTGCTCAAGCGTGGGCGGGCGTAAATTACAGAGTAGACGTGTTCCCTTTAGTTTTAATTTACCGCTATGTATGTGTGGAAACGACGGTTGTAGCCAAAGATACAGCAGGGGCTAAGACCAACATTCCTAGTGAAATAATATGTCCGAGATATGTCTCTAGCGATGTAATCTATTTAGCTTTAAATTCAACTTGTCAATATTGTAATTCAGCTCGAATAGTAATATTTTTATGTGTCTCATATTTTATCACGAAGTCGGTTTTATAATAAAAGGTGATATATTATATATTCTTTATTTTCTGCACAGCAATACTGAGCCTTTGTCCGAGAAACGCGCCAGCTCTGGGATCACAGGTAGTTCGTATTATCTAAAGATAAAATATTGTAATCAATTGATTTCTAATCAATACTATTTGAGTAAAAACTCCGACACAATGCTTCGTCGTAGTTACTGACTCCTAGTCAGTAAGTTTGTTTCATAACAGACATTTTTTTTTATATAAAGGAACATAATAGTCACGATGAAGAGTCTTTTATACATTATATTAATATTTTATGTTACGACTAGAAATGATAACGATTTTATAACCATTCAAAATCTAGCATAGCAGGTCCGCTTTTTGGCGATACTCCCCCTTGTTTACAGCAGTATAAAACTAAAAATCCAATACTCCGCTGCGCATGCTTATTCTTCACATATTGTGAATTTAATTAGTGTTCACGTTACAATACTGCTTTGTAATTCAGCGCTTTGTAATTAAGTAATTAAATTTTGAAAGTTGGGAGTCGTAAAAATCTTGATTTAATCCCGTAAAATCCGGCGGGAGGAAAAACAGAACGTGTGAAAACTTTACAAAAGAAACAAAAGACGCAAAGGAGTTTCGTATCGTGCCATTCTTCTCGCTCTCGTGTCAAACAGTATTACTATGAACGGGACGGTGCGACAAAAACTTCGAATTTACACTTCAGACTAACCCCGTTGAGGCAGTCACAAAACGATGTCACTAACGTCTGGTGTTGTGCGATAATTGAGTGAGACTGGACTGATCTGATCTCTCTTCGCAAGTACGGTTATGCATACATTGAAAGTCGGGATATCCCTTTAGCTTTACCCTCTTTAACCACTGCATTTAATTACATACTTCTTTTTAAGTGTATTAACAACGAACCGAAACGTTATCACTTTCACTTATCAAAACAAGCCTTATTTAATTGACTTGAATGTTTAATTTTTTGTACAACGACCCGACATTTGCTGTTACATTTGTATTTGTACTGTTGTTATTTTCGTGCGTTGTGTCGAAATTGTGGTATACCAATTTTTTGAGACCTATCTATATTAATTCAGAAACCATTTCTGGAATAAGAGCTATTAAACCGTAATAACCGATTAAATTGTAACGATAGGACACCTGTGATAAGTTATTCATATTGAATTTTTCGACTTTCACTTGTCCTTGCCGTTTTGCAGCACAAGTCAATAGAGACGTCATCACAAAATACTTACTAATGAGAAAACAATGACATAATATGCAAACATAAATTATTATCATAAATTGCTCAAGATTTTACGAGTTTAATAAAAAGATTTCATCACCCCATTTCATCACATCGGAAGCTCTAATTTTGAACCCTGCACGTCACAAAGTTGACGCCATGTCAGTTTTCAGTATGCGCAGAAATATCGCAACAAACTTACTGATAAACGAATTTCCCATATAAGCACGAAAGCTGCACTTTTTCAATAAGTTTCACGAGTAGGTGAAGCTTTTTACACACGGATTTGCGCAAAACCACTGTGCCGGCTGTCGCCAACGAGTTTATTTGTGAACTAGCGGATTTTTACATTTTCACGTTTTTTATATCATTTTTCTTCTAACTGCGCCACACTATCATGTTTTGGCGCTCTTTCAAATATCGATTAACTGGAGAGTGAGAGGGACAACAGAATATGAAAAAGTATTTTCCAATTAATTCATAAATACCAAGACAGTGTCCTGAACAACGACATAAAAAAATCACAGGCACGACTAGAAAACTTCATCTCTTTTTTAATTGTACTAATAAAAAACCAGTGAAATGTATAAATTAGCTACTTATTTAGAGGTCACTAGATTAGTTTATCACACCTATGTTTTTATGTTTGTGTTTTTGCGGCCCTCTTCATGCCAAAGCTACTAGAACGAGTTCAACTGTTTTTGATACACGAGCTGGGTATCAGTGGCGTGTCGATCATGGAACGATTCCCATCGGCTTGCCCATTTTAGAGAATTTTAGCTTCCTTCTCTATTACTCTTAGAGAAAAAGTAAGCCATTCGTCCCGGCTTGCCCAAGGATATCTTTGACGCCATGCTACTTCTGGGTAACTTCTACAAATGGTTATAGGATACTTTCTATCCAACTGCGGTAAAGCCCAAAAGAGTTAATATTATACATTATTTTCCACCTGAACAAAGTTGCAGACACTTTCTACTCTGTCTATATATAAGTATATCAACGTTTATTATAAAACTCTAAATTTCATATGAAGATCAGCAGAGGGTGGACGGATTTTGTTCTCATTTTGTACAGGAATACTTTGTTATAGTATAGATTTGGTATAGAACTAGGCATGGACATTCAAAGCAAGAAAGAACGAAAGGAAGAAATAAATATTTATATGATGATTCTTAATGTATATTTTAGCGAATAACCTACCGCTACTCACGTAACTTATTATCATCACGTTCATAACAGTTAATTTATATGTATTACTACCCCACAAAACTGTTCCCAATTAATCCACCCAATAAGCAAGCGTCGCTTAAAACCACCCAACTAACAGCCCTCAGGAAATTATTTACGGGCGGCAGCAAGTGTGTCAACTGCCTTACACCTGTGACCTGGTTCCGGCGTCAACACTGCTAAATTTGCATGATAATGTCGACTTAGCATAGCAGGCCGTGGGGGAAATGTGATGTACCTATGCGATGTGATGTCCACGCAAAAACTATAGGCGTATTTAGGAGGGTGGCCGGGTGACCCGTGCCTTCCCCAATATGGTCTAGTGCCCACGGATGTTGGGTTTCCGATAGAAATTCATGGCTTCATCTCATAGGCCATGGCCTGGCCCCAGGCCATGTTTGAAAAATAATCTTAGATACGCCACCATTGGCCATCAACAACATGGTCAAAGTGATCTAGGCTTCAGTTGAAGGAAAGATTTCTACTCCAGTTAAACGAACCGCCAAATCGAAAATTGTAAAACGATGTAAAAGCCGACTCTATGATTGCTCTTAGGTTTATACGAATCTACGGGTCAGATACAGCGATGAAAATCTTCTTAAATTATATAGGATTTTTTTTAAATAGTCTACTGCGTACTAAAAGGTTCATTGTATGTAACATAGTCGGTATTTTTTCGTCTTGGTGGAGGCACTACCGTGCCCTGATTAGTTGGTTTAATTATCTTATTTATATATTCTTTTGTCTACCTTAGACGCGGGTCGTTTCGTAAATTACTTCTGTAGGTACCTACAGATGTAGAGAATAATGTTTAGCTGTCATATTCTGCCGGAAAAGGTTCTGTGATGTATATGTGAAAAGCTGTGATAAAAGATATACGGATTTACCGTCAAAAAACGATGGCAATCTGCACTAACTTGAGTAAAATTAATCTTAAATCTGCCCTAAAGGGTGAATGCACCTCACATTCCTTAAAACTTTCCTCAAACATTGAAAACCCGAATCTCATTTCGCCTCAGAAACTTAATCCCGACACGGTCCAACAAATCTAACCGCACCATCCCAAAAGTCCATAAAAATAATCAATGTCGGGTCATTTATTAGTTTTCAATAGTTTCAGCCGCGGGCGGAGAAATTTCATTCCGGGAGCTCTTTTATGTGACGGTTATTGAGTCTATTTGATCTTAGTACTAATAGGTTTTGATGTGATATTAAGACCCTAAGTCAACAAGGCTTTTTGAACCATATAGCAGCTTTATAATAATAATAAGATGAATAGCGGATATATGTTTATTTTTGTCGTTCAAGCCGCATTAATGGACGACGTGGTTGGCGCAGTCTGTAGTGCACTGGTGCCTACAGAGCCGGCGGTCCTAGGTTCGAATCCCGGCAAAGGCAAATATTTGTGTGATGAACTCGAATATTTATAAAATATGAAACGAGTTTACTCACGTCGAACGTTCGTTGTTCGCCGCCGCGCGGGCTCGACTGACCCGCGCTCCTGTGATGAATCGCGAACCGATTCGAAACATGTCCAGCTATGTTAGATTTTTGCGACTTGAGTAAACCCGTTTTATGTGTAATTTAATATGTCTGAGACTCACGTGAGTTTGTCTTTGTTTGATTATGTAAAACGTCTAAAAAATAAAATCTAAAACGTCTTAATCAGAACAAAAAAAACATACGAGTTGACTCGAAAATCCCTCTTTTTTGTCGGTTAAAAAGGTTAAAATGGATAGAAAAAGATTTATGACGATTAATTGTTCCGTGTTTTAAATAGTTTCATTGTATGGTTGAACTATTTCGCAGTTCCCGAGCGATTCATTGGCAAACGTTTCAAACACTGATTAATAACAGTTAAATAAAGCCAGAGAAGAAGCCATTTATTCAGCAGTCGGACTAGCTCAGCTTTGTGGAAGTTTGTGAGAATTTATCGAATCTACGGCTGTGTTACTATATTAGTGGAGTATAAGCTGGGGAGACTAACCAATTGCTTTTGCAACTTACATTATGCAGACTGAGACTTGTTTAGTATTCAAACACGCTCGCAAATTCGGACCTAGCTCCCTTCCTCCTTTTTTAAGGTTCCGTCCCCTTATAGTAAAAAACGGGACCCTATTACTAAGACTCCCACTGGTAGTTAGACAGTTGAACATTTCACAGATAATGTATTTCTGTTGCCGCTCTAACAACAAATACTAAAAACAGAATAAAATAAATAATTAAGTGGAGTCGTAGAAGTACGATATTTTTTACCACATTGTAAAAAAATACGGCACCTAATCATTTCAAATTAATGGGGCATGGGGCGCCGCGATAGCGAAGCGTCCTCATCCTACCTACGTCTCTTCTGTTTAGCTTACGGTTTAGACCTCGACACACACTAGCGCCGTCTATCGATCTATTTAGAAGCTGTCTTTAGATGCCATCAGTATGTTAAGAAACAAAGGCACGAAACTTATGGGGCAGAGGACTCACTAAAGTGCCATTAGCACACTCCTTGAATTATTGATTCATGGTTCCATGGAACTACAAGAAGTTTCAAATTTTTGATCATGCCCCTTTGTCTTCCAGGTCGCGGTCGCGCTCCCGCTCGCGGTCAGTGACCCCGAGCGCGTCGCCACCACCGGTGCCCGCACCGCCGCCACCCCACACGCTTCACCCCGACAACGCTCTAGGTAAACCACCGCATCGCTTGGCTGTTGTGGCCCAACCTGGTTTGTCCCCTTTCCTTTATTTGTAACACCACACCACTCTACCATTATTTGCACGCTATTTTTTTTTATAAGTAAGGGTAAAGCCATACGAGCGTAATTTGAGTCGCGTAATGTCGGCCGCGCGTTATTATGTCACGTGATCACGTCACACTAAGTATGGCGCGATCGAAATTACGCAACTCAAATTACGCTTGTCTGGCTTCACCCTAAAAAATACCTAGTCCAGTATCAGCTGCAGATCTATCATCTTTAATGATTCCGCGGTCACGTTTATTCCGCGATTAATAAATGATTATTCGAAAAGTGACGGTGCTTTATCGTTTATCTATGGCGTGACAAATGGTCGGACTTACACACTTTTTTTTTCGTTTGGAGTATGCAAATGAGCATTCTTAACCGCACAACACAGGTCACGTTGTAAAAAAGCCCCTAAATAAAAATTATATTCGCGGGCAGACGTGGCCAGAGGGAAAGAGGCTGTTTTCTTGTGGCACTGGCTTACGAGACGTGATTTTCACAATTTTCAATTTTTTGTACCTTACATAAGTTGTATACACGACCAAACGCTGAGAAGTCGTCTTTTTTATTTACGACACTAATGTTCGTAAGCTCGAAGTATAAATAAACTAAATATTAAAATAAAATGAATATATTGATCTATTTAACCAATATTCATATATGGGACCATGCCAGGGATAATAGCCCGGTAGAAACTAAGTATCTACCTTTCTTTCTATCTTGCTACTAGAAAGATATCTGTCTATCCTCCTTTCTGGAATTCTCGACATATAATGAATTAGAAACCTTTAACCTGAGCTGAGCTAAACGTCAACCTAGCGCACGCTGACTTTACCTTCTCCTTATATCTATCCTTTGTTTTCTTCACTCTCGTTAGAGAATATAATCTGTTAGTACTTATTCGAAAATACAGGCTTTAAATTGTAGTTTTATTTATGCAAAACGATTATCTAATAATTGTATGTCCTACCCTAACTTGGATGTTAAGTGGACTCCATGCCATATATATGGCATGTTAACCTTTTGAGCGCCACGGTCGGCTGTGGCCGTCAACAAAAAATCGTGCCCCTGACGCCACGTCGGCCACAGCCGTCCAAATTTCAATGATCAAAAACTTTGTAATTCTAACCGCTACAAGTATTTTTCAATCCCTGTTGATTTTGGGGCACATCTTTTTTTTTTTACTCCGGCGTCAGTGGCACGGCAAATTGCTAGACCGCTTGGCGGTCAATAGGTTAATACCTTTAAGTAAACGTTAAACATTTCTATAGGTAAATCAAATCCTCGTGTACGAGTAAATCATTAAATTTTACTTTCAATAAATGATAATAATTGGCACTTTTTCTGTTTCATACTGTAATGAAGTAGGTATGTTTACTTAGAGCACTACTAAATACAACTCGAGAGAGACGTACTTAACTTCTTTTTGTATTTGCTTATCAATCCACTAGTTAATAAATATTCAATTTGCCACACTGACTGTAAAAAGCTTAGCTTTGATGAAATAACAATATAATTTAAATAGTTATTAGAGCATGAGCACTATTGTACGGCACCCTCAGTTACACTCTTCGCAGGTCGTGGGGCACTGAGCGCCGCGGGCCGGCAACTCAGCGACCACAGCAACAACCGCGAGTCGTCGCTCGACGACTCGGGCGTCGTCGACGACCACGACGACGGCGAGCACACGTCCGACGACCAGGCGCCGCATCCGCATCCGCATCATTCTCATCCTCATCCGCATCCGCATCCGCGGCGGCCGCATGTGCAGCTGCCGCCCCCTCCGCCGCCGCAACCGCCTACTATGCTGGCTTTAATGCCACGGGTAAGGGAAATTGGTCATTCGTATTATATTTAGGTACAGTGGAGTTCATACATTTATAAGCAAAAATTTGAAGATAAATATGTGAACTCGCCTTTATTGGTATCGGCATAGAGGCGTGTTCAGATATTTTTCATCACATTTTTGCACATAAATATATGAACTCGATTGTACCTATTACGTACCTATTTATACCCTTAAAGTTACAACGGGTCACGGGTCACGGGTCATCGGAGGTCCTGGTCCTGACGCATAAGTCTCGAAAATTTTAATTTAATCGCAAACACATACGTCATACCTGATTGAAATATTATGTGTATATGTACTATAGGAGCCACAAACGCAGCCACCCCCAAAGTCAGACAAGAAGCAGAAACCGTCAGATAAGAAGAAAGGTGACAAGAGCATCCAAGAGAAGTACCCGCTAAATCCGGACTACCTCAACCAGATCGTGGTGCTAGGTAAAGAGACGCAAATGCTTATTGCACAGCTTATTACCCTCGAGTAACGTGCTATGCCATCAGGCTTGTAGAAAGAAAAAAGTTTGCAGAATTTATAGCGTAGGTGAAACTGATGGCATGACACAAATAAATCTTATTCCCAAATTGGCACGGCTTCTCTGGAGCACAGAACAAAAGTTAAATGATGCTGCAATAACAGAATGAATGCTTTTAAATACACTGACAACTATAGACAAACAACAAGAATCACAACATGCGCTGATACAACATTGGCAAGAGCTGAACATTCTAAATTATGTAGATTAGCATTCATTATGTAAGATATTTCTGGTTCTATGCATGGTATATTCCTTCTATACCTACTTTTGAATCTGCCACATTTGAAATAACATCTAGTACGTAGGCTATTCTATGAACTTTCAACGCTTACGTTTCTTCCAAAATTATATTTTAATCGAATTCGGAAACGGTGTACAGACTACTTTTACGATATTTTTTTCTAAATTACTGTAGTTTTACTACGACTACTACTTCTAAATTTCTAACTTTCGTTACTTATATTTTCTACTCGCTCTCTTTTAATGTAAGTCGCATTTTCAATCCGACGACTGTTTAATTTTGAGCAAATTCAGAACATCGCTCACACATCTATTTTCTAGGTTTTGAACAATTAAGCGAATTTTTCGACAGCTTTACGAATGTCCAAAAAATCATTAATGAACAAATTGATTTTATGGTCTTTCAAAAAGCCTCATATATAATTGGCAACAATTTGTGCTTTTGTTCAGTAATATCAGTTTTTTTATTAAGAATTGTTGTCAAATTCATACAATTTAAGTAGGCACGCCTAAGTCATAAACGGCAATTTCGCTCTTTTTCTAATAAAGATTTTTGCATAAAACTAAAATAATTAGAGCTGAAATAGCTGTCAAAAGACTGGTAATCACCTTTAGATTCACTTCTTGACGAGGTCCAACCTCGTTGAGCATTTTGTTAAGACACTATTGCAATCTCGCTTCTATCTCATTAATATCGTCAGGGGCGGACTGGCCATACAAGCGCGCGCCCGACCTCCCCCAAGCGGAGACGACGAAAATTAATGAGCTCAGTTTATTGGCAGCCACGCACAAAACTCATATGGGCAATTATGAACAAAATTGCACTTACTTCACAGGTTAGTAAACACAGACGCATTTTCTATACCCCAGTCCACCCCTGTTCCCCACAGGAAGACTGCAGGGTAACTGCGATTGGTTTTGCTATCATCGTCATTATCGGAGTCGCATGCGAGACTGCTGAAGGAATTGTCAGAAAAACGCTGAACTGGAGGTAGCTACTAAGTGTTGCACTGCTCCTGACCCAAAATTGCCTGTAACAAAATACTACTAACAATCTTATAACAACATCTGTGCCTTTGATAATTTCTTCACGCAACTCTTCTATGCGATTCTCTTCCTGTAAACGAAATTGTAACGATTTCAAATTTGGGTAGCTACAGACTTTCACTTCACTGGCAATTGCACCGATTAGACACAAACAGTGCAAAATTTCCCAATTGGCGTATTTCGTACCGGTACCGTGCATTTTTCTGCATTATCCTCTTAGTCCCAATCTATCGCTTTCAAATGCATGATGTGTTCTAAGAATTATACTGACGTGCTAAGCGCAAAGGCAGTATCTCACTATGAGACTTATTGAGATACCGCGTTTGCACTTAGCATGGTAGTATAGAATAGATGATTTAAAAACAGGCTTTGCGTCCGGTTTGTAACCGCTTTCAGCTTTTGCTTTTTGATTGTTCCAAATACGTTTCTATTTATATGATTTATATTATATGAATGTTAATATTGGTGTTGAGTTTTTCTTTTAATCCTCTATTGACTGATTCAATTTCATCGCAGATGAACTGATGGACAGAAACTGTGAATGCTGCGGGCCATGCTGCGTAGACTACGAATGCTGGCTACAGTTTCAAAACTGTCTGTATGGAATTGTGAAGGACCCTCTATTCGAATTGTTCATAACAACGTGTATAGTCCTCAACACGCTGTTCCTAGCGTTGGAGCACCATGGCATGAGCGAAAATGTTAGAAATGTCTTAGATATAGGAAATAAGGTAAAGTTTACGCATTTTTATTTACCCTATTGTCATACATTTTATTACATAGCCTTTATAAGATCTAAATTTCTCCTTCCGTTTTTAACCGACGTCAAATAATAGAGCAGGTTCTCATTTCGTCTGGATGTTTGTGTTTTTTTTTTATGTTCCCCGGTTATTCGAAAACGACACATTAGGATATTTTTTTTTGTAGGTGTATACTTTTTAGTTAGTTCCATAGTCATATGATTAGGATTTAATGATGGAATCCTGGAGAAATAGAGGGAACTCAAAAAATCTCCGCGCCACAGTAGACAATTTTGGGGAGGTTGACGCGGGCGCACTCGGCGTATGGACTGCTTTGTGAATAGACTAAACCGAATCAGTCCGCGTCCGAATCCGCCGGCGGGGATTACGCTGAGGCACCATTCGAAGAGCTCGCGGCGACCATCGCTTGGATGGTTTCCGTGATCTCACCGCCTCTGACCCGTTTTTTATTGGTTTCAGGTGTTCACGTCAATATTTACTTTAGAGTGCATAATGAAGGTGATGGCAATGAGCAAGGACTTTTTCGCCTGCGGGTGGAACATATTCGACTTGATCATAGTCTCGGCCAGTCTGCTCGATCTCATATTCGAGCTTGTTGATGGCCTTTCTGTATTACGGGGCCTTCGCTTGGTAAGAATAACATTTTTTTTCTACTTAGACCTTTGCAATAATGGCAGATTAAGAAATCAGTCACTTCCTTAAATCATTTGAGATACTCTGGATCACTTGTCCGTCCAAAATAACAGAATGAATAGCAAATAAAATTACTAGACTCAACATATTTTCTTAACCAGTTTTACGAAAGGCTAACCGATAAGCTTTTCTTTGTGTAAATAAGGTAACTAAAGAGATGACAAAGAATCTCAGAAGAATTAGATCAATGGAAATCGTTTTAATGCCTTAGTTTGATCTTAAATGCGTGTACCTATTTCGAGTTTGCGTAAGACCAGGTGGTGAACATAATATCGCAAAAATCTTCGATATAATCTAATTTGATTTTAAGACCAATCAAGACAGTCTAAAATGCGAGAAGGTGTACAATTAATTGTGTTTTTGTTACAGTTACGTGTGTTAAAGTTAGCTCAATCGTGGACTACAATGAAAGTGTTATTGAGTATTATAATATCGACAATCGGTGCTCTCGGTAATTTGACGTTCGTGTTAGTGATAGTTATATACATATTCGCTGTTATCGGTATGCAACTGTTCTCTAAGTCGTACACACCCGAAAAGTTCGCGCCGGACGATGTGCCCAGGTACCCTAACATCTGGTCCCACACCAGTTTGTACAATTATCTTATTATATTCTACTGAACTGCACTATCCTATTTACACTACGCTAAATTTATCTACTCTTAGATCAGAACAATCAAACATATCTTTTGCTGTACTTCACTTCAAAATCAGCCTTTTCTACTTCAGCTATATCTTTATTTTCTATTTATTCTATATCTACATTTGAATCATTCCTTATTGGTATCGATGTAATTATTTCAAATGCGTGTTTAAGGTGGAACTTCAATGATTTCTTCCACTCGTTCATGATGATATTCCGGATTCTGTGCGGCGAGTGGATCGAGCCACTGTGGGATTGCATGCGCGCCGAGCAGGAGAGCGGTGCCGAAAGCTGTTTCTTCATTTTCCTCCCCGCACTTGTCATGGGCAACTTCATGGTGCTCAACCTCTTCCTTGCCTTGTTACTCAACAGCTTTAACAGCGAGGAGCTTAAAAATAAGAAGGAGGTAATCAAAAAGGTAAAAAGACTCTTTTATGCGTATCACCGCACCGGCACTAGTTCACCGCAAACGGCACATATAGGGGCACACCATGCTTACCTGCTGCCCCTGCTGGGCGATGACACGCGCGTGAGAGAGGACACTTTTTACACAGCGACCGCTAAAACTAATGCACAATTCATGTTCATAAGACATATACTTACCTGTATTTTTGCAACCGCGTTTCAGGAAGTAGGCGAGGACTCCAAATTAGCTAAAAGTTTGGATAGAATACGTTCCATAGTAAGAAAAAAAGGTTTCCTTATATCAAAAAGCAAAGAGACTGAAAAGAAATCTAAGTTAGAAGAGCTAGTTAATGATTATTTGATACAAAATCGCACCGCGGAGAAGAAAGTATCGATACCAAGCGAGCAGAACGCATTCTTTCCCTCCGTACAGGAGACGGTCCTGTTCCCCCACGACAATATCTATAGTCATAGTTACCAAGAAGCATTAAACAGGTATGTACATCCCTAACACACCAGAAAAACTTGCCTACTGACATCCTGACTCTCCAAAATAAGCACTCATATTACTAACCTACTACTAAAATTTTCAGACCAGTTGTAGGGTTTGATTACCCTGCTCTATACGCATCCGGAAATAACTTTCATGGTAGCCAAGAAACTTTAAAAGATGTAAAGGATTTTACAATAGAACATAAAATAACTAGTATTAGAGAAGATTCAAAGGAGAACCTGGACGATTTGACAGTTGCTACGGATCAAGTTAACGCGCAAAGACTATTGAATCAAATGTCCTCGGGATACCATACGCAGCCTTCAGAAACAAAAGGTAAAAAACGACACAAGGATACTATTACATTTTTATAATGCATGTACTTCATTCGTTGTTTGTTACTTTTCAGATGATAACGAGCAATACGAGATGGCCCATATGTCCAGCAGAACAACACCAGAAAAATCAAAGAGACAAGGAAGGGAGCCACCGAACGTTTTATGTAAGGAATCTGGCAAAAGACCAGAAGACGAAGACATGAAGCGTCCGTGGCAAACTTTAGTCTCATATGTAGATGAATTAACCGTAGGTGGGAGAAAAAACTCCAAGGGGCAGTACGCTGATGCGATGGGAAATTTTCCGGGATTCGGGAATCAGAAGCCAGCCAAAGTTCCACAAGATTGCTATCCGAGTCAGTGCTACGACTTGTAAGTAGTTTTTCAATGGTATGTAAATTCGAATAGAAAGCAAATGTTACTGACTTATTTCATCTTTTTAGCTGTCCATGTTGGGATAATTGTATCAAAACGAAAATGGGTCAACGTTGGATGTTTTTCCGCACATACATCCTGCGATATGTCGACACGCCAGCTTTTGAGTGGTTCGTCCTGGTCCTCATTTTTGCATCAAGCATCACCCTTTGCTTCGAAGATATACATCTCGAGAAGAACAAGCCGCTTAAGAAAATTCTTTACTGGACGAACCTTGGCTTCTGCTTGATTTTCGTGATTGAAATGTTTCTCAAATGGATCGCGCTGGGGTTTTTTCGATACTTCACTAGTTTTTGGACGTTACTAGATTTTACTATAGTTTTTGTAAGTATAACTTCATCTTAGAATTGGTCCTTAATTTTTAATGAAATTTGTTTTTAAAGTTTTACTTTCTTTCAGGTGTCAGTGTTTAGTTTGTTAATTGAAGAGAACGAAAATTTAAAAGTGTTGAGGTCGCTTAGAACTTTAAGAGCATTGCGACCGCTGCGAGCAATATCAAGGTGGCAAGGCATGAGAATTGTTGTAAACGCCTTAATGTACGCGATACCCAGTATCTTCAACGTGTTACTAGTTTGTTTAGTGTTTTGGTTAATTTTCTCCATAATGGGTGTACAATTTTTTGGCGGAAAGTTCTACAAGTGCCTCGACAGTGAAGGACAATTGTTACCTATAGCTGTAAGTATTAGGTACCTACTTCTAGAAATTCTATAACATTTGTCTCAGTAAACAAGGCCTCACCCTTTTAATCTCCTTGCAGGAAGTTAATGATAAATGGGAGTGCTACTATAATAATTATACTTGGGTGAATTCCAAGATATCGTTCGACCATGTGGGAATAGCGTATTTGGCGCTGTTCCAAGTGGCTACGTTCGAAGGATGGATGGAAGTGATGGCTGATGCCGTCGACGCCAGAGGCGTGGATCTACAGCCAGCCAGAGAGGCTAATCTTTACGCTTATATTTATTTTGTAATATTCATAGTGTGCGGATCGTTCTTCACTCTTAATTTATTCATAGGAGTAATCATAGATAATTTTAATATGCTTAAGAAAAAGGTTAGTAAATTTGCAATTATGTATATGCAATGTAGTAGTTATACAATTATAAAAGTAATCTAATACAATGCTTGTTATTTCTAGTACGAAGGCGGTGTATTGGAAATGTTTCTGACGGAGAGTCAGAAACATTACTATACAGCAATGAAGAAACTTGGCAGAAAGAAGCCCCAGAAAGTAATAAAAAGGCCAAGAAACCAGTTCCTCGCCATGTTTTACGACTTGTCGAACTCCCGTCGTTTCGAAATCGCCATTTTCGTGCTCATATTCTTGAACATGTTGACGATGGGCATAGAACATTACGATCAACCACATTCCGTTTTCTTTATATTAGAAGTTAGTAACGCGTTTTTCACTACAGTATTTGGCTTAGGTAAGTTCTGTAATTTACAAACCTCATACTACTCATGCCATCTAATGTATCGGCCCGACTAAAACATCGGTGACAAGCTGCGAGCGGTGGCTTGACCTTACGTGAGTTACGTGGGAAAGAAAGGGCGGAACGCGGTCCTTCGTTCCCACCTATAGTCGCCGCTAATGATGTTATTTCCCGATTTGTATGTAGAGAGAACGTTCTCGAGAACATTTCCCACACGAAATAAGTTTCCGGAAATTGTCTGGAAGGGCACATCACTAGTCGCCACGTTCGGTTGCCGTCGATGTTGTGGCCCGGCCATAAAGCACATTTTGTATCATCAATAAGTAGGTATTAATGTCGTTGAACTTTTTAAGTAGGTAATATGCTAATTGCCTGTGTTTTTTTCCTTTAATTTCAGAGGCAATAGTGAAAATAGTAGGACTCCGCTACCACTACTTTACGGTTCCGTGGAACGTGTTCGACTTCCTACTGGTTCTGGCGTCGATCCTCGGTATCCTAATGGAGGATATCATGATAGACCTGCCAATATCCCCCACTTTACTCCGAGTGGTCCGAGTGTTTCGCATAGGGAGAATTTTAAGACTGATTAAAGTGAGTACCTGCTTCAAGATAACGCATCAATCATAACAAATATCTAAACGAATGAGAAATAATGCGTTATTTTCTACAGTAGATTCCTAATTTCTCATGGATTCATTTAGATCCACAGTACCTAACTATGGATTCACACAGTTTTTCATAAAGCAATTACAACGCATTTTATACAGGTGAATCTAAACAGTGATACAAAATGGTACTTTCCGAGTCTACTCACAATTTTGAACAACTTTTAGTATGAGACCAACAATAGATACAAAACAAAAAAATCTAGAGACAAACAAGAGGATAACACGCTAGTAGTAATCGGCGGGAGTACACCACTCGTCTACCAAAATATGCCTCGCAAGTTCGCAACTCATGTCGCGCGACATATGTAGCGTCACACGTCACTCTCGCGCGGTTTTTTTTGCCTCCAACTACATTAGTCCTAGCTTGCGGGAGAGCTCGAGGCCTGATGCACCCGCGGACAGAAAGTGGTAGGTAGGTAGTACCTATAAATCTCGCGCGAGAAAAGCTTGTGTCTGAAGTCGAAACTTGTTTAAAAGAAGTCTCAGAATGGGGTCGACTTCATTTTGTCCACTTTAACCCCGCAAAGACACAGCTTTGCGCGTTCACCACCAAAAAATCTGCGTTCGTCGCGTCACCTCTTTTTGAAAGTACTCCCCTAACTGCCTCCTCGGCGTGCTCAACAGGTCGAAACAGTACTTCACTCCGGCCCATCGCCTACAGCTTTATAAGGCGCAGGTTCGCCCACATATGGAGTACTGTTCTCATCTGTGGGCTGGGGCGCCCAAGTACCAGCTTCTCCCTCTAGATCGTATTCAACGGAGAGCGACTCGTATCGTCGGCTGCCAGCGAACATCAGATCGGCTTGACTCCTTGGCGCTACGTAGAGATGTAGCCTCTCTCTGCATCTTTTATCGCTTATATAACGGGGAGTGCTCCGAGGAGTTGTTCGATTTGATTCCTGCCGCTTCTTTCCGCCATCGTTCTGCGCTGAATCCTTTCATCCTCACCACTTAAATAGTTGGCAGTCCACAACTGTGCGCTTTTCTAGAAATTTCCTGCCTCGCACGACTGCATTGTGGAATGAATTGTCGCTTGCGGTATTTCCGGACCGATACGACCTTCAAACCCTCAAGAAAAGAGCGTATTCCCAGCTGAAAGGCCGGCAACGCACTTGTGACTCCTCTGCTGTTGCAGGTGTCTATGGGCGACGGTAATCGCTTCCCATCAGGCGATTCGTTTGCTCGTTTGCCCCCTATGACATAAAAAAAGAGAAAAAGTTGCGCGTCATAGTACCTACTAGAGCTAGAGGTGCTATAAGGTTCACTAGTAAACTGGGGCTAATCTCAATAGAAACAAAACCATCACACTCGCTACATATCTGAAAGTGTCGGATGTTTTTTCTTGGCTGTTCTATAAGCAGACAATCGTAACCCTTTCTCCATTTATCTTCCAGGCCGCTAAGGGTATTAGGAAGCTGCTGTTCGCGCTGGTGGTGTCACTGCCAGCACTGTTCAACATCGGTGCTCTGCTTGCGCTCATCACCTTCATCTACGCCATCATCGGCATGTCGGTGTTCGGACACGTCAAGGAGCAGGGCGCGCTCGACGACATCGTCAACTTCCAGACTTTTGGAAGAAGTATGCAGTTGCTTTTTCGGTAAGATTTCATTTTCATTCATTCAATCGGTGACTTTACCATCTTGATCTAAGCCAGTTTGACCACAAAAGAGCAGAGCACGCTCAACGAAATCATCACAACATTCAAACTTTAGGAAGGATCAGCTGCTTTTCAGTAAAATAATTTGAATTGTTTAAATCAGATTATTTTACACTGCAATAGTTTAAATTACCTACTACTTATTCCCATTTAATAATCTTAGTTCAGCTCTTAATAATAGATTTACTCATAGAAAATACCACAGATGTTAAGCAAAAACTATGTGAGCACTTTCCGAAAATAATTTGTTAAATTGTTGAAAACGTCCACTAGATGAATACAAATAGATTACATGACATGTAATCCGGGGTCATATTTGTTGATGTATCACTAATTGTTTTTCATTATTATTTCCAGTCTCATGACGTCAGCCGGCTGGAATGATGTCCTGGAATCACTGATGATCACACCCCCCGCATGTGAATATGGTGACCACGGCCACAACGGGAACTGCGGAAGCCCTCTCCTCGCGATCACCTACTTCACTTCATTCATTATCATTAGCTACATGATAGTCATCAACATGTATATCGCTATCATTTTGGAGAACTTCAATCAAGCCCATCAAGAGGAAGAGATTGGCATTGTTGAAGATGATCTGGAAATGTTCTACATCAGATGGTCTAAGTAAGTATAAATCAACTAACTATTAGTCTGTACTTAGTTAACTGATATCGACAGAATTTTCAAAAAATCTTTTTCGATTTCATTGGGAAGGATTTAATTTTCTTTCTAAGTCTGAAAATGTTTGTGATAAAAGCTTTCGAAAATTTCCGAGAACTTCTCCAATTTTATAGAAACTTCTCACAACATTGACGTATTCACGTCTATAGATACTGAATTGACGTTCCATGAGATGAAAAAGTTTAGAAATTACCTGATTCTGATTTTTCTTTCCAGATACGATCCACACGCAACCCAATTCATAAGTTTCGCTCAGCTGTCGGACTTCATCGCGTCTCTGGATCCGCCGTTGGGCATTTCGAAACCAAATACAGTAGCTTTAGTCAGTTTCAATCTCCCCATTGCCAGAGGAAATAAAATTCATTGTCTAGACATTCTTCATTCTCTAGTTAAGCATGTCCTCGGCCACGTTGAGGAGACAGATACTTTTAGACAGTTGCAAGAACAGATGGACATTAAGTTCAAGAAACAGTTTCCAACTAGGAAGGAACTTGAAATCGTTTCCTCGACCAGGATATGGAAGAGGGAAGACAAAGCGGCTAGGACAATACAGCGAGCCTTTAGGGAGTATATCAAGTAAGAACCCCTTGAGACTTTCTATTTTAACGTATGTATTTACTAGTTCAATGCTGAGAATTTTGTGTGAATTTCAGGCGAAAGAATCGTAGTCCTTCAAACGAGGAGGAGAGTACGAAGTGGTCGCCTGGAGGCGGCTGGGGGGGTCGGCTCAGCGCCCTGCTCCACGTCCGGAGAGGGTCGCACGCCTCGACCAGTCGGAAGTCCTCTCGGGCTTCCGACGCCTCCGACCTGAGCGAACTAGGAGGAGCCTGGCTTAACCTGCCCCTCCTACTTCTGCCGGGAGCCACGCCTGGTGACCAGGTAAACAGCCTACCTAGAAGGCAATCTCTGCTTCAACGCACGAGTTTCTTCCGATAATCAAACCACATTTTGGCGTTTCTGACAAGACCCTACCACAAGGCGGATATGATCTCAAATCACTGGCACGCACCGACACAGACACTGTTCGTTAACTTGCGTCATAGGTGTTTAAAAGTCGGGAGATCCAATGCGCGACCATAGTAATCCGGTCTATCACTTGATAAGCTATAAACGTGACTCGAAACTCATACCTAGTTAAAGACCGCTTGGTTGAGAATTAGCGACCATAATAAGATCATATAGGAACGCTCCTTGAATAGTGAATTCAGTTATAAAACCTTGTAGAGGAGGGATACATTTGTAAATACTGTTTTTGAAGTATCGAGCAGTACCTACATTCGAATCATCTTCATGAAACCTTGTGGATAGACTTATATAACAAACGAGTTTCTCTTGAGAAATCGAGCGAACAGTTAATACCTACATCCGAATCATCCACATGAAACATTGTGGCTTGGCTAGTAGCATAGACTCGTAGACTAGTGTATTCGTAGCTACATTTTTAAGGGGTGTTGAGATCAGAAAATCCAAATCATATCCATGAAACATTGTGGTTAGACTTTCTCTATCGGGTTAGGGTTTCCCTTAGTAGAGAGACGCAATGATGGGTGTTGTGGCCAGGTGCCGAGCGGGTCCGAGTCGGCGCCGCCGCGGCGGCGCTCGGCGTACGGGTTGCCCCTATTCCTGCGCCACCAGGACGCGGTCGATGAAGAAGGTGGCCCGAAACGCGCAGGTTCATATGTAATGTTATGCTTTTCGTGTCTCTTCCTCTATTAGACTCGATGCTTTCCAAAGACCCACTTGGAAGTGGTTAGCGCTTGTAGTCTGCTAGAATCTGAACTGCAAGCAAGTAAGTCTCAATTGTATTTTACCATTTATCAGTTAAAGTTGCAACTGATGACTATTCGATCCTAACTTCAAATACCAAGCAGACCAGATCGCATTTTTGTGCCGAATTTAACATTTTCTATAAGTTAAACGTGGCTTATGTATGCCATGTTTTTCTGTATGTCCGAAATGTAAATGATAATTCCAAACATCGAGTTAGCATGTTACCTGTGTTGCACCCAACCCCAACTTCTTCTAGGCTTCAATTGACGAAATTACTAAACGCATGGACCACGACCTGTTAAGCTAAAGCCCTCCACAATCCGGATAATATAACCAAGCACTCCCACGACCAAATATTAAAGTATCCACTGTAGAAATTAGTCTAGATACAAGTCCATCCCACGAATGTTTCCATGTGTCGTACAAACCCACACAGCGAAGTGATTCTCAAGGCGAACATCTGATAGCACACAAAGGATACTATATTTCTTTCTAACGTATGATGCGTACACTTATAGAATAAGTGTGATCGAGATATAAGTCTACTTTGAGATACTATAAAACTGGCGCTGAAAGAAAGGATTCTTAAAAACTCTCGTCATAATGCAACTTCCCAAGAATATAACATTTCAATATTCGTCTAAGAGAGTCACTCCGCAGCTTAAACGCATTACCATACCGCTTTTCCGCTACGCTATATACCTAAAGGCTGATTTAGACGATGCCAATTTTGAGACGCCTAAATTACGGCGCCTCGAAAAGGCACCGTATAAACACTTTCCGCGCCATTTTTTCGCCGCATGCCAGCGCTGGCGCGGAATAGAACACGAGCCTATTTTTTGGCGCCAGTGACCCCCCCTCCGCGTCTCTCGCTGCCACTAATGACTGGTACTGAAAAAAAGCACTGTGTAAACACGACTGGCGGCGAGATTTAGGCGGCTGAACATAGTCATTGTCTAAACGGTCGGAGGTGTGCTGTGCGGTAATCACTGGCGCCGTAATTTAGGCGTCTCAAAATTGGCATCGTCTAAATCAGCCTTAAGTGATGTGATGTGATTACCCGCTCGGGCAGTCGCCCGCTTTGTTGGATAGGTTCGCTGCGGTCATATGTGAGCGCATTCGGCAGGTTCCCTTCGTCTAACGTCGCTGCGGTCGAGCGCGCGGCGGGGCACGTCGCCGGCGCGCGCTCGCACGCCGTCTCCGCACGCCAGCAGCGCCGTGAGCATCCTGGTGACGGAGGCGTCTCCCGACGCCGCGCCGCCGCCCGCAGCCCCGCCCACCGTCGTGCGCGTGCTCGTGCACCGCGAGAGCGACGAGCGCCCCAGCTGATCCCACCCCACCGAGCCCGGGGCCGAGTCCCAGGCTCCCGACGAAGAGGACTAGTATTAAACGGCTGAACGTCGAACGTGCATACCGTTCGCGAAGTGATATGACGGCTAGAGTAATTGTGATTTTTAAACTTACCTTGTAGCTTTATGACCGCGTCTATTATGTGAGAGCGCGATGGCGTAGGACCCCGGAACTTCAGATAGCGGCGTTTTATCGTGTTTCATCAATTTTAAAACTAATAGATACGTTGTTCAGTATTGTTCGCGGCCCCGCTTGCCGGTCGTTCGTGTGCGGCCGTTTTTATAATGTTTAGTTGTTTACTTGAGGAATCTCGATGATGGTTGTAATGAGTTTGTTGTAAATAGTATTAGAATACGATAACGACTGATACCGACCTCGAGTCTACGACGAGCGCTTCATTGTTTAGTTTTACCGGAATCAGAATACGGCGATAAATATCAATAGTTAATGCTGCTCGAGAATGTTCGTGAATCCATAGCGCTAATTTTAGAGAAGAATAATAACAGACGTCAATTTTCGCCTTAGTAAAATAGAGGTTAAATTGTTTTGTACAATTTATAGCATAGATATCGTAGATGTAGGCATCGTTTCGGTTTCAGTGCCTCTTGCTATTTTATTATAGTAGTTAAGAATCCGGTTGTTAGCTGCATACAATGAAATCACTAGTAAAAATGGCACGCGATTTTATGATATGCAATTGAATTGTGAACAAGACAAGCAGTGCCTTTTCAAACTGGAAAGAGTTGACAGCAACACTTTCAGTTGTTCAGATAAATCTCAATTTAAATTAAGAGACGAATGGCAATGTTTACTGAAATGTTTTAGCTTTAATTTTTAAAATACTCCTAGATTTCGGTTAATTTGTATGTAGCACAATGAAACCATTTTACTATACAGCCCGCACAAAGACGGTTTGTGAATAGTGATGCGCCGTTTCTGAGAATTTCCAGAAACTTTCCTCCCCTTACAAATCGTTCTCGAGAACAGACCATCTATTCGGGAAATCGTACAAATTGCATTAATGTAGAAATAAACCAATAAGAACGCGTCCCTGGTGTGTTTACGTAATGTCCGATGTTGCTATGTTTATGAAAGATATCAATAAATAATTAACATTAAATTAGTGAATTAGTAAACAGTATCAACGCAAAACAAATTGGGGGGCGCGTCATATCCTAAATTACTTTATCTCTACTTGTTTAAACTTAATTTTCTCTTTTTGAAAATTAACATTTACTGAAACGATGTAGGGGATGCAGTGAATAATAGTTTATCAGCGTATTTTGTCGGAAAAGTTCGTTTTAGCATGTTTTCTCTATCAACTACGGTGAAAAAATTGAGATGGAAATATTAAAACGAGCTTACCCGACAAAAGAAACGAAAAAATTCCCAAGAATTTCCGGAAGCGTAGAACGTTTTGTATGGGAAAATTTTGGAGAACGTTCTTTATATGGAGATACAGATCGGGGAACGTTCTTGAGAACGGGACATCTCTACCCCCGAGATCCTACCGTTAGGACATGCTTAAAAGTTTGTAATTTGTCGATACTTTCAATATAGAACATTTCGGTGATCTCTCAAAAATTTTAAACGGAGTTTTGATCTTCCACAAATTGGGCACATTGGGTTTTTCTGAGACATACTATCAAGAAATCATATAATATTGAGACGTCTGGTAAACTTTATGTTCCCATTTCCCAAGAAAATTAAGAAACTTGCACACCTGTAGATCCAACTACTTTTTAAATTCATAATAATTCCATTCCAAGATAGGATATATAATGGTTTAACCCTTTGAACGCCAAGCGGTGAATAATTCACCTTGCCCCTGACGCCACAGCATATATAAATAAAATGTTTCAAAATCGACGGCATTGAAAAACACTTGTAGTGGAATTACAAAGTTTCTGATCATTGAAATGGGTCCTTAGTGTTTTATATAATTTCAGAAAAACTAACATACCTTGACAAACAATAAATTGACACAAAGTCATTTAATATAATGCAACGTTTGATATAGGTAACGGTTTATTGCTATAATTATTTTGCTTTAGTTATATTCTAATTATTAATTGGTATACTGTTATAATATAATGTTAAATAACGGGAGCAAGTTGACGAATCCCCTCTAAAGGATACAGGGTACCTAACGAACCTAACTAACAAGTAGTGATATGAAGGGTTTATAGCTCTTTAGCACCTACTCATTATATCTCTTCTTACATTATATCATTTGCAAATGATCTAAAACGTGATTATATCATTCGTTACATTATTCAAAGCAATGCAATACCATACTTGCATTTGAATAGATTAAGTGAAATTGTATAAAAGGTCGTGCACCCCATTGAAATATTGCCGTCGCTAGACATTACACTGGCGTCAGAGACACAATTTTTTGATGTCGTAATATGACGAATGGGGCGTACAAAGGGTTAAAAAACTTGTAGCACCATTACCGTAAGAACTCAAAATACGAAAGCACAAAGTAGTAGGTATATGTATTAGGTAATTTGTAATCTTTCGTGATTTCCCTTGGACGTATCAGTATTATTTTACCTCTAGAGTGCAAAAATACCTCATATATTTTAAATAATGTCGGGCCCGTCCACGATTTATGTTTTGTTGATTAATTGTAATGTAATGTTAGCAGCCATGCAATTTGACACTAAAATAGATTCAATATTATGCTACTCAGCAATAGCTTAGACATTTTGTTATAGTAGGTATGTAAACGATTCTTCTCAAACAATAGCTTTAAGCAGGCTAGCCCAAGTGTACTTCAAATATGTTTGCATTACCGATGTCGAGTATGGCAGAATGTATGTATATCAGAACTGCTGTGTGAAATTCATAACTACACTTTTCATGATTCTGGTTCATTATAATTATTAACGATAAATACGCAGTTATTTTGCCACGAAAATCGTGTTAATATCAAATTTCTTGCTTTAAAACTATGGCATAAGCGTTTGGTTTTTAGTCTGTAGTAAAACTAATCCATATTTGATAGCAAAGAGAGAGTTCAGATTCTAAAACTTCAAGTCAGTATTTTAAAGTTTCATATCTACATGCATTTTTAGACCCCGCAATCGTAGTTTTAGCCGAACGCTATTTTTAGTAAGGACCAACTAACTTTGTCTATTATTTTACAAATTTTACCTTTACCCAAACTTGACCAAACCCTTTTGAATTAATGTAATTAATTTGTATGTAGACTTTTTCGAGGCCTGTTTCAAATTTATTGTTATAGATTTTAGACCCTGACACCTTAAATTGTACTAAAGTTTGTACACCATGCTTTATGACGAGTTTACACTTCGCTTGCCCTCAACTCATCTCACATTAGTCGGAGTTAGTACCCGAGACCATCAAATATTGAACGAATGAATTTCTCAGTAATTATGTATATTGTTCATTATTATGTAAATAGATAAAAAAGACAATGCAATAATTTTTCATAATAATTTTATGTAGTTATATCTTTAAAAGGTTGTTAGCTATTAATTAAATCTCTATATTATAATCATGTACGATGTACATGTAAAACTATGTAGCTAGCGAAATTGCAATGAGCATGTGTTGATCACGGTTCATACATACAATTTTATGTAACATATTCAAATTGTATCATATGTAAATAAAAATCTTTAAGTGAGACCTGCGAAATATGATTTTCTTCCGAGGTACAAAATATAAATTAACCATGTTGAAAACTATGATTAAACAAAAATATAGAAACGCTGATTTTTTTATTTACTTTTATTTGCTATGTACTACCCCGACATGCTTCATAAATTTTAATTACAAAAGACAACTACTTACTTGTCAGAAAAAACAGAAAAAAAAATGGACAGCAGAGCTGACGTGATGAAAGACTGAGATGACTATGCGATCATAAACTTATGAAGAATATTAACAATCAATTATACTAACAGCCTACTTGGTGGACACTCGGGTGCGTCGGTTCCAAGAGAAATTGCTACCATAATTCTTGACCTTATATCCCTTATCCGTCTTCGGTACATCAAGGAACCAAGCCCATCCATTCTTCTCGCAATGATCGATCGCTTCTTGGGGGGATTTGAACTGGACTTTCATGTTAGATAGTGGGTCTCCGGTGGAGGTCCAGCCCATGAGGGGGTTTTCCCAGCGCTGACGGTTGTCAAACTCCATCTGCCAATGGTGGATGTTGTTGGTTCCGCTCTGCATGGCGTTCTTAGCGGGTTGGTAGATGCGGACTCGGCGGTTCTTGATGTGCTCCATGGGGACGCCGTTGACTGGAGTAAGGTCTACCTGGAATTGACAAAAGGAATAACATTAACACTTAAAACTTCAATGATATACATAGGTCCTACGGCGAATAATTCCGTCACTGAGAGATATAAGAGCCGCCCGAGTGGCAACTTTTATGTTTGAGGTAAAGTCATAATTAGGTTAAATTTGTATATTTCGTCGCCCAACGACTCCTAGATTCCTTAAAAGTATTCGTTTGCAATAGGGTTGGTAAATTTTTTTGAAGACTAAAATTATATTTTTTCACGTACTCCTTGCTATAAGGATCTACAAACTGAAGCTCTTAAATTTTTCCACACAGATCCATTTTATAATTTTTCGAGATTTTATTGGCTTGCCTTTAAATTACATCATTGAATAGTCTTCATAAAACTTTACATTTCCTATTCTGAGAGCCAGTCAACGAATGCGAGGCATCTAATACCGTAATAATTCATATTTGATTTAAATAGTAGCCTGGACCGTACTATTGAGCTTTATCCTGATTATACCAACCACCACCACAGACTTATCGTAGCCGTTTGAAGCCGATTATTTAATTTTGATTCTGGAAACGTCTGTGTAACTTTCTACCCGTTTTATTGTTTCTTAAAATAATACAACTAATAAAAATTTGCGCGAATACATACATTTTTGGGTAGATTTATATATTTCTAGATCACGTTGTAGCATACTTCCCGGTAAACCGAACGAATCATAAGCAAAGAAGTGAAGTTGCTTAAACCGAAGCAGAAGAAGTGTTAAACAACTCGCCTCAAATAACTTAGGTATTATTAGATTATTGTAGTGGTGGTTTGTAATATTTATTTGCGTATTTGTGTTTCTTTTCGCGGTGGGAGGGCGGGACTATTAAATGAATATAAATAACAAACCTAACCAGATCGAACTGAAATGGGATAAAAGTTTTCTTTTCACGCAGAATTGCTGGCCATTATATTCGTAGGTACCAATATTTTCATGATCTGCCGAATTACACGAATCAAAGTAGGCCACAATGGCACTTTTACATGTCTGAGTCTACCGGCATTTCACAAGAGGAGGCCAGTAAGAAGAAAACGCGGAAAGAAACTCAGAAACTCAACAGAAAACCTAATATGTGACACTGAACAGGAAAATGTCCCATTGTTCAGCTTACCATAAGGATGCGTTGACAGGTTATTGGTATAAAGATGCGAACCAATTTCGTCCTTATAGTTAGGCCAACAATGGGACCTTTTACTAAACACTGTCACAACATTAATCATAATTTGCTGTCGAAAATACTAATGTTATTACCATGGAAAAAAAATAGAAAGTGAATATATCATGTGCATATGAATTTTTTCGTTTCGAACTCTGCAGTGAACAAATATTTTTTATGTATCAAAATTACATCGAGACACAAAAACAGTCTACCGTACATAGGATAGAATGTACACGTCCTGGCGAATTGGAGATCTACAACCGGCTTACCTCCATTTAGGCATCCCTACGCAAAAACCCCGTAAGTAGAAGTTGTTAAATTGAAACGTCGGGAACCTAGGGCCAAAATATAAATACAAACCACGACTTCGCATCGTGGGACGACGCGACATCGTGTCACGATGCGACGTCGTGTCGTGGAAATACATAAAAATCCAAAATCAATGTAACGAGATTCAAAATGAAAATACAGTTTTCAATCTCACGACGTCGCATTGTCGCACAATGTCTTCTAATTATATTCTGGCCTTAAGTTTCCGACTTAATGACTGGAATTCTTAGTTACAACTTTCAATATTGGCTGACGGCTGAGATTTTGTCCAGTTTATAATTTAAGTTTTTCTAAATTACAGGTAAATGGGTTTTGGCAGCAGATGCTTTGAATCAGACTCATTATTTTCAACTTGTTTAGGTAGGTTTTAGAATAGACACTTCCATTTAGAGACGGGCAGTATATTGGTAAATATTTATTATTCAGCATATTTGGCAAGATTTTCAATGTTCATATTTGGCCGAATAGTTTAGTTACATTGCCGAATATTCGGTTTGGTAAGAGCTGAACCGAATTTTCGACCAAATATTCGTATCAGGCAAAGTCCGTTTTCGGCTCATCTATACTTTCATTAAACTTTGCCCACCTTATACTTCAGAATAAACAAGTAATGGTTAATATTCCAAACACATTTAAGATGTTGTGTAGAGCTACAAATATGCTTCCAATTGCAGCAAATGTTCATAGTATAGGTATTGTAGCCATTGTAATTGTAGTCATTAATTCTCTCTGAAATTAAGCCAACTATTCAGTGAACAAATAACAAAATAAATAAGCCTATACATTATACACAAGTGAATAATTCAAACATCATTAGGCTTGATGTTTGAATTATTCACTTGTGTATAATATATAGCTGCTGAACTCTTAGACAACAAAGAGAATATTGTTGTTGACGCAGATGTAAGGGTAACCTACATTTAACGACATAAATATATAAATAAATAAAAGCAAAGTTATTTGTTGATATTGCCTTCTTGACACTGATCACACTTTGCTTGCTTTCTATTTCGTGGCAATTTCGAAATGATTATTTGACGGGGGTGTGCCTGTTGACGATTTACTCCAATGATATTAAGTGTAACATTATAAAAATAATAACATACCTTCTTTGGGACAGTTATTGACGCCTCTAAAGCGGACTTCTCCTTTGCTTCCTTCGGCAGCGCCAGCACGGCATCATTTTCGATCTTCGGGGCCTCGTTGATACTAGAAGGGTCATTACTCCAACGAGGGACACATGTTGAGAAGGCCGGAAGGGTCCTGGTGTACAATGACTTGGTTAAAAAATTATCTTAGGAGCCTGAGTCCAAAGAAAACTTGTAACTAAGCACAGGTACCTACCTTGACAATGGTCCCTTAGCCAGGCCTGCAGTATGCCTAATTACTTGGAACATGATAATTTATTTTTACGTAACCAATCAATCCAAATAAATTTTCTGCGTTTTCTTCATCAACACTTTTGCAAGTGTCAGCTGTCAAAGTCAATAGACAAGCAAATTTGACGTATTGTTTTTTATATAATTGCTGTTCAAGCTAATAAAAAAAGACTTGCAAATTTAAATTTTGCAGTGTGTAATCAACGTTTTACATGGTAAATAAAATAGAGTTATGTTCCACATTGATATAAAGTGTCACTATAGACAGTTTGTTTTGTCTAGAAATAGTTCGCTTGGCTTGAATTTCATTTTTGCATCAATGCAATTAATTTCAAAAGACAACTCTTCTTTGTGTTGATCGTTGCGCAATTTCACTCTTATATTTTATGTGACACTCACCAAAAAGTAGCCTATGTATAATTTATCTAACAGTTACCTAACGTGAAATAACGATGTATAACAATTTCTTCGAGAGTGATCGTCTTAACACAGCTGTTGTAATGTAAAGGTAAGTTTACGAAGTGTAAAAATAATTATTTAGTTACTAAAATATTGGTAAATAGTGCTGATTTTGTTTAGTCTATTATGACATTAACAGTAATTTAAGGTATTGCGTAAACTATTGTAACTATGCCGGTTTTGAACGACCTTGTCGATTTTGGAATGTTATTCGTGATGTGTTGATAACACACAATAATACAAATCTTTACTTTATGCACTACATTCTAAATCGACATAAATAAATTAAAATACCATGTGATATATAGCAACATTACCCATATCTAAAATGTTTCTAATAAGAAAAGAGATGAAATATATTAGATTGTTCTCTTATTATTACATGTATGTTTCATTGAAAGGACTAGTAACGTTGACCTTGCATTGCTAACCTTTTTTCTATTAGATAATATCTTTAAAAAAATATATACCTTCTTTTCAGATTGCCGACAATACAATTATGTGCTGCTAAACGCTAACTGTAGCCCCGCGTAGGGGCTACCAGAGCACCTGGGCTCTTGTACATAATTATAATTGTAGTGATCTTAGAGTTTATTTATACATCTTTTAATTATAGATAGATAAATATTCACATAATTCATATAATTTCATTACTCAAGCACAACTGAGACATCAACTACTATATCATATACTATATAATAAAGCGAAGGTAAAAGGAATTGTAATAATGAGTAAGAACTTAGATGTGGATTGCACCAGAAAGTGTAAATCCAGGAGCCATGGACAAGCCCTTACGGGTGCCATTACGAAGAGGTCAGTCAGTGATGAAGCACTGGCCAGCTTCATCAAAGCTACATGTGCTAACTTCAAACAGGCATTTGATTTTGAGGTAAGTACAGAACAAAAATTAACTTAAACCATTTTTCTGGGAATTGAACCAAAAAAGGTATTAGTTTTTGGGACTAGATAAGATATTTATATTCTCTATGAAAATTTTTAGTTAATGTAGAAAATTTCCTTCAGAAAAAGAGAGTGGCTTTAGAAAAGAAATGTATTTTTGTTTATAAATATAAATCAAACTCCTACAATGGAGTGAACTTGAGATGGTGAGATTAAATTATGTAATTCATGCATACTATCTGAATAATGATACCTTTCCTTTAGTTTATATAAATTTGATAACCTGTATCATATTTTGTTCATAGGGTCGCACAGCACTGCACATGGCGTCATCCCGCGGGCGAGCTCGTCTCATGGAGTGGCTGATGCGCCATTCTTCTGAAGCCTTCATAAATGCAAAGGATAGAGAGTCTGGGTACACCCCGCTGCATCGGAGTGTCTTCTATGGACAGATACACACTGCTGTTGCCCTAATGAAAATAGGTAAGAGGGTCGTTCTTCTTTTTTACCTACAAAAGTCCGTCCTTCGTCTTATTATGGCATCTCAGAGTAATCATATTCGGTTTTATAATGTTCGAAAAATCATCCATATTTTTCTATCTATCAATATTATGTAATCTGTCAGTGTCTCTAACCAGCATTTTTTTTTCAAACGTTTGTTTATTATTTCGTAAAATGGCGTGACAGAGTGGTAAGCTAAAACGCGGTCTCCCCTTAAAAGGACCACTCTGTCACGCTATAAAAAAAAACACAATAAAAAAACTGAATGGGCTGTAAAATAAGTTTTAATTAGGTAATAGTCCTAATAATAAAACAAATGCATTTTTTTTTTAATTCTATTCTGAAACCTCAATTATCGATAGTTCAAAAGCCCAAAAAACGGAAAACCTTCGATTTAATGTAGATAAAAAAGAAGAACGACCCAAGAAACTTTGAACAGGGAGTGATTTCATCAAAAAATTTAAAATAGCTCTTGTGAATAGTTCTGAAGTCTAAAAACCACCAATCTTGCTTTTTTATATTTATTTAAGAAAAAAAACCATAAAGCTAACGTTGCTTTCATATTACCTACATATAATTAATTTTTATTTTTTTATTTTTTTTATTTCCACACTTACACTATTTTTACAAGACTTAAACCTAAAACAATAGTGTAACTATAATTTTTAATTGTCTTTTATTATATTGGTTGTACCAGTGATGGTATTGATAGTTTAAAATATGGATTATCTAATGTGTTTTGTCACTTTTGTTTTCTAAACACTTATCTACAATATTATCTTCCGCATCTTATTTTTCAGGTGTCAACACAGAAATAGTGGACAAAGATGGATACTTATACCTAGAGCATGCCATGCTGGATCGTCAGTACATGTACAAACATAAGGGTACTCAGCCCAGTGATGTATATGTCTGGGGCAGCAACTGCAACTACACCCTGGGCACGGGGACACAGCAACCGCGGACTGTACCGGAGTTGTTGAGCAGCTTCAGCCGGACCAACGCAAGCGTGCAACAAGTAAGTTTGACAATACAGATTGGCCAGAATTCCTCTAACTAATTACTATTGATTGATCTATAACTGTCTATTTGATAAAAACGACAACTCTAAGTGAGCTGAGTGAGAATTTTAGTAGGTAATACAGTTCGGTACAAAATACTTCTAATTTTTGTTCTTGAGTCTCAACTGTCAAGTAACTTGTATCAGCAGGAGCAAGTAATATTTACAGCGGTCTATGTGGGCGCCTGTGGCGCTCACTAAGAGCCGGCGCACACTACGGCTTCTAGTGGCCGCCACAGTACATCTCTCTTTTTCTCACTTCAAGCATGGAAAAGGGACAAGTGTACCGTGGCGGCCACAAGAAGCCGTAGTGTGCGGAGAGCGTTAGAGAACATTTTATATACACTGTAGAGTAAACAGAGAGTCAGACCTAGCCCAGGCCTTAATCTGGGAGATGATGTTTTTTTTTTGTTATGCCTATCGATCTTAGGAAGTTGAACATTATCTGGATACAGATTGAATTCATTAAAAACCATTCCAACAAGAGTTACGAAACGTGTATCTAACAGTGTAAGGTACAGTAAAGAAAACTGAAACACGTTCCTTTTGGAATCTTTTTGTCATTGTGACAAGAAAAAAGTAAGTGTTTCCATTTCCTTGACTATGTTTTACTCCTTATCTTTGTTACGTGCATTAGCTACCAAGTTAACATTATCAAGTATCTAATGACTATAAACAAGTCGTATTGCCTTCATGCCTAACATATGCATATGTATTACATAATGTTATGTTGGCAAAATGAGTTGTCATCCAATCATCTCATACTACTTAATCTATGTTTTTGTATCTGTGGCTCTCTCTTGCAAAAAATATGGCGTCATGTAGAAAGCGTAAAAATAATGTTTGTGAAAGTAATTAAAACTAGAAATAAACAAAAGACAAGTAAGTGCTGTTTTAATCAAGAAAAGGAACATCCAACCCTTCACCCCATAATAGGGTTATGGGCCCAGCGCGATCAGCGTGTTATCAACATAATAACAAGCAAAGAAGAAATCCCGCAACATGTCGGCACAAGAAAGGTTCAACAGCGTGCGCCCGTTTGACGGTGAAAATTTTTCAACTTGGTTATTCAGGATAAAAAGTATTCTTAAAGAGTGTAATTGCATCGAAGCGGTAACTGATCCGAAGTTCGCCGAAAAAAGTGACAAGGCGAAATGTGAGGCTAAGGCGCAAAACATTATCGTGTCCAGCGTCGCCGATAGCCACTTAGAATACATCAAAAATGAAGAATCAGCCTATAAGATGATATGCAGACTACAGGAAAGCTTCATGAATAAAGGGATTAGAAGTAGAATGTTTTTATTACGCAGATTAAATGAGATTAGATATGATGAGAAAGGAAAGCTATCAATGCACTTCGCAGACATGGAGAAAATCTTTTCTCAGCTTAAGGATGCAGGTACCAGTTTGTCAGATGAAGAGAAAATTAATTACATATTATTGTCAATGCCAAAATCATACAGCAATGTTGTGACTGCGTTAGAAACTTTACCAGATTTAAAACTTGATTTCACCAAAGACCGTCTTCTCGGAGAGGAGGAAACGAGACTGAGAGGTATAAAGCCGGAACACTACGGAAGTGCATTTCAATGTTTCACATGTGGAAAACCAGGACACAAGAAATATCAATGCCGGTCAAACAGAGGACGAGGATACACAGGATATGACAATCAAGGACATGGAAATAGAGGACATGGATTTACAGGACATGGATTTACAGGACATGGATTTACAGGACATGGATATACAGGTTTACATCAACAAGGACGAGGAGGTTATGGATTTACAGGATTTGACCAACAAGGACGAGGCGGAAGGTATAATTGGACAGGACAATCTTCACGTGGCAGAGGCGGTGCTCGAGGAGGCCGCGGTCTGCGCAGCCCTCCACAAGGACGAGGTGGTGCCTTCGTGACAGCTGATGCGTCAAGTGAGTGTGATTATCAAAATAATGCCTTCATATGTGATAGTAATGAGAATGACTCTATTAATTCAACATGGTATATAGATTCAGGTTGTTCAGACCATTTAACAAATAATATAAATATGTTCCAAAACTTCATAGAACTTAGAGAACCTAGATTGATATCTGCTGCAAAGAATGGTGTGACTTTAAAAGCGATAGGTATTGGTAATATAGAAGCAGTAACTTGTGTAAATGATTGTATCAAACGTCACACAATTAAGAATGTGTTATACGTACCCGATTTGAGAAAGAATTTGTTATCAGTATCCAAAATAGAAAGCGCAGGTTATGATGTAATATTTTCTAATGGACATGTTGAAATATATAACCCAAGTAAAGATTTAATTATTGTTGGTTTTCCAGAAGGTTCATTGTACTCGGTAAAAATGAAAATTAATGGTTCACATTGCAATTATTCTAACAATAAAAACAATGAAATGGTTGATCTATGGCATAGGCGCTTAGGGCATTTGTCTATGGGTAACTTAAACTTGCTAATAAAAAATGACATGGTACTCGGACTGACAGACATAAAAAATATGAAAGTAGAGAACAGTTTATGTGAGACTTGTGTGTTAGGTAAGATAAATAGACTCCCTTTTAATAAGACTGGACAAAGAGCGACTCGACCCCTGGAAGTGGTACATAGTGATGTATGTGGTCCAATCTCTCCTGTGACATGGGACAATAAAAATTACTTTGTGACATTTATAGATGACTTCACACATTTTGTTATGGTATACATGATTAAACATAAATCAGAAGTGTTTGAAAAATTTCAGGAATATTACCATTATGCTACAAAACATTTTAATACCAATTTGCTGAAGCTCAAGTGTGACAATGGAGGAGAGTATATAGGTAGCGACATGAAAAAGTTTTGTATAGAGCATGGTATAAGGATACATTATACAGTTGCATATAATCCAGAAATGAATGGTGTAGCAGAGAGGATGAACAGAACTTTGACAGAAAAAGCAAGAACTTTATTGATCGAATCTAAAATTGACAAAAGGCTGTGGGGTGAAGCAATTTTATTTTCAGCTTATGTAACAAATAGAAGTCCGACATCATTAAAAGACAGAACTCCTAGTGAACTGTGGGAAGGAAGAAAACCGAACGTGACAAATTTGAGAGTATTTGGCAGTATAGCGTACAACCATATACCAAGAGAAAGAAGAAACAAGCTAGACCCAAAAGGTAAGAAGTTGATTATGGTAGGATATAGTTTGAGTGGTTATAAGTTATGGGATGAAGAGAATGGTCAGATTGTTATTGGAAGAAATGTGATATTTGATGAAAATATGAACGGGAAAGGATATGTGAAAATACCTATAAATAATGAAGAATATGAGGAAGACGCTACAAGGGATATAATGGAAATTAATGAAACACGAGAAAGGGATAGTACGGACATGACACCAAGAAAGGAGACAGAAAGGAGTATTATTAATAACGGGACAGATATTCGGAATAGACAGATGAGAGTTGATAATAAAGAGGAAGAGATATCGAATCAAGTGAATGATCAACATGAAGGTTTAAGAAGTAAAAGAGAAAGGAAAGTACCGGAGTGGCAAAAGGATTATGTATTGGATTTTCAGGATTGTGAAGATGAAGCGTTATATGCTCTATTGACAGGAGATAGCGATGAGGTGCCTGTACACTATAATGAGTTGAAGTATAGAGAGGACAAAGAGTTATGGTTGAAAGCAATAAAGGAAGAAATACAAGTGTTAGAGGAAAGTGATACATGGGAAAAAGTAAGGAGGACAGAGGATTTGAAGTTGATAGATACGAGATGGGTATTTGCTAAAAAGGAAGGAAAGAATAATGAAAATATATACAAGGCAAGATTAGTAGTACGCGGTTACCAACAAAAGGAGGAATTTGATAATGTTTACTCACCTGTATTGAAAATGCAAACACTTCGGATATTATTATCAGTTGCAGCACAAAAGAAATATCATGTACATCAGATGGATGTCAAGGGTGCTTTCTTGTATGGAAGAATAGATGAAGATGTGTATTTAAAACCACCCACCGGATATGACATGGATGAGAGGTATGTTCTAAAACTCAAGAAATCTCTATATGGACTCAAGAAATCACCTAAATACTGGTATGAGCGTTTTAATGAGGTAATGACTGAATATGGACTTGACAGATCTGAACATGACTATTGCTTATACACGGGGAATGACATATACATACTGTTATTTGTGGATGACTTGTTAATACTGGGAAATAACTTAACTAAAATTAATGATGTAAAACAATTTCTATCTGCGCACTTTAGAATGAAAGACTTAGGATCAGAAAATTTAACTTACTTAGGAATCTCCATTAATAAGAAAGAAAACTGCATAACCATAGACCAATCAAAGTATTTGTTCAGAATATTAAAGAAATATAAAATGGAAAATTGTAAAGGCAATGACTCACCAATGGATGTTAACTTTAAATTTGAAGACGACTTTATCATTGACTATTCTTATGAAAAGCAATGTCGATCATTAATTGGCTCTCTAATGTATGCTACTGTTGGAACTAGGCCTGACTTGGCATATAGTGTGTATTATTTAGGTAGATTTCAATCAAAACCTAGCGAAGAACTCTGGAAAGCTCTCAAAAGAATCTTAAGATACGTAAAGCAAACTGTTAACTATTCATTAGTATATAAATGTGAAAATAATAATAATTTACCTGTAATTGGTTATTCAGATTCAGACTGGGCAAGAGATGTTGATAGAAAGTCTACTAGTGGGTTTCTATTTAAAATGTTTGGAAATACTGTAATTTGGAAATCTAAAAAACAATCTGTAGTGGCTCTCAGTAGTACTGAAGCTGAATATGTATCTCTCTGTGAAGCGACAATGGAAGCCTGCTGGATTTTAAAACTTTGTAAAGACATAAATGTATTGATTAATAGTGTAACAATATTTGAAGATAACCAAAGCACAATTAAGTCTGTAAAAACATTTGACCAGAAAAGGCTTAAACATATGGAAATTAAATATAATTTTATCAAACAGAAAGTTAATGATGGTATTGTGGATGTAAAATATATAAATACTAAAGAGCAATGGACAACATTTCATTTTTTTTACCCCTACCTTTTATTGATTTATCTAATAGTATTTGCAAAATTACTCGACACTTTTTTTTCTTTTAATTCTTTTTTTAGTTTTAGACACTTTTTTTGTAAAAATAAAAGTAATTTATTCCAAAAAGGCGTAACGCAATTTCCAGGCGGGAATGGATACCGCCTGTGCATTTATAAGTAAAAAATGTAGTGCATCTGTGGACTCAATGTGACAGGCGTTATTACTGTCATGCACGGATTAACTAGCCTGATTACGATTCCTAACAAACTTTTTCACAAAGCCTCCTGGAAAAAGATGGGTTATTTCAGAGACACTGCGTTGTCAAATATTAGCAAAAAAGCATTGAACTGTTATTGTTCAACAAATATAGAAATAAATAGACCTTCCTTAGCTGGCCCGCTCTCTCGCTCTTACTACATTGATTACGAATTTTGCTATTCCAGTCACACTTTGAAATAGTGTAGTACATCGCTCGGAAGCAAATATATCGATAAATAATAATAATAAATATAATGTACTAGCTTTTAAAGAATGAAAGTGACTAGTGATAATTCTGCCTAATGTGTGTCAACATATTTCGTAGCTTTTCGAAACAATTATTGTGTTGCGTGTTCGTGTAACTGAGTATATTTTGCATCGATTTTGAAGTTATACTAAGCGTGAAAACTAGTGATCCAGTCATTTGGTTCGAAATATAGAGGTAACTTGGAAAAATTTCTTAAAGATTCGAAAATTGGTGATATTAATGTGCTCTTTTCGAATTTCAACTTGGCCACCTCTGGTCTGCTGCTCACGCCACGATATAAAAAGGGTCTGAATTTTTTTGACAATATATCCTTTCTTACTCATTTTACAGTAAAAACATTTATATGGAAATTATTAATCTAGAGAATATTTTCTACCATTTTCAAAACTCCTGGAAAAAATCCCAGTAACCTCTATTTCTACCTACTTACTTTGACCACAGATTATATACAAGCTTCGACCAACAGAAACGAAAATTGTCGATATCGAATAATGAATAAAGTCGATAACTGTGACTTCCCGAGTTTTGTTACTCGAAAATAGGTGCAATATACAAACTTGTCATGCGACGTCCATAAACTAAGAGGTCCGTGTTGTCATGGTAACATATTAGATGTTTGTTTTTATTCTCAGCTTTCAGCAATTTTTATTTTGATTTGGCTGTTTTTTTCTAATAATAATTGAAAGGCCGTGTTATCATTGAATGGTTTTGGCACAGGACGAAATTATAAACGCATCATCATGGTGTCCCTCGATAAATAATATTTCTTCTTTGTACAAAGTCAATATCCTAAAAGGTTCACTGTTTGTGAAGAGCATAATTTATAAATGTAATGTAATGTAAGTACTAGGAATCTCTATGTTTTGATTATACAATTAGTTAATACAAATGTTTCAGTGGGTAATATTATGTTATTTTTTTCAGTTAGAAGAAAATGTACAAATCTATGAATTACCTAGTGTTGGGAGGATCATCAAGTAAAACACTAAAGAAATCGAAGGCATCTTGTGTGTCTAAATACCAATGCAGTTCAACTCAAACGACTAACTGTGAATAAAAGTGGCTTCAGATATTGAAATGAAATGTGTACCTATTACCTTTATTGTTTTTATTCCGTAGTAGTAGTCGTTAATTTTTTACACTGCAATAAGCATATATCGAAAAATACAACAAGATCCGGTAGAATTGAAAGATAATAAAAAAAACATGTGGATAAACTGGCTTTTCATGTGAAAAAATCGTAAACATTCCCATTAGGATTATTGTTCATAACTTTGGTAAGGTTTACAAAAAAATACATTCTCATTTACTAGTATATACTTGTTATTTTTAAACAAGATTAAATTAATAATATATCAATGTTAAATTATTACGATATGATAACAGGTATAAATACTAAGTAGGATTTGATTTACAATATTTTTTCGTAAACCTTACCAACCAAAACTGTCGTATTGTCGAAATGCTCCCTGGATTTTGATGTATGTTCAAAATCATAATACTTCCACTTATAAATAAAATAATGTATCAAATTTCACGTATCTTGAAATCAAAGTAATAAATAAAAATAACGCTACTAATTAGTATTTGTTTAATTAAATATTTTTTTTTTACGAAGTTACACACATGTCTTTTGGAAAATGTAAATCTCGGTCTAGTCCTCGTTTCATTTCACTGATGGCTAATTCGTAATCACTGCATTTGATACACCACAGATATCCATTCTGCTTCATTATTGGTACAAGCATCAAACTGCTCTTCTTAAACTATAGGTATCTTCCGGTTCGGTTGCAAGCACAGAATATGAGTATTTGTTAACTCTTCATCTCACAAAGTAAGTAGACAGAAGGCCCCTGGTCTTTCTTCTTAGTTTTGTATTTCCCCTTTATTGTAGGACACGGCTGAAAAATATCGGGAAGATATCTGGATTTTGGTTTCCCCAAATTCTATTGCATAAAACTTTGTTTGTCATAATGTAAGTATATAAGCGGCTTGCCGGCAGTGTGCCGCTCCTCTCTAGCGTATATTTCATAATATATTCGTTTTATTCCGAAAATTTAATTGGAACAGAACGTAAAAAGCAGTGAAAATATTAAATAATTTTATTCTGACAATGACATCAATGACATTTGTCTACTTCCACGCACACATACCTAGACATTTTTTTTTATATCGCACGTAATCGTAGTGATTTGAAATTAACTTTCTTCAGCCTGGGAATAATCTTTTGCTATTAAGGCCGTTCCCTGAGCCAGATTTGCAAAAATACCCCAAAAATTATCCTATTTTTCTACGAAACGTTGATATTAGTAAACGAGGGAAAAATATATATCATTCTTGATTATATTATCTTTAATAACACAGCATTCGATACACGATTCATAACACTTCGCTCGATACAATTAATTCCCAAAGTAACCTCCAATTCGAATTTTTACTCCAACTTTACTTGTTTTTTTTCTACGTGACACTATGAAACAAAAAAAGGAGAAAAATCAATCATAACTAAAATAGTAATTTTACAGCTTCCGAATTTCAATAATTGAAGCCAATATTTTTAAAATAAATAATCATCGACAAATTCTTACGAAAAAAGATATCGCCTTACGACCCGCAAGCTCTGTCTCCGTCACTCTTTTGAAATGTGACTGTGATGTGACAGGGACGGGTGGCCTGAGGAGGGGCTCGGGGTTCTGGCTCAGGGAACGGCCTTAATATCCATTTTTCTCAAAATATGGTGGTCTGAAAATTCTAAAAAATATTTTATAGTGCTAAGGAAACCAATTTCTTCGAATAGGGATTAAAATATAGTGACTTCAAAAAAATGAAATGTTGTCCATTGGCTGACATTTTAACTAAACCACTGAGTGGCAAAGTATTTAAATATTTTACACACGGAATGGGTCTAATAAATAAAACATAATGTTAAACTATTATTGTTTAATTTTTGTACTTGCTATGAGTATGTTGTAAGTAAATACGTGTATTGTTTTTCAAAATATTTGTTTAAAATTTCCAAGTTAGTTTGTTATACAGCGTCATCTAGTGTTCAGTAGATGTACTAATTTAGTTTCACTTTTTGCCGTAAGATGTCATTAGTAATTCTGTTTAACTTTGTTATGTTTATAATGTTTAGTGTGTGATGATGATGAGTATGTGATGATTGAGGGAGGGTGTTATGTTGGCAAAATGAGTTGTCATCCAATCATCTCATACTACTTAATCTATGTTTTTGTATCTGTGGCTCTCTCTTGCAAAAAATATGGCGTCATGTAGAAAGCGTAAAAATAATGTTTGTGAAAGTAATTAAAACTAGAAATAAACAAAAGACAAGTAAGTGCTGTTTTAATCAAGAAAAGGAACATCCAACCCTTCACCCCATAATACATAATACTGGCCGCACATAACCATACACAAAATAAAAGTACTCACTGTCATTATGGCGTGTCAAAACGATAAAAAATCAATCAAATCAAAACACCGTAATTTACGAAAATGCATTCCATAACTTGTCCTAGAACGTGTGTCGGATTCATCAATATCTTGGCCTTCTCCATCGGACTTATTGGCTTCGGGATTTGTGTCTGGTGTGCCGTCAACACAGAGCTGTTCAAAGACCTCAACTACGCCATAACTAGAAGCGAGTTGGTCGCTGTCGTAGCGCATTCCGTCAACTTAAAACTGTGGCTAACTCCCTTAACAACCATCTTTATTCCTTCAGCAATTTTAGCGATGGTAACATCCTGTTGTGGAATCCTTGGAGCCGGCTGCAAAGCAAAATGCGCCATGAAGTCCTACATTATTCTCGTCTCAATCATATCCTCTGTAGCTTTCTGGTTCATCTTCGTATCCTGCATCTACAACATCTATTCTAACAACGAGAAAACACGACGCTTCTTACAAAGCACTATACGCACCGAATACGGCAAAGAGAACAACGTTTTCACGTCCCTATGGGACTATATAATGGTAAATTACGAGTGCTGTGGTATCGAGGGGTTTACGGATTTTAAAGACTCGTATTGGATAAAGGCTAATCCGGACAAATTGTTTCCTGTTCAATGTTGCGTATTAGAAAACCGCACGTTTCTTATGCCCGCAGCTAAAGACTGTCAAATAAAGCCACAACCCGACTCGTTCTATACCATCGGATGTTTTCAAGCCTTAAGGCAGTCGATTATTGAACACAAAGGATTTGTGATAATCTGCTGTATGCTGTCCTTAATTTCTTACTCTTTGCTAGTGTCTTTTGCTTATTGTGTTTTGAGAGGCGTGCCTTTGATAACAAAGACGGATGGTTATTTTTACCCGAGGACAACTATCTTGGAACATCCGCAGCAATCAGAGAGCTCTCTACAGAACATGATGTTTGTGCATGACCCAACGGAATCGGCGACGAAAGTTGTTAGAGTAGTGTCCGCTGCCAATCCGTTCCAGAAGTATAAATTTTATCCAGAGCAAGTGTAAATAGGATAAATGAGTTTTATAAATAAATGTGTTTAGTATTACAATTTTCGTTTCCGTTATTTTTTCATAAGCACGGTTCAGTCTGAATTTCCTTGTGTAACTGAGGTTTTAGTCTGTACAATTCACACGAAAGTTTACGTCTCTAAAATCAGCTGCGTCGTAGTATAGTAGAAATCCTTTTTAGAAGCCGAATTCATTTCGCTTCGTTCTAACAATGGAACCCAATAGATAGGTATTTTGGGCATTATGAACTGGGGCCACAAGCTGCACTTATGGCACATTTCATTTCAATGTAGCAGTTTGTGGCCGCAGTTTATAATGCACTCAATACTCGTTGAGTCCCATTGTTAGAACAAAGCAAAGAGAATGCGGTCTCAAAAAAAAATTCCTCCTATACTTAATACTATTTTTATAGGTAAAAAATCTATTATATTGAAATATTTTAACTTTAAGTTAATTGGATCCAACGATAAGATCTGAATGAATATTGCCAGTATCGTAATAAGTAACTTGTAATGAAAATAATAATATTGCTTTGCTATTCCGCGATATAATATCGTGCCAGTTAAATTTGTGCCAACCCGTTATACTTATTTGCGTATTTTTCCATGCATATATACATTTAATGGTCCCACCCTCCCACCACGATAAGAAAAATAAATACGCAAATAAATATAACAAACCACCAAACCGACCGTTCGGTTGTCGGACTCCAGACCGTCAACATCTCCTGATGATGCCTCGTAGAGGGGCGAAACACGTGTCGAGTAAGTTCTGTTATTTTGGTGGTGGTTTGTTATATTTATTTGCGTATTTATTTTTCTTATCGTGGTGGGAGGGTGGGACCATTAAATGTATATATGCATGGAAAAATACGCAAATAAGTATAACGGGTTGGCACAAATTTAACTGGCACGATATTATATCGCGGAATAGCAAAGCAATATTATTATTTTCATTAATATGGATTTCCGCAAAGTAACGCCTGATTCAATTAATTAAGTAACTTGTAGGTAAGTGTGTAACGAATAAAAACATATGGATTTTATTAGCGTAGTTGCAAATATTAACTGAACGGCAAATTAGTGTAAAAACGTGTTTTTTTTTAATAAGACGCAGAATGTCGACTACGTTTTTAGGGTACCGTAGCCAAATGGCAAAAAACGGAACCCTTATAGATTCGTCATGTCTGTCTGTCCGTCTGTCCGTCCGTATGTCACAGCCATTTTTTTCCGAAACTATAAGAGTTATAGATTCAAAAAGATTCAAAAGATTCAAAGATTTTATTTGCCAGAGCCAGAATACAGTGTTTTAGATGTTACAAAACTTTTGTATCATGTATTCAGCCTATACTGTTGAAACTTGGTAGGTAGATGTATTCTGTGAACCGCATTAAGATTTTGATGCAAAAAAAATAATAATAATAATAAATATTGGGGGCTCCCCATACTTATAGTCTGTACTTTTAGGTATTTAAAAAATTGTAAACAAACCGGAGCTGTCAAATTTGACAGATCCAGTGGTAGTGCACCTTTTAAGGCCAGAATAAATTATAGTGATCCAATTCGAATGGTTAAAAACACGATCCCGTAACAAAACGACAAAAACAAACTATTTAAAAAAATATATAAAACAGAAACAAATAAAACTAACGTAAATTAACAATGAACGGAAGCTTTAAACACAAATATCGCACGCGTATCATCAATATGACAGCAAGCAATGGCGAATGTCAAACCGACAAAGTAAAAAATCACGTAAGGTATGTGTTGCTACTTTAAACCTGTGGCTTTCTATTTTAGTCGTGCTACTTCCAGTATAATGCAGCCTAGTTAAAAATTACGTAAGGTAAGGTGTTGCTACTTTAAACCTGTGACTTTTTATTTTAGTCGTGTTACTTCCAGTATAATGCAACCTTGCGTTTTAAACCTCTGCAAGATTGGGTACTTTTTAGTGACGATTTACTGGAAAAAAATATATATTTATTAAATGTGATAAAAATATGTTTATATTCGTGAATTTGTATATGTACGGTAAAATTAAGCGATAACACATGTTATTTAAATGGAACGGACTGCAGTAGTGAGAGGTCCATTACTTTATAATATAAAAAAATTAACAGGAACCAAACGTTACCTTATAAATAACCCTTTTAATTGTTTGTTTACATTCTTTTAAGTACCTAAAAGTACAGACTATAGAACTGAAACTCAAAAATTTTTTTTTCATCAAACACATACGTGTGGGGTATCTATGGATAGGTCTTCAAAAATGATATCGAGGTTTCTAAAATATTTTTTTTCTAAACCGAATAGTTTGCGTGACAGACGCTTCCAAAGTGGAAAAAAGTTGCCCCCCCTCCCTCTAACTTCTAAAATAAGAAAATGAAAAATCTAAAAAAAACATATGATGTACATTACTATAAAAACTACCAACGAAAATTGTTTTGAACGAGATCTAGTAAGTAGTTTTTTTTTTAATACCTAACTTTGCACCTAATTTATATGGGGCGCTATACATACCAGGTGCAAACTTAACTTAACCACTTAGGGATGGAAAGTGTTGGTACGGAACCCTCGGTGCGCAAGTCCGACTCGCACTTGGCCGGTTTTTTAAAGTAACAATTTGTATAGAAAAATAGATGGTTTATTGGTTAAAAAAGAAATCTCAGGTCAGTAGGTACTTTGTTATATCACCGTTTGCAATTGTAAAAGTTAGGCAACTTTCGTACAAAATACACCAATATAATTGTTTTTTTTTTTCGCTACTGTATAATAAAATAATCAAAGCGGTTTGACGGACGCGAGTAGGTGATAAGTCCAAGTAGTCCAACATCTCTCAAGACACAAGTCGCAACGTGGCGCAAATAGCTGTAGTATTTCATTAATGAAGAATTTGACAATTTGAAAAATTGGCGTAACTGGCCACGTCCGCCGCAGGTACAGAGCTCCAGAGAAACCTCTACAGAAATCTTTCGGATATATATATGTCCTCTCAAATTTCCCGGGGTATCGCTAGACATATCGTCCAATAGCATCACCTGAGTGATCTTGCTGGACTTGATTGTCCACTAGAATCATCCGAAGTAACATTTTTGACCTCTGGGTATCCAGGGGGCCTATGATGGTTGCGTTTATCACGTGATAAATAAGTGACAAAGCATCTGTCCCTTGCACTCGCAATTCGTCAAAACGTGACGGATGCTTTGACACTTATTTATCACGTGAAAAACGCAACCATCATAGGCCTACTGATTAAAATCACCCACGAGATCGTGCTGGGCATACCGACCAATAGGATCCCCCGGGTGATCCCATAAGGCCTATCCCAATAAAATCACCTGTGTAGTCCACTTAAATGATCGTATGTCCTTTTAGATTTAAGGAACGTGATTATCAACAGGTATGCCTAGGCAAGTTCCATAGCGCCTGGCTATGTGATGGAGTAGCCTGGGTTTGCGGGCAGGCGGGGCGAGCAGGGGCAGCTCATGCGACGCTACTGAGACCGGCGCCTCTGCGACTCTTCGAGCCCGTTCGGTATATAGCGGTGCTACTGGACTCCACCGTGTTCCTGACACAAAGTGGGGCGGTGAGTGCTCCTAGATGTAGACCCGGACACGACATCGGTGTATAATAAATAATAATAAATATCGGACAACCTCACACAAATCAATCTAGTCCCACAGTAAGCTCTATACTCCATCCGGATAGGGTTTTAACTAAATGTAAACAAACCATAAATTAGGTGCTTTATCAGGCCGACATTGGTTGGTCAATTTTGTATTTAATAATATTACTTTAATAAAAAATATAATATTTATTCTGCCTTAATATATCTAGTTATAGAATAATCCATACCATACCCAATGAAGACTATAAAATTATTCCCTAAGTACATTAACTTAATAATAATTTTAATAAGTCACCAAATATTTTACAAATTGTGGACAATAAAGAACCTAAAAACCTAGGAATCCGCAACCTTTTTTCGCGTACTATACTCGTCGGGATTTTCGCTTGCGTTAGTTTTCTTGTTAATTTATTTTGTTATTGATCATATTACTATTTCATTCGTTCTGTTCCTTATTAGTGTTATCCATTAGTGGTTATTATTGTGTTAGTTATTGTTTTTCTGCTGAAATTATTAATGTTGGTGATGCTTCCTCATCATCTTCGGTATCATCAAAATGAGACAACAATAGTGACAGTTCAAATTAAACTATGATTTTTTTTTTTTTTTTTTTTTTTTTTTTTTTTTTTTTTTTTTTTTACTTAGAGACTTAGAGACTGTATACATCTCTAATAAACTTAGTGTACTGTATACAATGACGCTCAGAGACCTTATACATCTCTGAGGAATTTAACTATCATCATATATTTATTATTTATATTTTTAATTTTGTAAACTGTGACGCCTAGAGACCATATACATCTCTAAGAAATTTAGTTTAATTATTTATTTATTTATTATTTTTTCTTTTGTATAGTTAGTTTCTTATTCAGTCCTTAACTTTTCTAAGGATTAAAATTAATTTATTTTGTTTTGCATGTTGTGACGCCTAGAGACCATGTACATCTCTAAGAAATTTAAATTAAGTACTTAATTATTTTGTTGCATCAGTTATTGATTTTGACCCCTTGAGACCTTATACATCTCAACGGAATTGAATTATTTCATTAATTAATTATCTATATTGCGTGTCGTGACGCCTAGAGACCTTCTACATCTCTGAAAAAATCACTTTATTTTATATAATTTTTAGTGTAAACATTGATTTGGAGAAACTTGTACATCTCCTCTAACATATATGTTTCAATTACCTAGTTATAATATGATTGTATTAGTTTTTAAGTATAATTTACGAAAAAATGACTTACTGTTGAGTTTCTTTCGGCTTTCTTCTCAACAGCGGTCTCCTCTTGCGAAATGCCGGTAGACTCACAATCTGACTTGTAAAAGTGCCCTTGTGGCCTACTTACTGAATAAATTATTTCATTTCATTTCATTTCATTTCATTTCATTACAGTTACTAAACTCTTTTATTTAATAATAGTTTGCCCCACAGGTAAGAAAAATTAACTCTTTAATATACTATTTTTAGAAATAACATAACGTGTATTTTACATACCTACCTGCGTTAGTGTTTATGAGCAGTACAGAAAAAATACATTTAAAATATTGAATGTATATTCATACATAACATCTGTGTATTCATTTACTTTACGTCTTGGCAAAGGCCATTTAATTATTTTTCTCCTTTGCCGAACCTTGATCAGAGTCTGACTACCAAAAAAATAATCGAAAGCAAGAATTAAAATTTAACAATTGATAAAATGTTGAGTACACCTGAATATGTCAACTTTGACAGCCAAGGTTTGTTTACATTTAGTTAAAGCCCTATCCGGATGGAGTATAGTAGGCTTGTGTTATTATGGACACTTGTTCCCACTTAGATCCAGCGTACACTACGGCTTCTTGTGGCCGCGACAGTACATCCCTCTTTTTCTCAATTCTTGCGTGGAAAAGAGACAAGTATACCGTGGCGGCCACAAGAAGCCGTAGTGTGCGGACCCAGTGGCCGCCGTCCCCAGCAATGGCCGCTGTTCCACGTGGCAGAGCCCATACTTTGAAGTGTGACATCTTGCATTTTTATTAATCCTCCGAACAGCCAACATCTAGATGGTACATTGTAAAATTCGCCTCCCTGCACTTGGACATTGTTAAGATTAGAGAATCAATCTCTTGAGTGGACTTCCTCCATCGTAGGCTTCATCATTACTTATCATCGAGCATGGTTGTGGTCAGTAGCTAAATTAGAAACAAAAATCTGACTCGGCTTGTTGAAACTGAAAACTACACGCATCTTCCTTAAAGCTTACGCTATTACTCATTTTAATTATGCATTTTACAAACACAATACCTGTGCGGAGAAAATCAATACACGTAACTCATTCCCTGATTTCTCGTCCATTATTTTAATGTATCCATTATTTTAAAGGTACTGCAATACACATTGAACTCTACGGACAACTCTCCGATCACAAAGAGTGCAACACTAAAGCTGCCTTCAACCAAACCTCTTCTCAAACTATCGGATCCGTTGGGACTTTGTGCTGGACGAAGCCACGTTGTAGTGTGGGACGCAAGCGCTGTGTACACTTGGGGTACAAACTACGGCCAGCTGGGACACTCGCAGAAGCAAAAGCTGGCCCCTGCACCTAAGCGAGTGAGACACCTCTCTTCTATAACTCAATCATAGTGATCACTGATCATTCCTTATAATATAAGTCCCTCACTTAAAACAGCCACTAGGGCTTTGTTCTAAAAATCGACTAGAACCATCTGAGACACTCTCATATCACAAGGTAGTACCTGCGCTCAAATGGTCTAATAAACACTACACATATTCCGTGAAAGTAGCAAGTAGATTGGCGCTCATGTGTAAACCCAATCCACCCAATCGACTTGTGTCTATACTAAAGTTGCTACGAGTAGATGCAGTATTTACCAGTCGCATGGTACTGATCAAATGGGTGGGCAAACCGGAGCGAATTGGACAAGCTGATAAAAATAAGTTGAAAATCCAAGGATTCATTCAATTAATTCGAGTACGTCTCCATACAGCTCCAGCAAATTCGGCGCCGATACTAAAGTTTAGGTATAAAAGCATCTGAATATTCGATGCCTGCCTATCAGAGTTAAGGTTCTATGGAAGATGTATTGAGTTACCTGTATTGTAGTTAATTTTTTCCATTAGATTTATCACTTTCGTATTTCTTTTTCGATATAAGCTTCTTTCAGTAAGAGTATCTTATTTAATAAATAGGTATTCGAATTAATATTATTTTGTAAGAGGCATTAAGGCGTTGAGTGCCTCAAGCGGCGGTCGGTGCCTGAAAAAAAATAAAAGCTGTTTCAATTTCGCTTTGACCATAATATAAATGGTTCGCGGACAAATCGAAGAATTTTCCTCGATAAAGTTTCAATAAATATCTCTGTGGTTCCAGGTAGAAGTATCCATAAACAACAATGAGGGGCCAAAGTTCCAGCTCGCGAGTGCTGCCGACGCCGCCACGGTGTTCACCACGAGCCGCGGAGATGTCTATCTGCTGCACAATTATATCTGCAAGAAGATCGCTATCAAGTGAGTACTATTAGCTAAAGCTGTGGTTTTCTAGGACAGTGATAGCGGCAGCAGCGAGAGACAGCTATAGAATTGAATGAGACACCGTGCTCATGCCTTCCACTTCCACTTATGGCCCCCGCTATCTTAGGAAACCAGTGGGCTTAGCATATCTTGCAACGACTTCTCTAGTCGCGCGACTCAGCGTCACCTGCCTTGCTCGGTCGGTATTAAAAGAAAAGTGACAGGTAGTATTTCTCGCGCGACAGAGTCGCGTGTCAAAGTTATGCTAGACATGCGGAACTTAAAAGCAGAGTTTATGCGGTTTCTTCTCAGGACAGGGATGTTTTCTGATGATAGTTTTGCATCTTGGACTTTAAATACCGGCCGTTTCCATAATCCGCCCAAGAGAGGGCTTGAATAGCTGAGGGTAGGGTAATGGGCTATGTAAAGAAAGACATAAGGGCTGAAGTAGTTTGAAACTTACCGGAGACCGTAGTAAGTAGACTAGTCTCTAATACTCTCTTTGGAAATCTGTACCTATATTACTGTTGATGATGGTATCCTGTTATCCCTCATCAGGGACATAGGGCTCTCAGAAGGATTTTCCATTGCCGCCGATCCTGCGCTGCTTCCTCGAGTTTTTTCCAGTCGAGGCCAGTTGACGCGGCCTCTTTGTTGACTGTGCGTCTCCAAGTGGTGCGAGGACGACCGAGTCTTCTTCTACCGGATACTTGCCACGTCAGACCTTGTTTAGAAAGATGGTTGTCAGGTCTTCGCAGTACGTGACCTATCCAGCGCCACTTCCGAAGAAGTATCTCCTTAGCGATAGGATTTTGGCCGCTCAGCTCCCATAGCCTTATGTTAGAGATGGTCCGTGGCCAGTATATTCCCAGGATCCTTCGCAAGCATTTGTTAACAAATACCTGGAGTCTATTTGTGATTACGTTTTTTACGGGCCACGTCTCACATCCATACAGGAGGACCGACTTGACGTTCGAGTTAAAAATTCTCAATTTTGTATGGCGAGTGATAACTGGGGACGTCCATACGGGCTTCAGCTGCGCATATGCGGCACGGGCTTTATTGATGCGCGCTTCAACATCCGCTTCTGCTCCCCCCAGTGGATCCACGACGCTTCCCAGATATGTGAACTTGTCCACCTGTTCGACCGGCTCTCCATTCACATGCACGGACGTTGCGTTTTGTGTATTTAGGCGCATGTCCTTGGTTTTCGCACAGTTAATGCGCAGGCCCTCTTTCGCAGCGACATTGGAAAGGTCATCGGCTTTCGATTGCATGTGTTCTCGTGATGTTGCGAGTAAGCACAGGTCGTCTGCGAAGTCAATGTCTTCAAGGGTACTTCCATTTACCCATGGCAAGCCCCTTTCTCCTTGGCTAGTTACTCCGCGCATCACTTCGTCCAACACAATCAGGAACAGCAGCGGTGATAGCAGGCAGCCCTGTTTGACTCCAGCTGTGACGGGAATCGGATCGGACAGCAAGCCTTTGTGCATTACTCGGCAGGTAGATCCCTCATACAGGCACTTAATAATTTCTATGACCTTGACCGGTATTCCCCTTACCTTCAGTATTCGCCATATGCTTGACCACTTTACCGTGTCGAATGCCTTCTCAAAGTCTACGAACAGAGCATAAAGTTCATTTTGCATTTCATTGCATTGTTCCAGTATCATCCGCAAGACGTTAATCTGGTCCGTGCACGATCGTCCCGCTCTGAAACCGCTCTGCTCGTTCCTTAGTTTGCAGTCAACAGCACCCGTCATTCTTTTAAGCAAAACTTTGCACAGCACCTTAGAGCAGACAGGCAGCAAGTTAATCCCACGCCAGTTCGAGCACTGGGACAGGTCTCCTTTCTTGGGCAGCTTAATTATAATCCCCTCTTTCCAGCTTTCAGGTACTCGACCCGTCTCCCAAATGGCTGTCATTAAAGGGTGCAACATAGAAGCCATTACATTCGGGTTAGCCTTCAATGCTTCAACCGGGATACCATCGTTGCCTGGGGCCTTGCCACTTTTCAAGCTTTTTATAGCACTCGTGATTTCGTTGATGTCTGGAGGGTCGCTATTGATATCTAAGACGTCCACTGTAGCGACTGTTTCTTCCACTTCTTGTTCGTCGCCCATAGCGTGGAAGACTTCAGTGAAATGCTCATGCCACCTGCGCATCTGATCTTCCAGCGTCGTAAGCATCTTCCCTGTTTTATCAACAATCGGTCGCGTCGTTGGTTTTTTGTTGCAAAGCTCCCTACCAGCACGATATAGCTCTCTAGTGTTTCCGGTACTGGCCGCCGACTCCGCTTTCCGGGCTATCGATGCCGCTCTTCTCCTCTTGTCTTTCTTTGCACTACGTTTAACATCGCTCTCACACAGGAAGTACTCATAAGCTAGTGTTTCTTTAGTGCTTTGGTCTTTTGCAGCGTTTAGTTTTTCTTTAATTGATTTCCGGTGTAGTATTTTGTCCCAGGTCTCGTCAGAAATCCAGTCCTTCCTGTCAGAGCTCCTGTATCCCAAAAACGAGTCGCAACACTTGTGGATCGTGCTTTTAAACAGTTTCCAGTGATCCTCCACAGATCCACCTTCAGGTTTCTGTGAGTGGTATTGGTTGTGAACCTCTGCGCTAAATTTTTGTCTGGTCTCCGAATTTTGCAGCCTAGTGACATCAAATCGCCGAGATGATGTGGTTGTTTTACTATGAACCTTTGCTATCTTCAAGCGTATTTTGGCCACAATGAGGTGGTGGTCACTGTTCACATCTGCCCCTCTCCGGTTGCGGACATCCAGCAGTGAATGTCTCCATTTCCTACTTATCATGACATGGTCTATCTGGTTTTCCGTTTTCCTGTCTGGGGAGATCCAAGACACTTTGTGACAGTTTTTGTGTGGAAAAAAGGAGCCTCCGAGCACAAGATCATATTCACAACAAAAGTCCACAAGCATGTTGCCATTTTCGGTTCTGTTGCCCAATGCGTGTTTCCCTAACCATGGTTCTATGCCTTGATTTTCACTTCCTACCTGGGCATTATAGTCGCCTAAACAGATTATTATATCGCCTTTTGGAATATTTCGCATCGAAGCGCTAAGCTGGTTATAAAAAGCTTCTTTCTGGGTCAAATCCGATGAGTTGGTTGGTGCGTAACATTGCACTATAGTGATGTTCCTGACATTAGATTTGAAGCGAGCTGTAATAATTCTGTCCGACACTGGTTTCCAATCGAGCAGACTAGTACGGGCATTTTTTGTGAGCAGGATTCCTACACCATACTCATGATTCTCCACCTGCCCTGAGTATAATAGGGTGTAGTCTTCAATCGGTTGCTCTCCAAAATCCTTCCATCTTGTTTCCGAAATGCCAAGTATGTCCAACTGGTAGTCTCGCATGTACTTGACCACTTGGTGCCCTCTACTTTCTTCACGCATTGTGCGAACATTCCAACAGCCAATCAGTGTCCTTGATTTCGCGCCAAAGGTCGGTTTGTTTAAATCGGTCCGTGTATTCCTTCTTTGAGTTTCAGTAATAGTTTGGATTCGGATATACAGGTTATTAGCCCATAGTATCCTAGACGGCCAGCAGGGCTGCTGCTTCAGAGTGTACCGCCACACTCGATTTGTTCTCGGAGTTCCTTCTCCTATAGGTATTTTAGAGGGCATTTGTACCCTCAAGGCTTCCTATAGCCTCTTCCAGCCGTGGCCAGGAGGATGGTTATACCGCCATTGCTCGGTCGCCATTGCCCCGTCCGTTGTCTAGCAGGGAGCACCACGGCAGCCAGTTGGCCACCGCCGCCATCCGGCGCGGGCAGGTGGGGTTGACAGTTGGGTCGGAAAAGATGTTAAGTCCGTTCTCCCCTTACTCCCTATTACTATATTATATTACTGTTACGCCTTCCAAAAGTCAAAATTATTTTCTGTTACAAAAATACTTATATATAAAAATGCTTATTAACTTTGGCGTCGGTGTCGATGTTAAGATGTGTGAAGGCAGACCCAATTTCATTTTATTATTGTAATTACCTGTTCACGTTGGTGTTACTTTATCTTTTTTAAGTAGGTATCCGATTTAACATTTTGGGGTAAAAATATTTCGTAATAGTTGAATTTGCACGTTAATTAAATAACATTGTGTAGATTTTTACCTACTTTTACCTTCAATTAGTTCATTTTATTACTTAAATAGTATTTTTGAATGTTAGCCTAATTCATTAATTAATGTAGAAGTCCCGGGTCTCAATAAACTAATTCGATTCAAGTCCGTCTCCGTACAACTCCAGCAACTTCGGCGCCGACACCAAAGTTTAGGTATAGACGCATCCGAATATCTGATGCCTGCTTATAACGTTGGGTGAGTGTGTAGAGCTGACCAATATTTGTTTCACACCAACGCTTCAAGTTCAAGTAAGGTCAAAATTACTTTTTTTTCAGACAGATTAACCTTCGGCAAGTGTGCGTGGAGGCGAAAGTGAGCGAACAAGGAACCTACTCGCGTGTGACCGTGCTGCTTCTAACCACCGTTGGCAAACTGCTGCTGTGGCAGGATACCACCAACCAGGTCACCAGGTAACTTCGTGACGAGACTGTCTTTCAAAATCTTGATCTCACTATAATGGTCCGTTAAGCTCTGGTTTCCTGGCCTTGCCGTCATATAGCGGCAGTCTCCATACTTCATACTAGTACGAAGTAAGTAAGAAGTATGGAGACGGCCGCTATGTGACGGTACCGCTATCCTTGAAAACCCGAGCTTAACACACACCCTTACCAGATTCTGTAACTTAATTGGTCAGAGCGTATCGTCCCGGCATGGCATAAGATATCGGTTCAAATCTGGTCAGGGCAAAGAATATATATACTAACGTAAAAAGAAACGACACTGACACTTGTGTGCAGTAACAGAACTCGCGGCTATGTGTGCGTGTCGTGGGGCGAGCGGGGGCGAGCGCGGGACGCGCGAGGTGGGGAAACTCGAGCCCGGCTCGACGACTCAAAGGGCCGCCGCCGTCTCTGCTCGAATCAATTCACATTGTTCGCTCGCGCCGCGTCGTATTCGTTTTCATACTTTTCGATGTACCGGCCGCGCAAACAAAACTATTATGGCTGCTAGAGGTTCATATTGCTGTGTATGGCTGTGGCAATAATACCAAAGGCCACAAAGAAAAAAGCTTTTTTCGTCTACTTACCGACCCAAAAAGGTAAGTGAAATGAATAATTTTATATGTAAGTACCAATAATTTTGATTTTACATACTTTTATATTAATAGGTACAGGTAATACAAGGTCTTGAAAATACATTCAAGGAATATTTTATTAAAAATAAAGACGATCTGTCTCAAACATTGGGAAACAGTTTGTTGGCCGAGATGCAGCATATAACTTTTGATATGCCTTGTGAATGCTTCCCATTAGATTTTTTGAAGAAACTGTTCGTACGATTTCGAATCTTCGCCGTAATTAAAGAGAATAATAAAACGTTTAAAGTAAGTCGCAAAAACAGAAAATATATAAAAGTAAGCAATTTATAATATAACATATGTCAACACTATTATACTAAATATATTTTAAACCTTAAATAAATAAACATCTTTCATTAAGTAATAATTATTATTTCATTGTGCCGCGGTAGCTAAACCGCCAACCCTACGCGTAGACGCGGCATTACAAGGTCACCGCCGCACGATTTACACCGATAGGCCCTTGTCGCCCCTGTGGTCAGGGTCTAAAATGTTTTATGCATGTATTATACATATAATAATAATAATCTTTATTTCAGAATAAAATTCCATAGTATGTTAGTAATGCTTAGCCTAAGTTAGTGAATTAAACTAAATACAATTTTATTTTATAACTTGGGCCAATCCCTTAATTTTGTCAACCCAATGTGCCAATATTGGGCTGTCATATCTTTCTGCAATGACCTTCAGAATGCTGTTGTTGCTACTTCTAAGCCGGGTCATCATCGAGGCGATTTTCTTTCGTATAATTGCGTGAAAACCATCCGTGTGAGCTTCGGCGAACATTAGCGACGCACTACACCATCTTGGTAGCCCCAACAACATTCTGAATGCATTATTATATTGCACGCGCAGGGCGTTATAGGCTCTTTTAGTATACTTCACCCACAGGCTGCTCGAGTAAAATGATTGACAGAATGATTTAAACAATAAGATTTTTACATCTACGGAACATCGAGCAAACCTGCGGGCGAGCATATTTGACCTCACAGCCAACGCCCTGCGCTCCCGCTCTATATCCAGGTCATCATTTAGGTCATGTGTTATGATGTGACCCAGATATTTAACTTTCTCTACAATAGAAAGTGGAGTACTATGAAGCACAACAGGAGGAACTGTGCTAGGCGTATACTTTCCAGATTTAAACACAAGCAACTCGCTTTTCTTGGGATTGTACCGTAGCCCGTGTGCCTCTGCGTACGTCTCACAAACTGCCAACAGTTTCCTAAGAGCACCGATAGACGGACTCAACAGCACCATATCATCCGCATAACTGAAGTTATTAGCACACGTACCATCTACATAGCAGCCTGCATGTATGCTGCTGAGCTCGTCTATGAGCTTATTTACATAGAGATTGAACAGCTTGGGAGACGTAAGCCCCCCCTGCCTCACTCCACACTCCAGTTTGTATTCTGTAGACAAGCCATCGGCCCATCTCACTTGGTTCATTTGGTTGCGATACCAATATCTCAGGATATTGATATACACCGCCGGTGTGCCTGTATCCTCCAATTTCTGCCATAAGATATCATAATCAACACGATCAAAGGCTTTTGATAGATCAAGGAAACAGGCATAGACCGGCGTTTTCCTGGCTGTGTAGTACCCGACGATATGCTTCAGAGACAGAATGGCACTCTCTGTGGACAGTCCAGCTCTAAAACCGAACTGTGCTTCACTTATCTTAAGGTGCTTTTCAAGCACTGCGTCTAACAGACCGTCGAGTATTTTAGCCACTGTTGTAGCAAGTGAAATCGGCCGATAGTTGTCTTTATTGGAAAGGTCCCCTGTTTTATTTTTTATTATAGGTACCACAATTGTCCTCATCAATGCAGAGGGTAAATAAGCATGGGTCACACATAAATTAAAAAATAGGGCAAGAACCCGCGGCAAGTGTACTCCAGCATATTTAAAGTGCTCTATGCTGAGACCATCGTGACCCGGGGACTTTCCCCTTTGCATTTTATTTATAACAGTAGCAACGGCTTTGGCAGAAAAGGTGACTCCCTCTGTGATGGTCTCAGCAGCACCATTCGGAACACTAACGCTCGAACGCGCCTTCAGCAACGACTTAACTCTAAAGTGCTCCTTAAACAACTCCGCGATGTCAGCTGACCCCTGCCTATCCCCTACACTTACAGGCAGGCCAGGCCTCACGTTCATATTTTGAGTCCCCTTCCAGAATTTTTTGAAATCTCCTTGCTTGTGGGCCAAGGCTAATTTGTCCAATTTAAATTGTTCCTGCCTATCCTGGCACCACTTCAATTTTGATTTAAAAACTTTCTTACTTTCATACATCATATCATACATTCTACCTTGTTTTGGTTTTCCTGCCAAGACCCATAGCTGAAAATGGAGCCTAGCCTCCCTGTGCGATTCGGCGACATATTTATTCCACCCAGTTACATAACCTCCACTTCTGCATTTTGTGTTTACAAATGTAGTAGACGCTGCCTGGGATAGGGTATATAAACCTTCCTCTTGAATCGCTCTATCTATTAAACATCGTATCAAAATCCGTTGCGTAGTTTTAAAGATCTAAGCATACGTAGGGACAGACAGACAGATAGACAGCAGGAAGCGACTTTGTTTTATACTATGTTAGTGATACATGAAATAGTGATTAATTACAATTTGCGAAAATCATGTAACAATCAATAGTGTAGAGGTAGTCCTTATTTTTCATTTGTTCGCATTAATATCTTTTTTCAAAATATTAACTCCGATTTTTCAGATGTGTCTTCGGCCTGGCCCACCCGACTACCATAACCTACATAGCGCTAACCCACGACGCACTCTATTTCACTACTAAATACGGCGAAGCCTTCACTGGCTACATCTCGCGCAAGACCACGCCCACCGCGCCGCAGCCAATCAGGAGGGAGGTGAGAGACAGCAATAAAAGCGGGCTGGTCAAGTTTCTTGAGAATGATGATTGCACGTCAGTCCGGATTGTGAAGATACCGAATGTGCATAGAGCGGTGAAGATTGTCGTGGATAATGAGGGGATGAACTTCGCGTGTCTACAGGTAATTCAGAATTTAGATAAAGGCTGGGAAAAGATGACCCTTTTGACTTATATATCATGTGGCGCGGAGATAATTCCATTAGCGGGTTATACTCCCACACAAAGTCCGACTACTGGTAGTGAGGGCTAAATAGCCCTGATACAGTTCAAGGCATGTCTAAAAAAACGACCCTTTTGACTGTGTCAATATTTAAAGTTCTACGTATTTAATTTACTAATTGTTACGCTCAGCAAAAGGCCAATTTTTTCATGTTTTGTAAATTTTTAACGGCAGATTAACAACTGATAGTGCTTACGTGTGATAAGTGCAGTTGGCCGTTGGTAATTGACGGATTATATAATAATAGTTATAATATAATTTATTAATTGTGACATCGCATAAAACCATAATTAAACAATATGTGTCCGAGCCGTTATTCCCAACCACTGTAGTTTAGATAGGTACCGTAAACTGATCTCAACTTGCTTACAATAATTCCCATCAAATCTGTCAAATCCGCACTATAAATGAGGCAGATTAGAAGAAATAGTAATGCTTAACTAAGTACCTTTTATTGTAATATTAAACTTGCATATTTTATTTTTACGACGACGCGGTAGTACAACTAGTGCCTTCTGAGCCAGCGGTCCCGGGTTCGAATCCCGGCAAGGGCAAATATTTGTGTGATAAGTACCTTCTATTGTATTACTAGCGACCCGCCCCGGCTTCGCACGGGTGCAATGCTATATTATGCATGTATTACACATATAAAACTTCCTCTTAAACTCTATCTATTAAAAAAACCGCATCAAAATCCGTTGCGTAGTTTTGAAGATCTAAGCATACAAAGGGACAGACAGACTGCAGGAAGCGACTTTGTTTTATATTATGTAGTGACTAAACTTGCATTTTTGACGTGACAACGTCTTAAATTAGGTTGCGCTCGGAGTCACTCATGAAAAAGTGTAACGCCCGCTCACGTTACGATGTTTATGTCCCGCTAAAACTCGAGAACGGCTGAACCGATTTGGCTAATTTTAGTATTGAAATATTCGTAGAAGTCAAGGGAAGGTTTAAACGGTGAGAAAATATTGAATAAATGAGCGGAAAATAATAAAAATGATAATTTTATATTCCCATACAAATACAAAGACGTTGTCACGTAAAATCTCCCTTCGCCCGTAAAACCGACTTTACAGGCAACCATTTTTTTTTTGTTTCAAGATCAAACCGACATGTGGGCTGACGTGTCTGCCCGAGCTATCGCCCACTAGTTGGTGCAAACACATGGAGGCCCTCATGGAAACCGCGGCAGAGGACGACATCCTTCATGACGTCATCTTCAAGGTACTTTTGATTATCAGATTAGAGGTTACAAACGAAACGATGTTAACATTTCGTCTTTTGACAATCACTAACTAAGTAAAAAATTGTGCGAGTGCGAGTCGGACTCCCGCACAGAGGGTTCCGTAAGAACACTTCCCATCTTAACTGGCCGGGTTAAGTTAAGTTACGTCATCTTCAAGGTACGTTATCAGATTAGAGGTTAAAACAAACGAAACGATGTTAACATTTCGTCTGTTGACAATCAAAACTAACTAAGTAAAAAATTGTGCAAGTGCGAGTCCGACTCGCGCATGAAGGGTTCCGTACCATAATACAAGTTTGTTGTATGGGAGCCCCCCTTAAATATTTATTTTATTTTATTTTTAGTATTTGTCGCAAGATCCTTGTGGAGATCGTTGTGGAGAACTTTGGGGGAGGCCTTTGTCCAGCAGTGGACGTCTATAGGCTGATATGATGATGATGATGATTTGTTGTTATAGCGACAATAGAAATACATCATGTGTGAAAATTTCAACTGTCTAGCTATCACCGTTCTTGAGATACAGCCTGGTGACAGACGGACGGACGGACGGACAGCAAAGTCTCAATAATAAGGTCCTGTTTTTACCCTTTGGGTACGGAACCCTAAAAATACCTACTTAAAACAGCTCGTATGCAGCAGTGTCAATCTACTTACTAGATACGAGGTAGAAGAGCAGTGGCAGACATTTTAGTGAGTTCTATGCGACCGAGCATAAAGGCAGACATAATAGCCTTCCCCATCACACTAATAATATAAAGGCAAAAGTTTGTAAGTGTTGTGTGTCTATGTGTATGATTGTTACCCTCAAAGGGCTGGATTAATATTGATACATCTTGGTATGGAGGTAGCTGACATTTTCAAACCGCTACTAGTATTTTTCAATCCCTGTTGATTGGAATACTTCCTTATTTTTTGCAGTGCACGGTGAAAATACCCTCAAATTTAAAAATGTGTCGTGCCCTCAGAGCGGCACAACCCAACATTACGTTCCTTAACTACCAGTATAATCAGAGCTTCTTATTCGCACAGTCACTGACCAGCGGGGCTAGCATACCTTGCTGCGACTTCGCCTGTCGCGCGACTCAGCATCACCTGTCCTGCTCGCACGGTATTGAAAGGAAAGTGACAGGTAGTATTTGTCGCGCTACAGGGATTCGCGTGTCACAGTTATGCTTTATGCTAGCCATACAGTGGAACACTTGTGCTGTCATTCTATCACCATCACGACTGTAGCTCTATGACCATAGTTATGCAGAAAGCGACCAAAGATTTTTTTCATAACGCAAAAAGCGACCAAACTCATTCATTGATTAAGACTTAAGTCACTTTGAAAAAACAATCTACGCTGGTCGCTTTCTGCATAACTATCATATAGCAGTCTACTTACAGGTTAATTATTATGTGTATTTACATACGTCTTTTTTTTAACAGGTCGGAACAAAACTCTACCCCACCCACATGTTCATAATAGCCTCTAGCAGCGAGCATCTCTACAAATTGTACCAGGACAACATAAGAAACCCGGAGGAAAAGCCCGTTATCAATATAGACATGCATCCAGAGGTGTTCGAGAGGATATTACGTTATATGTACACTGGAACTTGTGATGTTGCTGAGGCGGGACCGTGTAGTCTGAAGATCAGGAAGGAAGATCTTAATAGCATGAAGAAAGAAAATGTGGAGCTTGATTTCGAAGATCCTAATCTAATCGGTAAGTGACGATATCATTTATTTACATATTTTTAACAGACCTAAAATGTTGTGAGTTCTTGAGCGTTCCGTACCCAAAGGGTAAAAAGCGGGACCCTATTACTAAAACCCCGCTGTCCGTCTTCTGTCTCTCTGTCACCAGGCAGTATCTCATGAACCGTGATAGCTAGACAGTTGAAATTTTCACAGATAATGTACTTCAGTTGCCTCTAGGTATAACAACAAATACTAACAACAAAATAAATATAAGTGGGACTCCCTTACAACAAACGTGATCGGTAGCATTAACTTTGCACCTCTTTTGTATGCGGCGCCATACATACCAGGTGCAAACTTAACTTAACCCGGCCAGTTAAGATGGGAAGTGTTCTTACGGAACCCTCTGTGCGCGAGTCCGAGTCGCACTTGACCGGTTTTTTGGATGTACATACAGAGGCAACGCATAGTTAAAAGTAATGCCACAATCATGCTTCATTAACAATTACGTTACGTTATTGTTTACGAAGTGTTTTCCAGTCCAGTATCACGTATTTTCCAGTTGTATTTCAAAAAGTAGTTGTTAAAAATTGCTAAGTAATATCATCTAACCCTAAAGGTCCATAAGCTTATTCATGAATTACCTGTAGCGGCGAAACTCGGCACAATATTAGACTACACTGTCACTGCTATTCAAAACCTCGTATCTAGTAAGTAGATTGACAATGAGATACGAGCTTTGTTTTAAGTAGGTATATGTTACTTAGTGAGTTTTGGTTGTCAATAGACGTATATGGTAGACTCGTTTTTGCAGATAACGCGTCAGAAATCTCAGCGTTCGAAGTATACAAGAACCAGGAGAACAGAAGCAAGAGGAGCCGCCGCAACACGGAGACGCCGCCGCGGCACAACCCGTACTGCGACCCGGTGCGGCTCGTGCAGGCCGCCGCCCGCAGGCTGCATGTCGCGGGGCTGCACAAGTTGCTGGACGTGTTCCGGTAACTTCTATATATATATTTAGTTCGAAGTGTACAAGGACCAGGAGAACAGAAACAGGAGGAGCCGCCGCAACACGGAGACGCCGCCGCGGCACAACCCGTACTGCGACCCGGTGCGGCTCGTGCAGGCCGCCGCCCGCAGGCTGCATGTCGCGGGGCTGCACAAGTTGCTGGACGTGTTCCGGTAACTTCTATATATATATTTAGTTCGAAGTGTACAAGGACCAGGAGAACAGAAACAAGAGGAGCCGCCGCAACACGGAGACGCCGCCGCGGCACAACCCGTACTGCGACCCGGTGCGGCTCGTGCAGGCCGCCGCCCGCAGGCTGCATGTCGCGGGGCTGCACAAGTTGCTGGACGTGTTCCGGTAACTTCTATATATATATTTAGTTCGAAGTGTACAAGGACCAGGAGAACAGAAACAAGAGGAGCCGCCGCGGCACAACCCGTACTGCGACCCGGTGCGGCTCGTGCAGGCCGCCGCCCGCAGGCTGCATGTCGCGGGCCTGCACAAGTTGCTGGACGTGTTCCGGTAACTTCTATATATATATTTAGTTCGAAGTGTACAAGGACCAGGAGAACAGAAACAAGAGGAGCCGCCGCAACACGGAGACGCCGCCGCGGCACAACCCGTACTGCGACCCGGTGCGGCTCGTGCAGGCCGCCGCCCGCAGGCTGCATGTCGCGGGGCTGCACAAGTTGCTGGACGTGTTCCGGTAACTTCTATATATATATTTAGTTCGAAGTGTACAAGGACCAGGAGAACAGAAACAAGAGGAGCCGCCGCAACACGGAGACGCCGCCGCGGCACAACCCGTACTGCGACCCGGTGCGGCTCGTGCAGGCCGCCGCCCGCAGGCTGCATGTCGCGGGGCTGCACAAGTTGCTGGACGTGTTCCGGTAACTTCTATATATATATTTAGTTCGAAGTGTACAAGAACCAGGAGAACAGAAACAAGAGGAGCCGCCGCAACACGGAGACGCCGCCGCGGCACAACCCGTACTGCGACCCGGTGCGGCTCGTGCAGGCCGCCGCCCGCAGGCTGCATGTCGCGGGGCTGCACAAGTTGCTGGACGTGTTCCGGTAACTTCTATATATATATTTAGTTCGAAGTGTACAAGGACCAGGAGAACAGAAACAAGAGGAGCCGCCGCAACACGGAGACGCCGCCGCGGCACAACCCGTACTGCGACCCGGTGCGACCCGAAATGTCGTCATAACGTGCGTTATAACAGGCTTCGAAGTATCACGTTTCGGGCGGAACAACTCGAGAGAACTGTAAAGGAATTTCATATAAAATTTAAGGCCTAGGCCGGGAAGTAATTTTTTTTTGAAACATGGCGTCTTTGTTAAACAGTTGTTTTTTTTAGTGGTGTATTTTTTTCATTGCATATGTTTGAGAAAAGCACTATACATGCCTTAGCCATGAAAATGGCTCGCCGGCTTCGTATCACTATCCGGCCTCTCTACGGTCGGCCGCCTAGACCTACTCACCCGGCAAGCCCTTCTTTCCCGGCGTTTGCACTCCTGTAAAAGTATATTTGAGTGAGCGGGACCGCACTATACGACGGTCGAATTTCGAACATCGGAGTAGCCTAGCTGTTTATTTACTCGGTATTCTACGTCACGCCACAGATACGCAAAAGGCAAAAATGGCGGACGGTGTTTTTGTCTGTTCATAAAATTTACAATTTTTTATTTATTAATAAAATTTAGCTTTCTTGCTTTACAAAAATACAATACTTATTCTTTTGAAAAGTTGTTAATGCAAATTAAAAATGTTCATGTACAACTTTATAATCGCGGACAAACATATATACATACGGGTCAAACAAAGAACCCCTTTTTAAGTCGTATAAAGTATTAAAACTTTCTCCTTAGTGTAACAAATACTTTTCTGAAAACCACATCAAAATCAGCCAAACGCGAGTTAATCGCGGACATACACACATACTTACAGGTCAAACGATTTTTAACCGAGTTCACAAAGGTAGGTTCTCTTTTTTGAACTCGGTTAAAAATCGTTTCTCGTTTGTACTGGTGTGCGCTGCCTACTGTGTGTGCCGGTTTGTAAAGCCTGACCAGAAATATATGAGGATTGTCAAGAGGGCGCAATTTACAAGATTTATATGGCAACAATTTTGCAACCAATCGCAACACACTATAATGACCTCAGTTTAAATACCTGTCAGTTCCTATGGTAACCTCGTAATATTATTTTTCTCAAACATCCAAGGAAATGTCGTTCTTATGATCGTGGTAATAGAAGGCGAAATACGTCTTTGTATAGCAATTGTTGAAGATTCGTTCTAATTTCAAATTAGAGGTCAATAAAGGAATTTCATACAACATTATTGGCCGTGGCCAACAAAGAGATTGTCTTTTGTTTCAGTGGGGTTTATTTCTTTTAATGATAATCTATCGCATACTGCCAATAAAAAAAAAACGTTGTTTGTGCATGTATATTTACGTTTTATTTCTTATATTTAACTAGATTATTTAATTAGATTAAAACAGATATTCAATAAAATAAACAAGGAATCACGTTTATTTAAAAAAAATATGACAATATCTAATTAATAAGGTTTTGTCATTTTTTAATAAATAGAATCATCTTAACATTTGGTGGCAAACACATTAACCCGAACAGCGCCCGCTGCAGCGAACAGCAGAAAATTAAATTTTGAAAAAGTAAAAAGTTGGCGGGAATAGTAAAAATATATGAATATATAAGTTGATCATTTGTATTATTTCCTTGGATTTATTTGAGAAAAGCACTATACAAGCCTCGGCGCGAACAGGGATTGTCGGCCTCGTATCTCTAGATGGCCTCGTTATCACTCGGCCATCTATTACTACTCGGCCAACAATTCCCTATTTCGCGGCCTCTGCAGTAATGTACTATTAATGGAATGCACTCTTTTGCCGACTGTTTTTTGTGTAGTAGACACGTGTACACTTTATTTATAATATCACGTTCACGACTGTGAATGGTTTTCGGCATTTTCTTTGGGTATTTTTAAATATTTGTCTTTTAAAGAAACCAGCACGAATGACATTGACATTGTTGACAGTAGTATGGAATTGGGAGTTCTGGCCCACTGCTACGTGTTCGCTTCGCTCCACTTCGCGACCGTGGGCCAGTTCTTCCCAATTCCATATTTTTTTCGCGGACTAGAAGTCCCATCCATATATTTGGAAATGAAACCAGGTTACTTCTACTTCGCGAACGTGGTCTAAAACTCTCAATCGCATATTTGAAAACATGATTGACAAGGTTGCTTCCATTTCATGAACGTGGTCTCGTAATCACATATTTAAAAATTTAATCCGAATTATTTAATATAAACTCTTAAGCTTATAAAATGATGTTATTTATAAAAAACATATCAAGTTTGTTGCACGTGTTTATTTTATATCATGAAGTTTGTAAAACAACCTCAAAGATTGCAGTTAGACGTCGTTTGTTCTTCGCCCAATAAACGCTATTACCGTCATGGTGTACTTTTACCTGATACTATTCGCTGTATAATATGCGGTCCATCTAACTGTGGAAAAACTAATTTGATTGTTGGTCTGCTGCTACATGATCAAGGTCTACGCTTCCAAAATGTATATATATATTCTAAAACCTTGTTTCAACCTATGTATCAATATTTAGAGCAAGTTTTAAATCTGGTTCCCTCAGTGTCATTCCAAAAATATAGTGAAAATGAAGAAGTAATAAGTCCTCATACGGCTGATATTAATTCAATTATGATATTTGATGATGTTGCATGTGAAAATCAAAATAATATACGAGATTATTTTGCAATGGGAAGACATAAAAACATAGATAGCTTCTATCTGAACCAAACGTATAGTAAAATACCTAAGCAATTGATAAGAGACAATGCTAATTTAATTATTCTTTTTAAACAAGATGATGTTAATTTACGACATGTTTATGATGAACACGTGGGAAGTGATATGTCATGGTTCCAGTTTCGTGTAATGTGCGGACAAGTATGGAACGAACCTTTTAATTACTTAGTTATAAATAAAGATTGTAATAGAAATTCTGGATGTTATAGAAAAGGCTTTGATACATTTATCACGCTAGAATAACTGTATACATAAAGAATAATGTTAACGTGTAGAACTTATTCGTTAATATGAAATCATCTAGATCGGACATGAATAATAAAATGAACGAGGAGAAAATATTTAAAGAAAAATTACTCCGATCTGCTGCAGCAGTAAGAAAAAAAGTCAAGGTTCTTCGTGATATTAAATCTAACAATAACATGATGTTGGAAACAATGTTAAAACCAGTCACAGATCCCCTTAATGAAATGGTGAAAAAAGATGATAACATCCTAAGTGTTAGTGACACTGATTTTGATAACAATGGGTTTAAATGGAATAAGTCAGTAAAAACATTAAAATATAGTCCTTCTGAAGATGGAAAAAAAGAAAGCTTAGCTAATAAAACGCTAATGAGAAAATCATCGGAATCTGATATAGATGATAGCGAATATGAATTAAATGACGACAATTCTAGTCAAGATGATTCTATATCACATGAAAGTATCGAGCGAAATGATTCCGAATCAATAAACAATGCTTCATTTAAATCATCAAATTCGTATGCTTCTCCTCGTGAAGATCCTACCTGGCAAAAACAATATTTACACATGAGCATTCCTTTTGGTGTACGAATGGTGCGTGGTAAACTAACGCTAGGATCTTATCCGATTTCTGCGAATGATAAAGAACTCAAAATAGGAGAAGAAACGTATTGTTTAACGCAAGGATTAAACGATTTATTGTTTAAAAAAATACCTGATTTACGAATAATAACTGAAGACGATATGCGAATATATAAAACATTATTATTAAAAACAAATGCACATAGACGTGACTTTAACCCAAATAAGCCTATAAAAAGCAACAAAGGCATGAAATATTTAAATATCGTAAAACCACTTTTCAAATCAACTAAACATCGTTCAGTAAGCGAAGAAGAACATGTAACCGGTGATGGTTTACCGGTAATGAAAAAAGTGAAAAAAGACATCTCTTATGTGTATTGGGACGACCCGAATGAATTAGTAGAAAGATTGAAACTGCTAATAGCATCAAGGGATGCTGGCAATACAGGGTTAGATAATGAAATCATTTCTATTATCGAAGAACTACGCGAAGCAGGCTTAGTAAATGATATATAAATGTAATATAATCGTAAATTTTTATCAGTTGTAGTTTGACTCGCAAGTGCCAACAATACAAAATGAATATTGACAAATTCGGTCATCATGTACATAAGCGTTTGCGTGCTAACGAGGTTTCTGATCTCAACTACAAGGCTTTGCTTCGAACAAACGGCGCATGTTTTGAAGGAAGTTTACAATTAAAGGGAGTTGCAGAACCTTTGTCACCCGATGATGCAGTAAACAAGCAATATGTTGATCAATATATTCAAAACATGTACGACAAGAAGTATATAGATTCTTTGTTTAATACTATAAGTAATGAAATTCAACAACTTAAGTCTCAGTTGCAAATAAACTTTTATACAAATAAGGAGATAGATGAAATCTTCAAGAATATAAAAAATGGAAAAGCAACAAATAGTGAACGAGATCCATCGATCGGCAAGAAAAAACTTTAAGCGAAGATCGGTTGTACTAAAAGGAATTGACGATTTATGGCAAGCTGATTTGATTGATTTACAGAAACTTCACACGATTAACAAAGGAAATAAATATATATTAACTGTTATTGATACATTTTCGAAGTATGCGTGGTGTATACCTATTAAGTCTAAAACTAAAACATCAGTAAAAAGTGCATTCGAATTAATTATGAAAACAACTAAACGCAGGCCTAAAAACTTACAGACGGATTTAGGTAAAGAATTCTATAATAATGAATTTGAATACTATTTAAAATTTCTGAAAATTCATCATTATTCAACATATTCAATCAAAAAGGCATCAATTGTTGAAAGACTAATAAAAACACTTAAGATCAAACTCTATAAATATTTTAGTTTCATTGGTAACTACAAATGGGTTGGTAAACCGTTAAACGATATAGTGAAAGCATATAATCATACTGTACATAGTACAACAAAATTTAAACCTATTGATGTGGATTCCAATAATGAAAAAGAGGTAAAAAAGAACATTTTAAACTCTCAATCCAAAGTGAATATTAGTAAGTTGAATAAATTTAATATCGGAGACCGCGTGCGTATAAGCAAATATAAAAGTAACTTTTCTAAGGGTTATACACCTAATTGGTCAACTGAACTTTTTACAATTAAACATGTGAATAACACTCGACCTGTAACATATCATATTGAAGACCAACGGAAAAACATAATATTGGGTACCTTTTATGAAGAAGAACTTCAAAAAACCAAGTATCCAGATATTTATTTAGTAGAAAAGGTGATTAAAAAAAAGGGCAGTAAGCTGTTTGTTAAGTGGTTAGGGCTAAGTGATAGTGAAAATAGTTGGATTGATATAAAAGCCATTGTTTAATGTTTTTAATAAATTGACTTTTTTCAAACGAAATTTGACATTCTCATTCCTGCTATGAAAGGGAGAGGACTTTTAAATAGTGCAATTAATAATTTACCATTTGAATTACACTTACCTGGTTATAACTATTGCGGACCGGGTACAAATTTGCGCAAAAGGTTACAAAGAGGCGATAAAGGAATTAATGCGTTAGATAATGCGTGTATGAAACACGACATAGCTTATGATAGATATTCTGATTTGAACAATAGACACCGTGCTGATTTAGAACTTTATAAAATGGCTAAACAGAGAACAAAGTCAAAAGATGCTGGGAGAGGAGAAAAAATTGCTTCATGGTTAGTTAGTAAGGTGATGAAATCTAAAATAAAGGCTGGTGCAGGTATAAAATCATTCAAACGCTTTGTTTCTAAGATACGCAGTGAAATAAAAAAGTATCCTAAAATAAAAGGTTGTGATTTAGTGAATCGCGCACTTGTTGCTGCAAAAAAAGTTTTTACTGTTAACAAAAAGATACAGATACCGCGTTTAATACCGATTCCAAAAACCGGAGGCATATTACCGCTGATACCTATTTTTGCTGGTCTTTCTGCGTTAGGATCATTAGCAGGAGGAGCTGCTGGAATTGCAAAGGCTGTAGGTGATTACAAAGCAGCAAGAAAGAACTTAGCTGAATCAGAACGTCATAACAAGATGATGGAATCTATTGCATTAGGAAAAGGGTTACATATTAAACCTTATAAAAATGGAAAAGGATTATGTATAAAAAAATCAAAAAACTAAATAAAAGGTTACCCAGGCGCGCTCTTTCAAACATTGACATTTTAAAACACTCATCAGATATCCCACATTTTCGTGGAGTTTATATGAGAGACAGTTTACCAAAGCGACCTAAAAAAGTAGAATGTGGAATTTTGAACTTAGACAGTTCTGAAAACAATGGAAGCCACTGGGTAGCCTATTGTAAAGATAACAATTATTGTGAATATTTTAATAGTTATGGTGACCTTCAACCTCCGCTAGAATTAATGAAGTATTTAAATAATAACAATATTTACTACAATTATCATACGTACCAAAAATTTAATACCGTAAACTGTGGTCATTTGTGTCTCAAATACTTGAAAAATTTTTGGTGTAATCGATAAATACCTTTGTACAATAAACTGCTCATCATTTACACGATGTCTTTCACTTTGTCTATAACTGGAACATCTTCAACTCTGATAACAAACCATTCACCAGCTCTCCAATTGGATGGTGAATATGAATGTGGACTGTTGTATATATCGACTTTTAATTCGATACCCAATATTGACTACAGAAATAATAAATTCTACTATGGTAAAAACGAAGTAATGGAAATTCCTGAAGGTTCATATGAACTTCAAGATATTGAAGATTTCCTTAAAGAGCACCTTCAAGGATGTACACTTTCACTGACTTGCAATAATAATACCTTGAAAACTTCGATTCTGTGCACTAAAAATATTTATTTTAATAAAGAAAATTCTATAGGTAGTTTACTTGGTTTCGGAACAGAATCTATTCAAGCGAATATATTAACCGAGTCACCTTACCCTGTCTCCATTCTGTCTACAACTTTAGTCCGCATTGAATGTGACATAGTGAGCGGATCATTTGTTAACGGAAAACCTAGCCATATTATACACGAGTTTGTGCCTAATGTACCCCCTGGTTATCGGATTATAGAAACACCGAAAAACGTAATTTATTTCCCTGTAACTCAAAACAGTTTAAATTCAATTACAATAAGAATATTAGACGTCAACAATAATTTAGTAAATTTGCGGGGTGAAGAGATTCAGATATATTTACACCTTAAGAAAAAATGATAGACTTCAATAAAACTTCAGTCTCACTTAAAATAAACACTAGTACTCATCAAGCGATCAAGAAAAGAAGACCTAAAGTTCAACTTACAAAACAAAATAAACAATTTCTCCAAAGCTTAGGTCTATCAAAATGAGTATATTGAACTTAACTGAATCTCTTACCTTTGACAACTCGATCGAGAGTTTTGAATATCATTCGTATAAGCCATACGTAACAAGTTTTAATTTCAACGATGAAATACGTATACCTATTAACCAGCAAGATCTTTACGTACTACCATCAGCAAGCACTTTATACATAGAGGGTACTATAACTGCATCCAATAGAGAAACGAAAGCAAAGGTAAAAAGTGTTCTTTTTACAAATAACCCCATACTTCATCTATTTCAAGATATTCGGTACGAACTTAATGGGATCGAAATTGATAAGATAAAAAACGCAGGGATTACAACCACAATGAAATCTCTTGTATCTATGAATGAGTTCGAAGCTTCGATGTCTAAGTTATGGGGATGGGATGTTAACGGTACAAAAAACACACATGGAACATTTTCTGTGTCTGTGCCTTTAAACAAAATTCTTGGGTTTGCTGAGGATTATACCAAAATTATCATTAATTGCAAGCATGAACTTATTCTTTTAAGATCCAATACTAATTTAAATAGCGTTATACTAAATGCTAATGAATACATAGAAGATATTACAATATCTAAAATAGCATGGCGTATGCCTCATATTAAGGTGTCTGATCGAGAAAGATTGAGCTTACTTAAATATTTGGAAAGAGATCGTGCTATCCAATTAGCATTTAGAAACTGGGATTTGTATGAATATCCGCTTTTGCCTGAAACATCAAAGCATTCTTGGGCTATCAAAACTTCGTCCCAAATTGAAAAGCCGCGGTACATTATAATTGGATTAAAAACAGGGCGAAAAAATGTAGCTGATAAAGATATAACAGGTTTTGATCACTGTAATTTGCGAGATGTGAAGGTTTTCTTAAATTCAACCTACTTTCCGTACGAAAGTTTTGATGTTAGTTTTACATCTGAGAGGTATGCTATATTATACGAACAGTATGCAAAATTTCAACAGTCTTATTATAACCGTGTTCATTTGTTCAAGCACCCTTGTTAAGCCCGCACGATTTTAGGAATATAGCTCCTCTATTTGTTATTGACTGTTCTCGTCAAAACGAAACTTTGAAAACCGGTTCAGTAGATGTGCGGGTTGAATTAGAGTGTGAAAGTGATATACCGAAGCAGACTTCAGCTTATTGCCTGATTTTGAACGACAGTGTTGTGGAATATAAGCCTTTAAGTAATATTACGAAAAAAATTTCATAATGGGTGACTTCATATTTGTAGATCTTCAAGGATTTAAAACAGACAAAAACGAATTTATTGTTAAAGAATTTGCATATGGCACTTTAGACTACACCCAACTTTTTTTAATTAAACCCCCCTTTCCATTTTCTATATTAACAGTAAGTGAAAAGAGACAGATAAGGTGGTTAGAAAAACATTTTGGTATTATGTGGCATGAGGGTTATGTTGATTACATAGAATTTAAAAGACTTATCGGTAACCACTTAAAATATAAGACGATCTATGTGAAGGGTACGGAAAAAATTCAATGGGTTAAAAGTTTTTGCTCAAACTGTACTGTTTTAGATTTAGGTGAAAAAGATGTACCTAATTTACAAGAGCTGAATAAAAACTATTGTTTTCCTGAGTGTAATTTTAATTGTGTATATCATAAAAAAAATTGTGCGTTAAAAAATGTTATATGTATTAAAAAATGGTATATAGAAAACATGGGCGTGGACGTCTGTGGCCGATAGATATATAGGTTTAGAAAAAATTTAAAGGGTGAAAAATTTATGTTCTGATTGTGTAATTATTGATTTAAGTGAAAAATGTGTACCTAATTTACTAGAGCTATCTAAAAAATATTGTATGTTAGAGTGTATGTATAATTGTGTATATCAAAAAATGTGCTCTAAAACATGTTTTATGTTTAAAAAAATGGTACTTAGAAAATAATAAATGGTTTTGATCTTAATCTGTATACAAAATGTGTTAAAATAAATGTATTTATAAATTTTAATCGATTTTCTTTTTATTTCCTCCTATATAAAACAACATAAAACCTACTGGGAATAACACAACCCAGTCTGATGTAAAATGTATTATGTCTTGATGGCACTCATTGCTCATGATTTTATGACAGTGTACTCTCTTGGATATTACCTTAATCATGTTATTGTATTAATAAACTCGTTATTAATTTACTTTAAATACAAAAATAGATTTCTAGTCAAAGTTATTTCATTAGTCTTATTAACTGTTGGATTTGGTTTTAAATTTAGATTTTACAGCAGAAGGAAACCTTTTTAGTTGGAATAAATATTAATAAAACACAAAATTACTGAAAAGATATTTAATAATAAGTAACAGAACAAAGTTAATTATACCTTAATAACTAACGCTATACCCACATAACTTTTTACTGATTTTATTAATGAGACCTTCTGCGTTTTCTATTACTTCATCATACCCGTCACTTGCTACATACTGAGCACTCAAGAGAACATTGTCATCATCTTCTTTGCTTGTATCTGGTCCTGAACAACTTATGTCAATGATTTGGATCCTCACAAGCTTATTCCCCTTACAAGCATCGTTATTAATAACGAAAGAAGGGGGGCGTCCTGTTGAACTTCTTTTTACGATTTTATTAGTCACTTTCCCCTTCCTTTTCTTAGGTGTTGGGTTTGTGATCGCATCAACGATTCTTCGTGATAAAGTCGTTTCTTGTTCAAGTTGTTCATCGAATCCCTCTAACGGATCTTGGGCGTACTGAGAAAACATGATAGGGGTGCAATCTGCCGATCCTGACATGTTTAGAAACTCTGTAAAAAGAAAAACAAAAATGTCTCACCTACATATTTTTCTACGAGCAGGAATTTTCTATCTAATTGAAAGTGATAAAATAAGTTAACCATCGTTAAATATATTTTCTTTAACATTATCAAAAACTAGTTCAAAACTTTAGCTTCTAGCTAATCTAAACTATTTAATTATGATACAAAAAAAAAAAAAAAAAAAAAAAAAACTTACTATCTTGTTGGTTGTGAGTAATGCTCGCTGACGTTCGATGTTGGCAAAGTGAAAGAAAATTAAATTAAACCCGTTTATAAAGGTTTACTAATCATAACTCAGCAAATTTCGAATGCGTAATAATGTAATATGAAGACTTTACACGTGCTTCAGTGCAATTCTAAAACAAGTCTCAACTTGTTGAAGCTAGCCAGTTCACCTGCTCAATTAAAGAAAGGTGAATCATTAATAACTGGGTGATTATATGTACGTCTTAAGGGTTAGTATGAGATTATAAGTAAAACAACAATATAGAAGAAAATACATTTATTTATTGTATACATACACATATTTAAACATTAAAAAGGTTCTATATGATCGATTTACAATTGTGCGTAATATATTATAGGTTTGTATCTATACATATGCTAATTATAATAAATTTATCCGTCAAACAGTATTGAGGAATGTCCCCAAGCTTTTGTCAATATTTGGTTGTCAGAAATTAAACGCTTATCGTCATTTGCTGAAAGAGCAACTTTTTTAACACTTTGTGTAAATATTTCGTGCTTAATGGATTTGAATAATATGTTTTTTCGTTTTATTACATCTCTTTCAAAAAGGGTTTTTGCATAATCCAAAATTCCAAAACGTTGTACAATAGGTTTTTTCACTCCCTTAGCCTTTTTGATAATATCATCGGTGGTTTTAATGCAATATACTTTTGAACGTAGACCTACAAACTCAATAATCATTTTTCCTTTCATTTCATCCTTAAAAAGTCCTGGTATTTTCTTGTTTTGAATTGGTAACAAATATTTGTTATCAACACTGTAATCACTAGTATCAAAATAAGACAAAAAATTTATTCTTAAATCTTTGAAATAGTCTGAAGTCTGTATATAATACACAAAACTATCTGTATCCGTATAGCACATTTGTAGACGGTTATCATAAAATCTTTTATATACTGAGTAATGAAAATCATACATATGGCTTTTAGACAACTCTAATACTGCAAACCCGATGTATATTGGTTTATCCAAAATTATCATATCTGGTTTCAATTGAACTGCAACTAAATTTTCAGTAAAAACTGAAGCACTATGAAAATTAGGACTTGCGATTAATTTATCGGCTGTTACTTTCTTTTTTGTTTTGTTATTATTGTCAGTCCATTGATTAACTAAACGTACATTAACCCGTTTCTCAGTATTTTCTAAAGTTTTGCCAAATATACTATTATTCATCAATTTACAAAAGTCTTGTTCAAAAACAGACGTAGCTTTTTTACGCAAGTTTGTGTTCATATCAATATATTGTTTCAAATAAGGAGCTTGTTTGAATGTTATAACTCTGTGAATCTTTTTCAATTTTAAACCATGTTTAAGACACGTTTTTAAATGTATGTAATGAATCACATAGAAGTATTTATCATATAAATTAGGTACAAGTTTAGATTGTGTTCCTCCTGGTGGTATACATTTTTCAGGACAAAATGGTAAATCATTATGTTTATCATGTAAATATTTCGGGTAAATAATATCTACTTCAAGAATATATCCATAAGACGAATCATCAGAGATTTGCGTAATGTTTAAAGTTCTGATTTCATGACTTTCTAAAAATCTAAAGTTAGATAAAGGCATGTACTGACACATGCTATAACCGTACAAATTATTACAGTCGATATAAATAAGGTATGAGTCTATATTGGATGGGTCATAATGAGGTAAATATATATTGTTAGCTTTAGCATATCGTTGGGAGGTCATACAGACTCCACCCCTTATTCCGGATTGGATCATCCTCAGAATGTTAAAGTCGTTTATGAGCTCTAATTCGATACCAGTTTTCAAAAGCATGGCGTCAAACGATAAACTAGGTGTTGTTAAATAAAAAGCTGGATCCAAGTCATAATGTTGCTTGCAAGTAGCGCGAAACTTTTCAAAAATATCGGCTAACAGAAGAACATCCGTTTGTAAATAAAGATCGGTATACTCGCCTAAATTACGGATTTTAAACTGATTCCACACTAATTGTGCATGGTTGTAGTCTGCTCTAGAAACGGTTTCATTAGCAAGTGAATTATAAAAACAATCGATAGACGGGAGATGCTTTTCTTCAAAACTTTGCCAGTTATTAATATACTCATAGGGAAACACCCCTTTGCGAGTAAGTAATTGAAATTCTTCGTCATTACAAAAATGCTTTTGTAAATGAATGAAGTCGCGTTTTTGCATAGTTTTTGTTAGTTTATCTAAACTTGTACCTAAAAATTTGAAGGAGTCTACGAAACGAAGTTGAAAATACTCATTCTCGATTGGGATAAATTTAGTAATAGAAATATAGTTTTCCTTGGTTTTAGGTATAACTTTTACGTCTCCTGGTGCCTCGCCCAGTTTCTTAATAAATAAATGTGAATCATAACCAGATAGATTATGAAAAAATATGGGAACAAAACATGGTTGTTTATACTGTAAATTGCATAGGTTATGTGCTGCTCCACGATATTTTCCTGTAATATGACAGTGGTCTCGAACCCGATCAGAAAATAGAAAATGATCACATATATGGCATCGTTTTGCGTTCAAAAAGTTTATCTCGTCATTCTTGTTTAATATTATTGAAGTGTTTGTGGTTAAAACTTTATAGATTTTAGCAACATCTTTATAGATTTCATCAATAAATCTGTCAACGCAATCAGTACCGCGATAAGACACATAACGATTATGGCTTTCATCTGCATTACTTACAATATAATACGCAAAGGCAGCTGGAATATGATGATGCAAAGTAGTTGTGTTAGGTGTATCGTTAGTATCCGTGTCCGTACCAGAATCACTAGTGTCAGGTTGTTGTAGTAACGATTCGAAATCTGCATATATCACGAATGGAACATTCTGTTTACGATTAAAGTTTTTGAATTTAATTACTGTTCCTTTTTCTGGTAAAACAGTCACTACTCCCGTACACAAGTGATTTAATAGTTCCTCCTGTTTTATAAAAAATAACAGACAGGTTTCGCAAAAGTATATCTTACTATTATGACGCGTTACTTGTTTGCGCACAAGGCGACTCAAATCCTTAATCAAAACATAATGCGGTGGACGGTTGCCATCATCTATTAAAAGCAAATGTATATTTTTCCTACTTTTCTGATTAATAGCTGTTTCAGACTTATAAAGAGGACCTATTACAGTTTTATTGTTTTTCAAACCAAAAATCGTAAATGAAATCAGGGGGTTGTTCTTTTCAAATATTCTTATGTCATCAAATGTTACTGGAAAAGAAATTTGAGAAATATTTAATACATCACGATAGTGGGGATAAGACGAGACTCTTTCAGAATGTTTGTTAGAAGGATACAAAGCTGCTGTTATACACCACAAAAAACAGCATTGATCATTGTTTTGTATATTTATGCATGCTTTCTTGTTTTTAATGCATTTTGGTAGGTCAACATAGCTGGAACCTCGTAATGGTTGATACTTGTTTATGTTAATCTCTAAATGCGAGCTATTAACAAGAGCCCATCCACTATCGCGATCTTGAAATTCCTCAGTTTTTTTCTTCAGACAGTTAACAATCTCACAAAACAGTGCTTCAAAATCATAACTTGAGTATAATATTTTATTTTTAGTTCCAAAAGATTTTATTGATTGATTATTATCTTTGAACATTAAAAACATTGCAAACAGTTCAAAATTAACTTTTACGCACGTATGTTTCATAAGAGAATCGTCTAAAAGACATTTTATTTTATTTTTAACAGAGTTCATAAATTCATCGACAGATCTCAGACATTGATCATGTTTTGCTAATATACGATATGTTACGATACGCTTACGAAATGCTGACTCGACTAGTTCAACGCCATCGCATAGTGCTTTGCTAGAATTAATTTTTGTTTTGTGTGCATTGCTTCGAAGATGTCCCACCCATTTAATTTTTTCTACAGATGTGCTACACGGAACACAGAAAGGCATTATGTAATATTGTAAATAAAAACTACTAAACGTACGTCTTAATTAAATTCAGCAACAGAACTCTCAAGATGAACCTACTAATTCATTAAGCCCAGATCTACTTTTGTTATTAAAACCACCGAGATATGTTTATAAGAACGGTTGAAAAAATGCAAATTATACTTAATTAATGCAGAACAAGCATATGAATGAACTGTTAACATCTGTTCCAAATAAAACATAGGATTTAATTGTAACAAAAAAAAAAACAAAAAATAAAAAATAAAAAATGAATTGAAAATTTGCAATGATTTAGATTTGTTTACATTTTATAATACAAAATTACAATCCTACCCAATTGATATAAATTTATTGTTTTTTAAAATTCTTAAAATAAACAGGTTCAGAATCTTCAAAGATATTGAAGGCTTGACCTAAGAATTTTTGCATTTGATTCCACTCGGAGGAATTTTCATTGCATTGTAATTTAACTGATGCTAACGTCTTTTTATAGCGTTCTTCAGGATCAGATTTCTGATAGTCCTCGATAGTATACACTTTAAGATCAATTAAAAATTTACCGTCTGTTATCGCGGTACGTCGACAGGAACCCGAAGACACGCGACTGGTAAACGATGACGTTGTTTTGATGGGTTTTGAATGAAGGTCGTCGGTGAGTTTTTCCTCTTCTTGTAAAATCTTAAAAATGTTTGTTTCCGCCGATTTTTTGGAAGAACTGAAAGAATAACGATACTTAAGTGATATTTCTATCTATGACATTAAAACGTAACATAAACATTAATTTCACTTCAAACGATAGTAGGATAAGTACCTACTTACCTAGAATTCTTGGTTTTACTGGTTGATGCCCGAGCTTTGCTTGCCGAAGATTTTGTTTTTTTGACAGCTGGTGATGGTGACGGCGTGCGTTGTTGTCGGCTGGTTGAATCAATATCAAACCTGATGAAACAAAAAAAAAATATAGATAGAATATCATAAATCACTAATAGTATTATATTAAATTATTTCAATAAAACAATTACCTTGATAACGAGGTTGATGCACGTTTCTTTGTGGTCTTTTTCTTAGGCTCAGGCGAAGGGGTACGTGAATGAACTGAATATTCAGAGTCCGACCTTCAAAACGTAAAAGAAACAATAATTAGTCAACAAAACTTTATACATATTTTTTTATAACAACCTAAACTTAAAATTTAAAACATCCTCGACACAAGTATCTGATCATCATGAGACCTACATTTAATGAGTCAGATAGCAAATGCTGTCAAAACTGAACATAACAACCAAATTTGGAGTTCCACTAAAAGCTGAATATCATCAAACAAAGCTAGAGAACACTCAGAATAAAATTATCTATGACTAAAAAAAAAAAAAAAACGAAAATCGGTTCATCCGTTTGGGAGCTACGATACCACAGACAGATTCACAGATACACAGACACGTTAAACTTATAACAGCCCTCTTTTTTGGTCGAAGGTTAAAGAGATAATCTTTTAAAGTACTTACTAACATTTTTAATTGAAGGTCACAGCTGCTTCACTTAACACAGAAACAACGAATAAGGTGCTTCGAAGAATTTCAGGAAATAAATGAATAAAACGATGGTTTTGCTCGTTTTATAATGAAATATTTGATGATCTGGTAATTTACCTAAATATTAAATTATATCTAAAGAACCAAATTCGAACATTCAACTTTAGACCTAAACGCAATAATTGTCAACCATTTAATATAAATTATAGATTGCTTACATAATCGAACATAATTAGTCTTCAAAATATGTTTGTTTCAAGTTAAGTACAATGAAATGCCGACAAAGTATCGAATTATCAAATGAAACCGCTGATTGCAAGTATTGCAATACGTTACACGTGCATACCTATTACCTACACTCACGGTCAAATATTTCGGGTTACTAAAATTTTTTTAATTAAAATGCATAGGAACGGTTAGTTTGATATTTGTTTTACGTACCTATACGTACGTATTGAAATTTAATTAAGTCTATTAATTTAAAATACAAAACGAGCTTTTTAAAAAAAATCCACTTACAGCGCAAGTTTACGTCACCAAATACATATCTTAACATATTTTTATTTTTATTACATATAACATCGCTATTGAGATCGTTGGTTAATTAATATACATGTTATTGTTTCGTGTACTCGACAAATAAACCATGCGTTAGCATAAAGAATATCACACGCTTATTCATCATTTGATTAATAACATGACATGTAATCTGACCTAAGCTACTTTGTACTGACTAACTAAACAGTTGAGACACAGAAAACTTTTTTATTTTTTATAACTCATGATCTTGCAAAACATAACTCTCCTATTGAGGTCGTCGGTTAATTAATATAACATGGTATCGTTTTGTGTACTTGACAAATAAACCATACGTCGGCATAAAGATTATCACACGCTTATTCATCATTCGTGCAATAACATGAAATGTAATCCGATCCCAGATACTTTGTACTGACTAACTAAACAGATGCGACACAGAAAATATGTATTAACTCATATTCCAATATTATGCTAATAAATAGTGTTCTAAAATTGAGTGGTTTTTATTTTACAATTCCTGTCTATTGAGTCAATTTTATATATTATGTTAGTGTTACTATTACTCAAAATTATGGTGCGTATATATTACCGTCTATTTCTGTTATGTACTAATAATGCTGTAATTAATTATATATGTGATTATATTAAACAACGATTACTATTATTAAATTATAGAAACATTTCGGAGGTTTGTCCTACATAGGTACAATAAGATAGATGCAGTAACCACTCCGTTTTATTTTATTCTATGTTGTGTAATGTTATATCATCATATCCGTATCCTCCAAACCTGAGTAGCAAAAGGATGCAAGTGTTATGTTAAGTACATTCATTTACAGCGTTATGCTTTTCAGACACGAAGGCACTTAAAATGTTATGCTTCTCAGGATATGTTCACCTGGGCATTTTCTGTTACTTTTTGATTCATATGATATTCTTGAAGTGAGAAGAGGACAAAGCGTATTAGATTATTAACGTTTCGCTTACATCGAGTATTTTATTAATAAGTACAATATTTCAACTTGCATACCAATCGTGAATGAATGAAATTTTAGTCATCTTTATTTCACAATCAACAAGATTGATTTTACAATAACTTAACGATTTGAATTTTCAACTCATAAACAAACTGAAATGCATAATTAATCATTTGTTCGTGTTCAAGACATTTACGTCATATGAATCAGCCAATCAAATTGTGAGGTCTACATCGCGCTTGCGAAGTTTTATAATTTGGTTGCATAAATACAAATAAGCTTGATATAGTTCTCGGGGAATCCGTGGCTATGACAACCGATGGTTTCATGGAAACTCTTACCACTTTGATTCAAAGAGTGTGGCCAACTCTGCGATATTAATTTGGTAACGCATGTGGCGTACCACAGTCTCGCTTGGTTTTAATAATCCGACCCATGGACAGGGCGAGCTGTGAGAAACACAACGTGGTGACGGTCAAACACATTACGCATGTGGCGTACCGCAGACTTGCTTGGTTTTAATAATCCGACCCATGGACAGGGCAAGCTGCGAGAAACACAACGTGGTGACGGTTAAACACAACGGTTCTTCTGATGCTATACCGGTTGATAGTATGGAAAACCAGTCCACTTCTCACATCAAAGTGTCTGGCCAACTCTGCGATGTGTTTCGTGTGACAAACGCCGTAACAAACCTCCGGCAAACCCTCAATTCAGGCAAATCCATTAGGAGGTGCGTTACGTGGACTGATTCTCGAGCAGAATCAGACCTGGTGGGTACATGCTAGCTGTACCCGTCGCGTTAAGCCTTTTGTTTTTTGAAATAACATGAGTTGTATTTAAGAAATCATCATCAAACGTTTAATTCAGATATGAGATTCGGATTAAATTTTTAAATATGCGATTACGAGACCACGTTCATGAAATGGAAGCAACCTTGTCAATCATGTTTTCAAATATGCGATTGAGTTTTAGACCACGTTCGCGAAGTAGAAGTAACCTGGTTTCATTTCCAAATATATGGATGGGACTTCTAGCCCGCGAAAAAAATATGGAATTGGGAAGAACTGGCCCACGGTCGCGAAGTGGAGCGAAGCGAACACGTAGCAGTGGGCCAGAACTCCCAATTCCATACTACTGTTGACAACCATCTGAACCATCATAAAATCATTGCCAGTGTAAGAAATTAGTTCCAGTGAAATTCCGCAATATGGCGCATCCTCATATATTTCTGGTCAGGCTTTAAATACCTGATTGTATGTTTTTTCCAGCTACAAAGACGGGACAATCTACCTGAAAGAGAACGCGACGTACAACAAGACTCCGCTGTACTGGGAGCGCAGCAGTCACCAGGAGTTTGTGGACACGACCGTGGTCAGCAAGGACGGAGAACCCATACTGGCTCATAAATGTGTGCTAGCCGCGCGCCTGGAGTACTTCCAGGGCATGTTCATGCACTCCTGGTCTGAGGTTAGTAGTTACTGAACTTAGATCTGATTTGACAAGATACAGTACGATTAAAATCAGTTAACGATTCGGCCAACCTCGGTAATTGTCGTGAATCCCTCATCTCTCACATAGAGTTATCAATTTACAGATATGACCGATTTACAAAGTTCTTTTTGTATTTGATAGGGTATACTTCCGAGAAAGTCCCATGTAAATTTTATCAAAATCTGTCAAGCAGTTTATGAAATATCAACAAAAATCAGTTGAAATCGGTTTTTTTTTAATTTTTATCTGGTGATTATTATTAATTATTAATCCGACGTAATATCGTAGGTACTGTTACTTACATCAAACAGTAAAATATTGACTTATATATGTTTTTTCATATATTGTATACCTACAAGTAAAGCTTTAATAAAAAAATCATGTCGCTTCTGCATAATAAATTTCTTAGGTCTACCGGTTAGTAATGTCATCCTGGCAGGTGCTATACATTGCGTTTATGATACTTCAAATTGAATGCTACCTAAAAGAAATCGCGGTAATGTATTTCGTGTCATTTCCGTCTCCGGATTGAGGCGATGATACCCGAGAAAAGCCGAATCGTTAACTGATTTTAATCGTATTGTACTGGTGTTAGTGTTCTAGTCACATATACTAATGGTGGTATTACACTTAGCGTTACGTGTTCTCTGTGTTTGTCTAAATGCTCGTATGCAGTCCAAATATCACAAACGCGACATCCACACTTGGGATGCCAACAGAAAAAAAAACATCAGATACGCAATATACAGTAGCGGCAAAAAATCTATCATATTGGTGTATTTTGTACGAAAGTTGCCTAACTTTTACAATTGCAAACGATCTTATAACAAAGTACTGACCTGACATTTCTTAACCAATAAAACATCTATTTTTCTATACAAATTGATCAATGATATAGAGCCATATTGTGAAATACATACGAAACGGGTTTACTCACGTCGTAGCCGATGAGTTACGGCGGCGGCCAATCTTACGCTCTCCTGATGATGAATCGCGAACCGATTCGTAACATGTCGAGCGATATTCGACTTCTACGGCGTGAGTAAACTCGTTTTGTATTTATATTAATAGTCTGAGAACCACAGTTTTCTATGTAAAACGAGCCATGTATAGACGTAGACGGTGGACGGAAATATTGGTCATATTTGCGTCCTTTGATGAGTGACCAAAAGCCGTCAGGCCGGCGGATTCGCGGGTTTGTCTGTTTGCGTGTTTATTATTTATTTCTTTATTAATTTTACAACAAAGATTACATATAATCTAAAGCCCTGCGAAACTGTTATGACAGTTTGTCTACAGGAAGACTTTTCAATACCTAATTAACTAAAAGTACAATTTATAAAAATCGGTATTAATTTTTTAAAGATTACGGTAGTGTATCTAGTAAATGCTTGTCTTGTTTCAGCAAATAAGGTAAACATAGACGAGTAAATAGCCTTTTAATTAAATTGCAAAATATCATGTGCATTTATAGAATTTAAAGTGAACACAAATTAAGTCACTACAGGCCATAAAAACTTGTCTCATCTCTTTGTTACAGAGTAATATATCATCAAAAGTGACCCTGCCGATCAACCACGGGATACTTCTTCCAGTCATAGATTTCCTTTACACAGACTCTTGTCCAGAAGTGGAGAACTCGGACAGCATAGACTTCATATGTAGCATGCTCATAGTCGCTGACCAACTGTTCATAACTCGTCTCAGAGAAATGTGCGAAGTCGCCCTGTCTGGTCTGGTATCGCTGAGAAACTGTGCCGAGCTATGTCAGTTCGCTCACACATACAACGCAACACAGCTCAAACAATGCTGCATGGAATTTATCTCGCTGAACATATGTAACTTGCTCGAGAACAAATCGCTGGAAGCCTTAGAAGTAGCGTTGTTAGAAGACATCACCAAATACTATTGCAAGTTCAACCCGATCATGTCATCTAGAGTCATCACGCCATTTTTCAACGCCCCAGACGATGATATTATTAACGAGATCGCTCTAAATTACCCAGTAGACTTGGAAGTGGTTGATGAAGATCTGAAAAAGGACGAGAGTATCATCGAAATAAATAAAAAGAAGAAGGCGAAAAAGATCGAATACACTGAGAATGAGAAAAGTAGGATGCGGTATGAATCCGTTAGTTTGGATACTTCTTTAGACGTAACGAATGATAGTTCGGGTGACGTTACGCTGTCTTTGAGTAAAATATCTTTAGAAACTGAGAAGAGTGCAAAAGAGAAGAAGGATAAGTGGATAGAAGTGCCGTCATCGCAGCAGAAACAGCAGAAAGTCGTCCAAGCGAGGCTAAAAGCTATAAGCAGCGCTAAAGATATTTTGAACGAAACTCCCGTCGAATCCTTCACCAGTTTGACCAAAAATAGTTCATCAAGTGCCATTAATACTCCAGAGAACTTTCCTACTTCGTCCAGAATGTCCGTGTCACCGAAAGAATCTCTAATAGAATCTGTATGGGGTTCCCCTGGGAACGTTGTCATCAACCACATTGGTCCTAAGTTATCCCAAAAGCAGAGAAAGAAGTTGGCCATGGAAGGGAACCAACCGCAGAGCCTGAATCAATTCCTGGAGGGTAAGGGTGTGGAGAAGCCTCCAGACAAGCCGAAGAATCCGTGGAAAATTGTGGCGGCTCCGGTGGCTAGTAGTAGCCCGAAGCAATCGAAGGCTACGGAGTTTAACCAGATCCTGGCCGATCAGAAGAAACAGAAGGATGATTCTTCGAGGATCATGACAAAGCCTTTGTTCTTAACACAGGTTAGTGTTTGATATCTTTATTTGTGACAGTATTTATTAAATGTCCCATTGTTCGGGTTTTCATAAGGACGCGTTGTTGGTATACAGATACAAACAAATTTCGTCTCTATGGAAACACTAACAATGAGACCTTTTACTAAACACTTTAACATTTTGTGCTATCCTACAAATAACTTTACGTCCCCTAGGCCGGAAGTCGGATTTTCGACCCCGCGGGCAGAAAATCTCACTTCCTAGCCAAGGCAAGACGTAAAACTTTAGACGAACCACGGGCGGTGAATTCGTGAAGCCCCAGAACGCATATTTATGGCCCTCACCTTAACACCTGCGATCTGAGGCATTCACGAATTCAGTGCCGTAGTATTATGTACTATTATTGAATATTTATGTTCTTATTTTAACTCGTAATTGCGAGTAACGATTCGTAGAATCGCCCTGTCTTGTTAGACGAATGATATGATTGAGTAAGGCCGAGACAAGCGTGCCTACTAAGTCTACTAACTATAGTTGTTTTTCGTCTACTCAGTATGTTTGCTTGTCTATTATTTTAGGGTAGGTGCCACCGTCTATTTCATTTTCTGTGTTCAAAATTTTGAACGACGAGAGATTTTATTAATAAACTAGCTGTGCCCCGCGGTGTTACCCGCTCATCCCACGGGAACACTAAATTTATTCGGGATGAAAAGTATCCTATGTCCTTTCCCGGGTCTCAAACTATCTCCATACCAAATTTCATCCAAGTCGGTTCAGCGGTTTAAGCGTGAAGAGGTAACAGACAGACAGACAGACACACTTTCGCATTTATAATATTAGTATGGATATTTCATTGAAGAAATTAAATTTATCCTTTGTCTCAGCTGGAAGACAAAGCGATAGAAGAGCTGGAGCGGTTCTACAACGTGCATGAGCTAGACGACGAGTTCATCACCGTGCGCCGCATAGAGCTGCAAGTATCGTCGCCGCAATGGCCCCATGCCGCCCCCAAGTGACCGACTACCGTGTTACATACCCTAGAATATCGTCTAACCTACCGAATATGTTTCTTTTGTGAGCTAGGGGCGTTCTACTAGAATGTCTACTTTCTCGGACACGTGACAACTGTGACAGGTTGACAGCTACCATAAAAACTCGACGACAAGCTATCACCCTGCGCCGCATCAGGCTGCAAGTGTCGTGGCCGCAATGGCCCCATGTCGCCCCCAAATAACCCCACCGTGTTAAATGGATGAACCAACTTTTTGACCGACACACATTTGTATGGTTGTGATGTTGACCACCCGAAATCGTCTACCCACAAATGGCTTTATGTATATCGCTAGTTCACGTTAGGTACGTGAAATTGTTAGGATCCGCTCTGTAACAACTTAAAAAAAAAAAACACTTTTTCCTACTTTTAACTATCATAGCTATGTAATCGTTAGTTCACGTTTGTTCACTAAATAATATCGTAAAGACGTTGAGAAGAAAGCCGAAAGAAACTCAACTAAGCTCAAAACTTCCGAATACTGCCAACCACATATCTGTTGGTTAAATAAATAGATAACTCTTGTTCCTATTTTAGAAGGAACACATCGTGCTGATTTTTAAATTCGCTGCCAAATGACAATACGCGATATAATGATGTGCAGTGAAATGTATGACACCAAAAATGCGAAAGGTGTCTATTCCGAGAAATAATTTCTTCGGTAATTCATTTAACTTTTGGAGTCTGACTGCGCACGAATTATTTCGCAGAAAATTGGTGTCCGAGAGAAATTCGACATCTACAAAAATATGGTCTCCGTATAACTGTGCACTGGTCACATCTACGCCAAGTCTTGTAGACTCTGACTCAAGGCTTCAATGCCCAGGTGTGCGAATATCCTCGAATCAGGAACTACAAGAATCTTCGGCGCTTGATGACTTTGACATGTGAGGCGAGATCATTTTCTTCAGCAGTGTGCCAACGTTGCTATAGAACAACGTACAAACACGTTATTGATCATTCGCAGGTTCCCCTACGGAAACATTGTTACGACTTTTACTTCCTCTAAATGATCAAGTTTGGTCAACTTCCCAGCAACACCGACGGCTATGAAGCCACCGCGTGTCGATCCGAAGACCTCGCTAAGGGCCTTATCATATCACACTTGAGATTTGCGAGCGAATATTGTATGAAGGCGATCGGCAGCGAGGTCGGCGCGACGCTTATTTGTATAGAAAAGTCGCTCGCAAATTGCAAGTGTGATAAGGCCCTGAATCATTGCAACTAGTAGCAACGAGCGGTATTTACAAAAGGCAGGGACATAATCAACGCGAGGATATGACTCACGCCTATTCTTTACGCGTCGTACTCTAGAGCTAGTGTATGTCGCCTCGTTGATGGCATATAATCAGCTCGTATTTTGGTTCTAGCACTGCAGCTAGAGTTTCGGCGCGAAGAGCATACGCGGCATCACTGGCACCCTTCATTAATGATTTTACACTCATCATAAATTGATTTTGACTTTTTATGATTTAGTTGCGATAACACTCAAATAATTGATATGCATTCGCAACCAAATGAAAGAGGACTAGGACTAATTCATCAACCCCTCAAAAAAAATTAAATAACTCACAGCCTTAGCCGGAGCTGAGGATGCCATCAAAGATAATAATTTTAAATGTTAAAAAACACAGTCCATATTAAAGAGCGGCACGGGGAAGGCTGTGACGGGGGCTGACGGTACGGCAAAAATAATTCAAAATACGTGTCCCTTCGACTCGCTCTTTAATTTGGTTACGAATGCATATCAATTATTAGAGTGTTATCGCAACCAAATGACAAAAAATCAAAATCAATTTATGATGAGTGTAAAATCATTAGCGAAAGAAGGTGCCAGTGATGCCGCGTATGCTCTACGCGCCGAAACTAGCGGTAGCTCAGCAGAAACACAGCACGGTAGTGCCAGAGCCAAAATACGAGCTGAATATGCCATCAACGGGCGACATACACTAGCTCTAGTGTACGACGTGTATAGCAACGTTGGCACACTGCTAAAGAAAATGACCTCGCTTCACATGTCGCTGGACGTAATGTGTGAGTTTCAAAGCCATCAAGCATCGAAGACTCTTGTACATCCTGATTTAAGGATACTCTCACACCTGGGGATTGAAGCCTTGAATCAGAGTCTACAAGACACTTGGCGTAGATGTGACCAGTGTAGATGTCGAAATTCTCTCGATTTTCCGAGCAATAATTCGTGCACAGTCAGACTCGACAAGTTAAATGAATTACCGAGGAAATTATTTCTTGGAATAGACACTTTTGGCATTTCTGTTACCTTGATGCCAACAGCATCGTGTATTGGCGGAATGAGTGGCGTAGTGTATAGGCTGAAGCACCCGTGCCCAACAAGTCGTCGTCGATGATTCGACGGCATATAGAGCGCCGAGGCACGGGTTTTGCAGGCACTAATATAAAATTGTATATATTTCACCTACGATTGCACCGCCGAGAACATGAATGAGATAGAAAATTGGCAAGCCTAGTCCTTGCCAAACCCTCAAAAAATCAAAATACTCACAGCCTTCCCCGGAGCCGAGAATGCCATAACAGATAATAATTTTAAATGTAAAAAAACACAGTCCATTCTCTGTCATTTGGTTGCGAATGCATATAAATTATTGAGTGTTATTGCAACCAAATGACAGAAAGACAAAATCAATTTGTGATGAGTATAAAATCCTTAGCGAAAGAAGGTGCCGGTGATACCGCGTATGCTCTTCACGCCGAAACTCTAGCTGCAGTGCTAGTGCTAGGTAGTAGCTACTGTGAGGTATTTAATTTTTTTTGAGGGTTTAATGCCTAGTCCTCGCCAAGTTTAGGGCTACCCATATTGACGTTATTGCCAATACGGCATGCGCCATCGATGGCCTTTACATGAATAGCCATAAATTTGTAGACTTTTAATGGCTTCGTTTCTCCTTATAATACATTGCATTTCAAGTCGGAGTATTCACTCTTCACTCTCTACTGGAATTGAAGTGCCTCGCTTAAATGGAGAAACGAAGTCCTAGCTATAAAATTTGAGCATAGGACAAAGTCATTGGCCGTAGGGCAGAATTCATCCACCGCTTCTGGCAAATAATATATATTTCGGCATAATCCACAACGGGAATTGACTGTTTTATTGTTTGTATCCAGTTTTATATATTTAAGCCCTCGGGCCTCGGTCATATCGCTTTCCAGATCCGGCAAGTGTGATTCTGCCATTGTCAGGATCCATATCCATGGGGATAACATTGTCTTCTGACATGGCTTTCGCGAGGAGAGATAGGGTCTCCTCCATAGGAAGAATGTTGCCAGCACTATCACGCTCGCAAGATGACAATGGCACTATCAGATTATCTTAAAACCAGACTCAAAGTTGAAATGTTTGAGCATCTATCAGGATGCTCTACCATCTGAGATAAAACTCTATGATCCATTTTTTATTTTTGTCAGCCCACATTTCTAGATGCTGCACATATATTAATGTGACACATCTAATCGTGTATAAATATTCGGTAAGTAACGCGGCCTGTCCCGTCTGTGGCGTAAGTGAAGCACTGATTTATATGCGATTTTATATCAGTGCCTGCGAAAACTCATGCCAAAGCCCTTTTTAATGCCGTTGAATTATCGACGACGAATTCCTGCGGAACTTGTCCTTCAGTCCTACGCCACTCATTCAGCCGATACACGATGCTGTTAGCATCGTGTTCCTCCGACAACATTTGGCCCACTAGAAAGTGTAATGTCCACTGCGAGGTTTTATTCGTTGCAGACATTACACCTTCGTATAAGAATATGTGACCACTTTTGATGTCCTTGGTGTGCTTTACCTTTTAACTAGGGAGTCGGATGCATCCACGGACAGTTTTGTTTACGAAGCCCTTCAGTTCCTTCTGGTATAGGTATCATAAAAGTCGAAAATTCTATTAGGCTTTTTCTTCGATTCAGCTTTTCACAGCGCGAGGTGATAACGGAGCGAGTCAACGGAACACGTATTTTTAATTATGATTGCCGTGCCGTCAGCCTCCGTCACAGCCTTCCGCGTGCCGATCTTTTATATGGACTGTGTTTTTTACATTTAAAATTATTATCTTCTTTGGCATCCTCGGCTCCGGCTGTGAGGTATTTCTTTTTTTTTGAGGGTTTGGTGCCTAGTCCTCGCCAGCACTGCAGCTAGAATTTCGCCGCGTAGAGCATACGTGTCATCACTGGCACCTTCTTTGGCTAATGATTTTACACTCATCATAAATTGATTTTCAGTTTCTGTCATTTGGTTGCGATAACACTCAAATAATTAATATGCATTCGCAACCAAATGAAAGAGCAAGTCAAAGGGGCACGTATTTTTAATTATTATTGCCGTACCATCAGCCCCCGTCACAGCCTTCCCCGTGCCGCTCTTATGGACTTTTTTTTTTACATTTAAAAGTATTATCTTTTATGTCATCCTCGGCTCCGGGGAAGGCTGCGTTTTTTTTAGGGTTTGACGCCTAGTCCTTGCCAATTTTCTTCCTCATTCAATTCCTCTCCGGTGCAATCGTGTAAGTAGACACGTTTAGGGCTACCCATATTGACGTTATTGCCAATACGGCTAGCGCCATTGATGGCCTTTACATGAATAGCCATAAATTTGTAGACCTTTAATGGCTTCGATTCTCCTTTTAATACATTGCACTTCAAGTCGGAGAATTCATTCTCTGCTACACTGGAAGTGTCTCTCTTAAATGAAGAAACGAAGTCACTAGCCATAAAATTGGACCATTAGACAAAGTTATTGGCCATATGGCAGAATTCCACCGCCGCTTCTGGCAAATAATATGAATTTGGGTGATCTTCGGCATAATTCACAACGGGAATTGACTGTTTTGTTGTTTGTGTCTAGTTATATAATATATTTGAGCCTTCGTCCATATCATTAGCCAGATCCGGCAAGGTAATTCTGCCGTTGTGTCAGGATTAGAGATGGGTGCTCATGGGTAAATACCAGATAGATAAGGGGTAAATAACCAATCTACTACTACTACTGCCCGGTAGATTGGGTATTTACCCGGTATTTATCGGGTATTTAACCATGAGTGCCCATCTCTAGTCAGGATCCATGTCCATGGCAATAACATTGTCTTGCAACATGGCCTTCGCGAGGCGAGATAGGCTCTCCTCCATAGGAAAAATGTTGCCAGCACTATCTCGCTCACAAGGTGACAATGCCACTACCAAAATATCTTTAAAACCAGACTCAACGTTTTGAAATGTTTGAGCATCGATCAGGACGCCGGACGGATCTGGGGTAAAACTCTTTGGTCCTTTTTTATTTTTGTCAGTCCACATTGTCCATCTAGATGCTGCACATGTACCTATATATTGTGCCACATCTAATCGTATATAATCAGTCGGTAAAGTAACGCGTCCATCTTTGGCGTAAGTAAAGCACTGATTTATATACGATTTTATATCAGTGCTTGCGAAAACCCGTGCCACAGCGCAGATGCTGTTGGCATCGTGTTTCTCCGACAACATTTGGCAAACTGGAAAGTGTAATGTAATATCTTCTGCGAGGGTTTATCCGTTGCAGACATTACACCTTCATATAAGAATACGTGACCACTTTTGATGTCCTTGGTGTGCTTTACCTTTTAACTAGGGAGTTGGTTGCGTCCACGGACTGTTTCGTATACGAAGCCCTACAGTACCTTCGAGTGTTTTATATAAGTCTAAAATTGTATCAAAGGTTTTTTTTTTCGATTTCGTTTTTCAGAGCGCGAGTCGACGGGACACGTACCTATTTTTAATTATTATTGCCGTACCGTCAGCCCCCGTCACAGCCTTCCCCGTGCCGTTATTTTATATGGACTGTGTTTTTTTACATTTAAAATTATTATCTTCTTCGGCATCCTCGGTTCCGACTGTGAGGTATTTTTTTGTGGGTTTCGTGCCTAGTCCGCACTGCAGCTAGAGTTTCGGCGCGTAGAGCATACGTGGCATCACTGGCCCCTATTTTCGCTAATGATTTTACACTCATCAATAATTGATTTTCACTTTCTGTCATTTGGTTGCGGTAACACTCAAATAATTGATATGCATTCGCAACCAAATGAAAGAGCGAGTCAAAGGGACACGTATTTTTAATTATTATTGCCGTACCGTCAGCCCCCGTCACAGCCTTCCCCGTGCCGTTATTTTATATGGACTGTGTTTTTTTACATTTAAAATTATTATCTTCTTCGGCATCCTCGGTTCCGACTGTGAGGTATTTTTTTTGTGGGTTTCGTGCCTAGTCCGCACTGCAGCTAGAGTTTCGGCGCATAGAGCATACGTGGCATCACTGGCCCCTACTTTCGCTAATGATTTTACACTCATCAATAATTGATTTTCACTTTCTGTCATTTGGTTGCGATAACACTCAAATAATTGATATGCATTCGCAACCAAATGAAAGAGCGAGTCAAAGGGACATGATTTTTAATCATTATTGCCGTACCGTCAGCCCCCGTCACAGCCTTCCCCGTTTCGCTCTTTAATATGGACTGTGTTTTTTTACATTTAAAATTATTATCTTTGATGGCATCCTCGGTTCCGGCTCCTACGCCACTCATTAAGCCAATACTCGATGCTGTTGGCATCATGGCAACAGAAATGCGAAAAGTTTCTATTCCAAGAAATAATTTCTTCGCTATTTCATTTAACTTGTAGAGTCTGGCTGTGCACGAATTATTTCTCGAAATATCGAGAGAATTTCGACACCCACAAAAATATGGTCCTCGTATTTAGCGGTGCACTGGTCACATCTACGCCAAGTGTCTTATAGACTCTGATTCAAGGCTTCAATGCCCAGGTCTGAGAGTGTCCTCAAATCAGGATGTACAAGAGTCTTCGATGCTTGATGTCTTTGTATCTCGCACATTACCTTTAGCGACATGTGAAGCGAGTTCATTTTCTTTAGCAGTGTGCCAACGTTACTGTACGCGTCTTACTCTAGAACTAGTGTATGTCGCCTCGTTGATGGCATATTTAGTTCATATTTTGGCTCTAGCACTACCGTGCTGTGTTTGTGCTGAGCTACCGCTAGTTTCATTTCAGCGCGTCGAGCATACGCGGCATCACTGGCACCTTTCTCGGCGATGCAATCGTAGGTGATTTATATACGATTTTATATCAGTGCCTGCGAAAACCCGTGCTTCGGCGCTCTATATGCCGTCGAATCATGGATTGGCATCATGGGAACAAAAATGCCATAAGTGTCTATTCCAAGAAATAATTTCTTCGGTAATTTATTTAACTTGTCGAGTCTGAGTGTGCACGAATTATTTCTCGGAAAATCGGGAGAAATTCGACATCCACACTGGGTACATCTACGCCAAGTGTCTTGTAGACTCTGATTCAAGGCTTCAATCCCCAGGTGTGAGAGTATCCTCAAATCAGGATGTACAAGAGTCTTCGATGCTTGATGGCTTTATATCTCACACATTACCTCCAGCGACATGTGAAGCGAGGTCATTTTCTTCAGCAGGGTGCCAACGTTGCTATACGCGTCGTACTCTAGAGCTAGTGTATGTCGCCTCGTTGATGGCATATTTAATTCATATTTTGGCTCTAGCACTACCGTGCTGTGTTTGTGCTGAGCTACCGCTAGTTTCATTTCAGCGCGTCGAGCATACGCGGCATCACTGGCACCTTTCTCGGCGATGCAATCGTAGGTGATTTATATACGATTTTATATCAGTGCCTGCGAAAACCCGTGCTTCGGCGCTCTATATGCCGTCGAATCATGGATTGGCATCATGGTAACAAAATGCCAAAAGTGTCTATTCCAAGAAATAATTTCTTCGGTAATTTATTTAACTTGTCGAGTCTGAGTGTGCACGAATTATTTCTCGGAAAATCGGGAGAAATTCGACTTCCACACTAGTCACATCTACGCCAAGTGTCTTGTAGACTCTGATTCAAGGCTTCAATCCCCAGGTGTGAGAGTATCCTTAAATCAGGATGTAGAAGTCTTCGATGCTTGATGTCTTTTTATCTCGCACATTACCCCCAGCGACGTGTGAAGCGAGTTCATTTTCTTCAGCAGTGTGCCAACGTTACCGTACGCGTCGTACTCTAAAGCTAGTGTATGTCGCCTCATTGATGGCATATTCAGTTCGTATTTTGGCTCTGGCACTACCGTGCTGTGTTTGTGCTGAGCTACCGCTAGTTTCAGCGCGTAGAGAATAAGCGGGATCACTGGAACCTTCTTCCGCTAATGATTTTACAATCATCATAAATTGATTTTGTCTCTCTGTCATTTGGTTGCAATAACACTCAAATAATTGATATGCGTTCGCAACCAAATGAAAGAGTGAGCATGGACTGTGTTTTATTACATTTAAAATTATTATCTTTTATGTCATCCTCGGCTCCGGGGAAGCCTGCGTTTGTTTGTTTTTTAGGGTTTGATGCCTCGTCCTTGCCAATTTTCTTCCTCATTCAAGTCCTCGGCGGTGCAATCGTTTAAATGGACACGTTCAGGGCTACCCATATTTACGTTATTGCCAATACGGCATGCGCCATTGATGGCCTTTACATGAATAGCCATAAATTTGTAGACTTTTAATGGCTTCGTTTTTCCTTTTAATACATTGCACTTCAAGTCGGAGAATTCATTCTCTGCTAGACTGGAAGTGTCTCTCTTAAATGAAGAAACGAAGTCACTAGCCATAAAATTGGACCATAAGACGAAGTTATTATACTATCCGCAAAACCAATTGGCGAGTCAGGCAATAAACGCTACAATGCATACCTTATGGAGCGGGCCGTGAGTGCATTGTAGCGTTTATTGCCTGACTCGCCACTTGGTTTTGCGGATAGTATAGCAATATGGCAGAATTCAACCGCCGCTTCTGGCTAATAATATGGATTTGGGTGAACTTCGACATAATTCACAACGGGATTTGACTGTTTTGTTGTTTGTATCCAGTTATATATTTATTTATTTATTTATTCAAATTAGTTACACAGCATTACACTAATTAAACTAAGGCACTGTGAACTACAAAATTATACGTAAAATAAAAATAATAACTTTAATCTAGTTTGATTTAGGCGACGTAACAGCGTGGCTCCGTTGCGTCGTCTGATCTTGCAATATATTTGAGCCTTCGTCCATATCATTTGCCAGATCCGGCAAGTGTAATTCTGCCGTTGTGTCAGGATCCATATAACATTGTCTTGCGACATGGCCTTCGCGAGGCGAGATAGGCTCTCCTTTATAGGAAAAATGTTGCCAGTACGATCTCGCTCACAAGGTGACAATGCCACTACCAAAATATCTTTAAAACCAGACTCAACGTTTTGAAATGTTTGAGCATCGATCAGGATGCCGGACGGATCTGAGGTAAAACTCTTTGTTCCTTTTTTATTTTTGTCAGCCCACATTGTCCATCTAGATGTTGCACATGTAGCTGTATATTGTGCCACATCTAATCTTATATAATCAGTCGGTAAAGTAACGCGTCCATCTTTGGCGTCAGTAAAGCACTGATTTATATACGATTTTATATCAGTGCTTGCGTAAACCCGTGCCACAGCGCAGATGCTGTTAGCATCGTGTTTCTCAGACAACATTTGGCACACTGGAAAGTGTAATGTAATATCTGCTGCGTGGATTTATCCGTTGCAGACATATTACACCTTCATATAAGAATACGTGACCACTTTTGGTGTCCTTGGTGTGCTTTATTACCTTTTAACTAGGGAGTCGGTTGCGTCCACGGACTGTTTCGTATACGAAGCCCTACAGTACCTTCGAGTGTTTTATATAAGTCTAAAATTGTATCAAAGGTTTTTTCTTTCCGATTTAGTTTTTCAGAGCGCGAGTCGACGGGACACGTATTTTTAATTATTATTGCCGTACCGTCAGCCCCCGTCACAGCCTTCCCCGTGCTGTTATTTTATATGGACTGTGTTTTTTTACATTTAAAATTATTATCTTCTTCGGCATCCTCGGTTCCGACTGTGAGGTATTTTTTTGTGGGTTTCGTGCCTAGTCCGCACTGCAGCTAGAGTTTCGGCGCGTAGAGCATACGTGGCATCACTGACACCTTCTTTCGCTAATGATTTTACACTCATCATTAATTGATTTTCACTTTCTGTCATTTGGTAGCGATAACACTCAAATAATTGATATGCATTCGCAACCAAATGAAAGAGCGAGTCAGAGGGACACGTATGTTTAATTATTATTGCCGTGCCGTCAGCCCCCGTCACAGCCTTCCCCGTGCCGCTCTTTAATATGGACTGTGTTTTTTTACATTTAAAATTATTATCTTTTATGGCATCCTCGGCTCCGGCTCCTACGCCACTCATTCAGCCAATACTCGATGCTGTTGGCATCATGGCAGCAGATGTGAAAAGTTTATATTCCAAGAAATAATTTCTTCGGTCCATTTAACTTGTAGAGTCTGGCTGTGCACGAATTATTTCTCGGAAAATCGAGAGAAATTCGACATCCACAAAAATATGGTCCCCGTATTTAGCAGTGCACTGGTCACATCTACGCCAAGTGTCTTATAGACTCTGATTCAAGGCTTCAATACCCAGGTCTGAGAGTATCCTCAAATGAGGATGTACAAGAGTCTTCGATGCTTGATGGCTTTGTATCTCACACATTACCTCCAGCGACATGTGAAGCGAGGTCATTTTCTTCAGCAGTGTGCCAACGTTACCGTACGCGTCGTACTCTAGAGCTAGTGTATGTCGCCTCGTTGATGGCATATTCAGCTCGTATTTTGGCTCTAGCACTACCGCGCTGTGTTTGTGCTGAGCTATCGCTAGTTTCAGTTCAGCGCGTAGAGCATACGCGGCATCACTGGCACCTTCTTTCGCTAATGATTTTACACTCATCATAAATTGATTTTCACTTTCTGTCATTTGGTAGCGATAACACTCAAATAATTGATATGCATTCGCAACCAAATGAAAGAGCGAGTCAGAGGGACACGTATGTTTAATTATTATTGCCGTGCCGTCAGCCCCCGTCACAGCCTTCCCCGTGCCGCTCTTTAATATGGACTGTGTTTTTTTACATTTAAAATTATTATCTTTTATGGCATCCTCGGCTCCGGCTCCTACGCCACTCATTCAGCCAATACTCGATGCTGTTGGCATCATGGCAGCAGATGTGAAAAGTTTATATTCCAAGAAATAATTTCTTCGGTCCATTTAACTTGTAGAGTCTGGCTGTGCACGAATTATTTCTCGGAAAATCGAGAGAAATTCGACATCCACAAAAATATGGTCCCCGTATTTAGCAGTGCACTGGTCACATCTACGCCAAGTGTCTTATAGACTCTGATTCAAGGCTTCAATACCCAGGTCTGAGAGTATCCTCAAATGAGGATGTACAAGAGTCTTCGATGCTTGATGGCTTTGTATCTCACACATTACCTCCAGCGACATGTGAAGCGAGGTCATTTTCTTCAGCAGTGTGCCAACGTTACCGTACGCGTCGTACTCTAGAGCTAGTGTATGTCGCCTCGTTGATGGCATATTCAGCTCGTATTTTGGCTCTAGCACTACCGCGCTGTGTTTGTGCTGAGCTATCGCTAGTTTCAGTTCAGCGCGTAGAGCATACGCGGCATCACTGGCACCTTCTTTCGCTAATGATTTTACACTCATCATAAATTGATTTTCACTTTCTGTCATTTGGTAGCGATAACACTCAAATAATTGATATGCATTCGCAACCAAATGAAAGAGCGAGTCAGAGGGACACGTATGTTTAATTATTATTGCCGTGCCGTCAGCCCCCGTCACAGCCTTCCCCGTGCCGCTCTTTAATATGGACTGTGTTTTTTTACATTTAAAATTATTATCTTTTATGGCATCCTCGGCTCCGGCTCCTACGCCACTCATTCAGCCAATACTCGATGCTGTTGGCATCATGGCAGCAGATGTGAAAAGTTTATATTCCAAGAAATAATTTCTCGGTCCATTTAACTTGTAGAGTCTGGCTGTGCACGAATTATTTCTCGGAAAATCGAGAGAAATTCGACATCCACAAAAATATGGTCCCCGTATTTAGCAGTGCACTGGTCACATCTACGCCAAGTGTCTTATAGACTCTGATTCAAGGCTTCAATACCCAGGTCTGAGAGTATCCTCAAATGAGGATGTACAAGAGTCTTCGATGCTTGATGGCTTTGTATCTCACACATTACCTCCAGCGACATGTGAAGCGAGGTCATTTTCTTCAGCAGTGTGCCAACGTTACCGTACGCGTCGTACTCTAGAGCTAGTGTATGTCGCCTCGTTGATGGCATATTCAGCTCGTATTTTGGGTCTAGCACTACCGCGCTGTGTTTGTGCTGAGCTATCGCTAGTTTCAGTTCAGCGCGTAGAGCATACGCGGCATCACTGGCACCTTCTTTCGCTAATGATTTTACACTCATCATAAATTGATTTTGACTTTTTGTTATTTGGTTGCGATAACACTCAAATAATTGATATGCATCGCAACCAAATGAAAAAGCGAGTATGGACTGTGTTTTATTACATCTAAAATTATTATCTTTTATGTCATCGTCGGCTCTGGGGAAAGCCGCGATTTTTTTTTTAGGGTTTGACGCCTAGTCCTTGCCAATTTTCTTCCTCATTCAAGTCCTCGGCGGTGCAATCGTGTAAGTGGACACGTTTAGGGCTACCCATATTGACGTTATTGCCAATACGGCATGCGCCATTGATGGCCTTTACATGAATAGCCATACATTTTTTGACTTTTAATACATTGCACTTCAAGTCGGAGAATTCATTCTCTGCTAGACTGGAAGTGTCTCTCTTAAATGAAGAAACGAAGTCACTTGCCATAAAATTGGACCATACGACAAAGTTATTGGACATATGGTAGAATTCAACCTCCGCTTCTGGCAAATAATATGAATTTGGGTAACCTTCGGCATATTCCACAACGGGAATTGACTGTTTCATTGTTAGTATCCAGTTATATATATTTGAGCCCTCGTCCATATAATTTGCCAGATCCGGCAAGTGTGTGGCTAAGAGTATCCTCAAATCAGGATGTACAAGAGTCTTCGATGCTTGATGGCTTTGTATCTCACACATTACCTCCAGCGACATGTGAAGCGAGTTCATTTTCTTCAGCAGTGTGCCAACGTTACCGTACGCGTCGTACTCTAGAGCTAGTGTATGTCGCCTCGTTGATGGCCTATTCAGTTCGTATTTTGGCTCTGGCACTACCGTGCTGTGTTTGTGCTGAGCTACCGCTAGTTTCAGCGCGTAGAGAATACGCGGCATCACTGGCACCTTCTTTCGCTAATGATTTTACACTCATCATAAATTGATTTTGATTTTTTGTCATTTGGTTGCGATAACACTCAAATAATTGATATGCGATAACACTCAAATAATTATTGCCGTGCCGCCAGTCCCCGTCACAACCTTCCCCGTGCCTCTCTAATATGGACTGTGTTTTTTTACATTTAAAATTATTATTTTGATGGCATGCTCAGCTCCGGCGAAGGCTGTGAGGTAGGTATTTAATTTTTTTTTAGGGTCAGATGCCTAGTCCTCGCCAATTTTCTAAATCCTTCAAGTCCTCGGCGGTGCAATCGTTTAAGTGGACACGTTTAGGGCTACCCATATTGACGTTATTGCCAATACGGCATGCTCCATCGATAGCCTTTACATGGATAGCTACATTTATGTGTAGATTTTAAATGGCTTCGTAGTTCGTTTCTCCTTTTAATACATTGCACTCTAGTCGGAGAATTCACTCTCTACTGGACTTGAAGTGCCCCTTTTAGATGGAGAAACAAAGTCTCTAGCCATACAATTTGACCATAGGACAAAGTCATTATCATTAGCCATGCGGCAGACTTCAACCGACGCTTCTGGCAAATGATATGGATTTGGGCGACCGTCGGCATAATCCACAATGGGAATTGACTGTTTTATTGTTAGTATCCAATGTTTGAGCCCTCGTCCACAGCATTTGCCGGATCCGGCAAGTGTGATTCTGCCGTTGTGTCAGGGTCCATATCATGGCGTTTAAAAACAATAATTACAGTCGGATCCAAACGATTTTACCTAGTGAACTAACGATATACAAAGGCCATTTTCGGGTTTTAAATTACTTGGGGTGGTCAACTTGACGACCATGAAACTTGTCCACAACTTTTAAAACTTGAATGACTTCTCTATATTAACGTTTATCGTTTACGTTAAAACGTTCAATGTCCCAACCCAACTGTTAAACGTAATAAACAGAAAATCTGTATATTAGAAGCCCGATTTCTTGGTAACTCCACAGACATTTTGTGTAACACTGGAGACAGACCAAAGTAGTAGTCAAAAAGTTAATTCGCCCAAATACTCTAAAATTTTATCTTCGCTACCGAATATGTTTATTTATTATATATCTATGTTTATTTTGTGATGTATGAGATGAGTCTGTATAGTGTGTACATGTCGTCATTAGCGAAATACCGTTTACTAGAAACGTAAGAAATATAAGTCATAATGACGTTATAAAATACGTTTCTGAAAGTAGCATAACATATCTAGTGCTATACTGTACAACTCCTACCTGCATATTATGTAGGGCAGTATGTAAAATAATGAAATATATTTTTACATGGTCATGAATAATATTTTTTTTTTTTTCTACTAATTGCCCAAGAATGCTATGACATTGTTTTTAAAATGATTACTGAGCACTTGGGCTTGTTGATTTGTAAACTGTTTATGCAGGACTCAAAGAGAGAGCTTACTCAGATTTAAAGCAGAGATGAAGATGTGTTGAATATTTAATGTCACTAGCTGTAGAGTGCCATTTTGTAACTTTTTTACTGTATGACTGTATCACAGACCGAGATAAACGCGTCAAAACCTTGAAATAAAAAAAAAATATTAAAATGTTTTGTCTGTTTTATAGTATGTGTAACCATAAAATGAATTATTATACAAACACAGAGTTTGCTGTGTCTATAATTATAGATTCAATATTTGTGGACTGTAAAATATTTCATTTAATAAATGGAATGACTATGATATTTCTTTTTACTTTTCCTATTTATTTATTAAAAGGTTTGCCAACAGATACAACACTATACGAAATAACAATAAGAAACATGTGTACATGGAATGCCAGAGTGTCTATCCAATGATAGGCAAACACGACATGCATATCTAAAAGCTACTTAAACAATGTGAGGAGATAACATTACAAAGAAAATAACAATTTTAAATGAGTACTACATTAACATTAAGTACTAAGTAGTTCACAAAACTATCAACTACGTAACATGACAGTTCCGAAGGAATATCTTAAATTTATTTAGTGACATAGCCAATAAGTCAATCCTGGTCACCTTGTATATTTTATTATGCTCCCTGCATATTCTAGGAATGACACTGTGAGATCCAAGATTAGTTCGATAGTTGTCCAAAGCAAAGGGACGGAAATTGGCTATGCGAGAGTTAGGTCTAGGTACCGTAAATCCAACTTTGTTCAATAATTGCGGAGAATCTATCAGCCCAGTTATAATTTTGAATAGTAAGACCTGATCAGAGATCCAACGACGTTTCTCCAATGATGGTAAATTGAAAAAATTTAGTCGGTCTGTATAACTTGTTAGGGAGCGAAGTTTCTTCTGATGAACAGACAAGTAAAACAGAAAACGCTTTTGTATCCTTTCGATCCGAACTTGGTGGCACTTATACTGAGGGTTCCATACACTAGAACAATACTCCAATACACTTCTAACCAGCGCAAAGTATGCAGTAATCAGAGCTGTTTTATTTTTAAAATTCTTGCAGACCAAACCTAATAGTTTGTAAGCCTTACTAATAATCTCATCAATATGGGCGGTGAATGATAACTGGCTATCCAATATAACGCCCAGGATCTCTCATTACTGAAACTTCTTCCAGGGGTACATTTTCTATGCAGTATGATGTTATTAGGGGGTGCCGTTTTCTGTTGAATTTGATGTGCTTACATTTGTTTACATTCAAGGGCAATTTATTTAGACTGGACCACTCAACAACGCGATTTAAATCCTCTTGCAAATGAAGTGCGTCAGATGGAGTATTTATTACTTTGAAGATTTTTAAGTCATCGGCAAAAAGTGAAAAGCTGGAGTTACGAATAACCTGTGACATGTCGTTTATGAAGGCTAGGAATAAGGTAGGCCCGAGGTGAGAACCTTGTGGTACGCCGGAAGGGGCTTCGAAACTTTTCGATTCCCGACCACAAACCACAACTTTTTGGGATCTCGAAGATAAGTAGCTCGAAAACCAGTTAAGTAATCTGCCATGGATTCCAAAGTTATCCAACTTATTTATTAGGATTTTATGGTCGACCCGATCGAAAGCTTTGCCTATGTCGGTGTATATTGCATCTACTTGCTGACCCTTATCCAGTGCTGCTGATAGCTCCGAAACAAGCAAAACAAGATTCGAGACAGTAGATTTATTTTCACGAAAACCATGTTGCTGCGGTATGAGAAACGGCTTTAGGTGACTAATCAGTATTGGATTTACCAGTGATTCAAATACCTTCCCTAGGATTGAGAGCAGAGATATAGGCCTATAATTTTCAATGTCGTTAGCGCTACCTGTTTTAGGAATCGGTAGGACATTAGCTTTTTTCCAGACCGACGGAAAAATTCCACTTTCAAGAGAATAGTTATAAATTACAGAAAGAGGATAAGCTAAACTACTTGCACAGTTTGCAACAAAAATTCCCGGAATGCGGTCAGGCCCCGACCCTTTACTTTTATCTACATTTTTAAATGCTCTCTCGACCGCGCTTGGGGTAAATTGAATTTTGCCCAACGTACTGTGACAGACAACGTTTACTGGTGCTGGAAAAGGTGTATTATTAATACCTGAGCTATTTGTCACATACACTGAGGAAAAATGGTCAGCAAAGGCGTTGCAAATTGCGGTAGGCGTTGTCAGTTTAACATTTCTTAGTTGCATTTCGCCAGGCACGGTACCTTTGTTTTGCCGCTTGGATTTTATAAATGACCAAAAGGCTTTCATATTGTTTTTAGAGATGGACTCTTCGATGGTCTTCATGTAAATAGCATAACTTTCCTTAATAAGTCGATGGCATTTTGCTCTAGCCTCCTTAAAATCAATATTATCTATCGGATTATTGCATTTCTTTACTTTCTGACGCAATTTTTCTTTATTTTTAATTAGTTTTATCAAATCTTTAGTATACCAAATAGGATATTGATACTTATTTTTTGTTTTAAGTGGTACACATTTACTTATGATTTCTTCGATCTTACGATAAAAAACTTCGACCATGTCATTTACCCCACGCAGGGGCTTGAGAGCACTTACCCAGTCAACATCATCTAGCTGCTTGTTAATAATGGAATAGTCCGCTGCAAAGAAATTAGGCTGTCTAATGTTCGGAGGCTTAATAAACTCAATATGTGGAAAAAGTATATCGATTAGCAAGGGAGGATGATACGGATCTATTTTAGACAGTGGATCAGCAAGCTTGGTCTCTACATAGAGGTTCGAACAAAATACAAGATCCAACATTTTCTCATCTACGTTCCTAATAAGATTAAATTGTTTAAGATCATTAAGAGACATAAAATCAGATAAGGCAGTTCTTAGACCTGTTGAGCAAGAGTCCAAATGAGCGACAGTTGACTCAGTATTTTTAGTATCAGGACTCCAGCCAATACATCCAATATTGAAATCACCAACAGCCAAAATAGTAGTACCAACGCCAAACGACGATATACCGTTGCTTATACAATCCAAAAGGTTAGTTAATCGGTCACATGACACTGGAGGGGGCAAGTAGACTGCACAAATAATTAAAGCTTCGAACTATAATCTCAAATAATTAAAATACTCAAATACAGAGCAACAAATTGATATTCTCTATTATATACATATTTCCCCTTGGTAACTATGTCGAAGCACTGATCAGCGCCAATCATTTGAAGCCTTTGTAAATGTTGTTAATGCGACACATCAATCAAATGCTTAGTTGCGGGGTCGCTGGAACCGGTTGCAGTTCCTCTGGAACCGACTGCCGTTCCTCCTCCCCGCAACTAAGCATTTGATTGATGTGTCGCATTAACAATTTGCCATTCCACTTAACCAAATACCTACAGGTGCCCACTCGTTTTTCTATGATTCCTTTCAACCAACGTGGTTCTCCACAATAGTTTTTTACATAAACCGTTTGGCCCACATTAAATTCCCTGCTTTTTATACTACTGTTTTTGTCGATCATTTCATCTTTTTCTGTGAATCTGGAGGAAAGTGGGTTCAGATTATCAAACTTCGTTCTGAAGCGTCTGTTGTTTAGGAGTTCAGCTGGTGTCCTATCGTTGACACTGTTTGGTGTGGTACGTAATCCATATAATATAGCCGGCAATCTTACCTCCCACGGCCCTGACGTAATTTTTTTTAACTTAGACTTCACGGTTTGTACCGTCCTTTCAGCTTGGCCATTGGAGGCCGGGTGATAAGGGGCTGACAATACTTGTCTAATGTCTTCAGAATTTAAATATTTACGAAACTCCTCTGAGATAAAACTTCTTCCATTATCACTCACAATCACATCAGGAAGGCCTTGTTCAGCGAATACATTGCGCAATATCTTAATTAATGTACCACTACTCATATCGGGTACAATTTTGATTTCTGGCCACTTGGAATATGCGTCAATTATTATTAAAAAAGTTTTTCCCTGAAATGGTCCTGCATAATCTATATGGAGTCTGGACCACGGTTTATCCGGCCTTAACCACTGATGTGTCACTTTTGGTGGCATGTTTCGATTTTCTGCACACACGTTACAATTCTTTACCGTGTTTTCAATTTGCTTGTCAATCGCAGGCCACCAGAAATAGCTTCTCGCCAAAGACTTTGTAATTACAATTCCATCATGGTTTCTATGTAACTCTTCTATTACTTTAGCTCTCATCTTCTCTGGTATAACCACTCTATTTCCCCATAAAATGCAATCTTTGTACATAGACAACTCATCCCTTTTCTGCCAAAAAACCTTAAAATCGTCCTCACTTTTAGCTGGCCATCCATTTCGTATCCAGTATAATACTTTACTCAAGCATGTATCTCTTTTAGTCAGGTTTGCGACTTCAGTTGCGGAGAATTCCAACTCTATCGGTGTCTCTTCAATCAGTAGAACACCTGAAAATTCTTCTTCTGATGACTTCTCATGACTAGGCCATCGACTAAGAGCATCCGCATTTCCGATCTTCTTTCCTTCAACATACTGAATTTCATAGTCATAAGAGTTTAACAGAAGTGCCCATCTTAACATCTTTATCTAATAGCCTATATAATGGTTCAGCAATCGAAGCTTTGTGTGCTAAAAATCGATCATAAAAATTTATTAATCCTAAAAAAGCCTGGAGCTCTTTTAAATTCCGTGGTGCTGGCGTCTTTTCAATTGCATGAATTTTCTCTTCACACGGGTGAATACCAAATTCATCAATGACAAATCCCAGGAACTGGACACTCGCTGCCGCAAATTTACATTTGTTTTTATTTACCCGTAGTCCAGCTTCCTGGAGCTTCTGCAGCACTTCCTCCAGTCTCCTATTGTGTTCCCGAACAGTCCCGCCAGTAACGACGATATCATCCAAGAGAACAGCCACACCAGAAATGCCTGCTAATAACGATGACATCAACCGTTGGAAAATTCCCGGGCAAGCCTTTACACCAAAGGGTAATCTTTTCATCCTATACAACCCTTTAGGCGTATTGATTGTCAACAGGTCTGCCGTCTGTTCATCTACTATAACCTGGGTATAGGCTCGCTCCAGATCGATTTTTGTAAATAATACTCCGCCTTGTAGTTCTGCAAACGCTTCACTGAGGGTAGGCAAAGGGTATGTGTCATTATCTGTTACTGCATTAACTGTTGACCTATAATCCCCGCACAACCGGACGCTTCCATCTTGCTTGAGCACTGGGACTATAGGTGTCGCCCATTCTGAGTGTGGAGTAGCCTCTAAAACTCCCTCTGATTCCAATCTATCTAATTCTCGATAAATTCGATCTTTTAACGCAAATGGTACCGGTCTACTCTTGTAAAATACTGGTTTTGAACCTATCTTCGGTACAATACTAACAACAGGTCCAGTATATTTACCTAACCCTTCTTGAAACACTCCATTATACTTCCGTTGTATTTCCTTTAATTCTTTGTCTAACTCATTTTTATCAATTTTTATACTATACACTCCTTGCAGCTGTATATTCAAATCTACAAACCAATTCCGGCCAATCAAGCTGGGTCCATTACCTTCAGCGACATACACGATTAACTCCCGTTTCCTATTTTTATACTGAACTGAAACGGTTGCTTTGCCTAATAAACATAACCTATTATCGGTCCATGTTTTTAATGCTATGTTAACATCATCCAACACAGGTAACTGGCCATTCCATATGCGCCTAGCAGTTTGTTCACTTATAAGAGTGAAAGCACACCCCGAATCCACTTCCATGTCTACCATTGTTCCATTCAGCATAATTTTTATCAAAAATGCAGGTACAGTCATATCTTGTCTCATGTTATTGACAGATATATCTTCATATAAACCATTAAAATCAGACTTTGTAGGATTATTTCCTTTCACCTTCGATGCACAAACCGCTTCAATATGCCCTGTTCTTCCGCAGTGGTTGCACTTGGACCATCGGAATCTGCATGCCCCTCTATGAGTTCTGCCACAGCGAAAACATCTGTCTATCTGTTTATCCATCTTTTTGTTAATAAATTTGTTCACTTCCATTGGTACCTCCAAGTCAAAAGTAGTCTTACTGGAAGATGCACCCACAATAATATTTGAATCAATGCCCGCAGCTTCATGTGACAATGCAATCTCACAAGCTTGATCAAATGTTAATGTACTATGTTGCAATAATCGCTTCTGTACTTCCTTGTCTCTGATACCACACACTAGTCGATCCCTTAATGTACGATCCAAATCACTGAAGTTACAATCAATGCTTAATTTCCGAAGCTGAGCTATGTAATCTCTAATTCTTTCCCCCTCCCCTTGATACTTGGTATGAAATTTATAAGACTGTATTATCTCATTTGGTCTCGGGTGGAAATGATCATTTAATTTAGATAATATAGTTGTAAAGGTAACCTCACTTATTTGCGTCGGAGCCGTCAATGATACTATCAAATCATACAAGTCGGGACCACAAACAGCCAGTAAATTAGCCTTCTTCTTACCATCCTCAACAATTTCATTTGCTTCCAGACCGAATTTAAATCTTTCTATATAGTTTTTCCAACAACCATGTGCCATATCAAACTCTCCAAACTTAATGCCCATTTTCACCAATAACTTTATGTATATGTATTTTTCACTCCGTTTATACACTATATGCACACTTTTGCCGTATTTACGTCGTCGCCACTATTATAACTCACGATTTAGGAGTCCTAGCACATGTGCTGGGCAGGAATCACGATGACAGAACTGCTTATTCACATCTACCTCACAATATCATATAATCATGATCACTACCCTCATTGTCTATATATAACAGTATCATTGTGCTTTACTATCTGATTCTTCAACACCCAGTTACGGTTAGAAAGTTGACACATTCATCTCCAGCAGCATTCTACTTAGCCCTAGTGCTAAACTGCCAGAAATTGAACGAGTGCCATGGATAAGTATCACCGGTATAGATGTACAAATTCCATAGACACATGGTGTGTCACCAGCATAGGAGTACATGTCGTGTCGCTGGAGACAGACATGTTAACCCTAGCTCTACACTACTTGTGAAGTTGGGCGAGGCGAAGTTGGCTGAAGTATGGGTATCTGCAGCGAAGTGCCCTCCACACATCATATGCGCCCAACCTCGTGTCGAGCTAGGGTGAGACCTGAAGGTTTTAATTATTATCTGTCAGAAACCAAAGTAGAGGAAGAGGTTAGTTTAGTATAGACAAAAGATAATTTGCATATACATAAATAAATATGGGTAACATTGCATATAAATATAATATGGTATGCTAGAGTTTCGGGTAGAGTTGAAATGGTAGGAGTAGTGCCTCATCACCCAAAACAGGCAAAAGAAGACATCAAGTTATGGAAAACCAAGGTCATAAAATTGTTCTACATTACCCAAGCATTCAAACAACATATCTATAGTATAGATGGATTGCTGGGTGACACAAAGTTCAGTAGCAGAAATTGCCACTCAATGTCTAGATCTAGATAGCCACAACTAGTTCTAAGAGGCCAAACTGGAGTAATCTGCACCGGGCACCTAATTCAGGAGTCAACAAATTTATGAATTTTAAGGCAAATAAATCCACAAGCACCTAGCAAACGGGGAAACATCATTTCAAACTTAAATACAAAACAAACTAAGGCAGTGATTAGTTCAGAAAAGATTGTAGATCCAGTACTGGGGTGACATGTTCCTGACAGAGTAATGAAGAAACAAAAAGCCTGACCTGGATGGCCTTTCAAGCATCAAAGACAGAAAGTCATGGATAGCAGTGCCCCACATCTGAGTGCATCCATTAACAATCAGAGTGGTCAAAACGATAAATATTTTTCAAGTAGAAACCTGAAAGGCATCCTATAATAGTGTATAATCTAGCTCATAGAGCAAACAAATCTGTAACTAATAAAACAAAGACTCTGTTAAAATCTATATTCACATTATTACAAACTAGCACTCATTTTAACTTCACGAGTCCATCAGAAATACAAAAATAAACTAATAACAGCACTACTTCTTGGGAGGGAAGGATTTCAGCAGCTGGTTCATTTGTCTATGTGTCAATTTCTTTTCTCCTGGTACCAAAATACCTTTCTTCCCGTGTTCTCTCTGGCTGGACATTCTCTGGTTATAATCTTTATAACAACCCTGGAATTCTGTGATCTCCTTCAAGCACTGTTGCTGATCGAACTCATTTTTCTTAAAACACGCAAACATAACAGCCAGCTCTTGCATACAGGCAGCTTCTTTCAGCTTATCGCTTTTCCCTGAAACTGTTTTCTTTAGCTCCAAGGGCAGGAGCATTTGAAAGGGGACAGGTTCTCTTTGATGCCTCCTTGCGCTTTTACCGGTTGGAGCCGAGAAAAATACTGAAGTTAGCCGCATCTTGTGGCTATTTATTTTATGGAATAATATAATGAAATACAACAGTAAAATAAATATAAGGGAAATTTCTAGGTTATGTCGCAATATTTGATTTGTCAAATTTGACAATCTAATTTCACGTTCAGAAACTAATAGTAGAATAGTAAATATAATAGTCGAAGTAAACGCTTCACCAAAAAAAATCATAAAACAATATTTTAAGGCCAAACGCCCACTACGATACACAATAATCAAAAATTAATATCAGCTTCCTAACTGATTGTTCGCCAAAGTGAATAGTAAATATATTATGTAATACTTATGAGTAGGGGTTTACTCGGCTAATTCCGCATGGCGGGTAATTCCGAAAATTACTGATATCTAATAAACGGGGTAACATTTTTTTGCGCTAGCATCACTTCTGACTGTAGAAGTGTATAGTATCTAAAGAAGTGTTGCTAGCGCAAAAAAATGTTACCCCGTTTATTAGATATCAGTAATTATTTTTTTTTTATTAAAGCAGTAACGTCTGCTAACGTAAACTCGTAAACTAAATGTTTACAAATGAAGCGAAAATTGAATTTTTTTTTTTTTTTTTTTTTTTCAATTTTCGCTTCATTTGTAAACATATCAGTAATTTTCGGAATTACCCGCCATGCGGAATTAGCCGAGTAAACCTTATAGTAATGTTCAGTTTTTCCGTTTCCAGTTTTCTTTTTGAAATTTAGAATCTCACAGTTAACCATTTCGAAATTATATTAGAGTAATGCTGTTTTATTTAAGAAATTACCTGGAATAGTGTAGCCAATCGTATTTTAACGTTTTGTATTGTAAAGAAATGTACTTAGGCGTTACAAAACATTTGCCTATCAAAAAACAATAACATTAAGGAAGTTTTTAAACGCTAGTTTTCCAAATTACATTTTATTATGCAAAGATATCACTTTATAGCATGTTATTTATGATATACAATTAAAGTAATCACTAATCAATCAATAATCTTAACGAAAAGACGTCGTTCACGGCGCCAGATAACCATCGGTCACGTGTAGTGTACTAGTGTCTTAAATCTACTGAAATGTAATTTTAACTGTTAGGTAGATTTGTATTTTTAATAGATAACAAGTTTAAAAAGTTGGGCTGTAAGACTAGAAATAGAAATAATATATTTCACTTTATCCAAAAAGTACATACCTAGATCTAGCTTCGCAAAGCGGGGCTAGGAAATGGAAACCATATAATGATTACCAAGCCAAAATTTCTGATAGTCTGGCAGCCCTCATACAAAAATGAACAAACGCCTTAGAAAATGTTTACGATCCTTTACCACCATACCACATCCTTTACGATCTAACGTTCATAGGCGTTTTTCTGATCTTAATTAGTTTTAAATATTATTATTATTTAGCGAGATTTTGCGCATGGGTGACCATTTTTTTGTTGCTGATGCCCTATCTCTACATTTTCATCGACCATTATAATGTTAATTTGTTATGTCTTGTCAATTGGTCTGTTCTGGTGAATAAAAACGTAGGTAATTTAATTTATTGTTTTAATATTTATAATCACCAGAAACCAATTGACACATAGACGGTGCTGCTCTAAATGCGGGGTTAAACTTTAGGGCCAAAAACATGATACCTACTCGAATATTTTTGTACAATACTTCTATGATTCCTCTAGTTCTATGAACTACAAATTCTCCATACAAATCGTCTACGGAGCCGCTAGCGAGTACGGTCACTGTAAACTCATAGTAAGTGACTTAGGGCCTTATCACACTTGCGATTTGCGAGCGTATTTTCTATACAAATAAGCGACGCGGCGAACACGCTGCGCGATCGCCTTCATACAACATACGCTCGCAAATCGCAAGTGTGATAAGGCTCTTGTGAATCAAGTTTTGCCATCGTATTTTGATGAGAAATATCGTTTTTATTGGCATTTCTATCTCTACTTTTTCATTGAAGTTAATGGAAAAAGCATGCTAAAATTAACTTTTACGACACAACACTAACAACGCAAACAGTAATTTTTCAAGAGATTCTGTATGGTTTGGGGCGGGATTGGCTCAAACGCTCGCACAGAATTAGTCACTGTAAAATCGTCTGAACGCTGCACGATAGTACGAGGAAACTTAACTTGAAAAACTTAACTTAAAAAATAAAAATTAACTTGTTATTTTTATAATTAATATTTACCTAGTTTTTATAATTCTCATGTAAGCGAAACTGTGTTTCTTATGAGAAAATAAATGTCTTTAAACCGAAGATCACGTTGTTACCATACGCAAAATCCATTGGGGCCGATTTTTTTTAACTTACATAATATGATGATGCTATAGAGACGTGCGGTCGACAGTGCCTCGACCAATATCTTTCTGACGTTGGAATCCAAAGAATTCAATGGCCAGCCAGAAGCCCTGGCATGAACCCAATAGAGCATAGCAGTAAGTATATGAGGCATGTGAAAACGGCGGGTGAAGAAGTATTTCTTACCCACCACAGAATAAATAAATAATAAATAAATATCAGACAACTTCACACAAATCGATCTAGTTCCAAATTAAGCTCAAGAAGGCTTGTGTTATGGGTAATATATAGACGACGATATACATACTTATATAGATAAATATATACTTAAATACATAGAACAACCATGACCTAAGCACACATATTCGAGTTCATCATACAAATATTTGCACTGGCCGGGATTCAAACCCTAGACCGCCAGCTCAGTAGGTAGATGCACTATAAACTGCGCCATCCGCGTCGTTCAGAACCTTCGTGAGATGAAAGCTTTACAAGTGGGTCAAATGGATATCATAAACATTATCCACAGTATACCAGACCGTATGAAGTGTGATAAAGGCTAAGGGTGGTAAAACTCGTTACTGATATTGTACTAACACTTTTTAATCGAAACGAAACATCAAACAAAACATATTCAAGACACTCGATATTTAATAATAACAAACTATTACGTTTGCTAATTATTCAATATCGAGTGTCTTATCACATATATTCTTTCATAAAAACTAACAAACCAATTGGGTCAAATGCTAAATAAAATTATTAATAATTCTAAATAGTAGGTAATAAGTAATTTACTCTATTCAGCACCAACTTACTTAATGGGTAGTTTCACTAAATTAAATTACCCAAAAAGCATGCATATGGGTAAACTATGCATCCTGAACATGGCCCGCTTTCCCACTCATCGAGCGCCTAGGGCCTCCAGTCCAGTAAGGCCCCATCTTAGCGGCAGCAGCACTTATACAGCCCTTGTACTGCTAATTTAAGCTGAATAAAGGCTGTATAATCGTTTCTGCAGCTTGTTTGCTACTTGGGCCGATAACTACTTTCCTATGGGAATTTTAAATATAGAATGCCCAAAGCCTAGACAAACTAGACATCCTTGATTCTGAATCTGCTGCCATGGATCATAACGGACTAGAAACAGTGTTTTTGAAACTACGAGTGAGATCTACGTCGCGTAAACTATCTTCGTGGGCCATTCGCAAATGCGTCCCAGTTGAATGCTACTAATTCATGCCTTTGACGTTAATTCTGACATGCCTTTGACGTTAGTCCAAAGAGAGTCCGTTATACCCAACAACCCTTCTCAATATCCTCCGACCAGGGGGAATAAATGGGCGTTTCCCAAAAAAAAACAGAACCCTTTGTTTCTTCCAGAACTTGACGTTCATCTTACTCCGAATCGATAGCATTTTTAAACTGTCCGTTCCATTACCTACTTCACGTTTGAATATGAACTTTTTTTTTATTTGCCCCAGCGTTAGGTACGTAGTGAAAACTAAAAAAATTGGGACACTTATTATTTTTCTTCACATTGAAAATGCTATCGATTCCGAGTAAGATGAACCCAAAAACTATAAGTTCAGAAAGAAACAGGAATTAAGTTATTTTTTGTAAAACGCTCAAATACGATTCCCAACGTAAATAGTTATTTGTGCAACAAGAGAGCAAAGTTGTTTTTTGTTACGAGTGCTGATTTTTAGGCCCGAGCAAGCGAAGGATTCTACGTTTGAATCACGAGCGTAGCGAGTGATTCTATGTTAGAATCCTGAGTGTAGCGAGGGACTCAACAGCACGAGATGCAAAAAACTTTGCTCTCGTGTAGCACACACAACTTTTCACCTCATCAGCGAGAACATATTCGACATTTTGTGCTTTTTCTTCCAACGTATGTTTATAGTCTTTCTTGCTGATTTCAATAATATTATTAATCAGAAAATAGATAAGTGCTGCTTAAAAAGGAATAACAATATAATTTAATTGAAATTATAATCAACCAACCAACACGGTTATTGTCATTATTTTATCAAATTGGAAGATTTAGCAGATACATGACGTGTTTATTTATAAATAGGTACATATTATATTACGAGATTTTGTTTACGAATTGATTAATATTTTTACTCCTAAAACACCAAACAAAATAAATGCAAAAGAAAATAACAAATTACAATATGAACTCGATATTTTTTAAGGTACGTTTCGAATATGCAGCTATGCTAAATGGTGAAACTATAAATTATTATTATATTTACAATAAGTTGAAAAATCTTATTTTATTTGAGCAATGATCTATTGTTTTATATAAAAGGCACAATTGTTTTGACATTCGGTCGTTAAATAAAAATATAATAAAGAAAAAAAATACGTTACAATTAAAACTTTTTCGGATGTTTTTAATGAATTTTTCGGTATAACGCGTATCCGAACTGTTCTCAATCGAGGACGGATTCGAAAATCGAATTTCAAATTGATAAGTTTCTATCCCTCTCTTTTATATAAGTACATATGAAAGAAACAGAGTGCATCGAGATTCAAATGATTAGAATTTTATAAATAACCTTTGGCTGAATAATGACAATTCGTGGTCAGATATTGAAAAAATTAAAAAGCTACTTTCTACTCACGCTCGAAACAAAATCGCATTTTGTTCACTGTTATCTGACAGCAAAATCGCCATGTTTGAGCTGGTGAGGTGAAAAAGGCATATGAAGTGTTCAAGATCCTTGTAAAAGATTAACGATGACATTGTTAAATTCTGAGCACAATCTTTATAACCCAAATTTTTATGTAGATTATTTTATGGCATATTGTAACTAGTAATTATTACACTGGCTACCTATCAGTTAACTATTTTATGGTACTAATAATTTTTAATCGGCTTTAGTGATATCAGTTCGGAACAATTCAGAGATATGAAAATCATATAAAAGCCTTCCTAAATTCATTACAATCATAGTCAGTTTGCTGATACAGGCTTAATAGTAAGTATTCCAACATTATATTCCAATATTATTATTTACTAAAATTCGACAGTTATTTGGAGTTCATAAATATCCTTTACATAGCACAACTTCAGTAAGCTAACCTTAATAATATCAGTCAAATTCAATACCACTCCATCATTAAATTATTTTCTTTCTAAATGTAATAAGAATCGCATCATTGCCTTGGTTTCTGAGTATCTACTTTACGGTTAAGAGTAGCAGCTCTGTTTAGCCTCTATATATCTAAAGTAATTTAATATTCCAGATCCATCATGAAATACCTGATTGTATTCTCCGTGATCGCCGCCGTGGCTTCGGCTGGGTACCTGAAACCCACACCCGTCGCCAGCGAGGTGTCCGAGATCCAGGAAATCATCGCCGCCATCAACAGCCCCAGCACTGACCCCGCCACCGCCGCCGCCCTGGAGCAGCTGCTCCAAGCAACCTTCGGCATCAGCTCCGTTCAGGAACCCGCTCCCATCACCACCGGGCCCGCTGTACTCGACTTCCCCGTTCCCGACGGTGGTGTCCTCACCCCCGGTCTGGTCGCCGTCGAGATCCCCGCTCCCGTCGACGCTCCCGTCGTCCCCGCTGTCGTCGCTGAAGCCGTCGCCGCCACTCCCCTGGTCCAGATCATCCTGAACATCAACCAGGCCTCCGATGTCGCCGCCGTCGGTCCCTCCCCCGCTCTGACCCCCATCATCGAGTCTCCCGTCGCCGTTTCCCCCGTCATGGTCGTCGATGAGGCCGTCAACGTGGAGAGCCCCGTCGCCGTCGCCCCCGTGGTCGTGGTCGACGCCGCCCCCGTCGCCCCCGTGGTCGTGGTCGACGCCGCCCCCGTCGCCCCCGTGGTCGTGGTCGACTCCGTCCCTGAGACCGTTCAGGTGGTCGAGGTGGCTCCCCTGCCCGTCCAGGTGGTCGAGGTCGCCCCTCTGCCCGTCCAGGTGGTCGAGGTCGCCCCCGCCCCCGTCATGACCCTCCCCGACATCCTCAACTAAGTTCAAGCTATACTAAAGTCAAAGATTGTGTCTATAAAATGTTCAATCATGAGAGGCAATTTTTAAACTATAGTTAGTTAAGTTTTAAAGAATTGTATTCTATAAACTGTTTGAACATGAGGTGCAATAAATTTAATTCTTGATATATATATTTTTTCTTGCTAGTTAAACCCAAAACTTTATTTTATAGAAAACTCCCGGTTGTCTCAGACATATTAAAATACATACGAAACTGCTCTCCTGATGATGAATCGCGTACCGATTCGAAACATGTCGAGCGATTTACGACTTCTACCCGTTTCATATATATTTTAACATGTCCTAACCTTTATATTTAAAATTAACACAAGCTCCCTACATATAATGACAAAAGTTATAAATATTGACATGAAGGTGAATTATGAAAGAAAAATATAATGTGATCCACTGCAATGTAAGCAGGACTAGAACCTGTGTGTGTTTTTAGGGTTCCGTACCTCAAAAGGAAAAAACGGAACCCTTATAGGATCACTTTGTTGTCCGTCTGTCCGTCCGTCCGTCTGTCAAGACCCTTTTTCTCAGGAACGCGTCTCGCGATCTCGGTGAAGGTCGTTCTTAAAGGGATCCTCTACTATTGAGTTAATTTTTTCAGCTTTAGCTCACGGCTAAATTTTAAAAGCTTGTAAAAACAGCATGCTTGTTCAGATTGTATGCTATATTTGAAAACTAAAACTTCGTTCGCTGGACTAAACCTTTTTAGGGTTCCGTACCTCAAAAGGTAAAAACGGAACCCTTATAGGATCACTTTGTTGTCCGTCTGTCCGTCTGTCAAGACCCTTTTTCTCAGGAACGCGTGGAGGTATGAAGCTGAAATTTATATCAATTACTCAGGTCTACTGTCCCTTGAAGCTGTGAAAAAATCAAACTTCTAAGCCAACGCAATCAAAAGATACAGCCGTTTATGCCGCAAATTTTCGACACTTGCAAGGGAATCAAAACCTACAGGGTGCTTCCCGTGAACTCAGAATCTTGAAATTTGGTACGAAGCAACGTCTTATAGCATAGATAAAGGAATAATTACGAAAACCATACATTTTTTTTAATACCTAACTTTGCACCTAATTTATATGGGGCGCTATACATACCAGGTGCAAACTTAACTTAACCACTTAGGGATGGAAAGTGTTTGTACGGAACCCTCGGTGCGCGAGTCCGACTCGCACTTGGCCGGTTTTTTATAAGATTGACACAAAGGTAAATTATGAAAGAAATAAAAATGTTATGTGATCCACTGGAATGTAAACAAGAACCCTACGTTTCCAGCGTAGCGCTCTCCCAACTGAGCTACCACATCGTTACATCAATAACACTAAATCTTTGATTCCATAGCGCCCTCTGCGTAATATGTGTTTAAAATGCTTATGCGCATTAGCCCTTACCCTAGGATTTGCGTTTACACGCACGATCCCTAGTCCCCAATACTTTACAGCAATCTAGTGTAAGGACCGCGAGAGAGATTGTCCTTTTTAATCGATTCTGTTTTAATGTGGAAATATTGACAAAATAAGTTATGAAAGAAAAATAAAAGATTGGTGTGATTGACGTAACAATGTGATAGCTCAGTTGGGAGAGCACTGCGCCGGAAACGTCGGGTCGCAGGTTCGAGTCTTGCTTACATTGCAGTGGATCACGTAACATTTTTTTTCTTTCATTATTTACCTTTTTGCCAGTCTTATAAAAATGAAAAAGTGATTTTTCCTCATTAAAACATAATAGATAAAAAGATTCTATTAAAAGCATGAAGAGGTTTTGTATTTCTATCTGAGAGTTTTGATAGGGTAAATAAGATAATCTTTCGTAACAATTTTCATGCGTACTCAGTCCAAGCCCAATCTATTATCTTAATAACGATGTAAGCTAAGGTAAGTGCTATCGTTGCCAAATTGGTTAAGGCCATCACCATCGAAAAACATGCGGGAATACTCATCAAGAAATAAGATCAGTTTAAAGTGTTTCCTACCGCGAACGCTCCGCATGTGGAATGAGCTGCCTGCCGAGGTTTTCCCCGGGGGCTACAGCATGCGGTTCTTCAAGAGAGGCGTAAATAGGTTCTTAAAGGGGCGGCAACGCGCGTGTGATGCTCCTGGCATCAGGCGGGTCGCAGGCTTGTTTGCCACCATCGTAGTAGTATAAAAAGAAAAGAAGTACAAATTTAATCGAAAGTGTAAAAATCTGACACCAAATCACAACTAGATGTATCTAGGATCCCTCGCGCAGATCAAAGAAGCTGCCAGCTCTTCTATTCTTGGTGACGTGGGCCAAATCCTTAGCAAAATTACTATATAAGTTAGTTTAGAGCTGCAGGAGTCCGCGGACCAAGGGACTCAACGTCTCAACAAAATTTTAGTTGGTGTTCAAGTCTACACCCCTATATTTATGCTTTTTGAGGATATCAGGCACTTCGACCATCGTCCCTGATTTTTGCATGGTATCGTGAAGATGAGGCGGAGCCAATGTGTCAACTCAAAAAAACTTTTATTTCTTTTTTAGGGTTCCGTAGTCAACTAGGAACCCTTATAGTTTCGCCATGTCCGTCTGTCCGTCCGTCCGCGGCTTAGCTCCGTGGACCATGATCATTAGTACTAGAAAACTGAAATTTGGTATGAGTATGTGTATGTATTACGTCGACAAAACGGTAAAAGCAAACTAAAAAAAAAAAAAATTTTTTCGATTAAGTACCTCTCGAACACCTAAAGTGGGGGTGAATTTTTTTTTCGCTTTAACACTACTGTGTGGGATGTCGTTGAATAGCTCTTTTAAAAATAATAGGGGTCTCAAAACGTTATTTTTTGGTAAAGTCAGCAGTTTTATAAATATCCGCTCCGAAAATAAAAAAAATAGTGTCCCCCCCCCTCTAACATTTCAACCGCGGGTCAAATAATTATGGAAAAAATCATGAAAATAAGGCCTTATAAGTACTTTCAATGAAAACTATATTGAATAAAATCGGTTGAGCCGTTTTTGAGTTATCGTAAAATTTCATAATTTTCTTTAAAATGACATAAGTGCCGCGTGGTGTCCTTATACTTCGAACGTTACACATATTAGTTAAGTGCCATACTGCATTAAAACCTTCTGCTCAATCTGTCGCGTATAATCGATAACTTCCAGAAGGTAATAAGTAATTACAGTTACTTTGGCGTTTACGAACTTCTTTATAGAGCTTGAAATCTTCCTCGTAATTTAAACCTTGGGCTTAAAACCGCTATTTTAAGCCCGTCTATTGTGAAGGATGGGCAACACTACACTACGGAACCCTACACTGAGCGTGGCCTGACATGTTCTTGGCCGGTTTTTTAAGCTTCAGGAAAAATCAGAAAAAACTATACGTAAAGTTAAATTTGTCGCTCATAGTTCGTAAGGAACCCTCGGTGCGCGAGTTCAACTCGCACTTGACCAGCTTTTTTTTCTTCATCCTCTCACGGTAGGTATTTCAAGTAAACAAAAGGCCCACCTTGGTTTTGTTTATTTTTGGGGTTCAGTAACAATATTCGGCCGTCTATGCCACAAAAAACGTACATTTCGATTTCCCCTCAAGGGAATCAGAATTTATAAGGTGTTTTCCGTTGACCTACAACTATGAAATTTGGAAAACAATGCAAGACGGCATTGTTTTCCAAATTTCAAACACCACAAGTATGGGGAAAACTATCCATCCATTTGTAAATGAAGTCATAAAAAATATAGTCTTTATTTAAGGTACGTAATCAATCATCGACGTTAAGCCACGGTATACATTTGTACGGAACCCTCGGTGGGCGTGTCCGACTCGCACCTGTTCGTTTCTTTTTAGGGTTCCGTAGTTAACTAGGAACCCTTATAGTTTCGCCATGTCCGTCTGTCCGTCTGTCCGTCCGTCCGTCCGCGGCTTAGCTCCGTGATCATTAGTACTAGAAAGCTGAAATTTGGTATGAGTATGTGTATGTATAATGCCGACAGAACGGTAAAATAAAAATTAAAAAAAAAATTTTTTTGGGTACCTCTCGAACACTAAAGTGGGGGTGTTTTTTTTTTTCTTTTCAACACTGGTGTGTGGGGTGTCGTTGAATAGGTCTTAGAAAAATAATAGGGGTCACTGAAAATTATTTTTTGATAAAGTCAGCAGTTTTGTAAATATTCGCTACGATAACAAAATCGTGTCCCCCCCTCTAACTTTTCAACAACGGGTCAAAAAAAATCGGAAAAATTCATGTAAATGAGGCCTTATAAGTACTTTCAATGAAAACTATATTGAACAAAATCAGTCGAGCCGTTTTTAGGGTTCCGTACCCAAAGGGTAAAAACGGGACCCTATTACTGAGACTTCGCCGTCCGTCCGTCCGTCCGTCCGTCCGTCCGTCCGTCCGTCCGTCCGTCCGTCTGTCACCAGGCTGTATCTCAACAACGGTGATAGCTAGACAGTTGAAATTTTCACAGATGATGTATTTCTATTGCCGCTATAACAACAAATACTAAAAATAAAATAAAATAAATATTTAAGGGGGGCTCCCATACAACAAACTTGTTATAGATTATATATATGTATAGGTACGGAACCCTTCATGCGCGAGTCGGGCTCGCACTTGCCCAATTTTTGAGTTATCGCCAAATTTCATATTTTTTCTTTAAAAGGACGTAAGTTGACTTCCAGAAGGTAATAAGTGATTACAGTTTCTAAGGCGTTTACGACCTTTTTATAGAGCTTAAAATCTTTCTTAACTTAAACCTCGTGCTTAAAACAGCAGTTTATTGTGAAGGATGAAAAAACTACGGAACTCTACACTGAGCATGGCCCGACATGCTCTTGGCCGGTTTTTAAATTAGGGCTCCTTATCCGTTTAAAAATGCTGATTGTTTTAGAAACTTTTCTCTATGATCAAACATGTTTCTTAACATATCATCGTTACTACTTAGAATACTATTGCGATTTATTGGTATATATTTGAAACCCCCCCCCCCTTGAATTTTTCATTGATAATTTTTGTTTCAAAAACTACTCGAAATTGACAAAATTCACGCAGAAAACTGTTTTTTTTTTCAACTGCAAGCAATGAAAATATGAAATCGCTATGTTACTATCTAGACTCTCAGGAAAAAACTCAGGAAAAGGTATTATTCACTTCAAAAAGTTGGTTAAAATTATCAATTTATTTGTCGTAAACTCATACCTAATATAAATATAATAAAATTGAATAAGGCCTCTTAAGCAAAGCGTTTAGTTTGGAGTTTTAAACGGCTGATGTCTACAAATGGAGTTCAGTTACCATCGAGTGGACTGTGTGCTCGTTTACTTACTGCATGTCATACGTTAGCCATTTTATTTGATTGTCCGATATTATCGTCAGTGTGAAATAAAACGATGACCCCCTCTATTGACACTCGACATTAGCTCTACCTTGGCTCTACCTATATGCAGACTGTGTCAACACCATTCAATTTACATCCGCAGTCTAAATGACCTTACTTATTGCTTTATCTTTTGGGCTGGATTCAACTAAACTGGCATGAGGGTTATTTCAGCGACAAAATTCTGAAGAAAGACTAAAATAAAAGTACACTGTGTACATTGCGATCCAGCGTGGAAATGCTGTGAGCGTTATGATGGGCAACTTTGGACCAGAAACGACAGGAAGCGGTGTTTTTTGAACCTTGTTCTTTTTATAATTTAGTTTTAATAAAGTATTAGGTATTAGTTTATTGTACATATATCTGTTTAGTTTAGTTTTTAGTTTAGTTGTTACTAATTTTAGAGAATAAGCATTACTTATTTCATATTGAATCATCATCATAATCATCATTTCAGCCATAGGACGTCCACTGCTGGACACAGGCCTCCTCAATTGACTTCCACATGGGCCGGATAGAAGCGACCCGCATCCAGCGTGTCCCCGCAACCCTGACCAGGTCATCCGACCACCTTGCGGGTGGCCGTCCTACGCTGCGCTTGCCGGTACGTGGTCTCCAGTCGAGAACCTTTCTGCCCCAACGGCCATCGGTTCTTCGAGCTATGTGCCCTGCCCATTGCCACTTCAGTTTGCTAACCCTGTTTGCTATGTCGGTGACGTTAGTTCGTCTACGAAGCTCATCATTCCTGATTCGATCACGTAGAGAGATCCCGAGCATAGCCCTTTCCATAGCTCGCTCATATTGAATAATCGCAACCAAAAGGCAAGTGCCAGATATGTACAGTAATAGATACGTTATGCATCCGTCACTTTTTGACAAGTATGTGAGTGACAAAATGACAGATGTACATTTACTTATCGCGTGATAAACGCTGCGTAGTCCCACTGGTGCTTTAAAGTGGGTTACTATACATACAATAAATAGGTGCACAGCACACCACTTATATCATCACCATCTGTCATCCGGCCATTACCGAATCAAAGCTGTGTATATTATTGGGGCTTTTATAAGACCGTAATGTTACTTTTAAGAGTTTAGTATCCTAAGGTTGCCGTCGCTTAGCTGCACGCTCTAGACATTTTCTTTGTATTTTATTTTGAATTATTATTATATGCCACAGCGTGTCCGTTTTCCCGCATTCACGCAGCTTTAAAGCAACGGATCGCCTTGTTTTGTTGCGTACTTTATAGAGATGAGTTATAGATTAGAGACAGAATACAGTGGAGAACGATATGGCTATTTTTACTCTAAGATAATGCATAGTATAGAATAGAAAGCACAAATACGGCTTACACCCATATCCCCTTGTCATGCAGCCGGGAATACAAAACCACAGTATATTTGTGAATTAGATATGCTTTATTCATTACAGTTTTAGAACAGATACTAGATGGAAATAATGTCATCTATTGCAATCTACCAGTGATTTTTGCACCTTCGGATCAAGAAATGAAATCAAGAAACAAGATGACATTCTTTTTTATTTCATTGCCTGTAAATGTGAGATACTGCTTCGAGACGTTATTTATTCTTCTTTTGTTTAGGCACGGGGAGAGGGAGAGCCAACGATCTGGGGGATGACGTGAGCAGGCACCTCGACGGAGGACAGAGAACCGCCGTCACCGAAGACAAAGTTCAAGATGACGTTGATGATTTGGCTGCCGCTGGCTTCACTGGCGACCGCGGAGGTCTCGGGAGCGACCTCTACAACCTGGATGGGCTGGACCTCGATGACCTCAGCGGGGGTAGGCTCAGGCAACACGATGGGTGCGGGGACAACCTCAGCGGGGGTAGGCTCGGGCAGGACGATGGGTGCGGGGACAACCTCAGCGGGGGTAGGCTCAGGTAACACAATGGGTGCGGGGACAACCTGAGCGGGGGTAGGCTCAGGCAACACGATGGGTGCGGGTACAACCCCGGCGGGCGTAGGCTCAGGCTGGACGACAGGTGCAGGCACAGGGTTGACAGAGATCACATCAATGGGGTTACCGGGCCCAGGATTGACGGAAATCACATCAATAGGGTTGCCAGGGAGCACGGGCGCCGGAACAACCTCAGGCAGAGGCAGAGGGTTATAAATAGGGGTGCCAGGCTCAGGCAGGTTTAGGGCTTCATCGACGACGACGACAGGCTCGGCTACATGGACCGGCTCGTTGGCAGCCCCAGGGGCTACAGCCTGGGCGGCGTCTTTGATCGTGTTGACGATGATTTCGACGAAAGGGACGTTCAGGACGCTGCCTGAGGCGACGCCATTGGTACCAATTTCCATGGTCTGCGTGGTGATAGGAGACGCTTGCGCGACGGCCACCAGGGCCACAACAGTCAGAAGGAGTTTCATGGTTTCTGATTATATCTGGAAATGAAACATTAAAACGGTAAATAATACTAATAAAACAATACTATTAAAACGGTAGTAGATCATTATTTCGCAAACAAAAACAATATTATCAACTACAGTATTTTTTCTAATACTTATATGCCTTAAAAGTAGCACAGGCTGGGGTATGCACTTTTGAAAAATATAACTGAGTCTAATTTAGTTATATATCAAAATTAAAAGCGGAATTCACTAAAAATATACCTGTTGTTAGCTCCAGCAGAGAAGCATATGTTTAATCCAATAACGGACACTACTTATATATTTGTTTTTCATTTATAAGACCCTCGGAATCAAAATGTCACAAGTAACTATAGTTTTGGTACTGTTCGTTAGTGGCACATGTGACATTGTTTTGGAAGGGTCTTATCTTGGATTAAACGATTAATATACATAATCTTCGAGCTCTATTCGGGATTAATTAATCAATCCATTGTCTAGAACTAATCTTATTTGAATACCTTGGCTTGGCTGTCATTATGCGCACAGTCGCACACCCGACTTTTGTCAAAGCAAATAAATCAAACAAATTACAGTCTACATCTGAAAGTAGTTAGGGGACAAATTTAAAGTTTGTCGTGTCACCCTTTTATCTGGAATCAACTACTATAAATATATTATATTATGTAAATCATTGCAAAAAATTTGTAAGGATAAATTTTTGTTTATTTAAAATATGTAATTTTAGGATTAGCTTTCGGATTTTTTGTTATTTAAATAATTTTAGGAGCTTGGTCGTTGAACGATCATGCCGCTCCATACGTCCTCTGATGTGCATTGCTATTTACTTAACGCAGTTTCTATAAAACAAATACGTAAATAAGAATAAATTCTGATAAGTAAATGAAAAACTTAGATGGTGAAATGAAAAGTTGGGAAAGTATAGGATCAAATTAAGAGGCCTTATTCCTTTTAAAAATTACTTTTGTCATATGACAAATATATTGTTAATTTCAACCAACTTTTAGTAGTTAATAATACTTTTCCCCTAGATAGTAACAAAGCTATAATACCATATAGGCCTGATTCCAGTTTAATAGTCATCGTTTGTGCAGGTTTTAAAGTCAAAGCATAATAAAAAACCATGTCTATTTCTGTCACAGATTTTATTAACTTAAACTATGTACTTAATGGACAACATTTCATTTTTTTTACCCCTACCTTTTATTGATTTATCTAATAGTATTTGCAAAATTACTCGACACTTTTTTTTCTTTTAATTCTTTTTTTAGTTTAAGACACTTTTTTTGTAAAAATAAAAGTACTTTATTCCAAAGAGGCGTAACGCAATTTCCAGGCGGGAATGGATACCGCCTGTGCATTTATAAGTAAAAAATGTAGTGCATCTGTGGACTCAATGTGACAGGCGTTATTACTGTCATGCATGGATTAATTACTAGCCTATGGATTACGATTCCTAACAAACTTTTTCACAAAGCCTCCTGGAAAAAGACGCGTTATGTCAGAGACACTGCGTTGTCAAATATTAGCAAAAAAGTATTGAACTGTTATTTTTCAACAAATATAGAAATAAATAGACCTTCCTTAGCTGGCCCGCTATCTCGCTCTTAATACATTGATTACGAATTTTGCTATTCCTGTCACACTTTGAAATAGTGTGGTACATCGCTCGGAAGCAAATATATCGATAGATAATAATGTGCTCTTTTCGAATTTCAACTTGGCCACCTCTGGTCTGCTGCTCACGCCACGATATAAAAAGGGTCTGAATTTTTTTGACAATATATCCTTCCTTACTCATTTTACAGTAAAAACATTTATATGGAAATTATTAATCTAGAGAATATTTTCTACCATTTTCAAAACTCCTGGAAAAAATCCCAGTAACCTCTATTTCTACCTACTTACTTTGACCACAGATTTATATACAAGCTTTGACCAACAGAAACGAAAATTGTCGATATCGAATAATGAATAAAGTCGATAACTGTGACTTCCCGAGTTTTGTTACTCGAAAATAGGTGCAATATACAAACTTGTCATGCGACGTCCATAAACTAAGAGGTCCGTGTTGTCATGGTAACATATTAGATGTTTGTTTTTATTCTCAGCTTTCAGCAATTTTTATTTTGATTTGGCTGTTTTTTTCTAATAATAATTGAAAGGCCGTGTTATCATAGAATGTTTCGGCACAGGACGAAATTATGAACGCATCATCATGGTGTCCCTCGATAAATAATATTTCTTCTTTGTACAAAGTCAATATCCTAAAAGGTTCACTGTTTATGAAGATCATAATTTATAAATGTAATGTAATGTAAGTACTAGGAATCTCTATGTTTTGATTATACAATTAGTTAATACAAATGTTTCGGTGGGTAATATTACTTATGTTATTTTTTTCAGTTAGAAGAAAATGTACAAATCTATGAATTACCTAGTGTTGGGAGGATCATCAAGTAAAACACTAAAGAAATCGAAGGCATCTTGTGTGTCTAAATACCAATGCAGTTCAACTCAAACGACTAACTGTGAATAAAAGTGGCTTCAGATATTGAAATGAAATGTGTATTACCTTTATTGTTTTTATTCCGTAGTACTAGTCGTTATTTTTTTACACTGCAATAAGCATATATCGAAAAATACAACAAGATCCAGTAGAATTGAAAGATAATAAAAAAACATCTGGATAAACTGGATTTTCATGTGAAAAAATCGTAAACATTCCCATTAGGATTATTGTTCATAACTTTGGTAAGGTTTACAAAAAAAAACATTCTCATTTACTAGTATTTTAAACAAGATTAAATTAATAATATATCAATTTAGAATATTTTTTCGTAAACCTTACCAACCAAAACTGTCGTATTGTCGAAATGCTCCCTGGATTTTGATGTATGTTCAAAATCATAATACTTCCACTTATAAATAAAATAACGTATCAAATTTCACGTATCTTGAAATCAAAGTAATAAATAAAAATAACGCTACTAATTAGTATTTGTTTAATTAAATAACTTTTTTTACGAAGTTACACACATGTCTTTTGGAAAATGTTAATCTCGGTCTAGTCCTCGTTTCATTTCACTGATGGCAAATTCGTAATCACTGCATTTGATACACCACAGATATCCATTCTGCTTCATTATTGGTACAAGCATCAAACTGCTCTTCTTAAACTATAGGTATCTTCCGGTTCGGTTGCAAGCACAGAATATGAGTATTTACTAACTCTTCATCTCACAAAGTAGACAGAAGGCCCCTGGTCTTTCTTCTTAGTTTTGTATTTCCCCTTTATTGTAGGACACGGCTGAAAAATATCGGGAAGATATCTGGATTTTGGTTTCCCCAAATTCTATTGCATAAAACTTTGTTTGTCATAATATAAGTATATAATCGGCTTGCCGGCTGTGTGCCGCTCCTCTTTAGCGTATAGTTCATAATATATTCGTTTTATTCTGAAAATTTAATTGGAACAGAACGTAAAAAGCAGTGAAAATATTAAATAATTTTATTCTGACAATGACATCAATGACATTTGTCTACTTCCACGCACACATACCTAGACATTTTTTTTTATATCGCACGTAATCGTAGTGATTTGAAATTAACTTTCTTCAGCCTGGGAATAATCTTTTGCTATTAATATCCATTTTTCTCAAAAAATGGTGGTCTGAAAATTCTAAAAAATATTTTATAGTGCTAAGGAAACCAATTTCTTCGAATAGGGATTAAAATATAGTGACTTCAAAAAAATGAAATGTTGTCCAATACTCGGATACATGTAGATGTAGTAAGTAAGTAGATGTTAAAACGCAAAGTTCCTCCGGCAATCCAGTTCTTCCAGGTTTAACATTTAGTTGAGGATTATGGGGGCGGTAACAACGGGTATGGGAAGGATGGGGGTGCCGACCTGGATGGGCTCAACAGGCTGCTCGACGACGACCACGGGGGCTACAGCAACGGGAGTCACGGCCTCATCGATGACGAGCACCGGAGCCACAGCGACGGGGGTCTCCACGTTCACGGCCTCATCGACGACCATCACAGGGTCAACAGCGACGGGGGTCTCAACGGGGGCAGGCACCACGGGCGCGGGCTGAGGCGCCTCAGAACCGGCTTTGTTGATGTTCAGGATGATCTGGACCAAAGGAGAACCAGTCTGGAAGGTCTCAGTGACGACAGCGGGAGTGGGAGCGACGGGAGTCAAACCGGTCTCAACGGGGGTCAGAGCGCCGCCATCAGAGACAGGGGTCAGAGCACCGCCGTCGGGGAGGGGGAAATCGATGATAGCGGGTCCGACGGAAACAGGAGAAGGTTCCGCGACGGTAACGGGGTGGATCTCAGCAAGGATCTCGGCCAGCTGTTGCTCGAGCAGCGCGGCGGTGGCGGGGTCGGTGCTGGGGCTCTGGATGGCAGCGATGATGGCCTCCAACTCGGCGACACCAGAGTCGGTGGGCATCAGGACCGGGCTGGCCACGGCCACGGCTACGAAGGCGACGAATGCGACGGCGAATTTCATTGTTCTGTAAGTAATTTAAATTTGATTATCTTTATTAAAGCAGCAACGTCTGCTGACGTAAACAAAATGTTTACAATGAAGCGAAAAATTTAAAAATGTAATCGTTCAGGCAGGGTTCGAACCTGGCGTCTCCAACGGCTTTTCGGGCCCACACGGGCGTTGTTGTTACCGTTGTTTGGTTCAGTGGTCCGATAGGGTAGGACTTCATGGTAAACGTTACATTTAATTTAAATTTGATCAATTATATTGGTCTGGAGGCCGGAACATTTATGAATGAGTTTGATTCACGGTTAAAGCAGAATGCATGGTTATGAGCATTCCTGAGCAGACGGCAACATGTTTTTGGTACCTTAGGTAACTGATATTTGCTCCACTGTGAAGCCAGAGGTCAGGACAGTTCTATCCACCGACTGGTCACGGTCTTGCCGGGTGGTTAATGTGTAGTTCACTTTACGATCTCTAGATACTGAAAAGCTTAGTTACCGCCGATCAGTCTATTTTATTTCCACAATTTACGAAAAGTACAAAAAGATAATGACAATAAAAATGGCAAAACCAAAAAAGATACTTACAGTTCAAGTTATTGATCAAACTGATATCGAACAGTCACTTTCTGCGCCATTTATAGGTTTCTTGTCAAATAAGTATACCTATAATGTAAAATGATAACTTTGATATAATGCGTTTATACTTTTATAGCCTTTTATGGCTAAAATTAAACTTTTATTGTACTGTCAGTACCTATCAAACATTCGCTATTAAGGCGCAGGGTACAGTGTGTGGAACGCCTTAATCGGTACTTGTTACTATTGTGATTTTATATATTCATTAATTTTCTTTATTATAATAACAATGAATTAATTGTCAATGATAAAGTTTAGAATAACGATCTCGCAGCTATAAAATAGCTATTCTATATTTGCGATATAATAACCTACGATTCAAACGGGTACTATTTTGTGTTCACCTGTGACGTCAACAATCGTATCGTAATCGTAGATAACTAATCAATTATCAACAGCAGCCTTTAATCTAAAGCTGGCAATAAAGATGTAATTTGGTAATAAATTAACTCGATAAGGCGGTAGTCTTTTTGACTGGGGATAGTCATTTGAGGCGGAAACATGGAGCCAATGATAACGATGTAAATACAAAATAAAGGTAGTGAGTGTGTAGTGTTAGTGTTATGAAGTCAATTATTTATTTATTTATTAATTTAAATACAATGTAAGATTACAGCATACATGACACCAAAGCTCTTACACGATAAATTATTCCAAAAAAAGGAAACAATACATATCAAAAAGGAATCATCATTCGAAATCATACAATATTTTAAAATTATACATAACAATTAATTCACATTATCTAAGAACTGCTTAGCAATACAGAACAATTGAGCAAAGCGATCAGCAAACATGGCATCGCCGTGCTGAGTAAGCATCAGGTACCTATAACAACGATATTGACAATTATGACAGCGATCAGATCAGAATAATGCAGCTTGATACGCTGGACAGACCGGATCAGCACATAATTTATGTTGCGTTTGAATCGTGACTGAAATAGTATAGGTTTTGTAAATTCGCGTCCGGCACAACCAGGCAAGATTTGAAAGAGGAGACAAGAAGATTGAAATGGCAATTAAAATTCTGAAAGATATTTATACCTATTTATCTATCCTAATTAAATTTTTGAAACCATGTAGTATATGAAAGTATAATAATTTTAATGAATTTATACTGCAAGATAAATAAAAAAGTCCACAGTTGTCGGACCAGGTAGTATCACTCATATCTCGGATACTTATACAGTTAATTTATACTCAGCTACAGATAGGAACCCAAGTAGCACACATGCTATATATATAATGCTTATACAGCAAGTCTAGCACAACTATGATTCGCGACTCTTGTCGCCCGACATAGTGCTACCCGTCACTTTCTCACATTACTGCAGAGAAAGGGACGGGTAATTATCTCGCGCGAGAGATAGTCGCGTGTGACAGTTATGCTAGAGGGGCAGCCCTGAAACAACTGAAAAAGGCGTATAAGTGCTGTATAAGCTGTTATGCAGCCTGTGTGCTACGTGGGAAGCGATGGCGCCGCATAATTTTTATTAACTTCGATGACAATATTATAATATGACACCGTAACCCGCAACCATCATTTATCACGTGATAAGTAAGTCACAAAGCTTTTGTCATTAACACTCTCATTTTATCAAAACGTAACGGATGCTTTGTCACTTATTTATCGCGTAATAAAAACAACTATTAAAGGCACGCTGATGATGGAGCCGAAAGGTGGTAATAGGAACGTAATAAGACGATGCGATACTATTACCAAGTTTGGGCTCTTTAGAATCAGTGACCGGAACACTGTTTAGAATCGTCTCGGTGAATACTGAATACCTACTCGCAGTTGGCGGATTTTCAAAGAAAAATACAGTCAGCAATAAAAGCTTGTCACAAAAAATATTTTTGTCAAATACTTATTCTTTTATGTGTTATGGCTCGCTGTCTTCACCACATTCAGTACTTAATGTAAACATTAATTGTGACTTCTGAACCCAGTTCCAGAGTAGTTGTATATACCTGCCGACTTAGTGTAGTGTAGTGTGCAACCAAGTAGTGTTTACAAATTGCAATACGTAAATATTGTTTGATTCTGATTCAAATATGCCATACCTTTTAGGCCTTTACACTTCCTCAACCGGTATTTTCCCCGGCGACCCCGCAGTTCACATCCCGTAATTCATATTCCGTTTTCATAATAATGATAATTTAAATTGACGTAAGAAAAGCATGTAGTCATTCATCTAGTCTCGAGACGAAGGTTATCGTTCATCTGACTGATCCATTATCTGGGCAACGCGTTCTGAGAGCAGGGTTGCCACATCATAATGCTTCTAAAGAAGGGCATCCTTTTCAATCGACTTTAAAAAAGAGGTGATGCCCCGAATGATGGGACTGGTAATTTCTTGTAAGGACATAATTTAAAAAAATAACGAACAACCCTACACCAACAAGTAAGCTCTAGTGGGCTTGTGTTTTGGGTACTAGACGACTATAATATGTTCACATTGAACAAATACTGTTCAAAATCTGTCAAGGTTTTCTTCACTTGGATGTCATAAAAAAATATATTTGAACTTGTCCATCTAATGTTACACTCCTCCTTTCTTCATTTCAAACTTCTCTTGTAATATAAAACCGTTATTAAGTAAAGGAAATCTAGCACGGCTTGCCCTGAATTTACGCCACTGTAAGGCAACCCTATTTAGGAGTCTACTCCAGAGTATTAATTAGTAGCTTGCGTCATGCTTCATATCTATCTTGTTCTTCTGTTAAACAATAATAATAATAAATAGAACAAAGTGCTTCGGAATATCGCCCTTTATTCGTAGCAAAGATAATTCATTGGTTTAGTTACGAGTACGTATTAATAAATTACAAATAAATTAATTCTATTGTCTATTCTATTAAGGCTCTTTACCCGTTCAAAAATCCGTTTCTTTTTGTCATTTTTCTCTATGATAAAACATGTTTCTTGACATATTATCAATGTTACTACTTAGAACAGGGCCATTGCGATTTATTGGTATATATATTTAAAACCTACAGTTTAAAATTTTCATTAATAATTTTTGTTTAAAAAACTACTCTTATTTGTCAAAATTCACGCATAAAACTCAACTTATTTTCGACTGCACGTAATGAAAGCAAATTTTAAAAGGAATAAGACCACTTAAGAAATGATTGTCTTAGATGTAGAGGCAAAATGAAAACAAAAAATATAACTAGGTATATTTAGAATAATTTACGCATAACTATGATAGCATAAATGAAACTTTTACAAATTTTATATTTTCTTGTAAATTAAAATATAGGTATATGAGAATGCCATAGGCATAGACAGGTATAGTCTTGATGTGACGTGAGGTAAACAAGAAAAACAATATTTGTATAGAATCTTTTTATCGATTCATATTTTTTATGTGGTAATACCACATTTTTAAACACAGGTTTTATTAATTATTGAGCTTTAAATGCTAAATATAGATATAGAGAAATTAAATTAAAAAAATCCTCGAGCTCCTATGATGGTTAGTTTTATCACGCGTTTTATGAAGACGCGGTTGGCGCAGTTTGCAGACACCTGCCTACTGAGCCGGCGGTCCCAGGTTCGAATCCCAGCCGGGGCAAATATTTGTGTGATGAACTCGAATATTTGTTCTTGGGTCATGGATTTTATTCATATATGTATTTATATATTATATATAGGGTAAATCGCCAGTAATTGGCCACCGTTCAATAACTGCCCAACTAGCAAAATTACCTTATAGCGAAAGGCCTATATGGCCATAACTCTTATAGTCGTCATTTAAGGCCGTTCCCTGAGCCAGAACCCCGAGCCCCTCCTCAGGCCACCCGTCCCTGTCACATCACAGTCACATTTCAAAAGAGTGACGGAGACAGAGCTTGCGGGTCGTAAGGCGATATCTTTTTTCGTAAGAATTTGTCGATGATTATTTATTTTAAAAATATTGGCTTCAATTATTGAAATTCGGAAGCTGTAAAATTACTATTTTAGTTATGATTGATTTTTCTCCTTTTTTTGTTTCATAGTGTCACGTAGAAAAAAAACAAGTAAAGTTGGAGTAAAAATTCGAATTGGAGGTTACTTTGGGAATTAATTGTATCGAGCGAAGTGTTATGAATCGTGTATCGAATGCTGTGTTATTAAAGATAATATAATCAAGAATGATATATATTTTTCCCTCGTTTACTAATATCAACGTTTCGTAGAAAAATAGGATAATTTTTGGGGTATTTTTGCAAATCTGGCTCAGGGAACGGCCTTAAAGGCATTGTTTATGTCAAAATATCGTATAAATGCACTTTACAAGAGGGTTCAGCTAATATGGCTACTGACTTTATAATTTGGTTAGGTAAACGTCAACAAACCTAAATAATATGGCTACTATAAAACCTCAAACTAAAAATGAACTCTGTTTACCTATAAATATAATTCATTTTAGTATAAGCTGTTAATTACTGGCCGCCCTTCAATAACTGGCCACGATATAATAAAATGAATTCAGTTTGTAGGTGAACAGAGTTCATTTTTAGTTTGAGGTGGCCAGTTATTGAACGGTGGCCCATTATTGGCGATTTACCCTATCGTCGTCTAGTACCCATAGTACAAGCTTTGCTTAGTTTGGGACTAGGTCGATTTGTGTATGATTGTCCCATAATATTTATTTATTTTATTTATTTATTTAAATAAGTGACAAGCATCCGTCACGTTTGGACAAAATTCGAGTGTGAGTGAGTTTTGTCACTTATTTATCCCGAGATAAGATAGGAATCCAAATAAATCTTCAGCCTTGCGTTGCTTCCTATTTACGGTTGTGTCGCGTTTATTGTGAGACAGATAAAGTATAATTTATTTGGATTATGCGTCACTTTCCGACACGTGGAAAGCATAAGAAATCTAAGAATAACGGATGCTGTATTTATTGCACGATAAACACGAACATCATAGGTTCATGAATCATGAATGATTACTAATTATGATTTATTATTAAAACAAAACGGAACTTAATCGAGTTCAAAGGGTAAGTATTTAATTACCTTGACAAATACACATACAAATACAAATATAAATCCACTTTATTGCACACCTCATCACAAGTACATAGGGATACAAAACATAAGAAAAAATTAACAGTGGTTAACAACAGGCGGTCTTATCGCTAAATAGCGATCTCTTCCAGACAAAGGGACTTAACATAACGGGCATAACATCACCTCCGAAACGTCGAGGTAATTAAATAAACAGCTTTTTGAACGCTCCTGTTTTGTTATAATGTATGAAAATCATTTAGTTGAAGACTTTAGGGAAGTTCTCTCGTGAAGTCGAGACGTACGTTTCCGTACTTACTGGTTTGATGACAACACCGTACCCAACGGTGTTTTCATCAAACCAGCATCTCTATAGTCAGACAAATGAACTGTCTAACCATACAAAGTGAGTCACTTTGTATGGTTTGACAGTTCATTTGCTTGGAAGAGTTAGCGTGGTCTGTCATAGCACAACTGTGACACGCGACTCTTTCTCGCGCGAGATAGAATAGACTACCTATCTCTTTCTGTACGGTAAAGTAAGACAGTGACGTGTGATACTATGTCGCGCGACAAGAGTCGTGAAGTATAGTTGTGCTAGGCGGGCAGGAAAGTGTCATAATCGTAATGGACCGCAGGGGCGTAGTCAAGCACCGCAACAGGATTATCCACGTACACCGGGGCCTCAGGTACCGTCGCCACGTATACCGGGGCCACAGGTACCGTCTCCACGTGCGTAGGGGCCACTCGCACGGTCTCCACGACCTCGGTGCGCCGGACCGCGTCGGAAGACGTCAGACACGGGCTGCCCAAAGCCACTGTCATGAAGGCGGCGAATGCAACGGCGAACTTCATTTTCTGCAAGAGATTTGGAATTGGTTAAACTGGTTTTACTACGTGTACGGTTTTATACGAATACGACCTATTACCGATAGAGATGTGCCATTCTCGAGAACCCTCCCGAATTGTATGGGGAAAGAACGCTCTCGAGATCATTTCCCATACAAATCTGGAATCTTTCTCGGGCACGGCATATCTTTAATTGCCGTATACTTAGTGGGCTAAATATTTGGGAAACACACGGAAAATAAATTGTCATCATCAAACAAGGTTCGCGTGTGGGGCGTGTCAAGCATTGTCATCCTATGAGGGCTAAGCCAGTGAATAGGTTAATTCAATTTTTGTAAGGCTAGTATGAGAGTGAAAGCTATTGCACTGCGAACACAAGGAAGCGGGTCAAATCTCTGAGTGATGCAGCTTGTCTAGGGGTCTGCTCATATGACTGCTTTTATGAGGTGTTCATGAGCTCTAGATATACGGCTTCGTGTGAATTACAGTAAAATTTTGTTATTTGTGGTTTGTGTTTGTTACGGATTGCCATCACATTTAACGTTGTTGTACCTACCTAAGCACTTCATTTAACATCATGAACCTCCAAGTTAGGTGGCCTGATGGTACCTGGTTCACCCACCTACCGCAGTCCGTGCATTTGTTAACCTACTCGTGTCCCTTGCCACTAGAGATGGGCGCTCATGGGTAAATACCCGATAAATACCGGGTAAATACCCAATCTACCGGGCAGTAGTAGTAGTAGATTGGGTATTTATCCGGTCTTTATCGGGTATTTACCTATGAGCGCCCATCTCTACTTGCCACTGACTCACTCATATCTGTATCGGCGAGTCATTCCCGTTCGTGGGTTGGTACTTCTACACAGTGCATAAAGTAGAACCCAATGGTAGAGAGGAATGGCCAGCTAGCTAACAGCACGAGTACTAAAATAAATATATAACAAAAAGAAGTACTTACAGCTCAATTTATTGTCGATCAAACTGATATCGATCTGCCGTTCTGCCACTATTTATAGATTTCTTGCTATTTTATAATGTAAATTGATAACTGCATTGCATATTTTATAACTAAAAAAAATATTGTCTCCAAGTGGATAATCATGGTGTACAGAACATACCGATGGGTACTTATTGTTACTTACACAACAATTTGCATTTTTACAAATGCATTACATTTACAGTACGACGTAGAATTACCTTAGTAAGTTAGCGTCATCTCACGAGCAATTTGCATTTGCAGACGAAGTTATGGATAGGTACAGTACAATAATTATACTTTATTGCACACCAATAAAAGTTTACAAAAGTATAGTTATAATAGTTAGTATTTTAATTCCTGTATTATTGTTTAATTAATTTTAAAATGTATAAAATTTTCAATCAATGTAATATTTCAAGGACAGATTCTATATAATCATCTTAGTCTTCTTTTCTCTTGCAATCATAAAATTTGATTAAAATAAGATTAAGAACATTAAAGTAGCTACGAACTTGTGTACTATTTAGTACTTCCATTTGCAACGGAATTTTGGCCAAAAACAGACGCCTAGTAAACAAATTTCATAATTAGAAGCGCATAAATCGAAACGGTCATACACTAGCCATTTTGTTCCCATTAAATCCTAAAATTTCTTAAAGATTGGTTAAGTTTTAGATGAGGGGAACATATGAGTAAAACAAATTAAACAATCAATTTATCTGGTATGGTAAAATGGACTTTCATCGTATTTCACTGAATTCTTCAGCTGTCTACTTTTAATTGTATTCAGAACTAACCATTAGGTATTCTTATATGCACTGGAAATAACTATCTTGGGTCAATATATCGTCAAACTATTGCAAAGCCAGAACACGATCGTTATTTCAAGTTACTAGCATGCAAGTTTCTTGACAGGCTAGTGCGTGTCGATCGCTATTAAATTATACAATATCTACAAGTGAATTGTGAGCTGCTTGTAGGTTAGATAATAAGTAATACTAAGGTTATACGTGGGTATACACTTAGCTAGAAATTGAATTATGCTAGAGGCAAATGTTATCTCAAGAAGTTCGACCTACTGCCTACTGAATGAGCAACGTTGTATGATCATCTGGCGTGTCATTATTAGGTAATAGACCATGTATATTTTCTTCGTCGATATGTTCCTCATGGCAAGCTTTAATTTAATGTATTCACTATAATAGGAAAAGAACGGTCCTGAATAATTCAGGACGTGAGCCGAGTATTGTATTCTTAATCTGCTCAGTCAGCAATTCCTATTTAATCCCTTTAGCCTTTACCCTCGTATTATACCTACCGAAAAGTGCAAAGCATGACTCTTCTAGTCCTACTCCATTGGGCATTGGAATTGATCTGTCTATTTGGTTTGCAAGTACGTAGTTTTATTGCCTTGTGTTCAGAGGAAGGACAGATCTCGGTAGTCACTTCCCAGTTTAGTTTTTTGACGTTTCTTTTCATCCATTTTATTAATTACCGATGATGATCTATTGTTGGATAAAACCTGAATAACCGTTTCTAATGCTCGATACTGATACCCCTAGACCAGACCGGGTCTGTAAACCGCGGCTCGCGGTCAGGTCAGTTGAGGTCCCCTCTAAAGAAACGTTGGTGAGCCCAATCATAGCGCATGGCATCATCATGGTGGCCTTTTATTTATTTATTGGAATCCAATAAATAAATAAAAAATTGGATGTAGGCCTCTTCCCACTTCCACTCTCGGCGACCCTCTGCCAGTCTCATCCAGCCTCGCGTAGCATAGCGTATGTAAGGTTTTTTAAAATGAACGATCCTAAAAGATGGAAGGTTCTCGCAAGATCACGTGTTCTTGTGCTATCTTTTTTATGACAGCTTGCCCTCCGACCCCGCCGCTATAGTACTCCCCTTGTGGCTTCAACGTCTATTTACCGTTCTAAAAGAAATATGAATTATCTCGTTAATTGTATTGAATTGAGGTGTTATTGTGTTATTTTTTTAAAGCGAGGCTCCGGCCAAGATTTTCGTTCATATTTTTCATTGTCGTTTTTTGACAACAAAAATGCCTGAAAAACATGAAACTCACAACTGCGGCTCATTGAGCTTCCTAAAAATCGTTATTATTTTACATCTGGCTCTTTGCCTAAAAAGTCTACCAATAGACGTGGAGATACTAGAAATCCTTGCGAGCCCTTTGTGTAGCAGATTCCTCTGGGATGCAGTTCCATCACAACTGTGACGCGTGACTTTTTCTCGCGCGAGATATAGGTACCTATCTCTTTCTGTTTAGTACTGTGAGATAGTGACGGGTCATACTATGTCGCGGGACAATTAGAGTCGCGAAGCATAGATGTGCTAGACGGGCTGGAGTTCATGCCCCGTGCGGTAACCTGGCACGATAGTAGAGAATATCCACAACCATTTAGCATATAAAAGGTTATCGTTCACAGCATAGAACATCGTAAATTCAGAGTAATTGGAACCACGATTACGATATAGTTATCATACTTGTTTACACAACGTACTTACATATGTTCAAACGCTAACATATGATTGTGACTCGCGATTTATATTAAGTAGATTAGGAGGTGCACGCTACTTTGTCCGCGGGAAAGAAAATATTCATAACCGAGTCATTTTCAAAAGACATGTTTTTATTAAGCCTTTGCTTAATAAAAACAAAAATTAGGATCGCGTCTTTTGTGCTTCGAAAGTTAGTCATACAAAAGATATGGGTTGGATATGGGTAACTGTCGTTACACAAAGGAATCAATTAAGTTTTGTTTTCATTATAGCCAACGACTACATGAGTCGTTTTCAAACGACTCAACCCTCTTTTTTTATTTACCATAAATTGGTAGCCCTAATTAAGGGAAGTCCAGGGCTACTCTTAATGTTCGAGATACATTAATAATACCTACATCGTATCGTACTGTTCCATTCATTCGAATATGACATGGAGCTTAAAAACATTGACTTGGAGAATCTAGTACGTCTCCTCTACATGTATGAATTAAGTTTATAATTTTATTGGATTACGAAAATATTTACTTAGATACTGTTGAGTTTCTTTCGGCTTTCTTCTCAACAGCGGTCCTATCTTGTGAAATGCAGATTCAGACATGTTAAAGGGCGCCAGTGGCCTACCTACTTACTTTTGACGAGGCGAACTTCGACTTTCCAACTTCAAAGTAGCCCCTTAGATAACCGCACTGCACCCGCGTGAGTCAAGTTAACGTGACGGTGCTCGCTAGCGACAGTTTGTATGGAGAATAGTACAGCGCCCCTAGCGGTTTCTTTGTAGAACTACAATAGGCATGACGACATTAACAAATAATCAAAGATTTAATGATTTCAGGGTAAAATAGATATAAAAAGGATTTGAAATACTGATATACTTTTATTTAATAAATTGAGATTATTAAGATTTTCAATAAATTAAAAGATTAAAATACTGCAATCGGCCATTTTGACTGAAACACCAATCACAGCGCATGACGTCACGCCTAGGTAAACATCACTGTCATCCAGCGCTGCTAGTACAATTACGTGTTTTGTGCAAGCGTTTTGTGAAATTGTGACGACGAGATTTAGCGAATTACTTCGAAAAATGGAACCAGGCTTTGTTAGGGCAAATAGCTCAAATTTGCCCAGAGTTGATTTGATGATGTTGGGTGAATTTCTGGCCACAAACAAAGAATTTTGCTCTTCCGAGTTTAGGAACGTGAAAACATCCTTGTAAGTAAATTTTGTAATCTATCCTTAGCACTAGATACAAACACAACCAACTAATCAAACTAGCCTTGAACTCGTGGAGATTTTATTTTATTTTCGTAGTTTTTTACAATAGGCTGGTCGTTGTTTATTTTTGAGGTTAGGTTAGCTTATAAGTTTGCTACTCAAGAGTAAACGAGTAAATTTATATAACTACAACACCTACTTACTAATATTATTCCTCATAGTACCTAAACACCGATAAGTATAATACTTATCTGAATATAATCACCAAGTCAGTTATGCAGTCAAGTTAGGATGACAGACAGACAGGACAGGACAGATTTTTTTACGTTCAATTAATGCTAGATTTAAAACATAATGATTATATTCTCTTTGGCTAAAAATGTGGCCTACTATGGTTTGACAGTGTTTATGTTTGTGTTCTAATTAATTTCTATTATTTCAGATCTTCAAGACCATCATATGGGGATGATGCAATCAGTTATGTGCAGTTAAAACAGGAAGGAAACATTTGTACAGTAAAATGCAAGATTTGCCCAGAGCACAAAGTACATGCTAAACTATATGCTGTGACATTGATGGTAGATTTAGACGAAGAAAAGGTTATATCTATTGAATGTCACGATTGTGTGGCTGCCCAGGGCGGATGTAAACATGGCATAGCATTACTTATGTGGGTTCATAGACGAAGCGAAGAACCTTCATGCACAGAAGTTCAATGTTATTGGCGAAAGTCAAAGCTATCAAGAGTTGGCAGTACCTTGAAATTTATAACTGCAAAAGATTTATCTAAAGGTAGCCCTATGTTGCCTTCTAACTCCAGAGTTCTCGAAAGATTTTTAGAAGAAGGAAAAAAGAGAAAACTTGATAACTGCGAGCTACTAAAGTATCAACATGATTATAAATGTGATGAACTACATAGCATCTCAATGCACCAACTTGTGCTTACATATAAAGAAGAGTGCTGTGACTTGTTTTTAAGTCATGTGAATTTGACACATGAAATAATTAACAAGATAGAAAAAGAAACAAGGGACCAGTCAAAAAATAACCTCTGGTATGAACTGCGGTATGGCAGAGTAACAGCTTCTAAAGCTTATGAAGTTAGTCGGTGCCAGACCAATGATGGGACTCTGATATCTGCTATCATGGGGGGGAAGATACCAGACACACCGGCAATGAAACGGGGTAGATATTTAGAAAATGAAGTGCGAGATGTAGTTGCCAAGAAACTAGGTAAGAAAATCAAGAATCGTGGCCTCTTCATATCACAGGAACATCCTATGTTAGCTGGTTCCCCTGATGGAATATGTGATGACAGTGTTGTGGAGATTAAATGTCCTGTAAGCAGCAAGACTTACCTCAATTATATAAAAAATGGGAGACCCAGCAAGAAATGCTTCGCACAGGTACAGATGCAAATGTACTTAAGTGGTTTAAAAAATTGTTACTTTTGTGTCGCAGACCCAAATTTCACAACTAATAAAAATGTGGAAATTTTATGTATTGTTTATGATGACGAGTATATGTCAGGCTTTCTTGAATGTGTTATTACATTTTGGAAATCCCAGGTGTATCCATTATTATATAAGAGTATAAAATAGAAAATAAAAATGCAATAACTCTATTTCACGTGTTTTATTTAATAAGAGAATCTTGTAAATTAATCAAACCACAAGCAATAGTTATCACATCATCAAGAACTTTAACTAAACTTAAGTTAAGACAGGCATGTGGTTTTAACATTTTGAATTCACGTAACCGTCTTATCACTCTCTCAACATGAATTCGTAAGCTAGCTATTTCTTTAGTTTCTTTAGCTTCAGCTTTAGTTAACTTAGCTCCAGATGCAACGCTTGGAGGCCGTAGTAACAGCACACCCATTTTTCTTAAATACACTTCCACATGTTTAAATCCTCTATCTGCCATGATCCACATATTGGGTTGTAAATATTTAGAGAAGTCAGAAGTTTCTACTATGCATGTGTCTGTTATTCGGCCACCATTAGGTGTACAAGATACAAGGTATTTAATTGTGTTGGCTTTCTTGTAATCAGACCAAGAAAGAGCTTGATTTAAGGCCTTTGAAGGCTTTTGTATTTCAATCTCTAAACAATCTATTATACATGTCACATCACTGTATTTATGCCTAAAAGCCATAGGTAATCTGTTATTTATCAATTTGTTATCTAAAGATGCAATAAAAGGACGCATTACACCTGCTATAATAGGTACATTCTTAAAGAAGATTTTGCTTGGATAAGTTCTATCAATGCCAAAGTCATCGGCAAGTTCTTGGAATGAATTATTTAACCTAATTTTTTTAAGACAGTAAAATATGCTGAAATGGTATATTTGTCTCTTCTTGAATGAAGTTAACTAAATAATAACAACCTAAAGGAATGCCGATATAAGAACGGGGATTTTTTTTAATTTTCTTCAAGGTGCACTGTAAAGCGTTCAAATCTTCTCTCCTTTTGTCATCCTGTAGCATCTCGCTACAGTCAGATGTAGACTCCATTTGAAGAGATTTTATGGATATTGATGATTCTGTGAGAGCTACAGATGGATTATAAGAAGTATCACTATTTGAATGCTCTATTTTTTGGACTATTTTACTCGAAATTATTTTACTTGGTTTTGATGGGTTACTATTAGTATTAACACTATGCTTGATTTTAAATGGTGATGTAGAGACAGAATGTAAAAACGGCTTCAAAGGTGATGTCATCTGATGTACCAAATTGACTTTTGTTTGGTTAGCTTTACTTCTAAATGTTTTAGAAATGTGAATTTGAATAGATTTATCCAACACTTTTGGTGTTAATTGGGGAACTTCTTCAACAATCCGCTGACCTGTAAAACAAAATGTTTTGTTATTAAACACATTCACTGCCAACGATTTCGTAACGCGCGTAGCCGATAACATGGGGAAATGCGTATGTAGCGAAAATTTACTACGAGCACAACAGCGCCCACGGAGCGGGTTCCCGATGTTGAATGTGTTAAGGGCAATTTTATAATTGTATGAACACAAATAGGTTACTAGTTCAGAGAAAAAAATCTAATAAATAAGTTAGTAAAATATACCTGAACTACAAGATGCAATTTCTTCAGAACAAGATTGTTCTGTAACTATACTTTTTTCTTCAAATTGCTTTTCACACTCTTCAAGACACATCATCCTTCGTTTCTTAGCTATATAGGGTCGCTCTGTTGTGTCAGATGTTCGAGCTTTCCTGTCGGTTTGACAAATAAACTTTTTGGGCATACATCCTGGTTTCATACGTATTTGTGACACCGACCCCATCACATGGTACTCCATATAATTTTCCATATCATTTGGCAACTGTAAATAAGAAAGGTAAACAATTAAAGTTGATATAAATGTTAGCCAAGACGTCCAAGACCAAAACAAACATAACCCCGACAAATTAGTTATTCCATAGCCTCAATATTTGAAGTATTTCACGTTAAACAAACGTTAATTTGAAACATACTCACATCAAAGTGGTCTTCACAGAAATAAAGTGGGGAATTCGTGACTACGTCGTTGGGGTTTCGCCGTGCGAGTTTTAACCATTTTTTTCTTATTATTCTATTGTTTGGCACATATACAAACACCTTGTCGGGTGTTTTTATTGATGTGTTTTTACACTGAGGTACTGCACACCACTTATAAACTTTAGAATTCATATTTATCACACGAAACACACTGCACTGCACTGTTTGTTCACTTAAGCATCTGACGTTTACCTAGGCGTGACGTCGCACTCGACGCCATGACACTTCGAGCTGTTTTGGCGCACTATTGAAAATATATGAGAAAAATGGCTTTAAACTTCGTTATTCATTAGTTTGTTACCGAAATAAAGGTTTTTTCGTAATTAGCAAATGTGTATCCACATTACAGAAGTGGATTTCAAAATCTTTCGTCATGCCTATTCGATCGAGAAATACAAATCGTTTGCGCAGTCGCTAGCGAGTACGGTCACTTTTACTCATGGTAAGGGTACTGTTATCAAGACCTAGCTTATCATTCTTATCAAGTTATCCACGTGCACGGCGGCTATAAAATATAAATCATCAAATAATAGTATAATATTCAAAATAATCATATCGCTCCATTATTATACAGTCTTCAGGGTACTTAAGATTAAATTTCATATCTACGGCGTAAACGCCAATGGAATTTATTGGCGTTTACAGCGTTTACGCTTTTTGCCGTCGATATCATGACTGTTCAAATTTCAACTCTTCAAGAGAAGAGAAACATAGAACAGTCATGCAGCCAGCGATATGTTGATTATATTTTTGAGGAAATACCTACTCCGGAAAAGAGGTCGTGAGTTCGATGCTCAGTTGGACTGCAGTCGGTTGCTTGTATAAACATAATCTCCTTGTATGTATGGGGACTTTGTATGTATGTATTCCACGTATGTATGGGGACACTTAGGTGGATCTAGCTAAGCTAGGGGGTCGGCACGCCGATTAAGTCGAACACGCATAACTTTTCGACTATGTCCCAACTTGATAAAATGCTAGAATGTTCTCCTTTGTCGCTGAATACCTTGGACCAAATACACTGTTCAAAAATATCCTCGTCAGACTATATTTATTACTTTGCCTGTTTGGTTAGAGACAATATGCATGAATGGACTAATAACCATGTAAGTAAATATCTTTTTACAGCCGACTGTGCTGTACTTTGTGGTATTATTATATCATATCTTATCGTGCATCTTGTTTCTGATATTACTAAACCTTATATACGCCACGGTCGTCAATCGTCATATCAGCACGACATCGGAAAGTACTACGCTGCCGCAACGGCGTCATGACGTTAAATTTAAACCGCTACCAGTTTTTTTCAATTCCTCTTGGACTAAAGTTATAATTTGCATATAATTTTACCTTTATAATTGTGGTTTTATTTATCTTCCATTTATCTTTAGATGCATATCATATCGTGCATCTTGATTCATATATTATATTTATTTATATATGGCATTACAAAACACTGGATCAGTAAAAAAACAATCTAATTATATATATAAAGAGAGAAAACCTATTATATTACTAAACCTTTTGTACGCCACGGTGCTGATATGACACGACATCTGAGAACACTACCCAGCCGCCAACGTCGTACATGACGTTCAAATTTCAATGATCAAAAACTTCTCAATATAAACCACTACAAGATTTTTTCAATTCCTCTTAATTTTTGGAACACCTAAGGATTTTGCTGTAACGCCCCATTGCTTCACAGCTATCCGTTCAAAAATTTGACTGTGAGATTGTGCCGTTCGTTCTCGAGAATGTTTCTCGATTTTATAGGAAATGTTTTAGAACTCTTTCTTTCCCCATACAAATCGGAAAACGTTCTCGGGAACAGCACATCTCTAACGTAGGACGAGGACGCCTCGCAGAAATCCAGGGAAAGCAGTGTCGCTCGCGCCCCAGTTTGCATTAGATCGACGACTGATAATTTTTCCGGCTACGCGTCCCCCAAACTAGAAGACTTTTCGTCTGTGACCCCTGACCTCGTGGCTCGATATCTGTATATAGTCCCTTGGCATCGTCATATTGTTAATAACAAATATAATACATATCGAAAGTGACAAATATAATACGTTCCAACTCGGCGTACTTTTTAGCGTTCCGTACCTACATCCTAATCTACATACATGGTTGTTGGACCGACCCTTTTACTCTATTAATGAGTTCTTTAGTTATTAAGTATGCTTGCAAGTAGGTATTCTTGTTTGCAAAATATTCGCACGCCAGAAATGGCGTAATATGCTTGTTCTAATTTTAATTTAAGAAGACCCCTGTAACCATATTACTGCGAATAAATTATTTGATTTGATTTTTGATTTGATTTGATTTACCAAAGGGTAAAAAACGGGACCCTATTACTAAGACTCTGCTGTCCGTCTATGCGTCTATCTGTCCGTCTGTCACCAAGCTGTATGTGACACCGTGATAGTTAGACAGTTGACATTTTCACAGATGATGGTATATCTGTTGCCGCTATAACAACAAATCATCATCATCATCATTTCAGCCATAGGACGTCCACTGCTGGACACAGGCCTCCTCAATTGACTTCCACATGGGCCGGATAGAAGCGACCCGCATCCATACTAAAATAACAACAAATACTAAAAACAGAATAAAATGGATATTAAAAGGGGGCTCCCATACAACAAACGTGATTGGTTGCGTTAACTTTGCACCTCATCAAACTTAACCCGGCCAATTAAGATGGGAAGTGTTTGTACGGAACCCTCGGTGCGTGGTCCAACTCGCACTTGGCCGTAACTTTGTCGGTGTAATTTTTTCTTCTTTACCTTAGTTTGGTAAAAAGTATCCTATAACTTTAGATATCCAGCTATCACTGTACCAAAATTGGTTAAAATCCGTTCAGCCATGTCGGCGTGATGAGAGCCATGAGAGGACAAAGAAAATATTAGGAAAAGATGGCGCTGAATGGCTGGCGACGCGCGTCCACGCAATCCTGCATCGCGCTGTTAAGACTTTTCCTGAAATAATGTTAATGACCCCTCTCCATAGAAAACTGGTCTTCAATGCAATTTTAGAATTTTATAATAGTGTAGATAAGACCGCCTGTTGTTTACCTCTGCCTGTTATTTTAATGTGCAATAAAGAGTATAATTGTTGTTGTTGTTGTCGTACATGTGTCGTGGAGAGTATCATACGTTTTATCCTGGAAAAGCACAGTCTCTGAAATGTAAGCAAAACTTGTCATGCGGGAAATCCCTAATGTTAGTATGTATAATCGGGGAATGAAAAGATTCGTCACTTTTCGACTTTATGCAATGGTGTTAAGGTACAAAAGTGAAAACCATTTTATTCTGCGACTGTTCATATTGAAACAAGAATGATCGATGTGTTAATGCTTATTTTGTACGTCATTTAAGCGACGAGAGGCAAAAAACGTTCAACACCTTTTGTACTTTAACCTCGCAAATAAACTGTTTCCATGCAAGAATAACGACACAATTTCCATTGGTTTAAAATTTTCTATTTCATTAATAACAAACAAAACTTACAATCAGGTATAGAATCTAGTGCAGTTCCACTACACTGGTGAAATATCTGAATTCAACAATAAATATTCCGAAATAAATATAATATAATAATAAAAACAGCAGTATACCTACACTTAAAGTAATTCATATTCGAGATTGTCTGCATACAAGTATAGGATGTGGTTTTCGCAATATTCAGTATACAAAGGACTTAATCCAGTGAACTTTCAACTGGAAAATTCACATGGCTTGATGAAATCACCAATTCAAAATGTCCACTTTTCAATGCATTACAAAGCATAATTGCATTGATTTACATTGATATAGTAATCTAGTTTAGGAAAGTGATATATTCAAATACAAGGCAAATTGCAAATCCCATATTACCAATTCCCTCAACAAACACAAGTAATCACTCAATTAATCTATTACACTAGGCCTTCCTCTCATATGTGCGTCTTCTTTGGTCATCAATTTTGACTAAGTAGTAAGTACCAGGGAACAGTACATCTATGGACCCGCTTGGTTCATAAGGAGCTGTGTGGTAATTCTTTGTTCGGACTTCCATCAGTTCTGAAAACTTACTGGGCTCCACACTGACTCTTTTGTCTAAATAGGAAACTGTGTCATGCAGTGATGTGATCAATTTTTCCAGCTTAGACCCAGCACTCATATCATTGCAGATATTGATTGAAAACATAGTAGATGCTAAACCGGAACCATAGGAGAACAAGGCAAATTTCTTCCCAATTAATTCTTCAGGTGATTTACTAATGAGGTAAGATACCAGGCCTCCATACAATGAAGAAGTATACATGTTGCCTATATTGCATGCAATATGCAGCGACGGCTTTGTCTTCTCATCAAACAGCTGCTGGCTGTAGGTAATAAAAGCTTTTTCCAAATCTCGATCAGAGTATGTCTCCACCAATTTTCTGTCACTGAACTCAGATAAGCCTGGGAACTGTTTCTCTCTGTCTTCTGGTGCTATATTTAAAAAGTCATTAAAACAGATTCTAGCTAAGGATTTCTGCACTAACTTGCAGTATGGTGTGTGAAAAAGCATTCCATCTAAACTCAACAACCCTTTAAAATCAGGGTCATTTCTCCTCATTTTCTTACAGAATAAATTATAACAATTGTCTAAAGCACTGAGGTAGCATTGAACAGACAGCTTGCCATCAACAAAAGGAAACTCTGAGGCAAGATCTGGCTTGTAAAAATCATATGTGTGAGTCATGTATGAAGCTCTTATACCACGATCAAATACTAAAGGGGCATTTGGGCCCACTAGCATAGCCACCGCTCCAGCACCACCTGTGGGTCTTGCAGGCCCTTTTCCGTACACAGCAATGTCACCGGCCACTACTATTGCCTTTCTGCCGTCCCATGAGGAAGATTCCACCCAGTTAATTGCATTAAAGAGAGCTGCGGTGCCTCCATAGCATGCATTTGTTGTATCAATGCCTTCTACATCTGTGGCTCCTACTTTTGCAAACAGAGTCATGAGGAATGTCTTCACACTTTTGCTTTTATCAATAATGGTTTCCGTACCCACCTCCAGCCGCCCGATGTCATGGAGGTCCAGGTTGTTCCGCTCTACAAGCCGGTGCACGGCTGTGATGCACAGGGACTGTATATCTTCCCGATCGGTACAGAACCCCATTTTGCTCTGTCCCAATCCGATCGTGTATTTACCGGTGGACACGCCGTCGAATTTTTCCAATTCCACTTGATCGACGTATTGTGACGGGAAGTATAATTCCATAGCGAGTATGCCGACGTTTTCCACTTTCGCGCCCATTATTGCAGTTTTCCTTTGAAGCGACTTTCGTTGAGCGAATTATCGGTTAAAATGAGACGTGTGACGCGGTTAACGTTCGGGGGAGACTGAGACTGCCGATCTCGCGCCGCCCGGGGTCTGACTGCGACTGGAGTCGACGTCAGCACCTCACGCGAGCGCCCGGTGCCGGCTGGGGCGCGCCATTGACCTACTACGGCGGACGGACTGACTACTAGCTGCCACTAACCGGTTAACTTTCTTCCACGTTATGCGAATAAACAATAACAGTATTTACGTCGCTATGCACGGTTGCGAGTAGCGAGTGTGACGTCGGATCAATTGCATAAATTTTATGACGTAAAACGATCTACTTGTCCAATTTCAAGGGTTTTGGTTAGGATACGAATCCTTTTCGCTGGATTGGATTGAACGTGTACGAAAACTTTTCTTTTGACTTATAACTTGACACTGACATTTAGGTTATGTATGATCTGAATAAGGGCGATATTCGCATCGCTGTCATAAATTGACCTGTCCAATAGCAACCATGATGCTTTACAATACGATACAAAATTACGTACATCAAATTCATTGTAACAATTTGTAATTTCGTCTTAGTTTCTCTACTTTAAAAAAATAGGTCAATGACCACATATTTCGTGAGGTCAACGACCCTATTAAGAACAAAATTGATTAAGATAGATAATAGTGCGCGGTGTTCGCTTAAATATACTTGTACGGCATTTGACTGCCTTGGGCAGGATGAACCTTTTGAACCCTAAGAACATTTTAAGGAGAGCCATCTTGAATTTAGTGCAGTAAGAAGTTATTGAGACGTCATCTATATTTTTTGTATGGGATTTTGACATTTTGTGTTCGGAATCCTGTCTTGTGGAATATCCACTATAACCGGGCGGGAGGACAAGACTCAGATTGGTTCCTTTGCAAGTCTTCTGGCGGAGTAGCAAAGGAATCTACGCATCATCCCCCAGTAATACATATTTTATCAGTTTGGCTGATCAAGATAGTTCGATTCAGTATCCTATTAGACACACGGTAGTGTGTCCGCCAAGTTCGCAAAGCAAAACGGCGACACACCGGCCGTGGGTATACCTATATATTACTCGAAACATTTCGCCCCACTTTTGACCCCAAAATAACTTAAAATCTAATTAACCCACAGACTTGCAATTTCATGAGTATTGAAAGACCATCTGTTTGTTAACGAACCTATAAAATTAAATAAAAAATCTCTTTACCGTTCACGAGATTTTGACGTCCGAAAATCACAATTTTTACCTACCATCACTCACTAACTAACTCATACAACTGTTTGACTAACTTCCAGGTGACCTAGAAAGTTGAAATTTGGCAATCTAGTAGATAATAGTGTGTATACAAAAAAATAAACGGAAACTTGCCAGACTTGCACTTTATACCTAGTTGCAGTAACCCAGTCCGAGCTAACTTTACCTAGTAGGTACTTTTCCTGCGAACGCTATCGTATCGTAATCGTAGACGAGTTATTGTGATTTTAGATCTCCTTATCATCACCTCTAATACTTTAACTACTTGTATCTATAATTATTGTTTTCGCGATAGTCTCAAAGAATAAAGCAATTTTAACGGATTATATCGCATTTATTCATTATTTGAGCCTCCCTAACGTTGCAAGTACATGTTTGAAAATAAATGATCCGATCCTGATATTATATCTCTTTTCATAATTCCCTTGCCCTTACCCCATTTATTTGTGGTCGACTCAGCAAATCATCTCTTTTATTATTTTTTATTCAAACATAAACGTCGCTTAGATGCCCCAATTGACTTTAAGGTCACATGGACAATAAGTATCGTTGTTTAAGCGCTCAGCATGTCTATTGTAGTGTACGTAGCCCTCAGATATATCGCAGCAAATAATGCGTTCATAAATATCTGAACACGACTCTACTCGTGCGTGTTCGTGTGTTAGACCGATGACGACTGTACAAATAGCAAAAAAACAACTGTTTAAAATACCTACAAACACCCACTGAATCGGTAAACTGTGTGATAAACAAACAGTGGCCAATAAAGTGATGTGTAGTGACGAATTCCTTCGACTTTCACTCTGCTTTGCTTAACGGTGGAACCGTTACCCAAGGACGGCACTATGGCACACTTTGTCCGGTTTTTCTATCAAATATGCCGAAAGTTGACCCTAAATAATCTTTACTCTATACCAGAGATTTTCTTTTACTCTACCAGAAATTTTCTTTACTCTATACCGGGTTCACGGATCCCTAAACGGATCAATGACATGATTAATTTATTAAGCTAAGCTAGTTCTAAAAATAATTTATAAAGTAAAAAGTTGCGATTAAAAGGCAAAGTTGTGTCGAAAACTGACGACCGCCCCGGGCCTCTCTGTTTGTGCGTCGAAGTTTTTCAGAATGAAACTGTAGGTACGAGTATGTCATGACATTCACTTGTTTCACCTGTTGACAATTCACTATACTTGTTTTATGTAAATAAAATTATTCTATTCTATTTCAAGCCTGGGAAATCGTCATAGTGCCAATAAACACAAACATTTAAAGGACCACTCAAACGTATTATGATGTAGAAACACGTGACTAAGTATTTTTTACTTATTTAGGTCCACATGTATCTGTGTCACTAATTTATATTGGCATGATGAGGGCCCAACGATATTCCGACCGATAGATGGTGAAATGGGCCCCAACTGCTGCCACTCTACCATACCTGCCACCTCTAGAATAAATTGTCATACGCGACTATTTTTCGCGCGAGATAATTACCCGTCTCTTTCTGTGTAGTAATGTAAGAGAGTGACGGGTAGCGCTATGTCGCGCGACAAGTGTCGCGAAGCATTAGTTGTGCTAGTTGCAGTTTTGGTTCACCCCGGTGATGTGGATTCAATGGATATTATGATATTGATCAGTCTCCAGCGCCTAAAATAGATGAGTCGCAAACTTTCATAGAAAGGTATTACATAATATGGGATACTGTTATTTTCTCGGGAAAAGTGTCTTTTTAAGTTTCTTACTTCCCATTAATGTATATTACCAGAGTTTGGAAGTTCGGAGGTAAATAAAACACAGACGTCAGACAACAATCACAGTCTTATCTAAATCATTGTTTACATCTATGTTTACATTATTTTTCAGATCTTCGTCGATTTCATTCGATTCTTCGCACTTTACTGGCACAAATTTGTAGAATTTGACACCTGCAAGACAGAAACAATAGTAATAACACCCCCACACTTCGTAAATCAAATTAGTTATAAGTAGGTAGGTAATTAAACCCCGACAAAAAAGAGGGCCGGGTGTTATAAGTTTAACATATAAAGTTATTTATGTATCTGTGTGTCTGTGTATTTGTGCGTCTGTCTGTGGCATCGTAGCTCCCAAACTGATGGTTCTATTTGAATGTGTTTTTTTTTTTTATCAAAAGCCTTCTTTCTACATGATTCTTAGCTATATTTGGTTCGGTCGGGCTTTTATTAAATTGTAAATAAAGGTATATATGTAGTTTAATGCAAATAAACGAATACAAATTGTACAAAAGAAATGTGACTTCATGGAACTGTTCTAAAGAAACAAAGATAAAACCACGGACCAATGATTCCAATAGGGCTTCCAAACTCTCAATGCCTTAATACAAACTCGCGTTCCGCCAACCTAGGTAAAACTCTGATTTCCTAGGATAGCGGTATTTCCACCAGGTTATACTAAATATGAAATGCAAAAAAATTGTTCATAAAAAACTTACAGGAAGTTGAATAATATTAAACGTATAAGATCGACATCCTCTATATTATTTCAGTGCAGACGACAGCAGTATGAGTCACACAGGTCAGGTCACAATGTAAATTACATGTCATTGTATAGTAGTAGGATTTACAATTCTGCATGATAATATTTCCTAACTTACCATTGTATTTTCTCTTATGGTATATTATACCTGCTTGGGAAAGTTTGGTACTTGACATCAGTTACATCGTCATTTCTATCTAGGTATGTACGAACATTAATAGGTAACTTGTCACCCTTTACTTACCTGTAGGGTTAATTCGAGTCGTAAACTTCTCATTGGCGCCTAAAGTTCTGTCTTCCTCTTCATTATACAGGTCCTGCAACAAATAACATAATATTACTAATTACACCGTTCCACATGAGCTCCACGGTTTCCTAAAGACATTTCCCGGGTTATTCCCACCTGTTACCACCAATTTGTTACCACTGATACTAGTATAAAGTATATTGTGAGGTACTCGTTGGTCAATGACAGCAGAACTGGCCACTAGATTTTGTATTAAAAAAATATTTAAATATTTAGAATTATGGCCGTCTCTGTCACTCACCAAGAGAGCCGGGCATTCATGCTTAAAGCTCTGTATCGTGGCTGAACGCTAATAAATTATAATCAAAGTTTTATCTTGTGTTTTACACCTTCTACCAGAGCTACACACCTACCACATTTGGTGGAGGTGCGGGGATCTGTGCCACTGGTAACAGCTGGGACTTATTTTTCCCAAATGTTACCTAGGCGTAACTACTGGGAATAAAATTATCTGGCCAGCAAGCTGGTGGTTTGGTTGCCGGACTACTGTTCTTTGGCATAGTCTTGGTCAGTATTATGTGACCGTCTTTGATCATCCGTGGTTCTGAATTTGATAGTTAGTAGGTTAGTTAGTTAGTTGCGCTGGGCATTTTCCGCAAGTCGACATCCAACGTGCCTATTTTGCGTGAAAAGGGGGTAGTGCTACTCCAACCACCCCAACTCCTCGACAAACCTTATAACACAGTGAATAAAGGATTTTGACCTTACAAACGGTCCGGTAGTTTTGAATTTTTGATATGTTGTCTAGGATGGTTAGTGAATGTTTAATTGTAAAATGCACAATTCCCCCCCCTCCGCGCCCGCCGCCATATTGAAAAAACCGGGAACTTCTTCACATTTTTGCTTAATTCTTTGTCTAGGAGCACTTGAGCTAGATAAAAGCTTAGACAATGTTGAAGAGGATAAAATTTACTATAATTTACATTTTAAATTTTGTTTCAAAAACTGATAGTTACAGAGATATGCACATTTAAAAAAACGTAAAAAATCGCAATTTCCAACTCAAAAACTAACTTCTGGATTATATCTTCGTTTAGGAGCATTTTAGCTAGAACAGTGCTTTGGCAATTTTGTAGAGAATTAAATTTACTATAATTTGCATTTCAAATTTTGTTTCTAGGACAGATAATTACGGAGATATGTAAAAAATAAAGTCACATTTTCCGAAAATGTATGTAAAAATGGACATGAGTTTTATAAGCAATTATATTTCCTACATGTTTTAATTTGTCCTAGACTAGTCCGTAACTGAATGACAGCGTTCTAAACCAAGAGTTTTGAGAAATTTTAGGAAAATTCTACTTTTCCTGTTTCTTAAATGTGCATATCTCCGTAACTAACCGTCCTTGAAACAAAATTTGAAATGTAAATTATAGTAAATTTAATTCTCTACAACATTGCCCAAGCTTTGTTGTAGCTAAAATGCTCCTAAACGAAGATATAATCCAGAAGTTTGTTTTTCAGTAGGAAATTGCGATTTTTTACGTTTTTTTAAATGTAGATATCTCCGTAACTATCTGTCCTAGAAAAAAAATATAAAATGGAGAATGTAGTAAATTTAACTCTCTATAACATTGTCGAAGCTTTCTTCTAGCTAAAATGCTCCTAAAGGAAGATATGAGTAAAAATATGAAGAAAGTGCCGGTTTTTTCAATATGGCGGCGGGCGCGGAGGGGGGAGAATTGTGCATTTTTTATTTAAACACTGACTACCCATCCTAGACAACATATCAAAAATTCAAAACTACCGGACCGTTTGTAAGGTCACACATAGTACTTTAGTCTCTATTCACCGTATTATTATCAAAGCTTTAAAATGTTGCTTGTGGCGTCGTGTACGGTACTTGGGGATCCTAGGTACTTCGTCCTGTATATGCTTCTACCTGTTTGCAATCTAGTAGAATATGTCTGGTGGTTTCTTCTGCCTCCATGCATGCCCTGCATAGAGGGCTATCTGTTATCCCTAAATTGAAAAGGTGCTTGTTCAGAGTATTATGTTCCGTTATTATTCCTACTATTTTGCGTAGTTGGTTCCTGTGGATTCTCAGTAAGATTGTGGTGAGTTTGTGGTTCCTATTCGGAAGAATTTCTGTTGTCTGTCTACACGTTTCTATGTCTTCCCAGTATTTTTGGTGTTGGTATATTGTATATTGGTTCATTGTGATGTATATGTAAGAATAGCTGTGCCCCGCGGTGTTACCCGCTTATCCCACGGGAACACTAAATTTATTCGGGATGAAAAGTATCCTATGTCCTTCCCCGGGACTGAACCTATCTATATACCAAAATTCATCTAAATCGGTTCAGCGGTTTAACGGGTAACAGACAGACAGACAGACACACTTTCGCATTTATAATATTAGTATGGATTAGTATGGATTGTGGTGTGGTGTGGGGTATTATAGTTAGTAGGCATGTTCAGAAGTACCTGAACTTTGTAGTTCTGCGCCGGCAGCTTCATCTGTTCCAGGGAGAAGGAGGCCGCGTAGGGGACTCCGTCGGTGCGCGTGCTCACGAACGCCGCCGCGTACGAGCTCTCCGACAGCTCCCGAGTCCAGATTTGCCAGTGCCGTTTCTGGAACCATCATTATCTTTATGTGTCGATTCACGATAGCATGATATCTGACAGATGCTAACCAAGAAGGAATAAAGAAACGGTCACAGCTTATTTTAAGGAAACTTCCCAAAAATGCAAGAAGTAGATAGAGAGTGATTCTGTCTAAGAAAGATATTACATACCTTTGGAACATGATCATTGATCAATAATAAGTATGTTACAATAATTACCCATCAGGCACTATTTATAGATAGTTTTATTGAGGATTACGGACGACAGTAAATAAGATTTATCTATGGATAGATTTCCAAAACCGCGTACCTACTATTTTTCTTTCCTAAAATATCATTCTTATTATGACGACCACGGTGCACCACGACCGTGACCATCTCGACATGCAAGCGTGGCCGGCGGCGGCGCCCTATACTGCTTTCTTTGGATTACTATGAAACCAGAGGATTAGGTAGAATATCCGTCGCGAGTCATAGCCCCCAAGATCCGAATGATACCTACAGTTTCACTGTACCTGCATACTCTATTTATTACCGAATCATTGTGGACCCTCAACCCCTGCTTCCCCATCCTGTCCTGGTTGACAGCGATGATGTCTCTGTTGAGCAGGATCTGCTTGAACTCGGGGCGCATGCGCGCCAGGTCCGCGCTCAGCAGCAGCGGCGCGGCCAGCACCGCCCACACCGCCATCTGGACGCGCGCCTGGTCGAGCGACAAGCCGAAGTTGCCCACTAACAGCTGGAAAAAACAAACAACTAAAAATTAGAAATACATCATCTGTGAAAACTTCAACTAAGTATCTAGCTATCACCGTTCTTGAGATACAGCCTGGTGACAGACGCACAGACGGACGGACGGGCGGACGGACGGACGGACGGACAGCGAAGTCTTAGTAATAGAGTCCCGTTTTTACCCTTTGGGTACGGAACCCTAAAAAAATCAATCAACAGTGGCTAGTCTCAGTACTTTTGAAATAAAAATAAAATGCGACGCGAGCCGCGAGTGAAGCAGTTTAAATTATTATGAGACGCGTATTCCATTCCTATAAAGTAAACGTCTCTGTGCTCGACACTGTCCCAAAAGTTGTCATCTTAAATGTTATATCACTAGCAAGCAATAAAGGTGGTGTCAACTGTCAACTATTAGGTATTAGCATGTCGAGCACAGGGTTGTGGTTACTTTTTTTTTTCGGATTTTTAGTAGATTTTGTAGCCTATTTGTATAGCCGGCAGCTGATTTCACCATATCGGGGTCGTTCCAGTGTCCCGGGCCGGCGAACGGCGCCAGGCGCTCCTGGTTGTCCCCGAACCAGTCCATGATGCTGACGAGCGACTGCCACGAGTCGTCAATGTCGTCCCAATTGCGCCATAGGTTGCAGTTCTCCGCTATCACTGTGTAGTTAGGCTGTAGACAGATCATTCGGTTCTGTGATAGTTACATTTTTTGTGTGAAAGACGACAAATCACGTTTATAAGAAAGTAAAGTTGTGATCCAAATTTCCGATTGGGTCTGGGACACAATATTTCTTCAATGAGCAGAGTTAAGTCAATATTAGGGCGAATTCACACGTACCACAACCACACGACAACCACAACCACACCACGTGGTCGGGCGCATATTTTGTATGTTTAATAAATAGTACAATTCACACGTAACCACAACCACACCAAAACCACACCACGTGGTCGGGCGCATATTTTGTATGTTTTATAAATAGTACAATTCACACGTAACCACAACCACACCACATTTTAACGCTGCGACGTGGTGTGGTTGTGGTACGTGTGAAACAGTCAAATAAGTGGCTTCCGTGTGCCTGATTCTTTTCATTTGTGTGATTGGTAAGCAGTAATTACCGTCCACTTCACGTGAATGATACAGGAACACTGATGTTTCTTCTGCATAGAAAAATTGATTTCCTTATCCTTTAAGTAACACATTTTTTTATAAAATGTACTACTCTAACTCTATGTAATATACATATTATGAAATTGACAAAAAGTACCAAGATACTGTTCGGTTCCAAGTAAGCCGGCCAGCTACAGGAGTAGAGCACCGGGCGACCTGTCCTATTCAACATCCTCCCAAAATCAGGATACCCTGAAAACAAAAGCATATCACATTATTTAACTGTCTTAGTATTAAAACAGTCAGCCCAGACTCGAACAAAGCGACTCCTCAGCACCAAAGAAATTTGACGACGCGTTTGGCTCGGTTGGTAGACACCTGCCTACTGTACTGAGTCGGCGGTCCCGGGTTCGAATCCCGGCCGGGGCAAATATTTGTTCTTGGGTCATGGATGTTATCTATATATGTATTTTATATATTATGTATATCGTCGTCTAGTACCCATAGTACAAGCTTTGCTTAGTTTGGGACTAGGTCGATTTGTGTAAGATTGTCCCTTAATATTTATTTATTTATTTTATTTTAAAGAAAAGTGGAAAATGCTCATCATGTTTGCTTATGCTTCATACGCTCCGAGGAAGCCCGCATATTTTTTTTTTATATACCACAGTCCTCTAGGCAGATTGCACGGACTTTGCTGCCAACCTAATATCCTAACACATCATTATCACAAGTCAAAGATACAAATAATAATGTTCGCTTTGTTAACTTTTCACTTTCATTTCGGGCCGCGTTTACCAGCCGTACCTACAGCCTGATATAGCCGATGCCCTAACAGATCAAGAGCCTCAGGAATTCTCCTATTTTTTGTCTGATGTCCATCACCAGGGTGTCCTCATATCGTGGCTTTTGCTGTCCTAGGATTTAAATATCGTCTATGAAACGTCAAATTTAAGAAGCACTGTACCGTGTTTCATGTCCTCAGGTTCTGAATAGCAGCCATCCAGCTTGATGTAGTCCACACCCCAGCTGACCAGGGTGTCCACGTCGGTCTGCTCGTGCCCCATCACACCAGGATAGCCTGCGCAGGTTTTAGTGCCGTAGTCCTGGTAAATCCCGAACTTCAGGCCTTTACTATGGACCTGAAAGAAAACATTGGTGTTTTATGAAACAAGACTGTGAAATTTTCCTTCTGAAATACGTTAAATGCTTTTCAGTTTAGAATTAGTTTTGTGTTCAAGAAGTTCAAAGGATTTTAATTTGATAGGTACTAAGAAATAATGTCACAATCCATACTAATATTATAAATGCGAAAGTGTGTCTGTCTGTCTGTCTGTCTGTCTGTCTGTCTGTCTGTCTGTCTGTCTGTCTGTTACCTCTTCACGCTTAAACCGCTGAATCGATTTTGATGAAATTTGGCATGGAGATACTTTAAGATCCGAGGAAGGACATAGGATAGTTTCATCCTGGAAATTATCCCTAAAAAGATTGAAAAGTGAGTAAGTAATTCATGATGACATTGATGACCCTGTAGGAAAGGTAATGAAATGATTAGACCAAAAACACAATTGCTCTTACATTTTGCTTAGGCGCTTTTAATAATCCCTTTTATTAATTAAGGTGATGAGGTGGATATCTATCGTTTTGTACGAGGTAGCTTCCATACTTCCAAGTTCCACGCGGACGTAGTCGCGGGCAAAAGCTAGTTCCCTATAAGTATAGAATTTCTAGTTGTAGGTATCTACCTAAGTATCTACTTAGACAGTAGTTTTTATTTGAAATTGCTAAATGAAGAACATCAGATTCTTGTTTGGAGGACTTCTGTGCAAAACTTTAGGATTATATGTCAAAGAGTGTGAGCTAAACGTTCGAGCCGGTTAGGAGTGCTGACAAATATAATCTACAGCTAAATTACTTAGGAAAGCGGTTCCTTCGTCGTTGTTAGGCGACCAGCTTGCCACATCAGCCCTGCCAATGCATTTGTACGCTGCGTCCTGGATCTTTCGTTCACCATTATGTGTGTTACATCTACTAACTCTGACATAATCAAGTATTTATTTATTTTATTTATTTATTTAAACTTTATTGCACACAATACACAGGTAAAAGTACAAATGGCGGACTTAATGCCATAAGGCATTCTCTACCAGTCAACCATAGGACTAAACAGAAACATTTGTATGGTGCAGGGTCTTTTATGTAATCTGTTAAATGAAACAATTAAATAACACATAAGTAATATACCTCAGATGCAAATATATAACTAAATATATATATATAACATAAACGTACATAAATATGACATACAATATACTTACTTATATAATAAATGTACCTTGTGTGAATCATTATGCTGACAGTTCGTCACATAGCTTATCGGAGAAATGCTTGCGCAACATGTGCTTGAAGGTTAGCTTGCTTTGCGCTTGCCTGATCGGAAGCGGTAGGTCATTCCAAAGCCGAACTGCTTCAGCTGTGAAAGAGTGCGTCATGAAACTAGTGCGGTTAAGGGGGACATTGAGTTTGAGATTCCGTGAGGTGCGAAGATTACCGCCTGGTCGGGCAATTACGAAAGAAAATTTGGATCTTAGGTAGTCGGGCGCAGCTGGATCGAATAAGATAGAATATAGTGTGGACAAGACTCGTAATGACCTACGTTCACGAATTGGAAGCCAGTTCAGTTGACGGCGAAAAGCAGAAATATGGTCATATTTACGAAGTCCGAAAATAAATCTTATGCAGTTGTTAAGAAGACGATCCAGTCTGCTCAATGAAGTCTGAGTAAGATTAGTGGTACACACATCAGCATAGTCGACTATAGGTAACACGAGGGCCTGTATAAGGAGAGTCTTAGTACTGATGGGGAGAAAGTGCTTAAACCGGTAAAGCGACCTCAGCGTGTTGGTGACTCTGCGACAAACGTCCGAGACCTGAGGCTCCCACGAGAGACCACTATCCAAGATCAGACCCAGGTTTTTTACTTGCGATACCAATGGTATTTGTACGTCTTCGAACTGGACTGGCGCTAGGCACGTCAGGTCTGCTGTAGAGAGTAATCGGGGACTCCCGAGCACGATGGCCTGACATTTAGACGGGTTCACAGCGATCCCAAAATTGCGTGACCACGCTGAAATGTGGTTCAAGTCTTGATTGATATCCGCGACTGCACGATCCAAATCACTAATTTTAGCTTGAGTGTACAGCTGCAGATCATCAGCATACAAATGGTAAGAGCAGACGATGTGAGACGAGATTAAATTTATAAAAATTGAGAAAAGGAGTGGAGATAGAATGCCGCCTTGTGGAACACCAGAAGTGAGTTCACACCAGTCCGAAAAAGTAGATCGATCAGCGCGTACCATCTGACGGCGTTCTTGAAGGTAGGAGGCAAACCAATCAGCCACTGGTGACGAGATATTTAATTTATCAAGTGTAGCTAGTAAAAGGTCATGATTAACCGCATTAAATGCGTTTGAAAAGTCGATCAAGACCAACACTGTCACTCGAGTTGATTCCATACCTTGCCGCACATCTTCAACAACTTTAAGCAAGGCGGTTGTTGTACTGTGGCCAGGGCGAAAACCAGATTGGTATGGAGAGAGCACGTGGTTAGAGTAGATGTGGGCAGCTAACTGTTTGTGGACGACTGCTTCTAAGACTTTAGACAAGAAAGGGAGAATAGAGATAGGACGAAAATCTTTTAGTAAACTGGGGTTGGAAACTTTTTGCAAAGGGATAACATAGGCATTACGCCATAAAGAAGGAAAAACCCCAGAAGACAGAGAAAGGTTAATAACATGTGTAATAACCGGGACAATACATTCCAAGATGCATACTATCATGACTCTGCTCAGCTCATCGTGACCAACAGCGTTAGACTTGATCGACAATATTATTTTATGGATTTCATCATCAGTGGCTAAGGTAAAAGTGAAAGGCGTTTTGGACGGACTTGGTAGCGCTGAAATCTGTGAAATACACAGGGCTTTGGTGGCAGTGTCTAAAGAAGTAGACTTGGCAAAATGGGAATTCAAATCATTCAACGATATTGAGGATAGCATGCTACAGTCCTTTTTAGGTTTACCAATCCCGAGCGTATTTAAAAATTTCCATGTTTCGGCTGGTGATGCAGAAACAATGTTATCATGGATATATTTACGTTTCGCTGCTCTCACCATTTGATTACACCGGTTCCGTGCAGCTTTAAAGATACACCAGTTTTCGTCGCAACGGTCACGCTTAAATTTTCGGAACGCCCTATCCCGCCTTGTCATAGCCATGCGGACCCCAGTGGTGATCCACGGCGCGGGCGGACGTTTCAGTTTCACAGACCGTACGGGTGCATGGGTGTCGTATAACTTTAAAACACACGACTTAAGAGCATCTACTGCCTCGTCCACGGTCGGTGCTGAAAGTGTTGCCGTCCAGTCTTGGCGGTGTGCATCGCGCATTAATGCATCTTTGTCCAACCTAGCGAAGCATCGTAGACGTACAAACACATTCTGTGGTTTGGGTGGCTGAATTTGGTAACTTAAAAATATTAAATCGTGGCGTGAAAACCCAGGTGCTGATAGCTGACCAAATTTTTCAACATGGTCTCTGGAGGAAGTGAGAATTAGGTCCAGCCACGTATCGGACGTATCATTATTATGATGGGTAGCCTCTAGTGGAAGCACGGTGAGATCAGCAGCAGTTATGGTCCGATTAAAGCTTTGTGTTCTAGAGGTGTCCTTCAGAAGATCCGTATTAAAGTCGCCCAGAAACAGTTGATGAGCATAGTCAGTACTGAGAGGGGTGAGGGCAGATTCTAAATCAGAAAAATAATCAATTGTAGGTGGGCAGTAGACCACTCCTAGAGCTACCTTGGATCCCCTGACAGTAACCTCAAGAAACAGGTGTTCCATAGAGCCTGAATACAGGGACGGTGAAGAGGAAAGAATTTTAAATGGAATGTTACTACGGAGATAGATGGCAACACCGCCTCCACCTTTGTCAGTGCGATCGTTCCGCAATAGCACATAGCCGGGAAGCCCGTAAGAAGTAGACGAAAGACTAGGTTTTAACCAAGTTTCGGAAACGAGAATGGCGTGTACATTGCACGAGGAGAACGCGTCAAGAAAATCATTGTAGTGACTGGGGATACTCTGAGCATTAATGTGACAAATGTTAAAAAAATCACAGTCGGCTTCGAATGTGCGCTTTATGCAGTCACCAAGCGTATCAGGCACAGTCACAGAGCTATTAAGAGAACGGAAAGATGAAGACATATCGCAAGCAGAGTGAAAAGAGTCATCATCGGACATAATAATTCACGTAAAAAGGTACATAAAAAATAATAATATTATATACTTATAAAAATACAAATACTAATAAATATAATATTGCATACAGCGACAGAGTATTTAACCAAAATGGTTCTATTTACCCCGCCGGTTGACCATATACACAAACACTACAAAAAAGAGAGAGATACAGAGAGAAAACAGGAAAAGTGTTGCACTTAACAAGAATTACCACTACAAACCCTCTATTACATAGCATAGAACATAAACAATCACTGCTAGTTTAAAAGAGAAAAAAAAAAGGGTCAAACAAAAAACAGAAAACGAGAATTTTTACATATGTGTCACTACTGTGTCGCCATGCAGAAACAAAACGTAACGCTCGACAACTGTCACAGTTGACGTTGACAGGTATTTTTCGTAATCAGTTATACCCTTCCTTCAAAACATTTGAACATTACATTATAATAAATATGATAGAATTTGTGATAGTAAAGACGGTAGATAATTACAATTTAGAAAAAGAGTGTGAGGGTACTCTGCGACCTAGGTTACCTAACCGATCTAGCGACGCGTGCTCAGAAACAACAGTCTTAACAGTGACAGTTGAACTCTACACGGCACGAAACAACAAAATAATAACACAAACGCTACACTTAACACTTATCACCAGGCATCAAGTCGCACGCTTCGCCCGTCGGGTGTCATCAGCCTTTCTGGATGTGCTGGGCACTGGTTCCTTGACCGGCGACCGCAGGTTTTGGCGCCGCGGATGTAGAAGCTGCCTGGGGAGCAGGCGGGGTGCCTCGGTCCGCAGATAATGGGGGCTTCGAAGCTGAGGCTGACGACGGCTTGTAAGCTGTGGTGGTACCTGACAGATCCGAGGCTGCAGTGGACGTGGGCTTCGGAACTGCAGTGGACGGAGTCTTCGAGGCAGTGGGTCTTGATAACGCATGCGTTGTAACGGCAGCATGATGAGACTTCAACATTTGAAGCTGCGCTTGACTGGCCAGCCGCTCTTTCTTGCCACTAGGCAGTTTGACAAAAATGTTACCATCCATAGTCCAGACTTTACGCATGCCAAAGTGCTTCCGTGCTTCTATAAAAATAGACTGCCGCTGTTTTGTCAGGAACTCAGTAATAACAACAGATGAACCCTTGAGTATCTTCTTATTAGACCAAACAGAGTTGCGCAGGCTTTGGTCTTTGAAACGAACCAACACAGGTCTGGGGCGGTCATTACTTGAGACACCGAGTCTGTAGCTAACTACAATAGAGCCACTGGTTATACTGCTTAGCTGAAGCTGACTTTGGCAAATTGTTGTTACCGACTTGGCAATGTCCTCGCCAACTACCTCCGGTATGCCACAAAACAGTAAGAACTTCTTCCTGTGCCTCATTTCTATTGAGTCCACTGCTTCACTTACTGCAAGGATCTGTTGTTTGAGGAGCTGCAGCATGGAGGACACCTGCTCCTTAAAACAGCCCACCTCCTTGCTCAGACTGCTGATAGTTGGGTGCGCGTGAGGTGACACTGTCTTGATGGCAGCATCTAGCTCCAGGAATCTCTGGGAGAAAGTAGTTTCCAGCACTTTCTGTGACTCTATGATGTGGTTTAGTGCTTCCATAATTAAACTTCGTTTGTTTACAAAAGTGATAAGTGACAGTGCAACTAAGTGCAAAGGTCAACAGGCAGGTTGGTGTTATTAATTCACACTATGTCCATAGAAAATGTCTATCCACATAATATGTGATTTAGGACTAATATTGCAATAATTTGAAATTACAAAAATAGCTATAACTTTCGGTATTTTAAATAAATAATTTAAAGTAAATAAAAGTGATGTGCTCTTTTTAGACACCTACCCCAAAAAAAAAGTATGGTAGAAGTGTGATATAATGAGAGTTACATACGTATTTCCCTAGCAATTTCATTCCACTGGGGAACCGGTTGCGGTCGGCGACCAGTTTGCCGTCGGCGCTGCGGTTCTTCTCCATCCAACAGTCGTCGATGCCAATGTACTCGTAACCAGCTTCTAAGTAACCTTCGTTCGCCATTATGTCTGCTGTTCGCTTTATTAGTTTTTCACTGAAATAAGAAAAAGCTCATCTATTATTAAATGATCATGTACTATTCTTCAGAATACGTTTTTCAAATGGTTTGATCTGGAAAAGCCCTGCATAGACCTCTACTCGTACCAGCGAGTCGAACTTTGAACGAATCCTAAGATCCAGTAGGCACTTCCAGGGTCCATCCCAATAAAGATCGAATCAGGTTCGTCTTAATTAGGACGTATTGAATATTTAATAAAAGTAGCGTGTAAAACAAGTACAATTACCGAAATGTACTTTCCGTTTTGTTGGTGTAGGCAACCCTAAGGAGTATGACACGCCACACACCGACGTTGCACGTCATTCAAAATTACCAATTAGATACTAGTAGGCTAATTCCTTTGCAAAAGCCGCAAACAACAAAAGAGTGCGGCTTCTGTAGTGGCTTATTCTGTGATATGGTATGGGTACGTACTCTTGAGTACTTATATTCTTTGGTAGGTACGTACCTTATGCATTCGTCAGGATACGTGGTGCAGTCGGTGATGCAACGGTAACGTTGCCACGTCAGCCAGCCCATGGGCGGTGTCAGCGCCAGTCCATTGTCTAGAGCTAGACTTGTGGACACTCCACAGCAGAGGAGAACAAGTAACAACATCTGCAACAAAATCATATTGTATTATCCAATTACTGGTATTTTAGGGAAATTATTATAACAGTCTCTCCCTTTCACCGACAAGGTTACAAAGACTGGTCTATCCCATAGAATTTTAATTTTGTCGACGGCTCTTTTTCCATATTTTCATAGGTCATGTATGGAAGCTATTAGGTATTAATTGACTTTAGTATTTTTACTACAATTTCACGAAATCCCTTATATACTGGTAACTCGTAAATATCGCGATTAGTTAAGAGGCCTTATTCCTTTTAAAATGCTGATTGTTTAGACATTTTTCTCTATGATCAAACACGTTTCTTAACATATTATTGATGTTACTACCTAGGACAGGGCTATTGGGATTTATTGGTATATATTTGAAACCTACTGTTTGAAATTTTCATTGATAATTTTTGTTTCAAAAACCACTCGAAATTGACAAAATTCACGCGAAAAATTGTGTTTTTCAACTTATTTTCGACTGCACGCAATGAAAGCATGAAATAGCTATGTTACTACCTAGAACTCGGGGAAAAGTATAATTCATTTCAAAAAGTTGGTTAAAATTATCAATATATTTGTCGTAATATGAAAAATATAAATTTTAAAAGGAATAAGGCCTCTTAAAACAGCTGCTCGTTATATTCTATCAGTGATTTAATACATGTATAGTATAAAAAACGGATATCATTGCTTCCTGAACAATGGCAGCTATTTAACACAGTTTGGTGATAAGAGCGGATTGTGTGCGTGTTTTGAGTTGGTTGGCAGCAAAGTTAAATCCAAGGAAGGATAACAGGTCAGTACCTACCCGAAAATTAAAAAAGCGTTCTGTTTAAGTCTCAAGGAGTGTATGGATGGATAATGAATATTTATAAGATGAGGCTAAACTTTTGTACAAAATTAAAAAAATAGGTTTTAGTAGTAGTAAGATAAGACATATAACTACTTATATCAATTGTATTGTATACTAACAGAGTGTCATTGCCTTAAGTGACTAATAAACTCTTTAAATAAAGATTTAAAAAATGTAGTACCTATACTAGATGGTTTAACGTGTGTCTGTCTGGGGCATCGTAGCTCCTAAACAAATCAGATTTTAAGTTGTTTGCCTGAAGATAAGAATCATTTATCCAGGTGTGTTGTTTTTTTTTTCTTTAAGCGATTACCCACTTGTTGCGACACACCAACTGACTGATGTGGCGTCTTTGTGGCGTTAAACAAATCTCTGGGACAAGCCGGAGCAGATTTGGCTTACTTATTAATCGCAACAAGTAATCGTTGAAAAAAAAAACTACACACCTATATAAAAGTTCTAACGCACGTATTTTTCTTAAGATTGACTGAGACTAACATCCTCACTCCGTGCTTCAATCAATGTAAAGAGCAATAAACCTTGCCCAAGGGCTTATTATCCCGCCTCTAAGGCCCTACTAGATCTGTTCTAAGGCTTCTCGGCTTGATATCCGTCGGTCAAATCATTCGTAAGGAAACCGGTTCAAAGTTTGGACGTCTCGTTTTCGGTCACGCGTACCATTATCTATTCTGTGGTCACGCGTAGGCGGGAACAACGGACCTAGTGAGTACATAGTTTAAGTTAGGGTCGGGTTGCCAACAGTGGCTCGGTCGGGTACACTGACTCGCGGCTATATTTCCTAGATAGAGCAACAATATCTATCTGTCTCCTTCATTAGCCGAGAGCGTTCGACACCCAAACACGTACAAACCAGTTATTCGCCCGCTCCTGCGCAGTTTACATGTGTAGGAAAGTGTTTCGTGTGGCCGAGGGTGCAAAATTACATTTTAAGGTAAGTTACACTTGTTTTTATGTAGAGAAATTTGAGCATTAAGACAAGTATTGGTTTTTTGATGCAAAGTGACGTTATTATGCTAGGCAATGACATAGATTCGCATGTCCTTCGGCAAGCCACGTGATAGTTATGCGCCGGTGAATTCAAACTGGCTGCGGCGTGGTCAGTGGCTCAAATTTAAGAAGTACACAGTGACTCGTGAGTCACTATGTACTTTCTTGAGCCACTGTGTACACTTATTATTATTTCTATTGGATAATGTTATGTTATGCTACTGTTCAATGCCAACTAATTAATAAATAAAAAAAAAAAAACCGTATTTCTTTTTATAAGAATAAACCTATATGCATGAAACACTTTTGCACTCGAGTGTAACCTATCCTAGTGTAGAACCTACTTTTTTTTTGGTTATTTTTCTGGATTTTTTATCCTTTTAATGTATCTTGATAACTGTTATGTTATTTGCTTGGACTAAGAATAAAAATTAAACTCGTTTTTAATTTTTAGATCTCTAACGACAAAGAAACAAAGTCAGAAAAGAGGTTGATCTCAAATATCCTAAGAGATTTGATTTTATAATTTTTATGTGTCTGATATTGATAGATATGAGGCTTAGAGTATATTTCTACTCAAACAAATAAATGAAACTGAATGTAAATTATAGTTTTAGTTAAATATTATATACTTGAGCCACTGTATACTGTTAGAGTCTCTGTGTACTACAGGGGCGAGTCACAATAGCCCAGTACCCGTACACAGTGGCTCATTTCCCATTTTTTTAAAAACATTGTCTGACTACTTTATTGTTGCCTTGATTGAAAAACTGATAATTCTGGGAAAAAGTTTAATAACCAAAGCACGTTGAGTGTGAATTTCAGCCCGCTACCGCGACTTTTTCTTCACAATTTGAGCGTTCGAAAAAATCCGAGCCACTGTTGGCAACCCGACCCTACTCATTTCATTATATTTGGTTGCTCATTCAATTATGGAAAGAAAAAACTGTAAATATTGATTTATGGCCGTTTTTACGAATAAAAGGAGTGTGATCAGCTGTATTAAGTATTTTGGTAAATATTTATTTGTTGTTTGTGTTTACGTTCGGAACGCGCACGCGTAATGGAAATAGAACCATGAATGTCAGGCATGATCAAATATTTCTGGGATTATAGTAAACTATAAATAGGTACGAAGTTGTACTAGGGGTGTAAACATTTTTTTTGAGGATTACAATCGATTCTATTTTGTTATTGGGATCAAATGTCTATATGAGACTAATAACTCAGACTGCTCCAAAAGTCAGAAAACACCGTCAAAGTTCAACATTCCTACAGAGCGCTAAAAACGCTCCATACAAATCGCCACTTACATTGTGACGTCATTCTGTAAGTAATTTGCCATTTTCTCCGTGACAAAGTATGTTTAAGTTCACGGCTGGCATACAATTATTATTTTTTTTAATTATGAGGATTCTGAAAACAATTTCAAAGGTATTTAAAAATACATTAAATTTGCGTACCTACCTTTGAAGTCACATAGTATATCAAAAAGATTTTTGTTTTCATTGTGTCATGGATGGAGCAAATTTTATTCATATTATGACTACAGTACCTATGTTGTATTAAATTCAACATTTTTCACCACCTATTCAATACTAGTTGGCCCGATAGATGTCGTTTTGTCAAAAACCAAGCAGTTTGTATGAGAAAAAGTAAAGAAGGATTTTCACTTTCGCACTTTTCCCTAACTTTTTCTTCATATGAACCTTACTCGAATTTCAAGAAATAATTCATAAAATTTGCTATATTGGTCCACGTTGAAAGAAACAGGTTAGGTTTAGGTTTAATGACCTCTTTTGATTTTTAAAGCACTTTTTAGGGTTCCGTGCCCAGAGGGTAAAAAACTCCGCTGTCCGTCCGTCTGTCACCAAGGCTGTACCTATCTCATGATCCGTTATAGTTAGACAGTACAAATTTTCACAGATGATGTATTTCTGTTGCCGCCATAACAACAAATACTAAAAAACAGAATAAAATAAATATTTTAGGGGGCTCCCATACTGCAAACGTGATCGGTTGCGTTAACTTTGCACCTCATGTATTCAGCGCCATACATACCAGGTGCAAACTTAACTTAGCCCGGTCAGTTAAGATGGGATAAGTATTTGTACGGAACCCTCGGTGCGCGAGTTCGACCCGCACTTGGCCGGTTTTTAAAGCAGTTTATTTCATTGCTGCGGCGTCACGGGCACGATGATGGAATTGCTTCACCGTGGTGTTCAAAAGGTTTATAAATATTACGACTTAAATTCCCACGCTTTGATCCCAAATCAACATGCATACGTATGCATATAGTGTCGCCCCTGCACCTACGCCCGATAATACCTAATGTTGAGGAAATTAGGAAACCTAAGCCAGGTTTATGGACACTAAGTGTCAGTAGCCAAGCCAGTCTGCAATGTTGGATACCTCGAGCCCCAATTCGCAGAAAGTAGAACGTGCGAAAATTCCGCCGCCAGTTAAAACTATCTGAGACTATTGCTCGAAATTAAAATGGCAGTATATCATGCTACGACGTGATTGGCGGTAGTGCAGCTGCCTACTGAACCGACGGTCCTGGGTTCAAATCCCAGCAAGGATGTTTTCTATATGTATTAAGTAAATTTATATCGTCGTCTAGTGCCCATAAGGGTCGATTCTCGCTCGTCACACAAAGGAATCAATAGCCTTTAACTATGTAAAAAAAATTGCAATCGACCATTACACAAGCCTACTAGAGTTTATACCCACCGTGGGACACTAGATCGATTTGAGTGAGGTCGTCCGATAAAAAAACGTGTACGACCGTCGAGGAGTCCATAACACTTGATTCCCACCAGCTTTCCTTGTTTTAAAGAATTTATGCATCCTACTACTCTACCTACTGCTCAAGATAAAAACCGGCCAAGAGCATGTCGGACCACGCTCAGTGTAGGGTTCCGTAGTAGCTCATCCTTCACGATAGACTTAAGTTACGAGCAAGATTTCAAGCTCTATAAAAAGGTCGTAAACGCCAAAGTAACTGTAATAATTACTACATACTACCTTCTGGAAGTCAACTTACGTCCTTTTAAGAAAATTATGAAATTTTGCGATACAACGGCTCGACCGATTTTGTTCAATATAGTTTTCATTGAAAGTGCTTATAAGGCTTCATGTTCATGAATTTTTCCATAATTTTTTGACCTGTGGTTGAAAAGTTAGAGGGGGGGACGCTATTTTTTTTTATTTTCGGAGCGAATATTTACAAAACTGCTGACTTTATCAAAAAATAATGTTAGAAGACCCCTATTATTTTTAAAACACCTATTCAACGACACCCCACACAATAGTATTGAAACGAAAAAAAAAATTCACCCATACTCATACCAAATTTCAGCTTTCTAATTACTAATGATCACGGAGCTAAGCCGCGGACGGACAGACGGACAGACGGACATGGCGAAACTATAAGGGTTCCTAGTTGACTACGGAACCCTAAAAAATAAGTCATATGAATATATTTGACACAACGCTATCATTATAACACAAACCTAACCCAGCGGCGGCCTTAGGGGGTGGCGAACAGGGCAATCGCCCGGGGCCTCGCGCAACAACCCAAGACTCAAGCAAATAAAAAATAAAAAAAGATGTTTGACTATTTTTTTTTTATTAAAACTTTTGATTTTGATCCTTAATAATTTATTAAGGTTATAACGGTAATTTAAAATAAAGTTAGTTAACTAATTCATTAATTCAAAACATATTTGAAAAAATACTTGAAGATCGGTTTTTTTATCGAACAGCACTCATTTAGTTAGCTGGAAAAGTGGAAATTGTATTTGAAGTATTGATTAAGCTGAAAATGTATAAAAAAACTGTGATATTTAAAAATTATATCTGACGGTTTAATGCGAAACGAAACACGATTTACGAAATGAGTTCGCGTGATCGTGATGCCAGTAGAAAATTTGAATCAGGTAGTTTAAAAATTGGGCAAGTGCGAGCCCGACTCGCGCATGAAGGGTTCCGTACCTATACATATATATAATCTTTAACAAGTTTGTTGTATGCGAGCCCCCCTTAAATATTTATTTTATTTTATTTATAGTATTTGTTGTTATAGCGGCAATAGAAATACATCATCTGTGAAAATGTCAACTGTCTAGCTATCACCGTTGTTGAGATACAGCCTGGTGACAGACGGACGGACGGACGGACAGCGAAGTCTCAGTAATAGGGTCCCGTTTTTACCCTTTGGGTACGGAACCCTAAAAAGGAAACGAGCTATGAAAAGAAAGCAGGTAACAGAAAATCTACGTGGATCTTTATATATATATATTAAAAGTGATGTTCAAGAAACCTCTACAAAACATTTATTGACTGAAAGTGACTCTAATCCTGTCTAAGTGTCTAAGTGCCGCCGCCGTCATCAAGTAAAAACAGCGAGTATGATGATAAATTTCAAAACAAACTATTTTTTTGTAATTGTCGACGTAGCTCATTCGTTAGATTATTGTACACTAATTAAAGATTTAAAGATTTTTTCTAATTAAAGATTTTAGTCTTAGGAAAAGCCGCAAACATCAATTTTAAAATTCATCATCTCTGTATTTCTTAATTTAGTAAATCATTCAATGTAAAATATTTTAAAACTCAAATTTTATTGATTTGTATAACTTAGCATTATTCCTCAAACATGAAAAATACCTAAACCAAACAACCAGACCAGACCTTCGCATCTCATACTTTTCACGAAGGACAAAGGGCCTCGCAAAGACCTGCCGCCCGGAGCCTCGCATTGGGTAAGACCGCCGCTCTAACCTAACCTAACCTAATCTATTGATTAACATTTCCAAGATTTCTGATAAATGTAGGAGTTCCGAGGAAAAAATTGTCTATAAAATAAAAATTCTAGAAATGAAACTTTCGGTGAAGTGATTTTCTATAAAAGAAAAGAGGACACCATTTGTAATATGTGTACAGCTGTTGCTAATGTTTGAATCAAGCAGACCATTTGTTTCAAATATTGGAATATATTCGGTTCAATATTTTTCCAGTAGTAACTTAGTAATAAATACTTTCTGCTAATTAGAGGCAAGTCGCATGAAGTTTTTGACAGTTAGAAATTAGTGGAAATGCATTGTATTTAGTTAAAATCTGACGCAGGATTTGAAACAATCACAAACAATCACAAATCAGGCGTGGGCGTCGGCAGAAGGATGCAAGAGATATTCGCAGAAAAGACCAAGTTTTATTTTATTTTACTAAAAGGCTTAATGTGTATTGAAAGTTAAAAAGTATATCATATCACTTGCACCCCCCTAACAATAAACCTGTCTGCGTCATGTATACGGGGTAAATCTAAATAAAACTTTAAACATGTATAATTAATACTCACTTTTTAAATAGGTAAAACTTTTTCAAGTAAAATAAATAAAATAAATATGTTTCTACTTATGAAAATAACAAATTGAGAGACGCGACTTTCACGACGAGCTCAGCGAGTTGAGACTGCGTCTGCCTGTGGGTGGTCTGTATTTATTCAACTAGCAGATAACCATTATCAATGAGGTCTGGTTTTATTATCGGTAGCATAATACTAATGAATAGTTTATAGATTAAGAGCTGGTAGCAAAAATTGTTTAAGTTTTTGCGAGTTTGAAAATTAGCAATGATGAAAATCTGGGCACTTGTCGGAACATCATTTTAAACAAAAAATATACAAAACCGCGATTAACACAAGCCGGGCTAGCGCAACTGGCCGCGACTTCGCTTATCACCCAAGCCTTCTTGCTCGCATAATCTAGACAGGTAATATTTGTCGCGTGATGAAAAATCGCATGCCGCAGATTTATATATTAGAGACGTACACTTCTGTGAACCGTAGTTTGAGGTAGTGCCCTGTACATATTATTGACATTGTAGTTCTACAAAGTATCCGCTAGGGGCGCTGTACTATTCTCTATACAAATCGCTTACGCAGTCGCTAAAAATTGCAGAGTAGGTATGGTCTCGTTAACTCATGGTAAGGGCACTGGTCAACACTTTTTGCATGAGTATAGTTAAGAAGACAGAAGGGTTACGCGGTCGACGTAGCGGCCAATTTTCAACTCACGTGGCTGACGTACATCGATGTAGAATACGGGTATTGTACATCGATGCTGACGTACAACGTACCTGACTACCTACCCCACATTACGACATGTGACGGATTTGCCCTAAGGCCTAAAAAGCTTAGGGCAGCCAGTTAAGGGCACCATATTAGGTAATCGTGACAAAATTGCTGAGAAAGGGGCGGCTGGTACTTGCTACATGGCCTGGGGCCTAGGCGAAGACTGCAAATCCGCAACTGCATTAAGGCGGTTATCACACTGGCGCCGCATCCGACGACGCGTTTGGCGCAATTTGTAGACACCTGCCTACTGAGCCGGCGGTCCCGGGTTCGAATCCCGGCCAGGGCAAATATTTGTGTGATGAACTCGAATATTTGTGCTTGGGTCATGGTTGTTCTATGTATTTAAGTATATATTTATCTATATAAGTACGTAGGAGAACCGTTTGGGACACCATACGGAGCGGACGCGTTTTCTTAGCCTCTGCCGATCTGTATTGGCATCGTAAAAACCCGGCCAAAACAATAGAGTCACGAGGCAAAAACAAGGCTCGACCAGATGTTTGCATGGTTGCCTGTTAAATTTTTACCGCGTGTAAACGAATTCACCGCGTTGTATCTTTCCTTCTGTCTTTCTTTCAAATATTTAGTTATTAAGTTGATAGCCTAGTGTTTGGTGCGTCTATATTACTCGGCCTATCTGTGAGTGTTGTTGATCAAGTGTGTGCGATTCCGATTCTGCAGTACCCCTCCGCCGCGCCGGCCACGCCACAACAGCTTAATTTGGTGAGACCGTTCCATTTTCTAATGCCAATTGCAATAATATTATACTCCTCGTCTATGACCTGGCTATGCCGGCCCGCCACAAGAAAAGCTAGGCGAGCCCAACGGATACGGTTTAAGAGTTCAAGCTAAAACCAGTACCAAGTTTAGATGGACATAGGGCCAAGCGCTCTTTAACTAACGTCAATTATGGAAATCAGATGGGAATCACCTTTTCTTGGAAATCAGGCCACACTTCATCAACCTTTACATGTGGACCAGCGTAATATAGTACGACCCAGCCGTCTCACGGTATTCGTCAGAACAATTATATCTTTAGGTATTTTAAAATGCAAATAAACGGTACCCGCAACAACATCGGAAGTGGTTGTAAATATATACAATAACTGTCATTTAATACATTTTATTACTAGCAAACATTCAATAAAATATTAGTAATAACCTAAATAAATAGGCCAGTTAGTTTAAAATTCAGGCTTTATTTATTGGAATCGTTAGTATTAATGTAGTTTTAGGTTTTATTCACTGTAATTTTCATTACTTAAGTACTTTTTCTACCCGAGGGACTTTCCTTTACTTCAATACTTGTACTACTTTCCCATAAAACTTATATTCCTAACCGTAATCAAATTATATTAGGTTTAGTAGGTGATTGTGGACATGTGGACAGTTTGTAATTCATCTAGTGAAATAATAAACTAACCTAACCTATCCGTCAGTTTACAATGTCACCGGTTAGTTTACAAACGGATGGTATATAGTCATAATTACTGTGTTTCTTTTATCCTTTTATGTTTTACAACCATAACCGAAAGATTTCGGCGTGCTTCTTGCTGATATAACCTACTTCGGTTCAAAGGTGCAACAGCCAGCTAAATAATTATGCATTTATCTTTTGAGTGTATTTTTTTGTATATCACTATAATTATGATCGTTACATTATGTAATACCAAACCTATACTAAAAGTCCTGCCTTAAATCGAATATAAACCAAGTGTAGTGTATGACACGACATCTTTATTTTTTGCCGTAGGACTTAAATAGCATAGTTTGGGTAACTTACAAATATATATTAACCGTTCAACAGCAATAATTTCGTTAGATGCTACGTAATGAAGAAATGCAACAGCTTGCAAGCAATAACTTCCTAGAACAAAGAGGTCCCTTTTTTCATTGCTCTTAAAGGCCAGGTCACTGCCCGAACACGTGCGGACACCGCTAGCTAGAAACAATTAGCCATTGTCAAAAAAAGGGACTAACACATAAACATAAGTGCATCGCCGGCTCATCCATGACGTTAAACTCAACTGTCTTCATTTATCACGATGGAAATTTTACCAATTCCCAAGGGAGGCAACTGTCTGTACATATAAGGGCGATAGCGAACCAGTTGAAAATCGTGTTGATACCAATTTCGACCATCGATGGAAGTTCGAGGATTGCTCGCTGATCACTGGTTTTCAGGGTGGAGAAAATATGATTATATTTGCCGCCGTGAGTTGCTCTACGGTAAATATCTACGTGCATATGAAGCATCAGCGATCACTACAATATAGGACACCCCATATACCTACGAATACCACAATGCCAAATCTTCGTGTCTTCTACGACTTCGCGGAGCTCCGTCCACTTCAACAGTCCTGACACTGAAGCATCATAGATTCAACAATCCAGCGCTGACCAAACCACGACCGATGTAATGCGCAGCCACCGATTAATTGACGCACAACCTAAAATAAACTAAAAACGCACGCTATCACGCTACCTCACAATGACAACTATGGTAAAGAAATATCAAAGGGAAGTGAACCGTCATCAAACGGCCATAACCACCATGTCACAAGGTGAAGAAGAGTGTGTCTAATAAGAACCCAATATGGGGCGAATCCAACGAGAACTCATACAGGCATCAAATAAGACCCCGCCATGGAACTTGATTTGGCTCGCGACCGCCTTCCTTCAATTATCACTAAAGAAACTTCAAGAAGTCACCTACAAAGACGTCCACACACACGCAATATTATCTGAACCCTAACATTAATCTGGATTATACCGTTGAAGGAAAGCACAAGCAAATTTTATTCACTGGAATAATCAGTCAGAACGAAGAAACATTATCCCCAGAACATGGACCCAACACGGGCACTTGTAGTGTGGATGAAAAATCCAAAATAGATAGAAACAGACACGGAATCAAAACCGGAGGATAATTACATACAAATAGCGACGGCTCAGCGACATCAACCTACAACACAAGAACTTATCCTACGTGGCAACGGGAAGCTTTGGACGACGAGACGCAGTCCACTATCCTTACCTGTATATATTTACACAACTATCTGTCTATTTCCTTTCTGGCTCGATGCTAGTATTCTTGTCGGATCTCTCCCGTCGGTCCTCATCCTGACTGCAAAATAACCTACACTCCCAACCTGTAAACTTCTGGCTCCCCGGTGCCTCGGATAGGAGGGCCAGTTGATCTTACCGGAGCGGCAAAAGACGGAGGGGAACACGAGAGGACCCGGATACGTGCCCTGTCTCAGAACCGAAAGCTCCGGCCAGGGAATGTTAAGGTTTCTATACTACCCTGAACGACTTTCGGTATTGTGCCAGTATGCGCTTCTGAGTCACTTCGTTGAGCTTCTTTGTCTTCCCCTCTCTTGCATGCTCAACGCCTCCGCGTCCTTGCAGCAGAACTGCTGGCTGGGTGCAGTCACCGAAACGAAACGAAACGAAACGAAACGAAACGATATTTATCTATATAAGTACGTAATATCGTCGTCTAGTACCCATAACACAAGCCTTCTTGAGCTTAATTTGGGACTAGATCGATTTGTGTGACGTTGTCCGATATTTATTATTATTATTTATTTATCCCGCTGCGAAGTGCGGACGGCAATATAAAATCGACCGCATGGAGATATGCCATGTCAGTGGACAGTGTGCTGTACAGCTGCCGGCAAACTTTTTGAGCATAACCTTGACTGCGCAGTACCTAGCCGATTACAAATGTACATACGCAGATCCGCCATTTTGGTTCAAAAAGTTTGCCGGCAATTATACCATGCGGTTATTTTTATACAAATCAAGATTCTAGTTTCGCATTCGCACTTCGAAGCAGGATGCGGCAGCAGAGTGTAAGTGTACCTAAGTGTAACTGCCTAATTGCGATAAGGCGGTTATTATATTACGTTTCACAAATAATTCGTAAGCTTAATTCAAAATTAGGTATGTTAAGTATAATATTAACCTATTCTCTTAGCAAAGTATTGTTTTCATTCGACGCTCCCATAGTTTACCCTACCTTAATCAAAGTGCAAGTAAATCACAGCAAATACTTACGCACGATAGCGTACATTAAATATTATATAAATAAAAATAAGAAATTGCAAAATATTTACCAATCTGTTTACATAACGACAATTTGATAATCCGTGCTGGCCTGTTAATACTTAAGGTATAAATATCGTAAATATTTTCAAAACATAAATGAAAAATAATGTATTAGCCCGTAAAATATCTGTTATTAGTATACATAGGTAACCATACTGGAGATGCAAGTACACCGCAATAAGAATTGTGTTTCCAATAGTGAGTTCCGAGAATAATAATAGGGTACAGGTACAGTACAACATAATAGCTCCCCGCAACAAGTAATCATAGCACGGGTCGTGGTGTACCCGGGCCCCCATGCTAGCATTTACCGCTAGCTGTAAAATTTTATTTCACAAAAATTCTGTATAGCAACTACGATAAAACTCAGCAAGAATTCATGCATACATGTATTTGGGCCAGCCTTGAGCCTCCATTGTAGGGAAATCGCTCAAAATAGTAACAAAACACAATGTTTCTTACCTTTTGTACCTGAACAGATCTAATCGTTAAATCCTGGGTCGTTGAACTAGGTTGTTATTACTAAGTGGCGCCATCTTTTGTTGCGTTAGGAGAAACGCAGCTAAACTAAATTTTACAAAAATAAAACTTATATCACTTTACTAAATAATAAACAAGTATATATGTCTTATTCCGTGTTGAAACTAATAATTTGTGTCTTTTACAAAGTTTCAGACTAATTCATTATGTAAAGAAAACGTATGGCGATACACTGCGCATCGGATGGCACGAAAGGAATGTTGGTTCCGTGAAACGAAACGTCAGAAGCCAAACCAAAAGTAAACAAAGGGCCGTGGAGTGAAAGGGTGACGTTAATTTGAAAATTTAAGCAAAACAAACGAAACAACAATGTGAAACTGTGAGTCACCAATTGCGCAATTTTGTACCATACTGACCCAATGTAAATAAGTGTTAATTTCACAATATCGAAGAAACATCGCGATCTAAATATAGAAGTGATATCGCGATCGGAAACCCCAGAGGAAATGGTCCGTTGCAGGTGCAGACCCGATGACTACTAATTGCGAAAAAGTTGTTTCATATTGGAAACATTCAATATACTCTATGCATATTGGCTTTTGAAGAGCCATGGGTTCGACGTATAGAGAGATCTTTAAATTGTATGATTTAATACAAAGTGGAGATTCGAGGTAAATATAAACTGTACTAAAATATATCCATGGCAAGCTCAATTCTTTAGTGATCCTCTTTATAAAAAAATGTCTATTGTAATTTACAGATCCGTGGAGAGTTTTTTAAATGAAAGCCGAATAGATATAAATGTGATATTACCATGCAAAGGTATTGGGGTGTTACATTTGGCTGTTGGCATAGAGCCTTTGGAAAAATCCAAGGAATGCACAGAAAGTCTACTGAAGCATGGAGGTGATCCGAATTTATGGTAAGTGAATAGTAATGACCCTATTTGTTACCAACCCTTAAAGGGATGGAGAATATTATAAACCATATAATGATGCTGAGTAGTATCTAGGCACTGTAGCAATAGGCATCTTTATAGCCCTAAATTGAATTATATTATATTTTCGAATGTCTGCCCATGAATGGAAGTTTTAGCCTAAATATTCTTACCCAATGCGTGATGGAGACTTTTAAATCAAAACTACATTTCTTAGAAAAATACTTTCAAAATGTTTAATCAGAGGCCGGTTGAAGCAAAACTCACAAAAATCTAAGTTGGTAAATTAGGTGGCTACAGAAAATAATGGACATTGACTTCCAATCGAATTATTAAGACAGTTACTGTATAAATAGATGGCTTTGCTTAGTTTGGTCCTCTAGTATTCCAAACAGTTATAGTTAATTAAGACGTTACAAATAAAGAAATAAATAGGAAGCCTATGAAATTATGGTGTTTTTTATATAATTACTATGACTACAAAACTGCAAACCAATAAGTATAAATTCACAAGTCACAGACTTTTTAATCACAGGATGTCTAAAGCTATTGGGCACCATTTCATTCCTCCAACGACTTTCCTTCGTTATCTGGTTATATTAAAGGGCCAATAGTGTAGTATTACTATGTTATAATATTATAAAAAAAAAATTACATACCATGAATAAAAATCACTGTTTGATTTTCACTTGTTTATAAATGCTAAAATTTCAAAATTAAGTAGATACATACTTTACTGTAACAGTTTTATACTGCTATTGACTAACTAAAGTATTTACAGCCAAAACTACATAAAGCATTTGTAAAATATTTTTGTCCTGCAATATTATTATTGGCATGACTCACACATTTTATTTCCCCTTGAGCAAAGGACAACCAACCATAACAACTATTAAATAATTTGACCTGGTGCAAATAATTGCAGTTGGTAAATGTATTAATGAATGAATTCATAAAGTTTCTTTCCTTTTAATACCGTGCAAGTAAGACAGCTGAAGCTGAGTCGTATATGCATATATTATAATCATACATTGGGGTTTTCGGAGCACAAATGATTTTACACTACACCGTCGTGCTCCGAAAACCCCGATGTATGATTATAATGTGTAGTCTTGATATGCTAATATCTTACCGCAACTTAGGTTGATGCACGTCACCCTGCAGTAAAGTTTAAATATTAATCACATCCAAGAGAGCAAGACTGGTTTTATCCCGATGGCCATTGCGAGAATTCATAGACTATCCATAAATATTCCTTTCATCTATCTACAGAGGAAATATTATTTTTTTACAGCACTGATGACGGCGTTACGCCAGTTCACATCGCAGCGATATGGGGTCGGGTGGAGAACCTGAAACTCCTCCTGGGCTGCGGTGGAGATCCGTCCCGGGTTGATCTGGATGGGCTCTCGGCCTTCAACTATGCTGCACGGGAGGAACAGTGGGAGGTGTATGATTATCTACACAATGTTGTGGACCAGTTGGATGACACTTTTGGATCGCCTTGTGCATATACTTTAGATTTAGGTAAGATAGTATGTCAATTAATTTTTATTAAAAGCAGTAACTCTACTAGCGTAAACGAAATACTTATTCGTAATTAGAAAACCATTCAATATTTCAGGCGGGGTTTGAACCCGCGTCTCCAACGGCTATTTGGGCCAACATGGGCGTCTTGCCTATTAGACCACTGAAACTATGCTGAGCATTTTTGCAACCTGTTGCTTATATATCATAGCTTAGCTCCATCCATATACCGTAAACATTCTAACTTTATATCACGGAATTTTTAAATAAATTTTTATTCAAACTGTAGATCAAACAAAAATTATTTCAGAACCAAATATCCTACGACATGACATAACTATGAAACTGCGTTCTACTTGAAGCCTGTGATTAAAAACAATTAGTCTTAATCCAAACAATTTTGGTCATTAGTATGACAAATATAACAATTAATACAAGGTTGACTCCATCCTAAATCATTACAGTTTTAGAACCATGCCAACACCACTGTAACCTTAACTAAGTTTCTTTATCAGTGCACGATTTTAACATATTTTTATTTATGGATGGTAGTTGTAGTAGATAATGTTATATTACAGTACTTTATTACATACACAAGGAAATAATGTTTTGCATTTCTTCATAGGTTGTGGTAAATGCGAATAGTTATTTATTATATGCAAATAGTTACTTCAATCACTTCCACTTCCACCAATCCACTATTCCACCATTTTTTTCACGGCATATTTTTCAGTACTAATTTTGTGTATAATTATAGATAATTATGATTTTATTGTTTTTGTTTTTAAAGAGAAGCCAGAATAAAGTTCATAGTTCCAGAAGGATGATAGTAATATTGATAATATAAAAATGGCCCCATATATTTTTTCCAGATAAAGTGTTAATGACTACAGACCAAGTGGTCGCCGAATATGAACCTGTCACCAACAACCCTCTGCATCATCTGTCCACCTGCAGGAAGTCCGAGATGGTACGCGACTGGTGCGAAAAGACCAGTCTAGTCATGAACAACCTGTATCCTACGATACTAGGAGAACATTTACTAGAAGATGAATCTGCACCCTGGACAAACTTAACCAAAAATATCACCCTTGATCTCACTAAAGATAAAGTTTCAAACGAAACTAGAACAAGCTATAAAACATGCCTCTCGAGTAGACCTGAAGTAGAAATAAGCGGCGTACAAAGGTTAGAAGACACTGTTGATGAGAATAAATGTTCATGTTCTTGCCAAGATGCAAAAGATTTGAAAAAGCAACGCATGAGTGTATACGAAAACTTTTCATTACCCGGCTCACCGAACAGTATTACGCATGTCAATTATAAAACTAAAACAAGTTTAAGGAAATGCAAGAAGCACACATTGAGTTATGACATGGAGAAATTGACTTTAGACGATTCACAGTCGTTATTGACTGAGGATAATTCACAGATGGACAAAGCTTTGATTGTGGTGCAGAATAAAACTAATGAGTGGTTGTCTAATACTCATAACGACACGGATGTTAAGGCCATGAATACTAGGAGATCATCAGCGAGCAGCGGTGTGAGTAGTAATTTTTCTGGAGGCAGTATCGTTATAGCAAATGTGCAGGAAGAGTATAAATATCAGGATGACGAGGAAGATGTGGTATTAATTGAGAAGAGGCTACTTGTTTCGCCCGTGGTGTAAGTATACATAAAATCTAAAGCATGACAATAGAAAGGAAAAGATATGTAACTAGCCGATCGGAAGGATACTAATATACAGCACCTATCTTGGTTTGTCCCGCTACCACCAAAGTGTCAAACATTTTTGATACAGTACTGATTTGCTTCTATAGCTGTTACCTATCTTTTGTTTTTTATAACCTAAGATTTGACGTATTATCAGCTGTGTAAATATTGTTTTACATTATGTACGAATGTCCATTATATTACCTAATTTTCTCTTCTAGTCTTCCAGTAGATGAGGCAGCAGATGTGACCCCAGACCAGACCATAGTGTCTGTAGCCTCGTCGCTTCCAGCTTCCGTGGTATACGACAGCAACACCCTTAGAGCAGAACTTGTCAAACTGGGATTCAAACCCGGACCCATACAGGACGGAACCAAAACACTCTACTTGAAGAAACTTCAGGCGCTCAAGAAACAACCCATTGTTGTCAATAAACAAGGCAAAAGTAAGTTTACAAAAAAGTATTTCACCATTTTGATTGATGTCAGTGTCATTTTATTTGATTTGCTTTGAGTTATGGGATAATTTTAGTGATTTTAATTTTTATTACTTAAATTAGTTGTTATTTGTTAAAATGGTAGTGAAATTAATCAAATTTCCAAGTAAAACTGTCTCTAAAATACTAGAAAAAGGTTTGACTTTACATGTATTATACAGAAACAAAAAATGTGGAAAACACCACTTAAAATCTAAACTTTATAAATTATAACTTTCCAGCATACAGTATAGAACTTGAAAAATCTCTGCGATCAAGTGACTGGATGAACAACCTCACACCATACATAGAACTGGAAAATAAAGCACGCTTAGACTTTACCAACTCCAACAAGAAATGGCGAGAAGGCACAGCCAAGACATCGTTCACGTACTTACTGCTGGATCCGCGGCTCACCCAGAACTTGCCGTCTAAAGCGGGGTCGCAGAGCCCGCATATATCCTGGGTCACGTTTATCAACTCCATATTTTACGTTGGAAAAGGTGAGTACTAAACATGCTTGTCTACCTACCCTTAGGTTTTCGAAATCTCGTGATGGAACGGTCAAGACATCGTTCACGTACCTACTGTTGACCCCCGGCTCACCCAGAACTTGCCGTCCAAATATTTAATAATAATAAAAATAAGAAAAAAGATTTGTATAAAGAAACCTGTAATAGAAACAGAGTTTGGAATAAGTTTGGGCGTAGCTTCGTTTCCATGAAAGTGTAAAAAAACTGGTTAATTTTATTGTCAAGTACTCTAGGGCATCCCAAAATCTGAGGGACTAGGATACCAACTTCTCAAGTTTTTGTTACCTATCGCTTTCTATTCAGTATAGCGCTACGAATAGGTCTTTGCTAGCTCTTCCTAAAAATTAAATTGTCATTCCAGGTAAACGCTCCCGCCCGTACTCCCACCTCTACCAAGCCTTGACCCTCTGGAAGCGCGACTTCACCTCCTCCAACGACAAGAAGGTCCAGCACATCCTCGACATCTGGTCGGACAAGGTCGGTGTAGTATGTCTCCACATCTTCCAAAACGTGATCCCGGCCGAAGCCTACACCTACGAGGCGGCCATGATCGACGTTCTAGGTGTTCCAAATTTGAAAAATTTGAAAAGCGGTAACTACTACGGCGTCGCGGCGTCCTGGCCGTTGAAAGATAGACGGATGCTAGGGCTGTACCTTTTGTACAAAGCTATGCTTATATTTTTGAACGAAGGCGAACGACAGTTGAGGCCTGACGATATAGATTAACCTCTCATACTTAGAAATGGATATGTGTGGTTAAACCGTATGAAAACATAACACGTCACTGCGTAAACGCACCATGGTTTTTTGAGCGGTTGTTTGTCATATCGTAGACAATAAATACCTATAGGTATTACTTACTAGCGTACATCGCAAATTGCTTTAAAATAAATAAGTTTTCAATGATGGGTTAAATTAAAATGTGACATACATTGTCGATTTCATCGACTATACTCGTGTACTTATTAGCTGTAAAACTCTAAATTAATTTTGAAATTAACAAAACAGTATTTTTTTACGTCAAAGGACAAGCTTTACATTAAACGGTGATTATTATTAACAGGTAGTTTTTTGTTAATGTCTAATAGTTTTGTGTATTTTTTTTATAAATGTATAATGTATTAATTACCATGTTAATTTAAATGCCTAACATATCGATTGTCTCTCTCTATTACGTATTTTAAAGCGCGAAAAACAGATGCATAACAAGTTGACCAATTAATGTATTATAACATGTATTAGATCTCATAGTATGTTTACATAATGTAAGTAAATCTTAAACTTCAAAGTAATCCTCGGTCTTTTAAAAAAAACATACACATGTATTTTCATACAAGGGTTTAATTTGGCATTAAACCTACTCTAAAGACTTAGAACTTACTCCAATGTTTGACAACATTTCAAGTCAACTAATTCTGTAATACAGCTAACAAATGACATTAAGCCTTAAGCGGTTTATTAATATTTAATTATGTATACTTACATTTACTGAAAGGTTGTTAAAAACCGACGACAACACAGTTTTTTTTACTTGTATACCACAGTAAGGAGCTGAAATTGCTATTAACATGTGTAGAAAGCATAAAATATTTCGTATATGTATGCAACAAACACTTGTATTATAACAGCCAAAGAAATATTAATAGTATTCAGGAAGTAGTTTTACATGCAGTTAATCAAGAAAGCTGGACAAAATTAACGTAGACATAGACACAAATAATTGAATTTCGCATTGAAAGAACAAATGTAACCATGAACTTTTTTACATATTTTAAGTATTATTATTATTTATAGTATCACGGTAAATGCGTATCGTCTTGTCATATTTGCCATACGGAATGTTTCGGCAGTCGAGACATATGACACAGCCGGAGTACTAGCGAGAACTGAAGAGTTACTCTGATGAGTCTGATGTTCGAAATTCGACAAACGTATAGTTGCGTTCCTCTCGATCTCCTGTCAAAGTATATTTAGGTGATCGGGACGGCACTATAAGACGGGTGAATTTCGAGCATCGGAGTAGCCTTTGTGAACTCAATCTGACGTGACATCTGTCATCCTTCTCTGTTCAGGATCTGCTAAAAATGTACAACGATACAGTACCTACATGACATTATCCCCATGACAAAAATCAAACATTTCTACCGATCATTCTCCTCTCGTGTGATATGTCTAAACGTCGTTATTGGCGAATTACCTCTTGCTAAAATCAGCAAGAAGTGAAAGCCACTAGGAAAAAAACATACAGTACTTCTATACTATTGTAAAATTCTAAATTGTATTGAAATTCGCTTTTCTGTGGAGATTATCACTCTGTCTACTAGTAAAACTCCAGTTTCTTTTTGGTATGTGATAATGATAAGTGATAACTTTCAACGTATTGTATAGGGTAAACTTTCCCTATACGTAAAGAAGCATAGCAGTTTTGATAGGAGCGATATCACGGGTCCGACCGCCGGATCGTATGGCAAATGATATGCTTTAGTTTTGCTGGTAATTTATTGATACTATTGTATTTTACTTAAGTATTAAGCTTTAATTGTAGTTTGTAATCACAATTTGTAGAGATGCAATAACTTATAAGTTACCGAGCACTTTATCTGTATGTACCTATATTAACTTGTTCCTAGTCAATCATCACATTTATTTAGAAAATAAGGTAATGTATTTTGACAATAATCTAAGGTGTAGCGTTTATTAAGCTGTGCAAGGACTTTATAGGAAATAAAAACCCATTTTCTAAGAAATAATTTATCTTTATTATTCCTTTTTTAAAGTTTCGAATTCTTTTCTAAGAAAAATCAAACTTGGCTTTAGTACATCAAAAAAATACACAAATGTCCATATTATATGTATATCGATACATTATAAATACAACGATCATGTTCCATACCAAGTCGCGATTCGTACCGTATTATTTAATTATTGAAGCGTATGTTTGCGATGAGCTCGCGCCCACTCTGTGACGACCTGCTGCCCTGGTGCTTGTGACGTCATCAGCCTACCTTTCCAGTTTATACGGTTAGCAGTTACAACAATTATCATATATTGAGGATTTTCTGAAGTCGCTAAATCACCCCCAAACACCATAAGAGCGAAAGGTCTTTTCAAATATGTCGAGATACTTTGCTGATTGGTACAGTCCGCAACAGAAATTGCGACGTGCGCCTGGTGCTCTAAATTATACGCACACGGATTTTTGTCTCATAAGGTTTGTACAGACAGTTTCGCCACTTTTTCTGCTGTCTGTAGAAGCGATTTGACTTCTGAAGACCTCTTTCTTGTAGCATCTTTCAACAGAACTGGAACCAGCCCGTCTAGCACAACTAAGCTTTGCGACTCTTGTCACGCACGCGACATACCATCGCCCGTCATTCTCTCACAGTACTGCGAAGAAAGAGATAGGTAATATTTCTCGCGCGATAGCCGTGTGTCACAGTTGTGCTAGAGGTGCAGGAGGCATTATTTTGATAGATGATAAAATAAATGTAAATTTTATTAAATTTACACAATAGTATTTCTGCTAAATTTTAAATTTCAAGAGGAAGCTTCACCAATGACGTCACGTCTACAACATTTCTTAACATAAGAAATTCAACACTTCTTGCAAGGAAAACGGGAACCATCGATTAATTCTAAATAGATGTCGGTTAATAACTTAAAACATATCGGTAATTCCCAATTTTTTTAAACATCTGCTTCAATTAAGTACACCTTGCTATTTTACATTTTAACGTATGGAATTACTGACTCCAAAGAATTTTCAACACTCTCTTAGAAACTTCGTCCCTACAATTTTCATATCTTGCCGATGGAACACACAATATTGATTGTAATGGCAGCATATTATTACACATTTTATACAGACATAGTGAAAAAATCCGACGGTTTGACTACGTATTTTTTTTATTTTTATCATCTAAATTTGGTTTGATACCTTTGAATTCACGTTACTAATGGCTACCGCTTTCAAAATATATCAAATACTACAACGGTCGAGCGGCCATGTTTTTTCACAAGTCATAATATTGTCGTCGCAGGGTGGGCACAGGATATCAGTCAGTCTGCCACGGCAGTTTGCGTGAGATGTCAACTGCCCATTGTCTCAGTTACACTATTCAATACCTACAGTATTACACTACTATTTAAGAGTGCAATCAACTAAAAGGATCCAATTTTCCGTGCAATCTATCGTCCCAGGGAAGGTATGAAAGGTTTTAAGAAAGTTTCAGTTAAATTCTAAATGACTTCCATCGGACTGTGGTACTGTCATGCAAATCTACGGATACCAATATCTTATGTTTTACGACTATAATTATACAGCGTTCTAAACTAAAAATTGATTTAAGACCCAATTTACGGCAGACATTTCTATTGTTCATATTTGTTGTAATTACAAATTAATAATTTCTATTATCATTTTAAATAGGCAACTTTTGACTGTTTCGAACGAGGCAAAACAAATTTATGGTATACAAGGAAGACTTGTCTATAACTTAAATTCTTAAGTATTTGTAGCTGATAAGATAACATGTGTATGTAGGAAGTTATGTTAGCTATGTTTGAAACAGTGACATTCAATTTGAACACGATTTGCGACTGGAAGCACTAAACAGCGCGTTAGTTAAATTATGTATTTTACAATCAAGACCATTAATTTTAAAGTACATAATAATGTAAATCAAAAATATTTGAATACGATGCTATTGCCAGAAGCAAACGGCTGCCATTTTTGACTCAACTTTAGATTCTAAAGCAGGCTGCTTGATTCTGACAAATTGTATCTTAATCCTATGGACTTTACATATGTAATGTCCTCCTTGTTTCCATAAAGATTTTCGCACGTTACATCAGCTCCGCATCGACACGTTAAAAAGTAAGAAATTTAATTAAAATTCGCATCGACACAATTAAAAAGTAAGAAATTTAATTATAATTTATTGGACAATTTCGAGCGCGTGGGCGTCTACTTTTACTTTTTTAAGAATTGTGCTGTAAAACAAACGAAAATCGCAATGTTTCAATCTGAATCCATTCGTTTAGAAGTATTGTGCGGTGTGATGTAACGTGCGGTAATCAAACATCTCAAATGGATTCCTTCCGTTGATTGCATCGACAGTCCCTTTAGGGTTAAGTAGGCAAAGTCACTGGTTTACAAAATTAACCTCTAACAGACTTGGTTCACCTTACCACAATAAAAAATAGGTTTTTAGGCCCAGCATTTATACAAATATAGGTTTTTGTTAATTATGAGACAGGTACACGCGTACATTGACTAAAATGTCATGAAATAATACCAAATCCCTATATTTAGTTCAATCTCTAATGTGTTATAAACGTCCACTACTTAAACTTGAAATGCAATCGGTCCGCGTGGGTCGGACCGCCTCTACTCGAGTACATGTCACTCCACTTTAAATAAATACTAGCTCGTGAGAAGAGTTAAAGCGTCGATTATTTGGCTGCCTCATATCCAGTAGTAACGGGAAACGTAGAAATGCGAAACGAGCTGGACTAATCAGTTAACAATACTTCAAATCAACTGGAAGACTATTTCAAATTATACATAAGGTACCTTATGCCGTTTAAATGCTTTCATCGACACGAAATTGGCAGCACGACACTAATCCCTTGTAATCTGCCACGGAGTATGAGATTGTTACAGTCCCTATATTAGAAGCCAGACATACACGCACAGCGATGCTCGAACACTCGACGACCTATAGGATGCTTACATACACACTATTAAGTATCGAAACTGTACGATTTGTGCACGCTACGACTCATATTGTAATGATCACATTGACGCCTTTGAACTTACGCTATATTACTTAAATATTAGTAAACTAACATTACAACTAGGTACGTTTGCTTTCGTTATCGTGGAATGCAGTTGTAGATCTTACTATGCTGTATTCGCATTGATATCAATTTAGAAGGGGCTTCAACATCAGTACAATGCCCAGTGGGAGAATCGGAGAATTCGATGTTTATATTACACAATATTATCCCTCGCGGAACACTAACGATCGTAGGGTAATTTACACATAACACTAATATTTACAGAACTAGTTTGTGCTCGCACTAGTGAACATATAAAACAAAGTATAGTATAGACATAAAGCGGCGGGCGGCATCACGGTCAGTCAACCGTCGCGGCCGGGACCTCACACACACCGGGAGTTCGATAACACTCGTTCCAACTATAAAAGAATTCAGGTAACTATCGGTTCGGACACATTCTAACATTCAAAGCGCACATCACATACACATTTCGTGGGTCACGCGAGATCACAGTGTTCAAATTATGGCTACAGGCATAGAGATTAGATTCGAATTCGAGAAAGTTCAATCGAAAACGGCTACGGGCGCGGTGAAGATCGAATTCGAGATTAGCGTTCGGGGTTCGCGAGTAAAGTCACTGTCACATCCGGGGGTCGGCCGCGCGGGCCGGGTCTGGCCGGGCGCGGTCCGGCGGCCGGCGTGCCGCTAGGCCGGACGCGCGTCAGGCGGCCGGACTGCCGCTAGGCCGGTCGCGCGTCAGGCGGCCGGCGAGCCGCTAGGCCGGACGCGGGTCAGGCGGCCGGACTGCCACCGGGGCCGGGCGCGGGTCAGGCGGCGGGCTGGGGCCGCTAGGGCCGCGCGCGCTCTCATTTGGGCGGCGTGGGGAAGGAGTTGACGACCGCCTGCGTGCTGGCCAGCACAGCCGCCGCTGCAACACACAACGATTAGCGCAAGGCTAGGGGCTGCACGGGGCGAGCGGGCGAGGCCCGCTTGTCAGCGTGCTATCGGGCCCCTGCAATCAACCACACACACACGTTACGCACAAGCGGTAGGTCCTATTTCCGACCCCGAAGCCTGAATAGTGCTGTTCTCATTCTCCTGCTATGCATGAATGACAGGGTTGACTATTCAACATTTAATTCGGAATAAGGTCCTCTGGAGCGTTCAAACACTCCAAATTTACGTAAAAAATACCATTCCGATGAGCTAAGTAGCAGTGCACAATACCAATGTAACACGGCAATTGCAACAGTTCTAATCCATACTTCCATACTAATATTATAAATGCGAAAGTGTGTCTGTCTGTCTGTCTGTCTGTTACCTCTTCACGCTTAAACCGCTGAACCGATATAGATGAAATTTGGTATGGAGATAGTTTGAGACCCGGGAAAGGTCATAGGATACTTTTCATCCCGAATAAATTTAGTGTTCCCGTGGGATGAGCGGGAAACACCGCGGGGCACAGCTAGTTCAACCATAATCGTAAATATATTTATAGCTTTCCTTAAGAGAAAACTTTGTGAATAGTACGATTTCTCTACGTAAGATTGTCTCTGAAGTTTCCTTCAACACCCGTTGAAACTCTTTGACGCATAAAACGTTTACTGCGACGCTAGTGATGATCCTATTAGCTAACTTCAGAGACACAATTTCGTGGCGTGAATTCCACGAAGCTTTATAATTTCGTTGGGGCGAGTATTGTATTGACTAACACTTGAATCTGCTAGGCGGTTAGTCACAGAACAGAACAAAGCCCGCTCGACACTCGCGGCGCGAACGCCCGCGAAAGCCGCGAACCGCGTGTGTAGATATTGTTCACGCGTTCGCGCTTCGCGCCATTCCCCGATCAGTGTCGGTTTTTGGCCCGCGACAAAGGGTGCGCCTGCGAAGCTTTGCTAGTGTGGAGGGACACAGGTGTGCGTGAACCGCTGCGTAAATTCACGGAGCGACTTCGCGCCGCGAGTGTAGAGCGGGCTTTAAGATCAAGGCTCGTCCTCACCAGGGTAGGGCGGCGGGTAGAGCGGGTAGCCGAGCCCCACGTGCGTGTGGTGGTGCGTGTGCACGTGGCGCTGCGGCGGCGGCGAGCGCGCCGGCTCCTTCGGCGGCTCCGGCCGGGGCTTGGCCGCCGCCGGCGACTTGGCGTGCTCCTGCAGCTCGTGGATCTTGTGCGGCGGGTGCGGGTACGCGTACTGCCCGTGGCCCGGCAGCAGCTCGAGCTTGGCCGGCGCGCCGGGCCTGGAGAGGTCTTCCGGCGCGTGGTAGCGCGGGACCGTCCACCCCCCCCCGAACCCCCCCACGAGCATGGGGCTCAGCGGCGCGCGGTACACGGGGTCGAACGGCAGCGCGCCGTAGTGCGGCCCCTGCATGTACGGGAGATAGTACTGCGACGTCGGCGGCGGCGGCGGGCCCTGAGTCTCGGTGGTGGGCTTCTGGCCCTCCTGCTTGACCTTGACGTCCTCCTTCTTATCTTCCTTGTCCTTGGGCTTGGCGGCGGGCGGCGGCCGGCCGCCCGCGCCTGTCGCCGCGGCCCCGGGGGGCTTCACGTCCATGCCAGACTCTTTCCTGCGTTGTTCCAGGCTCATGTAGTATCTGAAAATATTTAATACACAGATGCTCACTTATGTTCCCTATTTAGTCTTATATTTTCATGTTCGTTAAGTCGTTTGCCTTTCACGCAGTAACAGAGCAACGGACGGATGTTGGTAATTTTCTGCGCACAAATAGAATATGGGCTAGAAAGTACCGTAAACACAGTTTTCAGTGATCAGGGACCAGTCCACTGGCTCCGTATTACAGAGTTATTTGATTCACTTTTGACGAACTTTGAACCCTCTCATAATGACACGTAGTCTGATTTTAACTACTCTGAAATTGTAACGTGTCTTACCCTGTGATATTCAGCTAGTGACAGCAATAACCAGTCTTAATCAGTCTATTACTACACTCATAACAAATTATAAATGTACAAACCTTCTCAACTCTTCCTCTCTCGCGTGCGGTGGCCGCTGGAACGCATACGACCCCATCTGAGCCTTCATTTCAATGCTCTCCTTCAATATCTGATGCGTGTCGTTCGGCCTGGCCGGGTCCTTCCCCTCGGGCCTCTTGCCCTTGTCTAAGGGGCTCGGGGTAGTCTTGGCGCGGTCAGGCTCCTTGTTCTTGTCGTCGAGCGGCGCGCCCGGCGGAGCCCCCGGCTCAACGTTGTAAGGAAAATTCGGCACGTAGTTGTACGGGTAGAAGTGTTGCGGGAGGACCTTTGGCGGCGCGTTCTCGGGTTTGCCGTCCTGGAAAGATGTTTAGGTTTAATGTTTAGACTGTTTTTTGGAAGTATGTAAATAACGGACTCAAAATTAATGCAACGATGGTTGATAAAAACAGCATTTGTTGTATAGATACTAAAAGTTAGTCATAATAGTGAGTAGACTCGGAAGGTACCAGAGACGCGCAAGGTTTATTAGCAATAATAACTTGGATGCCAATATTTTGAGCATTGAATAGGTGATTTACCTTAAGGTCAGACTTGGGGTCCTTGCCGAGGTCCTCCTTGCCCTTGTCGGCCGGCGGCGGCGCGGCCGTCCCGTGTGTCGGCGGCAGGTACGGCGGCTGTCCGTAGTACTGCAACGTACACGTTGTTAATTATTAGAACCCAGAACCAGACACAGACATTTCAGTGGCAAAAATTACAGTTAACCAGACGTATGTTTATATTTTATTACAATAGAGACAGGTATCTGTTCCATGCGCCTTGAATCCAAAGTCAAATCATCGATTAATCAACTTTGGTAAATTCTAATCTAAGTAAATTTTATTCATACCACTGAACTTTATATCAGGATCAAATTACTTATCTAGAAATTTCTCTTTCTGAAGCGAGGTTTTTCGTTAGACTCACGCGGCAATTTTGTTGCCTGTATTTATTTCTAATTCATGATTCATGAACCCCTTCAGATTTGTAGAAGATATCGGACTACCAAAGTTTTTCCGCGTGAAACACTACCTAGGTATATGGAGTAACACTGCAGTCAGATCGGATCAAGATCTTCTGATCACCGGGGTAGAAGAGGGTTTCTAGTCGGACGACCACTGAGGCTAGGCAGTTGCGTCTATTGAACCTAACCCTAAGCCAAGTTGCATGTACCTGATGAAAGACGGGGAAGGGTCTGTGGTCCGGGTCAGGGTCGGGCGCGCCGTCAGTCGGCGCGGCATCGTCCGAGATGTCGGAGTAGGCGGGGGAGCGCGCGCCGGGCGTCGGCGAGCGCCGCCGTCGCTTGCCCGGGGAGCCGTCCGGGGACTCCGCTGTCTTGCGCTCTTCAGGCATCAGCGCCGATCGCGGCTTCACCTGGAAATACAGATTCACACTCAATTCAGTCTGTAAAAGACTCTTTCTAAATCAAAATCGTAAATACGGAATGTAGTAGGAACTAGATCGATTTTAAGTTCCAATAAAGTTCAATTCAGACGTTCAAAAGATTAGTATTTCTGGACAACTGGGCTGGGAGTGTAGTGGGCCTCGTTTCACGGAGGTCCGAAATATGGTTTACTAAGCTTTGAATAAACTATTTGGTCACAAGAACCTATCATCGTAAATACACCTACAGTGTTTCTGGTTTAACTGTAAGTCCAATTTGTTCGATGATCTTACCTTAAATTGAGTAGGTTGTAACGTAGGGAGAAGAGGGGTCTCTGGTGGTGGCGTTGCGGGCGGCGGCGGCGTCGGCACCCGCTCAGCAGGTGGTGGCGCTGGCGGGCTCGGCGCGAATTCCTCGGCGGTAAACCTAGGCGCCGGCGGCGACTCCACCGCCTCCGCCTTCTCCGGAGACTTTTCGGGGGATTTTTCGCTCTTAGCGTCAGGCGATTTGGCAGGAGTGGGGGACTTGACAGGAGTTGCCGGAGTGGCGGGTTCGGAAGGAGGCCGCGCCGGCGATGCCGGCTCGGGCGGCGTCTCCTCCTGCTCGGAGCTCGACCCGTCTTTGTCATCGTCGTCCGGCGAGCCGTGCGCGTGCGATCTGTGGTACTTTAGACCGTTTGCGTGCTTGTACTTTTTCGAACAATTCGGCTCGGGGCACTCTAGGAGGACGGGGTCGGGAGGGGGGGAGGATGGGGTCGGAGGCGGGCGCTTGGCTTTCGGCGTTGGCGGCCGTTCCTCCGCTTCTGAAGTTCTTTTCCTCTTGTTGTCGGGACGGGGAGGAGTGAAGGGGGTGGGGGAGGGCAGGGCACGGCGGCCCTTGGCGCCACCGTTGCGCAGCTTGCTGTGGACGGAGGACCTCGTCTCCGTGAAGTTGGTCATGTCGGTGGGCGCCGCGCCGCGGCCGCGCTTCGCTCCTCGCCCTTTTGGCGTCCGCGCGTCTAGCTCTTCAGTTGGCGAATCGCAGAATCTAGAAAATAAAGAGTAGGTAATACTATTTAAATATAACGTCGAAATCGGTATGATACCATCGAAGTATGTAAGTAAATTTCCTTATAGGTACTATTTCTATAGATACTAGATTGGCTACTCATGATCAATGCTATTTTTGTTTTATTTAATCATTAATATTTTATATTTCCTGATCTTTCTACCAGTCGAGCCTTGTGCAAATAGTTTTGAAAGTGTCATAATCTGTTGTCTATTAATCCTTAAGAATTTACGTAGGTATTATTATAATCTTCCACACCCGAGCCACAGTGTAAAAAGTAACAGTGGGCCGACGCCTTTGAAGTTTGCGTAAGTGCCGACACCGCTCAAGGTGACCGTACCTACCAAGGGTTGTCACAGACTTACGCAACTGCCCAAAAAAGGAGGGTAATGTTTTTAGGGCTCATGTATGTATGTGTACTAATTTTACATATGGCACCCATTTTGGAAATAAAGATGGCGGACGTCACTTTTTTGAAAAAGTTGACATGGGTGTCGTTTTCTAGGTTTCTGGGGGTGTAAATTTCAAAGATAGCATCCATTTTGGAAGTAAAGATGGTGGACGTCATTTTTTTAAATAATCGTCATGGACGTCGTTTTCCGGGTTTTTGTGGACGTAGATTTAAAAAATGGAATCCATTTTAGAATTAAAGATGGTTGATATCACTGCTACACACATCGACACCCATTACAAAAAGTGACGTCCGCCATCTTGGATTTAAAAATGGATGTCATTTTCATAATCGGCACCCCGAGGAACCTCGGAAATGACACCAATATCGATTTTTAAGAAAAATTTATGTCCGCCATCTTGTATTTCAAAATGGACGTCATTTTCATAATCGGCACCCCGAGGAACCTCGGAAATGACACCAATATCGATTTTTAAGAAAAATTTATGTCCGCCATCTTGTAATAAATGTCTGATTCTGATTCTGTATTTCGAAATGGACGTCATTTTCGTATCCGGAAGCCCGAGGAACCTCGGAGATGACACCCATATCGATTTTTAAGAAAAAATAATGTCCGCCATCTTGGATTTCAAAATGGATGTCATTTTCGTAATCGGAACCCCGAGGAACCTAGGAGATGACACCCATATCGATTTTTAAGAAAAAATAATGTCCGCCATCTTGGACTTCAAAATGGATGTCTTTCTCGTAATCGGCACCCCGACGACCCTTAAAAATAATTAAAAAATGTGACTACAGGATTCATATACAAACGGAAGCAAGAAACAATTTCTTGCTTTTTAAATAGTCTTAAACTACGTAACTCGTAATTTTTACTTAAAATAAGCTATAAAACATGTCCGATATTTTGAATTTAAAAATTCCTGTGACATGTCAGATCATATATTTTTGTTTACAAACAAACAATTATATAATATAATAGCGATATTTTTGCGGTATTTCAATTTTTACTGGCAGGTGTAACGCTTTTACATCCGCCATTTAGTTTACGTTAGTATGACATGAGAAAATGTATAACTTAGGCGCTATAAAATTTCGCACACGCACAGCACATGTCGTTGCAAGTTGCAAGACGCGTCAGCCCTCAAAGTTAGCTCCCTCATTACTAACAATTTCGCCGTATGACACATGGGGAGCGCCCCTCCCGCCGCCGCCTCTGTCACCCCGCACGATTGCCCTGTCTAGACGCCTTCGTCGACCGACTGTATTGTTTCTTAGACTGTGCCCGAGCGCCCAGAGAAATATTTTACGCCTCTACTAAGTAGTAAAATTACAACGTTAAGAGCTCTAGGTTATTATCCTCTTATGTTTTATGGGAGCCTGGTCCGCTGCACATAATGCACGTTTGTCGCGCTAAGCCTTTATAAATTAACCGTAGTCTGTGTTTAATTTGAGCACCAGGTGGGTCTTAATGGAAAGAAACTCACTCCCATGAAAACCGTCATTTTTCAGGGCCTCATATTTTATCTAAATAACTGCGCTTAATGGTTTTATCGTTCCCTCTCCTTGTGAGTGACGACGAACGTTATAATTGCTTCGTTATAATTATTTTTCATGATAATTTTAACAGTTTTTACGTCGTAGGTGAATAGTTCATCTGATAAAAAATAATAGGATCGTAGACGAAGTTAAACAAAAACATGTTGTTGACATATCGTGTTTATATTTAGCTACTATGATATTTATAAGCAAAGATAATGCCATAGCAAAAAACTTAAGTAGGTATATTAGGGTTGAAGAAAAACACTCAACGTCCAAGGAAAACAAGACCAAAACAAGATGTCAACATAGACATGAAATAACATCTAAACAAAAACGTACCAAATTCCGAATGTCATCAAGCGTAACACACCTACGCATTCCAAAGCTCTCTATTTCTATACAATGTACAGAGTAAAGATGCCCCCGAGGCCGGAGCGGAATGGACGTCTGTTAAAAATGGGTCGGTCATGGTCCCACGATTTGTTAACCTTTTTTAAGCCCGGCTCCTTTACGAGTTCCAAATGTTATCTAGCCGCGCCAGACCCTCTAACACGATTTGGACTTAAATAACCCTTAGAAAAAGTAAAGGACTATATTGGGAACTAGATTACCTCAGTTGTATTGCTTACGATACCGCTTGGGCGAAAGTTGACGTTAGACAGGTTCACAGGTTCAATCATTTTGGGAAAAAAAAACTGCGACCGGGATAAATAGAAAGCAAATATGAAATTAAATTATGTTTTACTGGTAACCTTTGGGAACTTTTTCAGAACGCGGTCGTAGAATTTCGAAAGTTTAGTCCTGCATCATTCTCTGTCAAGTAGTTCGATTTCCTTCCGAAGCAAATGTGCGCTGGCTTTACTATGATTAATACCACAACATATTACGCCTTTACATTGTTTGAGTTTTACACACATACATACCAATTTAGGACACATGAACCAAAATAATTTTGTCCCATCATGATGGCAAGCAATATCCAATTAATATTATGAATAAGAATGTTTGTGAAAATGTTTGTCCCTCAATAACGCGTTACCCGTCTAAACTTGGCACAAAGACATAGGTCATAGATTAGGTACAACGCGACAAGAGAGTGTTTGAGTTGTTGTCACGTTACAAAACCTATTACAATAATTTGGAATTCACTTGCTCAAAAGCAATAGATGGTTTTTCAAAAATTATATACCTAATGCCCCAACAAGCCTTGAAAAAATGTATGCGGCGTATAATGCTAATGTTTAAATTAAGATATCAATCTCGTTGTTAAGGTTTTTTTTACATAACAACTAAATGAAGCGAAATCAAAAGCTCACTGCTTAATTGTTTGTCTACTCAGCATTTTATGATAGAATTAAATTGCAATTTCCCAACTGGAGTTTCTTTAAACGGCCAGACTAGTGCCGTGCCGCGGTTCTGCCTGACCTAAATGAGCTCGTAGGTTGGCGGCGGGCCAGCGCACAACTACTTATGCTTGTTCTAAGCCGAACTCAATACGGATAATATTATGGGAACAGCAAATTCGAAAATTCTGTGAGCTTGCTTTCTGCAAACTGTTTTAAGCATTAAGCCTTTACCTCACAGACAACCCCCACTAGACGGAGCATGTAAGGCGACCCGCGCGCACCTACGATACGATATGGTACGGCAGAACATTAAAAGTATCAACACGGCGGCCACCGTTTAGTTGCGTCCTTGTTTATGATCCATGCGTACGTCAACGAAAAAAGAAATTAAATAAATAACATGGTAAATTGTAGTGTTAAGTGGTGTAGAGAGACCTCCTAAACAAGCACGCAACTAAACGGTGCAGTGGCCGCCGTGTTGATACTTTAATGTTCTGCCGTACCATATCGTTGGTGCGCGCGGGTCGCCTTACATGCTCCGTCTAGTGGGGGTTGTCTGTGCTTTACCTATGTGTGTCTTTAATTCTTTATTTTATGGACCAATAATTCAAGAATATTCCTTTCTTCACTAAAATCAATAGATGGCAAAATTCAAGTGTATCATGCGACGAGGATGAGAGCGAAATGTATGGGACGCGCAGACGGCCGCCATCTGTTTCGCATAATTTATAAAGCCGAAACTTATTTCGCCGAACACGCTTCGCATAATTTGAATCTGCCGATTGTTCATCTTGCCGAATCATCATTTGTCCGAACTTTAATACGCATAATATTGTATTGCCGAAGCTTAGTTAGCTGCAAATTCAACCTCTAGCAATAAATAACTGCAAAGTCAAGCCAGAAAGTTATACGTACCTAAAGATCATTCGGTGAAAAGATACGGCGGAAAGAGGATTCGTCATAAAGACATTATGCGATATACATAGAATAAGAACCGTATAGGCATTAACTTCTATAATTATTCGTCTATTATTACGGGTTTGAAAATCACAGACCACCCCCACTAGACGGAGCATGTAAGGCGACCCGTAGGCGACCCGTAGGCGACCCGCGCGCACCAACGATATGGTACGGCAGAACATTAAAGTATCAACACGGCGGCCACCGTTTAGTTGCGTTCATGTTTATGAGGTCTCTCTACACCACTTAACACTACAATTTACCATGTTATTTATTTAATTTCTTTTTTCGTTGACGTACGCATGGATCATAAACAAGGACGCAACTAAACGGTGGTCGCCGTGTTGATACTTTAATGTTCTGCCGTACCATATCGTTGGTGAGCGCGGGTCGCCTTACATGCTCCGTCTAGTGGGGGTTGTCTGTGTTGAAAATATACTGACCGTGGAGGTGCCCAGTCGTGGCGCGTGCAGTCAAGGAGTGTCCCGACGTAGGTCTTCCCCCGCCATGTCACGTTCACGACCAGCACGCCTGCAACAACACACCGCTCGCTTGAAACGACACACACTGATTCACAGTTCACACAAAAGGATAAGTCCGACGTATTTATGCAAAAGGGAACCAGCCCACAATATAAAACCGTTTACATTGAACCCTCTAATTTTAGCATAAAGTACGAACGTTTAATGTGGTTTGGTTCCCTTTTGCATAAATACGTCCAATCGGGTTTTCAATTAACAATGTTACCAGTGGCGTGGCGTCTATAGAACCCGATTCCCACCGGCTTGCCCACTTCAGTAGCAATAAAAATTAAGCGAAATCGACTCGGGTTCTCTTCCAGCAACCTAGTTTATGTTAGACGCCACGTCACTGTTATACTATGAGCTATTCCTATATTGTCGAATATTTGTTATCGAATATTCGTTACATGCATTACAGTAAGTACATCCAGAAAAGAAAGTCTCTATTGATTGCCATAAAATAAACTCAAAATAGTTTATATCTATGCAATAAAGTATATGAATATTAAATGTATATCGGAATTTTCGTTAGTCATCCCTATTATTTTTCTCAGTAACGTTTGGCTTATGATTGATTATGGCTGACTTATGAGTATTTAAATTACCTGTAGGCTGTAGGTACCTATTTAGGGCGCTAATTCGAGTGTACTTTGAGATATCGCCAAATAGTTAAGCGATTTATAGCCTTTAACTATCACAATACGCGATGTCATTCGAACTGCATAAAGTGACATCCCACGTTACTACCCGATCAAGTTAAGTTTTACCTCTTGCTGAGAGCAAGAAGTGAAAGCCACAAGGAAAAAAAAAAAAGTTAAGTTTGCGTCTGATATCTATGGCGTCGGTTATAAATGAAGCGCAAACTTAACGCGACTGGGTTGACGAACTGGCGATGTACTAGGTATATCACCACATCGGTATATCACTCCAAGATATCAATATGGAATTAGAGCCTAGAACTTGGACAGTAAATTTTCCATCAAACAAAAGGATCAGAGAGACTAAGCAGTAGCAGTGGTGGGCCTCGTAATTCTCGTATAATCCTTAAGATTTAAAACGGCTACATTTAATCATAATGTAATTGTCATTTAATCATAATGTGGAGACTAAAATCCCACGCCAATTCACGTAACTAACTGCACATATCATTTCAAATCAGACACTTTTACGGTCTCACGACGGACAGAAAAACTCAATACCTTCATAAACCCCCGACCCCACGCAGTGAATTCGTAGATAAGATTCTAAACGCTGATCCTCCAAGAAATATTCTCTGATTTTCGTATGAATTGTAATAAATTCTCGCCTCAGTGCCCTTCAATGTGGCTGAGGAGCCGGGCTTTTGCCTTTATTCTGATATGCAGACAGATCAATGCACCTTTAAACTGTATAGTTGAGTAGAATAAATAAAATACGGGATTATTTTTAGTTTTTGTAGTTAACAATCAAATGAATAATATCTTCTTTGTGGATACGTTTCTAAAATAAAAAAAATATTAAATTAATATCACTACATAGTATAAAACAAATTCGCTGCTGTCTGTCTGTCCCTATGTATGCTTATCTTTAAAACTACGCAACGGATTCAGATGCCGTTTTTTTTAATAGATAGTGAGTGATTCAAGAGGAAGATTTATATGTATAATACAGGCATAATTTATCAGCATTGCACCCGTGCGAAGTCGGGGCGGGTCGCTAGTGATAATAATAAATAACACTGGCTAAAGACAAAAATGATGGCCTAAGTCGTTTGGTGGTAGGAAGTACTCGTAAAGTTATAATATACACGCTGCAAAATAATATTTATCGCTATTCCAGAAGTCAGGGTAAATCCCAAAACGAACGCGACATGAAAACAAAAAGTTTCTGTCAAAAATGACATTTTAGAGGCAAGCTTTTATAGCCGACTGTACTTTTCTTTGGATATCCATCAAATGCTCACTGAGACGATTCTAAAGAGCCCAAGTTCGGTAGGATTGCATTTTCTATTGGCCACCTTCCGGCTCCATCATCAGATCAGCCCCATGGTACCATATTATTGTATTGTCATCAAAGTTAAGTAAGTATGCAAAATTTCAGCTCAATCGGTTGACGATATCTGCTTCAAAATTGAGTTGCAAGATTTCACCCGAACAAACATACATTAAACATACAATGCAAGTTACATAAAAGCTTGTAAAAAGAGTTTCATTCATAAGTACTAAGTTCTTACCTGTCGTGACTTTAAAGTCTTTAAACCTACTACTATACGCATTAACTAAATATAGTCTATTAGGTATATAGTAAATTTTACATTCTCATATAATTTTTAATCTATACGAACATACGGGGGCCCTTACCAGCGAGACAACTAATTAAATTTTCCCATGAAAGGGGTTTAATTGTTATTATTTACGAGTATACTCGCGTGTGCTAATTCTTCTAAAACTTTGCCCTGGGTTTGTAATGAAAGAACGATTTGTCAAACTTTTTAATCGAACCCGTAATGGTCGAATTTATCGATTCTACAATGAACACTTAATACACGACCGTGTAACAAATAATGGATAAAGGTGGTTTAATAAAGGGTCTTTATTTTGTTTATCGGTAGCGTTAATAATATTTGCGAATAATTAATTGTTTTACATATTTGAAAAAAAAAGATACAAAATAGTAAATAAGTTGAAATAACTCAAAATGTTACTTCTTTCTTTCTTGTTTTTTAGAGTTCCGTAACTCAAAAAGAAAAAACGGAACCCTCCGTCCGTCCGTCTGTCTGTCAAGACCCTTTATCTCGAAAACGCGAACTTAATCGGTTTACAACATCCTAGTGGTCGGTGTTCGCTTAAATATACCTACAACATTACATAATAGGGAGTCCTCCTTTCCTTTGGCAGGATGGACCTTCTGAAGCCTAAAGAACATTTTAAGAACTCTTTAAACTCGGATCTCTAGCGCCATTTTTAATTTTAGTGCAGGACGGAGTGACCTCATCATTTTTTTGTACCTATGAGATTTTAAAATTTAGTTTTTTGAATCCTATCACGTGGGGATTGTGGGGTAACTAATGGAAGGGCTCTATTAGCCGAGTTTCAAATATAAAACTATTTATTTGGACGAAATCTGAAAAACATTATCGAAACAACCGTTGAAACGAGAAGTCCTGTTCATCTATAAACTCTGTTTACTATTATCTCCCCTATGTTCATTAAACGTTTTCAAAAATCAATTACTACGATCGGTTGATCGCTTGTCATATTATGTAACATCGGTTTGTTTGACGGAAGATTGCAATTTGACTCTGAATCGACTAAGCTACGTAATATACAGAAAGACTTATCAAAGTACGAAATTGACATGACTTATGCCTTTCTGGTACTGACTGGGTATAGAATAATACTGAGTAGCGTACAGAAGGACTTATCAAAGTATGGAACTACCATGACTTATGTCCTTATGCCACTGGGGATAGAATAGCATCACAATGGTGCCCTCAGTGACGTCGAGTCGTGATCGAATGTCTACCATTGATTGTCTAATCAAATGCAAAAGCTAAAGGAAAATATACTTTATCTAAACTGGGTAAGGTGGTACATTTAAGCAGGTGTACAGTGAGACAATAGGTTACGTTACGCACACATGCATACGCCGACGTCTCAAGTGCACACACGTGTTGCTAGATGTTAATCGGATATGTTAGGTTTAATAGCTTAGATTGGATTGTACGACAACGCTTTATGTACAACAGTTAAACTAGATATCTTGAAAAACTAATAAAGGGTTTCATGGAAGTAGGAACTGGTAACAAAAAGACTTAATTATCAGATATAAAATAATACTCAAAGGTATCCGAAACTTTAATCATTATGTAAGGTTTTGGAAAATTAGTTGACCCATTTTCGATAAAACGATATTAAATTAGATACTATAGGTACGCTTTAATAGCAAGTCTGTTTACATTTCTGACGACAGGGTCTCAAAACAATAGAGCGGGCGCGGGATCGGCAGTTTGTATTGGAGAGTCGCCCTGAACGGACTAGGTGTGGCCTTTTAAATAGTTCTTGATATTGTGATAAGTTTGAAGTATAGTTATTGTCTGTGATCTTCATCCAACTGCACCAAAACGTGGTGCTGCATCAAAACGTGATGCTCACAGCGACGACCAAACGGGTCCTATCCATCTGCACCAAAACGTGGTGCTGCATCAAAACGTGATGCTCACAGCTGCGACCAAACGGGTCCTATCCATCTGCACCAAAACGTGGTGCTGCATCAAAACGTGATGCCCACAGCTGCGACCAAACGGGTCCTATCCATCTGCACCAAAACGTGGTGCTGCATCAAAACGTGATGCCCACAGCTGCGACCAAACGGGTCCTATCCATCTGCACCAAAACGTGGTGCTGCATCAAAACGTGATGCCCACAGCTGCGACCAAACGGGTCCTATCCATCTGCACCAAAACGTGGTGCTGCATCAAATCGTGATGCTCACAGCTGCGACCAAACGGGTCCCATCCATCTGCACCAAAACGTGGTGCTGCATCAAAACGTGATGCTCACAGCTGCGACCAAACGGGTCCCATCCATCTGCACCAAAACGTGGTGCTGCATCAAAACGTGATGCTCACAGCTGCGACCAAACGGGTTGCCTATAGCTGCATCAAAACGTGATGCAGCTATAAGACAGGTTGGCGTTCAAGATTACATGTAACGAAGACGGAGAAGAACGAAATAAATCAATGTATAAGAAGATTAAAGATGTGCTTCATTTATCTACTACAAAATCTCAGCAAGCGGGATAAGGACAAAATGTTCCGTAAGTACACACGCCTACACATATGTCTTCTTGAATAGGATAATATTTATGTTTTCTTAATTAAGAATACCTTATCAATACATAGTATAAAACAAAGTCGCTTGCTGTCTGGCTGTCCCTATGTATGTTTAGATCTTTGAAACTACGCAACGAATTTTGATGCGTTTTCAATAGATAGATTCAAGAGGAAGGTTCATATGTATAATATTTAATATAAGCATTGCACCCGTGAGAAGCCGGGGCGGATCGCTAGTTTTATAACTTAACATTACGAATTAGCTTGATGTCAAATATTATACGAATTAATATCTTGATCGTTAACAATAAGGCAAACAATTTCAAAATAAGTTTAAAATAACAAGGGAAGTCAACAGGTAAATAAAATCTATCTAGTATCCCCAATAAGCATCCATATACCAAGACTGTAGTAAGTATATGCTTAGATATCGGCGTAGGCCGTTTTAACTTTTTAGGTACGCTGTTATGGGGGCCCGCATACCCTTCAATGTTTACGTTAGCGGCATTGGCCAAGGTTGATATTGGATCCGTTGCAAAGGAGCTCTTTGTACTTACGAGCGGGACAGTCCAAGATGTTAATATAAACACTGCCGAACGTAGCTGGGGTCAGAGAAATGTAATTTAGTTACCTACTTTGCGTAAACACTTCACTGTTCAGAGTGTGTTGTGTATATATGTGAGTTTTACTTTAGCAAAAATTGTGATTCATTCCGAATTACTTAAATACAAAAAAAAAAACTGTGTTACTGAAAATACAAAATATAATGGTTCAGGTATAGGGTTTTTATATTTTATTCGTACAGGTCTTGGCGAATCCAGTTGGGAACTTAGTAAGGCAAATAACGATAAAAAATAAAATACGACTACCAATTTAAGTAAAAGAAAGGACTATTCTGCAACTATTGCTAATGGTTATGGATTGTAGAAACTAAGTGTTCACAATCAAAATATGATATAGTTTTTAAGACAAATGTAATTATAATCATCATATATGGGCTCAATACCTGAAAAACATTTTTCAATTTCTATAAACCTAAAATATAACGTCGTTAATGCGACAATACTTTACTTTTATACACTAGTTTACTTATTACTTTATTTTTTGGAACGGGAAATCACCGTGTTATACATACATTTCACTCGATACGTTATTAACTCCTTATTGTGACAAGTTCCAGATAATGGAGAGAGACATTGAAAGGACTACTTCCTGAGAACATACGCATACCAAGCTCAGGTGCGCAGACAGACAAGTCAGACTACGTCGTCGCCAGTGCCGACGCCGCAGCCACTGTCGTCGATTGAGAGTACGTGAGGCAGCGCTTGATGGAAGAGGACCTGCAGCGAGAGCGCAACACCGAGCAGTGGCAGCTCGACACCGAACAGCAGCAGAGCGTCATAAGGCAGCGACACGGCAGCACGAGTCACGAGACAGCGGCAGCGCGACACCAAGCAGCGGCGTCAGGGAACCGAGCGTCGCGAGTCCGCTTCGCGTCGCGACGGTTATAGCCGCAGCACAGAGCCTGCGAAAACATCATGGAACCGCGCTACACGGAACAATAGGTCATGTAGCCCTGTTTTTCGCCTAAGGATGCTATCCAAGTTATTCAATCAATCATAGATAACCTTCCGACTTAGCTACCAACTGAAGGCACATTTGCGATTAATAAAGTTTAAAACACTATCTCGAAGTTTAAACCCAATGAGTAAAATCAACGTGTAGACGATTGGTTCTAGAGAATTAATCAGTGTGCTGAGGTTTATGGCCGGGTCGAGAAGGCAACGGTAGACTTTGTAATGACAAACAGTACAGGTTTAGCCATGACCAGGTTCGAAAGTCCGAACTTGATTTTGTTTACCTAAGAATATGACAACTTTAAGAGTTAGACAAGGTTTGAAACAACCCTGATAGTAGTTCAGTAGTTCTGTTTTAGTTTGCTATTACCTATACTTAATTGCAAGGAATAACGGCACCCTTTTTCGCGATGCCTCAAACCTTTGAAAATAACGTAGGTTTACTTAATAAAGGTACAATTACATTGGATTATTGTAACGGTTGCTTTTCTCAAAATATAAATATTGCCGTAACATAATCATTACATCAACGGGTGGACGGGTGATCTTCGACAAATATCTTCCCAACAATCAATTGCTTGCTCTCATCTAACGTTATCTTTAAATCATGACCAGATTGTTCGTCCACTATACATCATCAACAATTTTCAGATTAACTTGAGATGTGTGAATTAATCACTTAGTCATTTACGTAACGGATGACAATCAAGTCATATCTTTGGTTAATAGGCTTTTAACTCCCTTTTATGTAGACATGGCAGCTGTTGTTCTTTCCAATATTCCATAATTAGATGTCATCAGATTATAATGCTATGAATCTTTCTGGTAGGTAATTAAACACTTAAGATGACCACCGTAACACGGGCAAAGCATAGCTCCAATATTTTTAATGAATAACTTAAATTATTTCAAAATATTTCAAAGACTTTACTAATTGCTGAATAAATCAATACCTGATATACGTAAAATAAGATTAAATTCACCATTCCTTCAGGTCACATAATATATACGTAGGTACTTCCAGTGTTCTCGTTCACAAAACTTGATAACTTTGCAATACTCGTAGGTAGGTACTTGATACAAAGAATACTATAAACCAACTTTAGCAAGAATATTATTTAGGTATTATCACTTATTATTTATATAGTAGTGAATTATTGCCTGTACAACTCAAAATAGGGTTGCTTGCACTGCACATCACCACAGGCAGTTAATCTTGTTATTTTATTCTAACTTGATAATTATAGCGGACTCTAGAAGTAATCAATATTTTGTATTATAACATCTGTATCCCGACGTTAATAAGCATAAGCACAATGTTTCAGTACATATTTAAACTTTAAAATAAAATGAAAAACTTACTTTGGTAGGTACACACATAATAAAGGGAACGATTGCCATTTCGAGATGGAAATTCCACAAATTTGAGTATAATTAAATTGAGTAGGTACGTTCACTAGAACAACATTGTAAAGTAAAAAAAAAATTGCTTGATTCACGAAGCTGGTGCCTGAGCCGTCGGTCTCGGGTTCAATCCCGGCCAGAGCAAATATTTGTGCCATGAACTTGAATATTTGTTCCTGATCCTGAGTCATGGATGTTACGTATATACATATATGTATTTAAATGTTATGTATATCGTCGTCTAGTACCCATAGTACAAACTTTGCTTAGTTTGGGACCGGGTCTATTTGTGTAATATTGTCACTGAATATTTAATCGTTTAATTATTTTAACTCATATGCAAATTAAACCAGATTAAAGTTTATAATACTTACAACTAACACATTTTGAAAGTTGTAAACCCATATAAGCAGTACAAACCTATTCAATTAAAATCACCATCAAATTCTAAATGATATATCAAATATAAGCTCTCGACAGTAAAATTACAATGCCCTATTTTAGTTAGTGCAACCCAAGTTTTATGAAGTACTTATAACTTAAGTAATATTTTACCGGATTTATAGGCATGTGAACACACACCGTTTTGCAAAGTGTAACGAAGCTTTTATTATTATCCATATGGGCACTACACACGTTTTCGTTCATGACTTTATATGTATAACAATACATATATACGCATGCTAATTCAGTAAGTAGATACTGCTTTTATCTATGTATGTATTCGGTTGTTGTACGATACTATTACCTACGATTACGTACGAGAATTGATTAACCAGGCCCTAAATATCCTGTCGGTATGAATATACGAAATCTCATTTCTCGCCTACTATACCTATATAATAAAGACATTAAATATTTGGGTATTATTGTCGACATTTACGGCCAATACGGTATTTGACTAATAGTGAATATACATTGTGGCATTGAAACCACTAAACACACGTTAAAAAATACGCGGAACCAAATAAACTATCATCAGTTATCACTAACTTTTGGACATTGCACTATTTTTAATTGTACAGTAACTAAAAAGAAGAAGTGTTTTGACTACTGCTTTTTATGACGGCACATGCCTGTATCATCATAGAAGCTTCATACTAACAGATCGTTTTTGACATTTCATAAAGAGTAGCTTATTTGAGCTGTCATCAAATACCGTATTGTTGTGGAATTATTTGACGAATGAGAAGATTATCATTTTATGTTATACAAAGCTATTGATGTTACGAAGGAGGATCATCTCTAATTAATATATATTTGAAAATGTATTTATCCAAAATGTTACGTTCGTGCTCGAATTTATCGTTTAGGTAAAGCATAACCTCAATTATTATTTTTACAAATTGTTATTTGTTATTTATATTACCCAAAGATTTGACAAATATTACCAATGTATAGCACTATTATAGAATATACAAGTAATTCTTACTTGTTAAATAAGTTATTGAGATATATCGCGGCAGGGCTAGCATATCTTATCGCGACTCTGCTTGTCGCGCGACTCAGTGTCAACTGCCTCGCTCGCACGGTATTGGTAGTGAAAATAAAGTGACAAAATACTGTTTGTCGCACGAAAGAAAGTCGCGTGTCAGTTATGCTAGACGGGCAGTACGTATATAAGTCGAAATAGTGATATTTGATTACAGATCACGTTAATATTATTTGATCCTGTTGCTAGCCGAGTGTAAGGTTCCACCTGGTTCGTGCATGGGGACATGCACGTCGTCAGGATGGTCGAGTGTAAGGTTTTGGAAAATTAGTTGACCCATTTTCGATAAAACGATATTAAATTAGATACTATAGGTACGCTTTAATAGCAAGTCTGTTTACATTTCTGACGACAGGGTCTCAAAACAATAGAGCGGGCGCGGGATCGGCAGTTTGTATTGGAGAGTCGCCCTGAACGGACTAGGTGTGGCCTTTTAAATAGTTCTTGATATTGTGATAAGTTTGTCATAAGTATAGTTATTGTCTGTGATCTTCATCCAACTGCACCAAAACGTGGTGCTGCATCAAAACGTGATGCTCACAGCGACGACCAAACGGGTCCTATCCATCTGCACCAAAACGTGGTGCTGCATCAAAACGTGATGCTCACAGCTGCGACCAAACGGGTCCTATCCATCTGCACCAAAACGTGGTGCTGCATCAAAACGTGATGCCCACAGCTGCGACCAAACGGGTCCTATCCATCTGCACCAAAACGTGGTGCTGCATCAAAACGTGATGCCCACAGCTGCGACCAAACGGGTCCTATCCATCTGCACCAAAACGTGGTGCTGCATCAAAACGTGATGCCCACAGCTGCGACCAAACGGGTCCTATCCATCTGCACCAAAACGTGGTGCTGCATCAAATCGTGATGCTCACAGCTGCGACCAAACGGGTCCCATCCATCTGCACCAAAACGTGGTGCTGCATCAAAACGTGATGCTCACAGCTGCGACCAAACGGGTCCCATCCATCTGCACCAAAACGTGGTGCTGCATCAAAACGTGATGCTCACAGCTGCGACCAAACGGGTTGCCTATAGCTGCATCAAAACGTGATGCAGCTATAAGACAGGTTGGCGTTCAAGATTACATGTAACGAAGACGGAGAAGAACGAAATAAATCAATGTATAAGAAGATTAAAGATGTGCTTCATTTATCTACTACAAAATCTAGTCATAAAAACATGATATTACGTTTGTTGAACTGTAGTAAGGGAAATTACAAGGAAAATATTGGTTTATTTCATTGGACTAACCAATTACCAAATAACTATTGAATTACTCTACTCGTCTTATTATTAAACGACTTTAAAAAAAGGAGGTTCTATGTTCGACTGTATGCGTATTTTGTAATAATTAAAAATGATAGTATTAAGGCCGTTCCCTGAGCCAGAACCCCGAGCCCCTCCTCAGGCCACCCGTCCCTGTCACATCACAGTCACATTTCAAAAGAGTGACGGAGACAGAGCTTACGGGTCGTAAGGCGATATCTTTTTTCGTAAGAATTTGTCGATGATTATTTATTTTAAAAATATTGGCTTCAATTATTGAAATTCGGAAGCTGTAAAATTACTATTTTAGTTATGATTGATTTTTCTCCTTTTTTTGTTTCATAGTGTCACGTAGAAAAAAAACAAGTAAAGTTGGAGTAAAAATTCGAATTGGAGGTTACTTTGGGAATTAATTGTATCGAGCGAAGTGTTATGAATCGTGTATCGAATGCTGTGTTATTAAAGATAATATAATCAAGAATGATATATATTTTTCCCTCGTTTACTAATATCAACGTTTCGTAGAAAAATAGGATAATTTTTGGGGTATTTTTGCAAATCTGGCTCAGGGAACGGCCTTAAACATCCACCCTCCCGGAATCTTCGCCCTATTCTAAATTTAAAATAACTCCCGTTGAGAAAAAAAAAAACAAGGTTTAACAAGACGCAGCATTCACAGGTTGTCCAACTTAACGATTACATGCATACTCTCTTATTTCATTTCATAGACATTAAGTTTATTTTTTCTCGAGTTGTGGCTCCGATAAGTTTGTATGTCTGTACAAAATTGATGCAGCGAAGTATTGATGCGGGGCCAGACCAATTTGTCATGGCGCATTTGCATGCACAGCCGGTTCGAACCGGTTCAGAGGTAGTTCTGCTGGAATTCCTTGTAAGTTTGAAATCGGGGACCGTGTTGCTCAGGACTTACGTCTAGAGATAAAAAAATATTAAAGGTACGTACTAATCAATGTCTGCTTTGTCTACAATGTACTTTTTTATGAAAAAACTAAAAAATATGCTTATTTTATCGGTACCATTAAAATGCAAAGTACAACACGCAATGGCAAGCCACAAGATTATAAACAAACAACCCGAACATGACGCCACATTTAATTAAAACACGTACTACGAAAAAATACTCGTGAGTATTTTTACCTAGTATTTATCCCTGGTATTCCCCTTGATAGCCCAGGCACGTATCTCTGAAAGTACCCGTGTCGGCCTCGGAACGTGACTTGGCCTGCATATTCATCCCTCCCTTATCGCTAGCGTGCTAACTTATGTAAATTTAATTAATCAATTTTGGCCCTCTATTCATAACACATTTTTGTGCTTTCGCTTGTGGAGGTACGAGGTACCGTTTTGCTTTGCGGTTCTTTTGTTTATAGTGTTTTATGATTATGTTGGAACGATTAAAACAGAGGTCACTTTTATCGCGTTTTTATTAGCTTCGCTAGTTACTTTTTTGTTCCCAAGTTAACAATGTAGTGCGATATGTAATAAACTTTTTAAAATCTTAGAATCTGAATATAAAATGTACTGGAAGAGGTGTGAGATTCCTTTAACACTTTTACCCCTGGTTAAGAAGAGGTCAATATGGGTGAATCAACTTTTAAGTGCACCTTGTTGCTATGGTTACGCAAAATATGTCCCTCGGACAACCTAAGCATTTTTCTATGAAACAGTATGAAGATGTCACTTGGACAACGGGGACAGGGTAAACAACACAAAAAAGTTGATTCACCCATATAATGTGTAATGTATTAAGATACAATAAAAAAATCGGTTGGTTGCTTACACTTTACTTATCTCTAACCGAATACTGTATTAATGAGTACCCTAACCTAACACATTTTCAGGATAGTATACTTCGCAGTAAGTAAATTATTTCTATGAAAAAAAAACTCACTTCGATCCGTTGCTGCATGAAAGAAGGACAAACGTACAAACACTTTCGCATTTATAAGTTTAATATAACATTTAAGAACAATAAAGTAATGTAAGTGCTGTTGCTGTTGTATCGATCATGCTAATTCATTATGGGGATATTTCAGTCTTATCCTATTACTAGCTGTGCCCCGCGGTGTTACCCGCTCATCCCAAGGGAACACTAAATTTATTCGGGATGAAAAGTATCCTATGTCCTTCCTCGGGACTGACACTATCTATATACCAAATTTCATCTAAATCGGTTCAGCGGTTTAAGCGTGAAGAGGTAACAGACAGACAGACAGGCAGACACACTTTCGCATTTATAATATTAGTATGGATAGTTAGTTAGAAACGGTAGTTAGCATTCTGTGGGTATAGAACGTTAAAAAGTATCAAAATCAACGTGTCAGCTTCCATAGCATAAAAGGAGTGTTGCCCAATGGCGCGAGCAATCAATCTCAAATAACATTTCTTGGAAAAATAAAAAAAAATTTTTTTTTTTTATACATTCAAGATTTTCCCTCGCCAATGCCTTAATAGAACTAACGGCACTAAGTCTCGTGTAGTGTAGTAGGTATTTATTCTATGCCGTCTTATAGCTCAAAACTATTCACACAATTTGTAGTTGCAACTTTTGCTGCTGACTGTACTTTTATTAGGTACTTGATAATAAGAGAAAGATTATTCCGTTAAATTATTAAGTACAGTTCGTATGAATGTATAAGTAGCAAAAAGTAACGAGCAAACAAAGTATATGTGGGCATAAATAAACGTATTTTGGTTGAATAAAAAACATTTTTATCCAATCTGAATGAACACATTTCTACTCGACAAGTGCATCAGCAATAACTTTCATCGAACGTTTTCGACGATAAAAACTGACACGATTCAATTCACGTTAAAATACCGACACATTTCTAAAACAAAAATCTACAACCGTTTTCCAAACTCCGAACAGTTTCGTGAAATTTCGCCGGACAGTGAACAAATTGAGATAAAAATGAGGGCACTGGACCTCTGCCGTCCCTTTTAATCCCTGGAGGTCTTGGCGGGTATTTTATTACAGCTGAATACCTGAGTTGGCAATGTCCTCTTCAAATTGCGAGGGAATTAATCGGGTTTTATCCAAATACTTTATCTGTCGAAGTGTAATTACAAAAGTGTTTGCGGCCATTTTGATAAAACGCTTTGAAGCGTTCCGAATTCCAAATGTTATCTACGAATTGATATGTGTTTATTTTGACAATCAGCATTGATTTTATCTAGTATTTAAGTAGGATTTTGTGTGATACTTATCACGTAGTATACTCTGTTATGAAGTAAAACTAAACATATTTAGGATAAGATAACACCTATTTTTACTTGCGCTTTTCAGATATGCGATGAAAAAATGGGTAATTGAAGTTGGGAACTTATATGTACCTGAGTTCTCAGACATGTAGCAGTGGTATCATAATTCATAACATAAATTAAGTGTAAAACTTTCGTGACATATTTAATTAATGTATTAAGCGGTTTACACTCACTCAAAGTTGACTCAGTCCCTGATGAAGAGCTCCATACGAGTTCGAAACATGTCGGGCCGTTCCTGACAATTGCACGTGAGTGTAAACCGCTTAATACAATAAATAAATTAAGTGGTGTTCGATATTGACATTGCTGTGGTGGTTCTCATTTCTCAGTTATGTTTAATGATAATCGGGAAACAATCTGAGGAAATAGCCTGTTTAAAACAAATGTGTTTTTTTTTGACGACGCGTTTGGCTCGGTTTGTAGACACCTGCCTACTGAGTCGGCGGTCCCGGGTTCGAATCCCGGCCGGGGCAAATATTTGTGCAAAATATTTGTTCTTGGGTCATGGATGTTATCTATATATGTATTTATATATTATGTATATCGTCGTCTAGTACCCATAGTACAAGCTTTGCTTAGTTTGGGACTAGGTCGATTTGTGTATGATTGTCCCTTAATATTTATTTATTTTTAATATTTTACACTTATTTCTACTATCCCTAACGCTAACCAAAGGTTGTGTGGAAGAGTTCGCTCTTTAGTGATAAGAACGCCTGTTGTTTACCTCTAATTGTAATTTTTTGCATAGTATTGATCTGTATATTTTGTGACGTTTGCGTTTATTTTTATCGTACCTATGCGTCTTTTTAGACTACGAGCCAAAAAGGCAGGACTGATTGAAATTTCAATTATACTAATTCATGATTTGGATAAGTAGGTACAGTGACACCGAGCGAAGTACGTCTAATTCGAATTTAGCATATTAAAGCTAGTCTTCAGGCTATTCCGACCAAGCCACTCAATTTCCATTTATAATGGGTCTATGGGACCGTTCAACCAAGTGATGTTCAGCTTTCTCTTCCTTATGGATGCAGCTATACTGTTTCCATTTTTAATCTACTATTCTTACTACACTTAAACCTATTTTTTCGTTTCGTTTATCCATTTAGGTAGAGATAATTTCTCGAACAAAAGCAGAAAGAGAACCCAGTTCATTTAAATAAAACGTCAGTAATAAAAAAACTAATATTATCTGCGTACAAATTAAGCAGTAAGTACATTAGATATTGTAAGCTAGCTTACAATTGCTCTTCAGTTAACTTTGACGCAGTGAAAAGAGCTCTTTCACGCTAGACTCGCTCGCCCCCCAGCAATATATTAGACAACATAAAGATATCTACATACAATCTACACAGTCTACAGAACTACTAATTAGATAGAGACTTAGCTATCTACTGGGACTAGACATTAAGTACTCTCCTTCCAACATAAACTAGTATTAGTATGCGAGCCAAAAGTAACGAGACGCTAATTAAACGACCGCCCCAAATACCTGGTACTTATATACTGACAAGTATTTACTACAAAGTAATCGTAACAGGTATCTGGATGTACTTAATGGCTTGTCATAATACATTAATTACGGATGTTCGTGAAACAGTAAATTAATTTGACGCTTATCGCTCGAGAAACTAGAACTGAAATGCGTCCGGTTGTGCTGAGCTAACGAGATGATTGACTGTATCAGAGGCTGCCTGCCAACCCAAATTGTGTTCTAATTCGTTTGCGCGGGTTAGCGCGGGCCGCAAGGCCGCCCGATCCCGGGTTATTATTTATTGTTCCACGAAACAATGAACACATAAAGCATTTCTCTATAAGCTATTAGCATAAAATGATCAGTTATTTCCGACTGGTTAGTAGGTAATTGGATGCGATCGTGATCAATTAATCAGAACGACAAATGAGATAATTGAGTCTGCAGTGCCGTGTAAATGCTGTAGGTACCTGCCGATGGAAACAACTCCGTTTTTTTCTCGCCTCGCCTTCGCGCGAGGATTATGAATATGTATTTTATTAACTAACCGCAAAAAAACGATACAGCTGAATCTTTATAACGACCGCAATGTGAAACTAATAAAAACTTGGACGCGAAACCGACGGTGACGACTATTATTTGTATTTCCATTCCGGTTAACATCACGCAGCCAAAATACAGTTTTAAAGCCGACATTTCCAAGTTGAAAATTACCCGAACAACAAAAGTATAGGGTGGCATTTTTAAAAGGTAGGCAGATGAAGCATTTGCCCAAGTTCATGACGACCTGGAGGAAATTGTCGGGGCTCGTCGCTTTTATTATTTAGGGGTGGATTTCCCTTGTAAATGGTTAATGCCGGGCCACCGGTCACGGAAAAGTTAAATTAGAGGCCGTCCGGTTGTTTGGTTGGTTGCGTGTAATCGCTTCGATTTTGTTTTGTCTGTCGCTAATGAGTCGTCAAAGCGTCGTTAGGCTCGACTCGCTTTTTATACGTGTTTATAGCAATGACATGCTCGAACTAATTATAACGTTTTTATGAGCAACGTATATTTAAAATCAGTGAACAGCTGCTACTATTGTGACTCGAACCGTGAATCGTTTCGAACTGCCTTTGTACTGGCAATCATTAATAATCCCACTGTCAAGAATAATCTTGTCAATGAAAGCTGAGGACGGGTAAATTGGCTGAAATACTGAGGCTAAATGTTTACGGGGGCTGATTGAGATCGCAATGGCGTACCAGGAGAGCAGTTGACTGAAATAGGTCCATTTAGGCGGTGCTAATTACTGCTCCGGCCGCGGTAATCAACAGCCTAATGGTTGTCGAGGCTCCCCACTTGCGCCTCCTTGCTTCTCCCTCGCTTCCTCGCTTTCCTTAAATCCTGGTATTTATCTACATCGATAAATAACGCGGAGCTTTGGGGATAAAGGAAAAATATACTGTTTTTTGTTCAGTCTGAGATATAAAGTGTGCGAGTAGTCAAATCTGACTGAACAACGAAAATGTTTGATTGACTACTTTTTTCCAGTTATGTAAACAAAAGCAAAAATAACTACGAGATGCATAGATGAATTAAACATAAGGCATACCTAATTACGTATACAGCAGCGTAAGTGTACATTTCAAGTAGTGGCTCTACTAACGACGCTTCAAACAATTCCAACTTTTTTTCTCTTAAGTACGCGTACGTACGCTGCGTTTATTATTAAAATATTCATGGCTAACATAAAACACGGGAGTGAATGAGTCGAACGTAATTACCGGCTCTTATTAGTGGCTGATAGCCATCGCGGTATTTAATAACTCCCTCGTATCGAGGCTTTATACCTTTATGTTCCAATAGCAGCCAGGAACATTATTGGTTAAAATAATTTGAGCTATTCGTCGTTTATGTGCTTCGGATAATGGCGAAGTAAACTGGCTAAGTAATTGGTTTTCAGCTTTAAGTTTAAGTTCGTGTTTTATCGCTTAGTAAAAACGTAGTTATTCCACTCAAACGCCGGGAAAACGATTCTCGAAATAAAACACGAATCATTCATTATCAATTCGTGCTCTTTTACGTTCGAGTTGTTTCCTTATTTGCTTAACCCCCAGAATTTGTATACAGGCAGGGGATTTATTTATAAGAGGAGATAAAATCCTTAGATGCGGTCATCCGTCATTAGCAATGAAATGAAACAGCACATACAATGTAACGCAGGCACGGCCGACGCCATTAGGGACACAATACACCCCCACTCGTAATTATTATAAAACACGATAATAAATCACCATCTGCTCGCTTCTGTTGCCACTTTCCAAATTTATCCGAGCACTGTCCCTCGGCCGGGGTTAGGGAGGCAATTCACGCCCTCTCTTCAAGCTTATTTATTTTGGGCGAGCAGCTTACGGAAATTAAATACGGTTTACCGCACTACGGTCGCGTTGTAATATTATCACGGCCTCGCGTGTTAGCGACGTTTATGAAGTCGGTTTGTCGGTTTTATATGACGTCTTCTCGACTCGAGGCATAAAGTCGCAGCTGTCCGTTCTCAAAAAAGCCCGGCGCCCCGAGAGACAGGTTTACGAGCGCTAACAATTACGGCCTATCCTGGCACATTCCTTTCCACTAATTAGCGGATGTATTTATGTTTAATTAAATTATGTTTTGTTATCAACTTTCTGTTTACGTCTCTTTTATGAACCTATTATCCCGTTGTGTTGGCGCTCGAAGCGATACTTTCCTTTGGCACTCGTTTTACAGCGCGCTTAAAGTTGAGCGGGGTTCGAGGCGTTAAATAATTCCGTCACTCAAAATGAGCTTCGTTTGCGAGAGGTTTTAAGAGCGTAAAGTTTACTTTACCAACAGGTCGGTAGCGTTGAATGGATGCAAATGAAATCCCCGGAACTGTTTGTCAGTGGCGCTGTGGTGTGGGAAACAATGGCCAAGTCTGATTAGACCCGCTTTCGGCCGCCGCCCCCGCACGCCCACCGGCTCTCGGTAATAACTATTCATTCCTCTATTAAATTGCCACAAATAATAAAGATAGAATGCTTGAAATATTTATCAAACCGGTCTCATGGCTGTGGGTATTACTGGCCATTAGATATAATGAAATATGGTTTTGCCGTGCTTAACGTAAATACGAGTAATATGTTTATTTTATCTGTAACTATTAAATTCAGATGTCGAATCCCAATTAGTTTGACCTTAGATTGAACGTATAAAGCGTCATCGCTACATAAAAACGACTACTCGAGTCCACAGGTAGAATACGAAATGTGCTGTTTGCAGACAATTTGTAAAGCTGAGTGGCGTTGAAAATAAAACACTGATTTCCATTTATTCGTCACATAATTCAGTGAATAAAGGATTTTGACCTTACAAACGGTCCGGTAGTTTTGAATTTTTGATATGTTGTCTAGGATGGTTAGGCAGTGTTTAAAATGCAAAATGCACAATTCCCCCCCCTCCGCGCCCGCCACCATATTGAAAAAACCGGCACTCTCTTCATATTTTTGCTCATATCTTCCTTTAGGAGCATTTTAGCTAGAAGAAAGCTTCGACAATGTTATAGAGAATTAAATTTACTACATTATCCATTTTATATTTTGTATCTAGGACAGATAGTTACGGAGATATGCACATTTAAAAAAACTTAAGAAATTGCAATTACTAACTCAAAAACAAACTTCTGGATTATATCTTCGTTTAGGAGCATTTTAGCTAGAACAGTGCTTGGGCAATTTTGTAGATAATTAAATTTACTATAATTTAAATTTCAAATTTTGTTTCTAGGACAGATAATTACGGAGATATGTAAAAAATAAAGTCACATTTTCCGAAAATGCATGTAAAAATGGACATGAGTTTTATAAGCAATTATATTTCCTACATGTTTTAATTTGTCCTAGACTAGTCCGTAACTGAATGACAGCGTTCTAAACCAAGAATTTTGAGAAATTTTCGGAAAATTCGACTTTTCCTGTTTTTTAAATGTGCATATCTCCGTAGCTAACCGTCCTTGAAACAAAATTTGAAGTGTAAATTATAGTAAATTTAATTTTCTACAACATTGCTCAAGCTTTGTTGTAGCTAAAATGCTCCTAAACGAAGATATAATCCAGAAGTTTGTTTTTCAGTAGGAAATTGCGATTTTTTACGTTTTTTTAAATGTGGATATCTCCGTAACTATCTGTCCTAGAAAAAAAAATATAAAATGGAGAATGTAGTAAATTTAACTCTCTATAACATTGTTGAAGCTTTCTTCTAGCTAAAATGCTCCTAAAGGAAGATATGAGCAAAAATATGAAGAAAGTGCCGGTTTTTTCAATATGGCGGCGGGCGCGGAGGGGGGGGAATTGTGCATTTTGCATTTTAAACACTGCCTAACCATCCTAGACAACATATCAAAAATTCAAAACTACCGGACCGTTTGTAAGGTCACACATAGTACTTTAGTCTCTATTCACCGTATTAACCAGCCGGTGGGCAAATTGCTCTATGCCTCGAAATGTCCCCCCCCGGTGATTTCAAATTGCTTAGTTCCTTGATGGCAACGAGCGATTGTTTACGACTACCGAGACCGCGTCACAATAGAAATTCCTAGTATATATAGTTTCGGTTCGCATTAACTCTAGTGTACATAATAATTGGACACAAATAATTTACCACTTATAAACTTATTTTCCTTCTATTTCTAATAACAGATGTCATTGACAGAATTGCGTTTTTTTGTGGCATCTCCCCTAAACTTCATACGAGTACGAGGGGAAGATAAAGCGGCCACCCCATCGCATCGAGGTGATAATAATCGTCGGTCCTTTGAAATGTAAAGACATTTATAACGTAGTGCGATATTTTCTAATAAATATCAACGTATGTTAGCTGAACTGCACTTATATGCCTCCACAGATTTAAAGTGTTTTTGTTTTTCAACTTATTAAGGCTGGGTTTAATAACCATACATTTAATTCAAGAATAACGCTTAATGTTGGATAGTAATATCAAACTAATATGGGCATCTGACATTACTATTCTTGAAAAAAGTTAAATCTAACTTCATTCGAACAAGTTAGACTTATTATACAGACTTGGTACTTGCTAGGATTACATTAAAACTCTTAATTAGTTTCAGTGTGTAAGTTTGGCTTAACATGGTCAGTGACTGAGCGAGGTAGCTGACACTTAGTTTGCTTTTTATTTTTGTCACTTTATATAACAAGTTTGCCTGCGTCTAAATACCATATATCTTAATCGTTGACGGTGACAGGAAAAGTAGGAGAGAATAAATGTTTTGCGATAAGTTTAATTAAAAATTAAAACAGACTAAGTGTCAGGAACAATATGAAACGCTGAAGCAGAACAACCAGGCGTGCATAAGCGTGTAAGAGGAAAGCCGCGCTACGGTGCATTGCGTTCGTGCGCTAGTAACAACTCACCACCTTCCGTCTCATGCCAGACGATGCCCTCCAGCGTGACCGAGGTACCAGGCTCGCAGGGGCCCAGACAGTCCGGCTCCGTGATCGTACCGACTGACGTGCCGACGCATACTTCAGCTGTGTCCTGGGAAATGGAAAAAGAATGTTTAGCTTCTAAGGAATTTGATACTGAGTTTTTTAAGAGACCCCAATAATACATTCCCAAATTCCGAGGAGAAAATTTTAAGTGTCGCACCTCCATCAATACTGAATTTAAGTTACATATTGACAAAATACACACAGTTCGTTAAAAAAACTAGAACTATCGTACCTAATAGTTTTCTTTACCGCAAAGATTCTTAACTTTTTTTTTATTATAGTTTCCCATGCCATACCGGAATGTCGGGGTCGTTTCAGTGAATCGAATCCCTCATTATCATAATTGGTGTTAATCTGAATAAATTAATATCTATACCTTTCATGGCTCATTAGAGCATCGTTTAGCTTGCATAATGCGAATAGCTGGCATGCACGTTGCAGTACTTAATAGCCTGTGAACTAGTTCGCAGCCTTAAATAGGTACGAATGAGTTAAGGGGACGGGTAATGCGAAACTAGCGCCACTTACGAATTTTTATTATATCTTCCAAACCAGATCAATTTTCAGTAATTGCAAGATATTAGGAGCTGGAAAAACACCTTTAGTGTTTATTAAATCATTATACACAATTTCTTGTTCTTTAGTTGTCTCTAAAAACTTGCCCAAAACTATTGCGGCCGCTTTTGACGTGAACAAGTTTTGTAAGGTAAACTACAATGAACAAATTGTATATAGTGATTTAATAAATATTAAAGGTGTTTTGCTAGCTCCTAGACTTCAGCTATTTCTAAAAAAATATCAGATTATGAAGGTATAAGAAAAAAATCGAAAGTGGCGCTAGTTTCGCATTACCCGTCGCCTTAACTAGACTTTTACTGGTAGTAACCATAACCGTTATTTTAATAATCAGGTTAAATTTTATAGTTTGAATATTGTGTAAGATGAAATGCATTGCTGCCATGTCTAGTTTATAGACAAGAACTGCCACTATAACAAATAACAACTTATAAGTAGTTTCGAAAATGTAATCTTCTTTGTAGAAGGCTATCGTCAATTCAGAAATTAAAATAGAATAAAATTTTAGATTATATCTGGAACAAGTCTCTTCGTTCATTTTAAGATAGGAGAGAGTGATACATTACATTTCAGAATTGAGCTCCGTAACACACTACTGTCAGTTGAGTTGAGATGTCGTTAAATCTTGCTATAAGCACATAATATATCAATCGTAGGTATATAGACCGCATACGTACCGCAACACCAACATACGTAAGTACGTTGAGTACCCTTCTTTCAATGAGCATTTCTCAAAAAGTTCGTACACAATTAAGACAGAAAATTAGAGTCAATATAATTTTCCTATATATTTTGTTACCAATTATTTTAGTAATATTATATCAATGTTATGGCTATGTTCCATAATTAAGGTTCTGTTATGCTTATACTTTTTAATTATATCTAATCTGATACCAATGTATTGGAAATCACAAAGAAAAACGGAAACAAAGTAGGAAAATTATATTGACTTTATTTTCCCGTCTTAATTGTGTACAAACTTTTTGAGAAATGCTCATAACGCGAAATCAAACGGACTTATCGATAAAAGATAAAATTCAAAACAGCCCTTCATCGTCTATTGAGGAAAAACCTTTCCGCGGTAATGTGGGCAAGCAAAGTTCTTGGTGTAAAATCGTTACGACAGTTGCCTGCGGTAGACCAAGATTGCATAAAAGTAAGGAGCGTTTACCGTGGAAACATAATCAAATGAAGCCATTTACATTCAACGCTCGCTGCGACGCTAGATATGCCCGTCTCTCTCACGCACACGGTTAATGGGCTTGCAAATTGTGAACTAAACTACCCAATATACCAAATCCTTTGAAATACTTGAACTGTTATTGAGAAAATAACGGGCTCCTAAAGTTGTAGTCTAGTGAATACAGACAAGTCGCAGTTCAGTGTAGGGTTGAATTACCCGACACAGAATGTAATCTTTATACAGATTCGAGATACTTATTACCCTTTAGATGTGCCTTTATGTATGCGACGCGACACTTTAGAATGTAGGTACAATGGTTTCACGCTTGAGATACTTGAATATAACATGATCGTGAGAGTTTATAAGTTTTTAAATGCCGCCTTTAAGGGTCTAACACTGTTGTGCGAAGCCAATGGAACGCAACCAAAATGTTTGTTTTATTGTTATAGCAAGCAAGCTATCAACCAATCATAATAAACCACCAGGACGACGGAACGCGGAATTTTATTATGACCCGTAGATGTGCCCTTTGCGATGGGCATTGGACCAATTTCGCAGGTGTAATCAACCGTCAATCAGTCTGTAACAATAACGGAGATTCAAAACTTTTTACATGGCAATAATAATTAAAATACTTAAAATAAAACTAAACCTAAAATTTAAACTAAACTCGAACATAATAAACTTAAGTTAACGGAGATTGATGAATTAGAGCCAAAAATTGGGCACATTATCCCGGAATTCCCTTGGCACAAAGCAAAACGAAATGTAGTACCATTCTAACACTATTGATTGTCTCACAATATCTAAAAATAATACTTATATTTTCGAGTTCATGAAAATATTTAGTTTTAGCACAAAATAGATAATAGTACAAGTACAGAAGGCACACTGCTTTGATCTTTACAAAAGCCGCTTTTTTTAGCCAAAAAAATATGATTTATGGCCCTTCTAAAGTCGTCGTCCCCAGCGCAAGCCAAACGGAACGTTAAAGCTGCGTGCCAACGGTGAAAATGAATTGTCTCGCTTGCCGCGTCGCCGAGAGCGAGGGCTGTCAACGACTAAAAATAAAAATGTATTTCCCATTCAATTCATTTATTTCTGGCATTCAATATAGAGAGCAATATATTTATATTCTTCATAAATTATATTTATTATTTCATTATTTAACTATAAAATAATCAATCTCAGAATTTGGACGAATTGAATCCACCACCAGGCCGCAAAACATTTTAGCTTTATTTTTAAACATTTTAATACGTATAATATAATAAAATAAATAATGCAACGAATGCGTTACCTTAACATGCAATTAAATTCTTGAGCTTAATTTTGTTTTTGCTTAGTTGTCCGATATTTATTTATTTATTTATTCATATATATTCATCACTACATACCTAGTATAAAACAAAGTCGTTTCTTGCTGTCTGTCTGCCCCTATGTATGCTTAGATTTTTAAAAATACGCACGGCGCGTACCGTGCGAAGCCGGGGCGGGTCGCTTGTAACAAATAAAACATGTACAAAGGCGAACTTATTCCTATTAGGGATCTCATCCAATAAATAATAAGGTACAATCCATTTATTGTACCTTATTATTTATATACTTTATATACTTACCTATCAAACTACCACTCAATCGTTTATTCATTATTGGTAATTTTACAAACGTGATATCAAATATTATTATAAAAACCTCTGTGATTGTTGATTTAGTAGTAGACATACTTATTTTACTAGAATTTAAATTGACAAATAGCAGCAAATAATCAATTCAAAATTACATAAGTACTTAACAATTAAAATTGTTCTGAGTATTACCAGTGTTAAATATGGAAGTAACCTGCAATATGTTTTTTATTATTATTCAGTAACTAATTATTATATATTATGTTCATTTTCTTACCTTTCGGCATCCTTCGGACATGTTGGGAGAGCGAAAAATGCGTGATTCCAATTTCGATCATTGTTCCTACAACCCGCTGCGATACAATATCTTTTCGCTGTCTTTTTACTCATTTAAACACTATTATAATATAACACTGGTATCAACAGATGAATGCGGAACGTTCACTTGCGACGTATCGTGAGCGCGCGAAAATCGTGTAGGTACGTGCGTTCCGAGACAGAGCGTGTCAGCCACTGAATAGTCCGCATGCATGCGGCCACCGGCCTGTACTTGTAGCGGGAAACGTTAATCGCGGAGTGCGCCCCGCCTGGTTTTAGCCGACTTTATATGATGTGATGTGATCCTGTTGTCTGACCACCTTACCATAAATTAGGGTAGGTTAGGTTAGATTATTCTCAGGACTTTTCGCAATTTTAAAACCCCGCTCAAGTTACATTCGCAGCAAAGTTGCATTACATTTAATACCTAGTATACTAAAATGAAGACAAGAGCGTTTTTACACCTATTTTACGGGCACGAGCATCCTAAATGCCACATTTTATGATAGAACATATGGAATGCATGCCAATGCTCAAATTTAAAGCTGTACTTAAATATTTAACATAGTAGTAGAAATATTGCAGTAAGCGTTCATGAGGTATCTGGTTGTTAGCTGTCACCATACACTTTCCTTAGAGATTCCGAATCGGGAAACAAGATTATTCTCCATCTAAGATATCACGGCAAGCCACTCATAGTTACTAACTTGAGTTCACCATAAAGTAAACGTTTGCCGTGTAGCTAATGCGAAAATATCTTCATTTAACTCAACTAGCCACCTCCATAATGTACCCGTACCGTACGACATCATTTTACACCTTCACAATATATGTATATCTATTGACCGCCAAGCGGTCCAGCAATCCACCGTGCCACTGACGCCAGAGTAAAAAAAAAAGATGTGCCCCAAAATCAACAGGGATTGAAAAATACTTGTAGCGGTTAGAATTACAAAGTTTTTGATCGTTGAAATTTGGACGGCTGTGGCCGACGTGGCGTCAGGGGCACGATTTTTTGTTGACGGCCACAGCCGACTGTGGCGCTCAAAAGGATTTGTCTATGCAATCTAGTACTTGGATGTTGTCAACCGTTACCAAACGCTAGAGACAATACTCCGATTAGTACGGGCGGTTCAACCACAAACATATTAATATTTCGACACGCGACGCCATTAAATCCTATACTGGTGTCGGAACGTTACAAGTTTAGCTACGGAGGGAGGCTTTGTATCCATGAGGGGAGCTGTGAACTGCAGGAGGGTTCTGCTCTGTTATTCTAAAATGACCTAAGTCTACTTAAAATACATATACATATGACTTTTTATGCAGGACTGCATATCTCAGGCCAGCTGCCGCTTTATCTTGACAAACGAACGAAACGCGCACGAAAAACACTAGAATTTACATTTCAATATACGCTTTGCGTACATCGACGCATATATCGCGAAGACTAACTGCCCCGAGCTACCAGGATAATAGAACAATAGGGCGTAAATCAATATACAACATACGACCGACAGGAATAAAGCCGAGCGAGTGTAATGAGCGGGTCGCCATCGATTAAAGCGCTTCGTTTGAAGATCTCAAAGCGGCGCGAGCTAATTTGTAGTCACCGGCTGAACCCGCACCGCAAAAGGAAAGCGCGACGACTGACACCCTCTTACATGCCTAATGACTTCGAACAATGTTACTTCCCTACTCACTGACTCGTATGTGCTGTGAGCGCGTCAAATCACAGCCAAACACGCTCGCATTTGGCAACAAAATGTCCAATGGGAAACGATTATAGTGTAACCAAATTACAATCCACTAAACCGGGAGAACATACGTCATTAAAATAATTTAGGGAAATGGCACGTTTTAGTGTTCGCGTTTATGGGAGCCTGGTGGATGGCGCTCGTGCCAGGAGCAATAAATACCGAGGCGGAGCCCCCACCATCTTGTTTATACACCACCTCCCGGGACGGAACATTAATTTTCTGCTATGCGGAATAAGTGGCGACAAAGAGTGTTCGCGCCAGCTAATGGTCTAGAACACATCAACATTACGACTTATAAGAAGCCTGCCAACTGCAATAAGAAGAGCGGAAGAAACACCAATCCGCTAGATCCATCACTGTTTTACTGGCGTTTTGTACGATGGAAATAGATGTTTCACTTACGACACAGGAACTAAACAAAAGGAATGCTTACTTTCCTTTATACAAATGATTTACGAGTAGTGTTATATATAAATTTCACGCAACTCATTAGTTTCAATCGGTTGTAATCACGCCATTTGTTTTCTATACACCAGTTAATTAGTAAAATACATTACACGTGTTAATTAATAAGTCGGTTGTAATCACGCCATTTGTTTTCTATACACCAGTTAATTAGTAAAATACATTACACGTGTTAATTAATAAGTCAATAACTATTGCCGTTACTTGAAATCGAATACACGAGTCTTTCAAACTGATTTAACATTAAATTTCGAATAATATCGAGGGGTATATTCTATTTCGATTCCTGAAATACAACGTTAACGTTACGCAGCAAATTACAGAGTCCACGGACGCAGTAACTCCAAGGAAATTAACATTTAAACGAACTTTCGCGGCTGGCAACGAATTGAAAGAAAGCTGCTTCTAATGGAATTAATTATCATTTCCGTTCCCTTTTATCTCTACTGTTATGATGTACAGATAGCATTACGTACATTAGATAAGCAAACCTAACTACTATGCTAATGAAAAGTAGTTAAGTAAGTTATTAACACACGCATATTTTTTGGTTTTATAGAGTAGAGTCAGGTCATGGCGCTGTTTAGAATAGAATATTAGATTGTTAACCGAGGTATGAAAGTAATTTGAGATAAGATATTATTTTATTGTAAGAATATGGTGATAGTAGTCAGAAATTGGTTCCTCTAGATTTTAACTCTCCACTTTTATCAGAAACAACTAAAAACCACAATAAACAATGAATAAAACTACTTCTACTTTTTTCTAAGTCACATTATCAAATCAGTATATATTATATCTAATCAATTAAATCACATTAGATTAATCAATAAAACATATTAATATACATATTAATAATATAACCTTATACTAAATATTTAAATATTAAATATTACATATCCATACTATCCATACTAATCCATACTAATATTATAAATGCGAAAGTGTGTCTGTCTGTCTGTTACCTCTTCACGCTTAAACCGCTGAATCGATTTTGATGAAATTTGGCATGGATATAGTTTAAGATCCGAGGAAGGACATAGGAGTTTTCATCCTGGAAATTATGCCTAAAAAGATTGAAAAGTGCGTAAACGTAATTCATGATGACATTGATGACCCTGTAGAAAATGTAATGATTAGACCAAAAGCACAATTGCTCTTACATTTGCTTAGGTGCTTTTAATAATCCCTTTTATTAATTAAGGTGATTAGGTGGATATCTATCGTGTTGTACGAAGTTACTTCCATACTTTCAAGTTCCACACGGACGTAGTCGCGGGCAAAAGCTAGTACTAAATAAGTTAGTTTTCAATCTTAGTCTAATCTTTTAACTAAGGCTTAATCCTTTAACCAACGCTTGATTTAATACTTCATTTGCATTTTATTGACTGACTTATCATGATATCCATGATACACGAGTACACGACTCTGTTCACCCGGTGCTTAACCGGTATTAACAGGAGGCTACGAATTTTATGCTCTGCAAAGTTCGCGTTTAGTCATAAAACGGGCGTATAATGGTGTACGTGGACGGGGTATAAATAATAATTAAGGCACACAATCACAGGCCGTAACGAGGGACAGACCCTTCTCATCGCTGACGCTCTCTAATTAACTTGGTACAATTCGATTTGATGCCGCGCAACTGTTTCAATATTCGTTTATTCTTGACGAGAGTGTAAAATAATGTCATGGGTATTTGTCATAATCATAATATCAATTGAGATTGTCGCGAGTAAAGCAGCCTGTGGTGAGCTTGAGTGATTTTATTACCCTTGAGTGTCTGAGCGATTACTCTCTTGGCAATGGATTTAGTATTTAATTTTGTTTTTAGAGACCAACTTGTACTTTATTATCTTTAATTTACTTTTTTAAAAGCACTTAAGACCTAGAATGTACATAAAGCAATTGATAACTGTCGTTAACTCGAGACAAACGTCCACTAAGTGCCGTAATCTTATAAAAGCTTTATAAATCTCTGATTAATAACCAACAGCGCTGTATTATTAACTCGAAAAAGTCATAAAAAATCCTTTACGGTCGGAATGGCTTTCAGATCAGATAAAAGTAATCTACGATCCCGATACAATCAACAACTTTATACAATGGGTGTAATATCGTACGAAGAATGATGCTCGGTGGAAATTATAATGACCATTATGGCGCGTTGTTGGCATTTTATAAATGCAATGGCCATTAAAAAGCTACAATACGACTGTTACAGTAGTTGTCGGTGATAACGCTGTTTATGGACAAGAAACAACAAAAGCCTTATTATAAAGTTTATAAAATAAACTAAGCGTAAGTAGCGTTTAAAAGTTTAATTTAAACTTAAGAAAGGGGCGTGCACAAAAAGCGCCTTAAAGAACAAAACCTCTTTTAAAAAGAGTTACCTAAACATGAATAATATTTTTTTAGGATCAAAGTTAAATATATGTTACGCTATTACGCAGCTTTATGATTAAATTAGTTAAAACATCCTCGTCCCTCCGGTCTAACAAGTTACTAACTGATCTCTGATCTGTGTAAATGACCCTGATGTCCCGGTCAGTGTTACCTCAACTTCATGACATAATTGTTGGTATTACAATAACTAATTCATTAATCACTAGCAGCGTCCTTCCACTTCTCTAGCTTTATATTATTTTAACACCGAAAGAGTCGTAAAACAATTTTATGTCAGTCAGCTAAAAACAAGTCCGTCTTGACGCCAGCTCGAAAAGATTAATTATAAATAACCTCCAGCCATATCCTAAAGCCCTGGTAATTAAAACGGGAATAACTGAAACGAATTTCAAGTTTTCAATTACACTAAAATGAGAGGGATTTTTAACGTGGTTAATTTCAGTTTTTACGGCTTCATTCGAAACGTGTTTGCGATTTGCAATTAATACGCTCTGTGTCGTTAAGCTGACAGCTGCACTCCGTAAAAAGCTAAATACCCCCAAATGGTATACTTATTCAAGCGAAATAGTCCAAATTAATCCCTTTATAAACTCTTCTTTAAGAATTAAGCATCTTTCAAACTTATTCTTAATTACAAAGCAGCTCATTGTACTCGTAAGCACATTTTCGCTGTAAGTATTCACCCAATGTTTTATAAAGAGCGAAACCGTAGCCTCAAAATGTTTACTTTTATACCGTAAATTACTTTTTTACACCGCCTATAAAAACCCCAGTTTGTATAACAGGCGGGAAACATTTAAAACTCACCATTTTTGTAATCACAAAGTCTCCGTTCCGAATACACCGACAAACCCACAAAGCGTAGGTAAAATATCCATTTTAGTTGCACAAAAGCCTGGCACTAGTGAAATTGTACGCTATCCGAGAGATGGGAGAATCAATAGGGCCAACCTCGGCACACTTTTCATATGTTATTGAATTGAATATTCCGACCGTAGCGTAGACGACGTACAAAGGCGGTTACGCGAGCCATAAAGCGGATAATGCCTTCAAATATCTGTTTTTACACGCACTTTTAAAATAAAGAGCTGTTTTATATCGCTTAAACGCCTGTGAAACTTTAGATGCTTATTCAACTTTTAGACGGCGTATTTCATTCGAGAATGAATAAAAAAACATGATAAGGCAATAAATACCATGATTGCAGTCAAAGCCGAAGCATAAACTGCCGGCTTGGCCCAGGCCAGTAAATATCTACATAATGCGCTTTACTCGCGCGGATTACCATATTAGCACCTACACGTTTATTGAACAAAAACAGTTTATAGCCGCATCAACTAACTAGGCAATAAAACTGGGATCCTATTAGTGAATAAATACTCTCAAAGCGTTGTTTTCATTCATTTAAAATATTCTGCGGACTGAATAGTAACCAGTTTTATTTGTCAGTTCTAAAACCTTTAATATTTTAAGCGATTATACTCCCACGACGCGCCGTTTGAATCAATCACTAGTTTTATGACTGCGATTGATGGCTATTCAAGTTTTTATAAATTCAAGGGACAATCTTACACAAATCGACCTAGTCCCAAACTAAGCAAAGCTTGTACTATGGGAACTGGACAACGGTATACATATATGTATAGATAAGATAACATTCATGACTCAGGAACAAACATTCGAGTTCATCACACAAATATATCTGTCCAGGCCGGGATTCGAACCCGGGGCCGCCGGATCAGTTGGCAGGTAGTGCACCTATGGTAGCACGGCGTGGTCGCCGTGGCGCAAATCGCAAAACAAATGTAATTTGCCGCTTTGCTAAACCATTGCAAACTGCACTCAGACGACAAAACCTTCGAGATCCCTCTGTCTTCCTTTCGGTACCAAAATAAATGAGCATTTCCTGCAGAGAAAAGAATGCAACGTTGTTTGTATCGCTTTGTGTTTGCGCTGAAAGGAGTAAAGTGTAAAGCTAAGAACGCCACTCGTAACTAAACTGAATGGCGCGCATGTACTGTAGTCGCTGTGACACGGTGAAATTGCCTTGAAACTGGACCGCCTTTGTCATCTCTCTCCACGCCTATGGCAGCCTGGTATTTCGTGATAAATTGTACGGAGCTGAACACCTACATAGCCATTTAAAAGGCCTAAAACTGTTAAAGAAATTTAATATCTCCCTCTGCGCAAACAGGTAACTTTTAAATGAAATTTGCCTATTAATTTGTCCAACTAAATCCAGTCAGATTATTTTATTAAAGAAGTTTTGTAGACTTTTACTAAATACACTGTAATTACTCGCTTTCGTTGAATTTTGTATATAATTGAACAGAAACTTAATTGTTACTTAGGAACGTAAATAGATATTTAATTAAGTAATTACACTTTAACTTTAACTCACGCAATACTTATGTCATCATCATCATCATCATCTCAGCCATAGGACGTCCACTGCTGAACATAGGCCTCCCCTTTGGACTTCCATATATACCGGTTGGAAGCGACCTGCATCCAGCGCCTTCCGGCGACCTTTATAAGGTCATCTGTCCACCTTGTAGGTGGACGTCCTACGCTGCGCTTGTTGGTCCGAGGTCTCCACTCGAGCACTTTTCGGCCCCATCGGCCATCTGCTACTACTACATCTGATACTTATGTAGATACTTCAAATTGGTCCTCTTTATAGAAGTTTCAGTGCCATTAACATGAGTTTAAAGTGACAGTACTCGCTAGCGAGTGTAAACGATTTATATGGAGACTTGTAGTTCTACAAAGTAACCGCTAGGGGCGCTGTGTTATTCTCCATACAAATCTTTTACGCTATCGCTAGCGAGTACGGTCACGTTAACTCATGGTATACAGATCGCCATGGCGATGGCAGGGTGACCAGAAGAATGAGAAATACCAGGATAGGAGTTATGCGCCGTCATCTAAACTGTATCCTTAAATGTGTATACAGTGCGTGAGCTCATAGATTGGAATTCGAGTTTGCGTGAAATCAGAGAGATAGTTACGTATATCGATTACTTAAGTACGAGAAAGCCCGGTATAAAACTCGAATCACTTTCTGTCAGCTCACGTCACGAACTTACTTAAGTCAGAAACATTCCTTTCCCGCTCTTATTATTAATACATGTAGGTACACTTGACTTGTTGGTACTTGACATATATGTATACCAAATGTAAAATAAGAATACTGAATTTAATTTATTCTATATGTAATAATAATAATGGCTATGATTGTGTTATAGCTTAGATTGACAATGTATGATTATTACAAATAAAAAATCTATCTATCTATCTACAAAATATCTTGTGGCCTATCTATCAATGGCCTAAAACTGTTTACTGAGCAATGAAAAGGTTAAAACAGAATTAATTCATAAGAATTATCTTTTCTCGAAGGTACACTCCGGATTTTAATTAGGAGAACTAACTTGACAGTTCATTGCACACGAATGTTGCCACAGTTTTGCTAGTGTTGTTAATATCGATAATTAAAAAAAACAGTTCCTACCAGAGGTTTAGTTAAACAGCATTAAAAAAAAGTAGACATTACGTATTTCATCAATTTTGAATGATTGTGTTTGAAATCTAACTAATAATTTTATTACACGAATCAATAATAAAAAAACGGTTGCTATTAAAATACTTACATCGAACGAACTTTATTTTAGGAAATCGCTAAGAACGTTGTCCGCCTTTTTGTTTTCTTGACAGTTCCATAGTACTATCGAATACACTGATAACTGTACATTTTTAAACGAATATAAACCGTATTACACCATGATTAAGTGTCTATGGATGTATTGTTAAAGTTATATCGACATATTTGTATCGACATAAACCAATCACTATTTTTTTTTTCTATTCCTGACAACACTTTGAGCTGTCAAGTTAGTTCGCCTAATTAAAATCCGGAGTGTAGTAAACAGTGTTTCCAATGAGTGATTTCGATTTCGAAACGTTATTGAATTTTCAGTCCAAGACATTTCGTAGTAATCACTTGAGAGCCAAAAGAACTTTTATGAATAATTTATACCACTCCAGTATTTTCTGAAAATGTTTCTAGAAAAGTCGGCATTAAGAAAAAATAGGACGAACGTCGGATGTTCAAGTTATTTTAGAAATAAACCGTCTTTAAGTGAAAAGAAAAAGGCTTAGATTTATCTGGTTGATTAGGTACATGTTTTGTCAAAAATTCCATGTCGTAAACAAAAGGAAATGGAAAACGACAAATCATAACGGATAAAACATCGTGTTAACATATTTGCTTTATATGCGCATCTATTACATGTAACGGAAGTTCTTAAAAGGAGTTCATAAAATAGAATAATCTTAAATATTTCAATACGAGACACGAAAATCATTTAACTCGCTCTATTAGCATTTTAACATAGACATTTATCTTAAAAACGATACTATATTCATGTATTCAATTTTAATCTGTGATTTGTGAATAATCCGGACCGGTTCTCGAAAAACCAATTAAATTAAATAGCACGAGAAATAAAGCAATAAAAAGAGGAACCACGATTTACCTGAGGTTAATGGGTTATAAAAAATATACGCGATCACTGCGGCCGACACACAGAGTTCATTTCAATAATTATCTAATTAAACTTATTGAGTAGGCAGCTATTTATAACGCAATATATCCTGGCGTACGCGGCGATTATCCGATTAACTCTGTAGAAACGCCCGTCCAATTATTCAAAATAATTGTTTTATAATTGAAATAGTCAAGAGATGCGATTGCATTAATAAGTGCGGCAATCCGCGCGGCCTGCATCGCGAACTCGCAAACGGCTGTTTTAATTAGCGTAAACAGTTAAATCAACACCGGGCTAAACAGCGCAGCAAACGCGTTTCGAAAACATCGTAATTTTCTTTCAAAGCCATTTAATTTAAGCACAGTGCGCAGCGAGAGCATAATCTGATTTATATCTCTAGGCCGTATTTCTCCTTTATTCGCTCTTCCACACTATTCCGACGTAATTTGTTGAAAAACACGCAAATTCAGTTACGTGTGTTTGTTGCCTGAAAACAAAAAGACTTTTTGGGCTATAAAGATTCATACTCTCTTTTATTCTGCTCGGGATCTCTTCGAGAAGCTATCAACGCTGTCTTTTATGGATTACCGCAGGTTTGTCTTCGGTTGATCTTATTTGGTTATATTTTCGCGGAATTCGATATCGAACAAGTCGAAGATAATCGAGGCGTATACTAGCGCGAGTCATCATACCGGAAAGTCAAAGCGGACGTTGTGAGGGCGACGTGACCGGAGTCGTGTTCGGGTCGGACCGGACCGGGCACAAACCGGACCGGAGCCTCGAGCGTGAGCACGAGCCGACCCGGCACGGCACGGCGACACAACGTGTTATTTATCCCCCTCCCAACGCTCTTTACGAGCACAATATCGACGCTCGATTTTATCCCGCCTCGGGGAGAGATAAAAGAAGCTTAGCGTCTGACGCCTTTGTGTCTGTATATTTCTGCAGTGCGCCCGCAAATAAAACTATCAAATTAAATAAGTAGCATTACTCGCTACTTCTCGAGAAGAATTTTAATATTTAAATCGCAAAGAGCTCCGACGAAATTTGTTCTTTTAAAGCCGTGCCCGCAATGTAAATATTCATGATCTGCGAGTCATATAAATATTTCTGAAGACAGCCGGCGCGGCGGCGCGGGGCGGAGCGTTAATGAAACAAGATGCTAACTCTGAGGAGCTCACTTCGAGCCTCGAGCTCGAAATTATTCCAGCCGCGTCTCCCCTGTGCCCGTGTCTTTGTACCGTAGATATTATTTCAAATTATTTTTAATTGAGTAAAAGCAAGCGAAAAACACAAGAACAGCTCTTTGAGTTAATTATCTCTCGACAAAGTGTTCTAAAAGCTTTTCGGGACGTAGGCAACAGTGTTCATTCTTTAGGTACATTCTGGTATAAAATGTATTATTAGCTTGAATGAAAAAGTTGCCTTTTTGGATAATGTTCTCTTAAAAATAAAAGAAAATGGAATGAAACGTGAAAACCATAATACAACAATAGCTGTAACTGTAATGAAATCTCGCTTTTTATTTAGCTGCGGTAATGTTAGGTCGGGCTGAGCAATTTTAACCTCTTTCTCATTGAAATTCACATTTCATCCGTACAACAAAGGGTTTGGGGGTTCTTGCCGAAACGTCAATTGTGAAGAGGGTAACGGACCAGGAGTGCAATGTGTGGCAGTGAAGTCCTGGCTGGACATGGGCACTTGGGCAGACCGAGCGGCAGTGACAACACAATAAATACTCGCAAGGTGCGTGCCATACCCGCCGACTTCTGAATAATGTATGAGGAGCCCATGCTTTAAAAAGTTAACAAGGTATTCCGAGTTTTCCGTTGTTCCATTTGATACTTACAGAGAAAAACAAATTGCTTTTACTCGAGCAGCAACACGAATGCAAAATATTATTTATTCATGCCGGAGTGCAAGATTTTTCCGAGAGAAAAATGTAAAACGTTGAAGGGTATCAGGCTTTAAGAAGTTACCTGAGTCGCTTAAGTTACGAAGCACCTTCTTAGAAAGAACAATTAAGTGTAGTGGGATGGTACAACAGTAAGTTTCTCCTGGGGGCCACGGATAGCTAGCCGATAACAGGATTACCGCACCCCCCGCGTCGGCGGCTAATTCGCACGCAAACTTCCTACACGCCACTCCGACACGTTAATGCTCTCCTAGTACTCCATTTGTTATTTACTTTCAGTTAGTTAATTAATTGTTTTTCTTGATTTACACGATTGTTCTCTTTATCTTGTACTTGGGAATAAGTACAAGGCACTCTCTCGTTATTAGTAACTTAATCACGGCAATCATTAATGCACATCAAATACATTTTAAATCAGTTAAGTGGTGGAGTTAAAGATTATTTTTATCATAAAACAAAATGATTAATAAATGACTGGCAGCTATTCAGCATTTGACGGGAATCGTGAAACGTTTACGACAATATTAAATCGTAATGGATTAACTTGATCGCTGCAGTCGGCTTAACGAGCGCCCGGAGTCAACTTCCTCAATAAAATGTGTACTCGCTTATTTAATAATGAATACCCAGCGGAATAATTGTAGTTTAAGGTTCCGATTGTAGCATTACCTGTCCGCGCTCAGCTACCATAACTACATAATTATACATCCCCACTTTTATTACACGAGTCCGTCGTGTGTCAAAATCGGTACTGTTTTTGTATAAAATCGTAATACATTGACAACATAAGTTCAAAATAAATAGGATTATGGAGGATCTCGGGAACCGGATCCGGCGCTTTTCTTATGGAAATAGCGTCCCGTTTCTATCTCGGATCTGAATTACATTATAATAATCATGTATACCTGCGCCGTCCGGCCTCGTTAAGCGCAACAGCGAGAATCGGGGAAACGTTATTAATTATTGCAAATAAAACTTTGTTCAGGTCCGTAATTAAGAGTCCATTTTGTGACAACCTCTTAAAATTCACTCCACGAACTCGGAGGGAGGCTCAAAGGCGAAATAATTAAAGCGGAGGGTATAAGAAAATGCCAGGAGGTAGAGAGATCAAAGCACGGAAATTCCCCTCGCGTAAATAAAATACCGCGTGCGACTCGGATTTTTGGTATTTGCCGCAGATAGTGAGTTGCCGAGGAAAACATTAACTTGCAGTTACGGCGCAATAAGGAGATCACAAGCGGAGCGTTGAAATTCCTCTTTTATTTCTTTTCAAATAGATTCTCCACTAAAGTCCGGGTAGAATTTTTTAAACAGTGCCACCAAAGGAATAGCTAATTTCACGGTGAGCTAAAAGCCGGCGGCTAGGAGCAATTTGCCTGCACAGAGGGCTAAATATGGTTTAATTAATAGTTTGCTGACTACAAGCTAAGCTACTCTATTCGTGATCATGTTAATGTATTAAGCGCTCTGTTAGCTCGTGTCTCTGTGAATAATGATATCAAATCCAGTGAAATATACGAGTCGAGAGTAATATCTAAACAGTAGGAATTATTTTGTGGATAGAACGTGGCCACGATTTATCGTGCTATCGTAAATCTCGTAACTTGCATTCCGAATAAAACTTCCAAGCGAGCAATATACATTGACTCAACCATGGGAAATTGAATGAAAGTTTTTTATGCATTTACACAAAACAACAGTAGGTACCTAAGATATATCATACCCAATGATGTGAAAGATAGTGAAGATTAACCTGATCCTTTAGCTGACGTCAATGTGCTTACCTGAAAAAGAAAGATACTATTAAACACAATCCTTGGATGTGAAAGTGAACAAAGGAAATTACACAGACAAAAACCTTCATCAAGCAGATCTAATGAACATCATATATCTGAAGCCAAGATAAAGGACAAAGGTAATGATTTAATAACCGCCTGCTGTTTAACACCTAACTGGCTGTTCCAGGCATAACTCGAGAATAAGCTACAGACATTAAGAATTCACCCGACGCGTTTTAACTCATAACAAAGTCGCTAAAGACAGTCTTAAATTGTTAAAAATTAACATTCAAATTGGGAGCGTGGCTGTTAGTGGAATTAGTGCGAGTTTCAGTAATAAATCGTCTGTAGAGGGTGGCGAGTGTTCCCGCTTTATTGGCTCGGCGTAGACATCGCCCGCTAATAAATGAAGCAGAAAACTTCCACCGAGTGTACTGCGCTGTTTGCAGGTCGCACCGCACAACAGAAAACCTACCCGTATCGCACGACATAAAGCTGAATATCCCTCAAAAACAGGTGCTGCTTTTTATCCCGTCCTGCTCTGACATGCCATGAAAGAGAGGGATACGGCGAGCGCATTATGGGTTATGAAATGAGCTCCATCGCCTCAAGTTACCCCGCGGAGAAAATGAAATTACTGCCGCGCGCAAAGAAAGCGCATGACATGTCTGATTCTTTCGCGTGCCGAGACGCGCTGCTCACAATTAACACTTTTGTGAGGAAGCCGATTTCTCTGAACGGATATACAATATAAAAATGAGTTTATTACAACTGTGTATGAATATAAGAGATATGAACATTACTTTATGTAACTGTACACAGTAAGAAATATTTACGGAAAATTTCATAATTATTAACTAAAGTTATGAAAACAAACATTTGATTTGATTTTGACATAGTAAGCATTCTGAACTAATTACAAATAACGAAGTAATTTCTACAAAATTTGGACTAATCAAACTTTACGAGATTTAGGCAACACTCAATCAAAAACTTTATAGTCTCTTAATTAAATCTCAAATTAAAAGCTCATCATATTTAATTACTATCAAATTGTAAATGAACTCTACGGTCTATCAAATTATCATTCTTAATTATAACAGATTCCGACGATGGTCAATCATTAAATAAAGCAGCATTGATTTGGATAGGTACCAAGGATACAGAAACGCATAGCGGTCATTAATATCAATTCAGATGCGATGGTATTATAATGGACGGCGTCTCCTTTGATGTCCGGCTGCGAGCTGCATAAATTATACTTTAATGAATGCAACCAATCCGCGCTTGGATCCGATGCAAGATGTCGTCATCGATTACCAATCCGGCCGATACGGCTTACAAAATAACGCCTGATTTATTAAAGCAGATGAATCTAGTGTGGATACGGCGGATTTTATACGGCCATGCAGTCAGGTAGCCGACTCTTAAAAGCATTACTTGAAATGGAATCTCAATTTGAGAGAATTAGGGTAGAAGGTAGAACCGATCTATTAGGCTGCGTCACAATACGACCTACAAGATAATCAATTTAAAGCAGCCCTCGCAATGTTGCAGGATTAAGCCTAACCAATAGAATTTCAATGCAAATTGATGTTATGTCATGGGTCGGGAATCAATTTACGAGCCCAATTTAACAATGGAATACAATTTGCGAAGTATACATTGATTTGATGAAGGTTCTGAAACTATTGTAATTCAGCGAACTGTAACATTAAAGGGTGACGTCGAGCACAGCGAAATGAAAGACTTGTAACAATTTGAAACGAGCACGTTTTTAATATTTGCTATACAATATTGTATCAGAATATAATGTTATATTGAGTAGGCATCATATTAAGGACATGTCCCAAGTAGCACAACTGGGTCTAAATAGCTCGTATATCATATCTAATTAGATGCTTAAGTGAAATTTACCACCATGACTAAGTGCTATATAGGTGGCAAGAACCCTTATGCCACCAGTATAGAACCAAAAGGAGAAAAATTGCAGCCTATTTTTGGTGCTAAATAGAATCCATAAGAGATCTCACAATTACCTTAAGTGGTAATTAGAACTATGGGTGAAAGTTATGCGTCCATAAGAGATCTCACAATTACCTTAAGTGGCAATTAGAACTAAGGGTAAAAGTGGTAAAAGTTATGCGCAGTGAACGAATGAAAACATTTCAGTTCGGTCAATGAGTGATAAATGAGTCGCCAAAATTATCTTTGAGTGGCGAGGCAACTGTCAAATTGTGTTTTATTAAAAGTAATACATGATCCGCCATATTAATTTTGGATTTATACGTCTGATTAAAACTTTACGTTATACAAGCATTGAAATAAGCACGAAATTCTTGCGAATTTTTTTTTACTGTGAAACTATAGTATGTTTCCTTTGTAAATTTCGACGCGCCTTTCATTTGATCAGGAATATTAAAAAAGAGAGTGCTAAATTAAATAAGGAATAGATACTGATAAGAAATAAAACTGTTAAAAACCTGACTTAATGATTGTAGGTTACGTACAATGTTAAAGTAACATCGTCACAACTATCAAAAATCTGTGATTATGCGTGAGTGTGATAAAATTCTGGTTAAAATAATCAATTTTCATAGGCTTCCATTTGTAAACATGGCGAAACAAAAAAGATCCTACAGTGTTTATTTTCACTTATTTGTTCCTTATTTGGAACTATCAAGTCTAATAATCACTTATTTGTATCTTGCGAGTGGCAAAGCAGTGAATGATATTACCAATCGTAATTATTTGCTTTTGTAGACTACTAAACAAGCAAGACTATTAAATATATTTTGACAAGGCGCAAATAGGAACAATAATAGAACTTTTAGTTCGTTAGTGGTTTGAAATAAGTGAAAATAACTGCTTTTGGTTCCAAGAACCTCCTATCGAGACCTATTTATGCGTTGGAGTGGCAATAAGGTACTTCTTAGGCCTTAAAGTTGCAATATTTTTTGGTTCCAAAAGAGCCGTAAAATTATCCCTTTAGCCACTATTGGTGATATAATTCGCTATTGTACTAGTCATTTGGAACTTTTAGTTCCAAATAAGGGTATGTTCCCACTTATATGTAAAAGTTGCTTATAAGTGATTTTAAGGCCTTATATAGCACTATTGCTTCTTATTGAGTGACTATTTGAACCTGCATGCAACTTTAAGTAGCAAAATCGACTTTATCCCACCATAAGTAATAAAGTAGAAACAAAAAACGTTCCTATGCAACTACAAGTGATAGGATGAACTCATATACAGTTTTGAGTTGTGTTTAAAGCTATAAGTTGTATCAAACACTGTTAAACCACTCATTTAGAACTTAAAGCTGTAAGATAAGCTGCAAAATTCACTAATGTGCTGCTTGGGGTGCCATTCAGTGTAACCCCGCTGAATAGATAAAATCAAGTACAATATAGAAATTACCGAAAATGGAAATCTTGAATCAAACAGTTACGTAAGAAAAGATAATTTTCACATTATCCATTTCTAATTAATGGGAACAACCTCTTGTTATAATCTCTTTTGTTTTAAAAAGTTAGTGAATGTGTTTGTATTTTTGTAACTTCTTCACGCTCAAACGGCTGAACCAATTTTGATAAAATTTGCTATGGAAGTAGCTGACATTAACACATATGCTACTTTTTATCCTGAAATGTAATGTTCCCGTGGGATGAGCGGTTAACACCGCAAGGCGCAGCTAGTTATAGATAAGGCATTCACATTTAATTAGTTCCTAGTAGAGTTGGTCTGATGACATTGTGGCAATAGCCGAAAGGGAGTGGACGAGAGAAACATCCAGGAAGTAATGGAAGATATTAGGGGAGGCATATGTCCAATACTGGACGGATAAATGCTCAAGATGTTGAGAGCTTAATCCGTAGACAACATAGGAATTGCAAAAGGAGAACAAACAAACATTGACACCGATAATAAAATGGGATTGTAAGCAGTAATAATGTGTAAGTATAGCATTACAAATGTTATAATGTACAACATTGTACTGTAACAAATCGCAAGATATTAACAACCACGCACCGTACTGTATACTCTCTGAAGCAAAACACGAGTCAACGAGTGAAATATTGACTCTTTTAGGTCGTGTGTATTTCCTGAAACTTATGACTGAGTCTCTTCAAGGCAAGCGTGACCAGCTATTTTTCTACCAAAATTGGTTAAAATCCAAGCAAGTTAAAAGCCAGCATACAGAATGATGAGTGAACAAACACATTTCTACCAACAGATAGCGCTGCAGTCCACAAAATCCTGCATCGCGCTGATTTTTCCATAAAAACGATTTTCTATAAAATTATAATTGTATAGATGGATCGTTTGTGGAACTTGGCAAGGATATGTAGATAGTGTAGATACCAGCAATACCTAAACTGGCTTACAAATAGAGTCATAATCATCCAACACAGGGTAATTGAAAGCGATTAGCCTGAGTGAGCGGGGGCGGGGCGATCCGATATCTGCCGCAGTCATGATTCCCTGGTACTAACACTAACCAAGTCGACGGCTTTTGTAAACAATGTTTATTACCTGCCTCCGGGCTTACCTCTCGGATTATGTTCAAATGCATTATTTATATTGTCGTGAACGCTTCCACTGAGCACGATTTGAGTTATTACTAGAACATACCATGAATCTGATAGTCTATTGAGCAAGCTAACATCGTAAATACTTATTGCCTTTATGATATCGTCAAACTTCAAACGTAAGTCTCTAGCTTGAGTGAATAACGTAATAAAGCAACTGATTGCCTTTAGTGCCTATCAAATCATAATTGTTACATAAATATCAAGTTGCGCATGAAATAAAATTCGAGAGTTTCTTCGGCAGCAAAATAATACTTTATTTATATACTGTCTTAATTTTCTAATATTAAGCTACGTACCTACATTACTTTTATTTAAAATTTTCTTTGATATATAATTAATTAATTAGGTAAGTCTATGATGTAAGTACGGATGTTTCTTTATTTGTAAAAAGTACATTTTTTCATTTTTTATTCATGAACGGGTTTTATAGCATGAGATGTCAGAACATTGTATGGAACGTGGAGCTAATAAAAACCTTGTAATAAAACTATAACCGTTAAACTCGTAACAAGTTTTACAACAGTCAACCCTATTCACAGAAGTTATACCAACGTACACAAACTACAAACGCCCATACCAGCGCTTGTCCGCAGCAAACTTTTAAAATAATCCACAGTCCGGACACATTATCCTTCTAGAGCGGAAAGTGGAGCGAGCACTAACTAATGTTTATTTATCAATTACTACACATTATGTCATGTATGCCGCGCTATCTCTGTAATTCATCGCCCAGCGTCTATTTAAAGCACGTTCTTACTTATATCGATCATGGGTTAGAGAAGGACAGGGATTATTTGAAGCGAGAGTAAAAGGGACAGAGCAGCGGTCCTCAACATGTCGCGTTTCGTGGTGTTAAGGTTAATAGCACTATTTGTATGGCTGAGATGCTATCTCGACGCCCGCGGTTTATTGTTTACACATCCATCGTTTAATTGGTTAGCAAGCATTCGAATGCGTTTTAGTTTTATAAACTTTTCCCTTGGCTTCCTGTGTGGTCGGTGGAGATTTATTGTACTGCCGCTAATATCGGAAATCGATTTTATGTTGTTTCCTTTTGCTTTATGGCAGTCAGTTTAATAACAGAGTAAACTATTAAAGGCGGCGAGCTTGTTTATACCCGCGCACTCGTGCTTCATGGAATTGATTCTTTATGTAAATAACGTTGGCGTTGTAGCAAATTTCAAAGTTAAAAAAACTTACGAGCGAGTTAAACACATTCATATCATTTGCGGCTATTCAAGTCTCAGCTATTGAATGAAGCGTATGTGTATTGGATAGTAGAAACACTTGCGACCTTTGAGACTAGCGCGGGTTGTACGCCGTTACTAAATATGCATTAATCAACATAAGTCTGCAATAAAACAATACAGTGAGAACAGGCGCCCGCGTACACGCCGGAACAATAATGGAAAGAAATCTCTGTATCTTCACACAAAATTAAAATATTAATAACGGTGAATAAGAAACAAACGATAAGGCGAATACGCAATAAAACATCTTCACTATAAACAGATAAGAAGTGGAATTAAATGATAAAGGTGAGACATACGCATCTACATAAATCTGTTTTGCTTCGACGTGACACTTGAATTCACTCGATTAAAGTGGCCACCGCGCTCTCCCAAAGATAATTGACTCCATGTTAAGATCACTTGAACACTTCATCGCAATACCGTATTTTAATAACACCATTATACAGCAGTTATTGCTTCGCCTGTCACTGCGAGTCCTTGTTTATGATAATTGTATGATAATTTTAACTTACTATATTTGCTCAGACGACGTAAACGACTCTTCAAACTTTATCATGATTCCGAGCGTAATAAATGTTTTACCTTCTGTCGTATATCGCTCACCGGACCGCAGTAAGCTCCGTTTTATTGTCTTTAAGTAATCGATTAGAATATAAATCTGAAGAAGACAAATTCTTATGTTAATTAAACTGTGATACTAATCTCGTTTCGTCATCAATGAAAGACAAATAGGGCTCGCGTGAAGCACCCAGGGGAGCTTAGAGGCTGTGTAAGTATCACTAAGCCGTTTGTAATAAAGCAAGTATTTGCATGAGAACGACACGATATTTGCATATGCAAATGACTCCGTCTTTATTTGGGCCGCGGACGTTAACTCCGCGTCCTTATGTAAATGCGGACCCCTACCTTGTCGATGGCCGAATCTTGGAGAGCTTATTGTATCGAAAGCTCCTTAAATCAGCGGCCGATCGGCCGTGACAAATTGACTTTTATCGAAGTATTACAGACGCATTAGCCACGGGTGAACTCGTAAACAAACGGGAAACTTCGGCTCGTTACTGTATAATATACCAATAACAGCGGAATGAACGCGGGAATAGTTTTAAACAAACCAGAACAAATAGAGAAGAGGCGAGTGAACAATAACGATGGTGCCGCTCATTTTTGTAGTCGCAAACTTGAACAATAAAACAAAGAGAGCGCAAAAACGACGCAGCGCACGCAAGCGGGGCTCTCGAAAAATAGCAGCCGCACACACGCGAGGGCAGGCACGCCATGCCACGCCATGCCACGAGGGGCATAAAGCTGCCACACATGCGGGCAAAAACGCGCACACTAGCAACACCGTGTGCTGTAGCTTAGCCTGTACTTGCGGAGGCATCCGTGCGTGAACCCAGCTCTGTACATATCGCTCTCTCGAAACGACAACGACGCAAACGCCTGCGGAGCCTATAGTTATAAAAGTCATTCCGCTTCCGAAGTTTGATACGGACTTATTACTACGTGTGTTGTGGTATCCATTACGCGGCGGAAAAAGCGCGCGGACCAACGGTGTGTGTAATTGATTAACAGTTTGAGAACCGGCCGGCGAGTGACGCCGACTGCGTGCCCGGTGGAGCGAGTTTAAATCTTCATTAGCAAATATGATCTGACTATTAATTTATCATATCATACATAATGATATGTATCTGGGCAATGACTTTTTTAATTTTACAGCCTCGGATGCATTGGGGTTAGTTTAATTATGACATTTCCAGATTTTGATAAAATAAATAATACTTAATTAAAGAGGGTTTTTATTGTTAATACGACACACAGGAAACTAATGCAGGGGCAATAAGACTTACGCAGCGTAACGCTCCTATTCAAACATTCCCTTTTTAAATCTCTGTAAAACTCATGCTTCTAGATTTAGAAGTATAGGCGTTGACTTTATTACGTAGTAGGTATCTAGTTAATTTACGAACCACCGCAAAATATCGTATCGACCTTATTATAATGTAATGACATATGGCGGTTAAAGTATTCACAAATATGAATAACAAAAAACCATAAAAATGCTCATGGATCAAGCAATACCTAACGCTATGCAATAATAATATCAGAATTTCGATGTCGACTATCTTCGACGAGTCGTGTACCGAAGATTTTTTAAAGCCGAAATCAAATTGACGTTTTATTGTTCTGTATAATGACTCCCGTGGCACGAATTCAATTAAAGAGATCTGCCCGACCTAATAAAAAATAATAGATATCTATACGTATTGCCACTAGGTAGCAATAAACCTTATTTATCTTGTTTATTTTAGATCTTTACGTTAAGATTCTCAGATAACAATTTCGTTCTTTACTTAAATGCGTGATTAAGTGTTCTCCTAATATCCTTTAATACCGTATTATCGATTTAATATCAGCAAGATTAAAAGCGTAAAAAGGATTTATTCGAACAATCACGTTGAATAATTATAATTAGCATTAAGAATAATCCACCAAGATTAAACGAATGATCAAATTTTGCATGAAATTGCCAGACATAACTAATCCGGCTCAAATAGATTGACTAAATACTTAGATCTCGCAGAAATATATCTTGAGAATGTTGCTTAGAGCAACGAACTTGGAGAGATCTGTCCAGTGGGACATTTTAGTACGTCGTCAGCGAGAAATACTTACTAATAGTAATAAAAGTTCGCTCCAACTTGAGAACATTACGACGCGACGTCTACAATGTCGGCTCGCGATAAGTTTTGAAGTGCACTATTTAAAAAGGACGACGTGCAACATATTGACATATACATAAGTAAATAATTGAAATCATCTGAATAAAAAAAAAAAAAACATAAAACCAGTAACAGAACTAACCTTCAAAACGTGTTGTTTCTTTTTCAAGGTGGTAATGTGGAAAATAATTCTAATTCTGCTCAACAATCACGTACTTACCGAAGAATTAACGACTCCATTGTCCTCCTAAAGGCATTATTTGCTATGTTCAAAATAACCTCTGATTAAAAAAAAACATACAACAAGCAAGCAATTATTTAGCCCACGAACGAGCATGTTGACCAGGTCAACATCGATTCTATGCGGTGTTCGGTTCCAGAAAACATTCTTCCTTCATTATTGGTAAAGGCATGCGGTTGCCGTCGCGTCTGCCCTACTCCATCAATAATGCATGCCCCATCGCGCCATTGAGAAAGTGCTTTGTGATCGCCATACTAATTCACACCATTGAATCACTAAAATACTTCTTGTGAACCCCAATTTATGCATAGGGACAAATCCATTCCAATTTGTGGAGTATGTGCTGTTATCATATTACCTACTACTATAAACTTAGACAAATAAGTATTTTTATGCCTAATATAACGTTTAATTACTCGTAGAAGTAAAACCTACTAACCATGACACTAACTGCCCCGTACGTATACATATCTCATATTAAATTTATATCAAGTACATCAACTACATATAATTAAAGTTCGTAATTTTACACGCAAAAAAGTCATGAATGTTTATTACGCCTATTTGGGGTGTAAGTTGTTCCGTGGAAGCCGGTGTAATGTGTTGAGTTTTTTACACCGGCACAGAGAGCTTTCAGTTTTAATCTTTATTAAAATTTACAACTCGGGCAAAGTTCCGGCTAATACAAATAGAAGAAAATGTTGATCGCATTTCTAGGTGGAAATGTTGAATTAAAATCTAGACGCGCAACCTTTAACATGACTTTAAATCCCAACATTTTATCGCAACAAGACAAATGTGGCAAAAAAATCAGTTGCGTCGGAGCGGGGTACCCGAGAAAAATAAAAACCATACAAGATAGTCCGTAAAGCACATTCATCCCTCGGGAAGGCGAAGTACCCGGCTGGATTAATTCGTGTAATTTAAACTCCAATACCAGGAGAATACGAAGCTGAGCAGGTATTCAGCTCGGCGAGGGTGGAGAAGGGAGACAGAGCACCCGCCGCCCTCGGTGGTATGAGGGAGAGGAGGATATTTCATCGACTCCAGCTACAAGATGGCAGCCGTTTGCGGTTGATAGTTTATAGTTATTGCGAGCGAGTGCGACGTGTCCGGAGCGGCTTTATCACATTGTTAGCGTTGTTATCCGCGTCCACCGGATTAAGTGGAGATCACACTCGAGCCTGACTCACCGCGCCACTTGGACAATGGCTCCTGTAATGGCTCTGCTATTTATACGATATCAGTGCTGATATCAGCTCGACTGTTACACGGATACACAATGAGATAATTCAAAAATATAATCTGATGTCACATGTTTCGGAATACTATCTTCGTACATAAAACTTTATTGATGTGATTAATTTGGGAGTAGGGGATCATTTGGTCGAAGTCAAGGAACTTCTTGACGTCGAAACTTGGGAGATGCTATCGGAAAACGCGGCTGCTTAGTTTACGATACGTCCACAAATAGACTCAAATAGTCACTGGAATATTAATAGCGGAAATGTTAACTGATACGTATCGTGTTTGTGTTGCGTATAAGAGGACAATTCATAAATAATAATAAAGTTTTAAAGTTAATGCCGTTTTAATTAAAAACAACTGACGAGAGCGGCAAGAAATTTATTCCCCCTTACTTCAAAGGGCCGAAAGGTGTCGCGCGAGAATAAATCTTTGCCGGGATAAAAGTGGGAGCCGGGACGAGATCTATATAAATGTTGCAATTCAGCCGACCGTGATCGATTGCTCTCACTATCGTCCTACTATTTCAAGTACAAGATGTCTCATTTGTAACCGTCATATTCAAAATGTTTTCTCGCATTGAAGAATTTGTTGCGATAAAGCCGGACAGAATCGAATCGAACTCAAGGAATTTGAACTAGAATCCGGTGGAAATAACTATTATGATTCCAAGAATAACTAACATGTTTTTTTTAAATAAAAATCGTCCGGGAATTAGTTCATTCATGACGAGAATCCTAATGTAGGTACTCGGGGTGCACGGCGGCGAGGAGATAAGCTAGGTAGGTGTCATGCCTCAGGCCATAAATCGACCGGGCAAAGAATGCGTTAACTCTGATTTACCGACCTCCGTGTCAGCTGCGGCAGCGCCGAGAGAAACTGCTTTAGAAGCTATATTGAATATTTAACCATCGAATAAAGAAACTTTACTCAAAGACGACTGCCGTGGGTGAACTTAGTCCCAACTTTTTTATTTAACACTATAAAGTTTAATCCGAGAGGTAATTGATTTCTAACGATTACTTTTTGCATCGTAATTGTACCTTACGGAGCTCGAGCAGGTAGCGAATGAGATACGATTGGTGCAAAAAAACTCAAGAACGGTATTCGGATTGAAGAAGCTGGCTGATTATTGCGAGAAATCCTGTACGAGATGTCCGAGATAGGCATCGTGATGGATCGCGCTGTCACACACACACAAAGGAAGCGTAAACATGTGACCGCCCGCCAGTGTCGACACGCCTCATACCGATCACAACGCCAAGTAAACTTCTATCTCCATCTCCATTAACCTATGAAAGACTACATTTAGACAGATTTCCCAACTTGACATCCTCGAAAATTGTCCTTTTAGACAGAATTCAATTAAAACTTTATTAATTTCGTAAAGAAACGTCGAAACTTCAATTCGTCGAAACGGTTACGTTGCCAAAGAAAATTTAACTAATACAATTTATACAGAGATAAAATTTCAAACTCGGTCCGGTACAGATTCAAAGTAATTCTGATGAAAATACTCGTGGGACAAAACAATTTCTGAGAACTTAATGAAATCGGTTGATGTGGAATGAAAAGAATAGGGCGATTCTCGATTCCAGTGGATATTGACAGTGAGGAGTGGGTCTGTAATTAGAAGCATTGACGGAAGCGTGCCGCGGCCGGTCGCACGGCACACATACACGGTACATACCGATTATTAAACCATTAAAACATAACTCCTGGAGTCGGCGCTCTAATAGCTGGTTCAGAGGGGAAACAAGTTCAAAGAAAACAAATAGTGGCAACACCGGCTGTGGCAGCAAATTAATAACACAGTGATTTATTAAATCCCTCACAACACGCTGCACCACAAAGCGCGTTCCCGGCAAAGGGTGGCTTTAAAAACTTAAAAGCTGAATTATAAGCGGTTCGGATTCACTGAAACATTGTAGGTTTTAGTGCTGAGCGCGATGGTTCATAAAACATTTTCTATTCATGAACATTCTTCATCGTGTCTACTCCGACGGAGCGTAGCACTTAAAGAATTTTATACTTCAAAACTGGAGTACACGAAGAGCTCTGGAAATTTATTCAGGTTAAAAACGATCCTTGCGAATTTAAATTCAATAAGATCTCTGTCAATATAATCGCCGGCGACCATAAATCTGTACGGAAGTGATGGTGAGATGTCGAAATGTTTAATAACACGAACATTTAAGTAATTACAGCTCGACCAGAATTGATAGAGTAGGTAATACGCGAGTATCAGCAGCGAACCGAAATAAAATCGGTTTATTTTTACCACGAGTGCACGGCACGACCACCGCTGCGCTGAGATAATAAAATATTTTATTGAAGATATAATTACGTGAAAGAAGTCGGGCGGCGGCACGCTCGCCTGTTAGATTATTTCTAGCGATTACTCCAAAACTAATGGATGGATTTTATCTGCCGGATTAAACTAATTGCGTTTTGTAACATAGAGCAATCGGTTGGAGATATATTATCGAGGTTTCATCGCTCGCCCGGTTAAAGATTCATCTGAAAATCTGCTGACGCGCGTTTGTCATGGGTTTTTGTTTCAATTAGTCAGAGGAGATGTGTAAGATCGTCATTAATGTTCCCACGTTGCAGTCGGCGGGCTAGGCAATCAGGGAATACTTAGCATCCCGGCTGCGTGCTCCGCGGCTCGGCTCCCACTAGCAATTTCCTGGACGAGCTACGATGCAAATGGCCGACTCTTCGAGCGGAACTACCTCCTCGCTTTTTATGTCAGCCTCGTGTTTAACTGCACTTACGCGCATCCTGCTTTTCCGCACCGAAACGATTTGCTGAATTCAGAATTCCAATTTATGTTATGGCAATTTCGTCGATTGAATATTAAGCCGCGAGCGTTGTTTTATAGTTAGTTTTAACTACACCAATTTAGCGACCGCACGTCGGAATATGTTTCGATGAAAACGGCCGAAATATTGCAAATAAAAACGGTTTCACGAGGCCGTCGACATGTTACATGTTAGCCTGTGAAAATGCAAATAATAGACCACAGGAATACAATTTGGTCGTCTGTTCCAATCATGTTAACATGAAAATCCGATAATTGGGAATTCTGTCAGTCAAATAAATAAAGCCTCGATGGAAAAAATATCAAACAAACGGTGAATTTGGTATGATGTCTCTTCGTAGCGGCAGTGTCAATTTGTTGAATGTTTTCGGCACCGTATGGGTACGGTGTTGGTGTAAATCTTGGGCCATTAGGCGGGAATATGTCGGCACTCCGCCGCCGGATGGGATGGTGGATCTCTTTATGCCCCCGAGACAATAAAAGCGGCCGTAAAGGCGTCGCCCGACGTGACTTTATCTCGCTAAAATGAATCAATCAGACTTGGCCATTAATGGTTTACTCTGCTTTTATCGACTATTGATGCGTTGTCTCGGCGTCTTGTTTTTTCCAGCTCAAAAAACAGCCAATGTTCACTTCATCCGACATTTCATATGTCACATAAAATCCATATAAAAAAATATTAAGGGACAATCTTACACAAATCGACCTAGTCCCAAACTAAGCAAAGCTTGTACTATGGGTATTAGACGACGGTATACATCATAATATAAATACATATATAGATAACATCCATGACCCAAGCACAAATATTCGAGTTCATCACGCAAATATTTGCCGTGGCCAGGACCGCCGGCTCAGTAGGCAAGTGCTTACAAACTGAGCCAACCGCGTCGTCAATATAGATTAGGTATATCTCTATATTCCTGTATAGATACGAAGGCTGTAGTTTGTCTATGGCAGGATAGAAAATAGTTACTTTTTTGTTTACGTACATTCGGCCATTACTATTAAATGTAACTACAACAGAACAATAGAAATATTTTCGCGAAATTATTGGGGCATCTGTCGATACAAGGAAAATCGTGTTTCAAAAAGCTCCAATAATTTATCGAGATATTAGGGATTTCCTCGTCCGTTGATGGAATTGCGAATTTTTTATACTTACTTCATAAATATTACTTAATAATAATCGTTTTAAGCCGTACCTAATATTGTATTTTCTCATCTTCACTATTTGATTGGTGTAAACAGTCGAAGTGACACGAGTGAAATCTGAAAATCGGCGTTTAACGCGTTACTGTAATCTTCTTTGCTATAATTACCTCCAGACCACAGGTCAATAGGGTATGTAAAGTTTTCTGAAAACTTTTATATATCTTTTTTTTTCGATAGTCCTAGTTAGCAATTATATTGGCTGAATGTGCACAACACATACACTGACTTTAAAACCCAATAAAAAAAACTAGTCGGCATTTGCGTTGATATTTTGACACATGTCAGTCTAAAACGAGTTCCGGAGTGGAGGCCATGAATCGGTAAACGTAGTGTAGGGCGCCCTGTAACATGGAGCGACGACATTCGTAGGACAGAAGGTAGTAACTGGAGAACGAGTGAGTGGCGTGCCATGGGAGAGGCCTATATCCAGCAGTGGACTGATACAGGCTGATGATGATGATGATGATGAGTCTAAAACCGTTGATTTGACTTTGACAACTGTCAAACATTGATATTTTCTTTTTTAAAGGCAGAGAGCCCTATCCAATCCAATAAAATTGTCGACAATTTTTGAGATTTTTTTTATCGAAAAAGAAACTGACTGAGAAGCCTATTGAAAAAATATATATAGGTACAGGTTGGAACAGATCGAAGGACTTTTAAGCAAACAGGGAATTGTTCAGACTGAGTACTTCATTTTTCACCAATGAACTATGTAAATATTTCTATCTTGAGATACAGTTTGTTAAACATTAGTGTAAAAATCTGCACATATCAACCCTAGCATCTTTTGAACATCTCTTAAGTTAAAGACAGGTGTCAATTTAAAATGTAAATAAAACATTTGAATTAGTAGGGTTGTCACGATATTAAAACATTTTATTTTGATGAGTTTTGTTTTACTTTTAAATCCAGCTTTACAATTATAATAGGTCGATTGTAGATCACTCAGAGGACACTATCCTGTCAGCTCAGTCTTAACAAATGTTCCACCCTGTATATACAATAAGTACGATACCTATATACATTAATAAACAAGAGGCAGAATCAATGAAGGACATACTGTGCGGATGTCACGCTGTCGCCAGACTTAGAATAACTTCGGTACCAGCTATCCTGAACTCACGGAATTCCAGGCACTGTCATTAGGTTCCTTCATCCGATTTATAGAGGTTGTGGAACATGTCTATGAGTAAATGCAACACAGGGTAGTTACACAAAAGATCCCATTGGATCAAAGTATGTATCCGCAAGGACATCTATCATAAGATAAGATATATATAAACATTAAGATAAATAAACGACGATACAGATAAGTTACCTACTAATTGTTTATAGTAGATTTTTATGTATTCATTCAGATTTAATATTATTGCATCCGATATATAATTTATTAAACTATTTAATAAAAACTAAATTATTGTATCACGTGTTTATGATTCTTGATGTAAGAAATAGTTAATAAGTTAATTAGTCCTCTTTATGCCTGAAACACAGGGAATCCTAGTTCAGGCGGGCGTCATATTTTATCAAGTAGAATGTCTTAGTCTATAGTTATATTATTACTGTAAAATAAGTTATTATTCAACAAATATCTTGTCTTATCTCATCTTAATAACAAAAAAAAAACATCGTCAAAATATACCCATGACAAGGCCACGTACAGTTTTAAATGAAAATCTGTCCCAAGCATATTTTACTACGTAATTTAGACTTTACTGACTAAACGTAACAAGTAAGCAAGGTCTCTGAATCATAATGACATTCATGACTGAACAATTATTAAATAAATGTTCGCTTCAAATAGAACCGTTAAAGAAACGCATTACATGACCACCGACCAATTAATTGAACAAGTTCGGAGGTGAGCAATAGGTCGACGACAACAGAGACAAAACAAAATGACGTCGAAGCTAACCCATGCTAATGTAAAACAAAACCTAATAAAACGACATACAATTCAAATTAGTTTCCAGCTAGTCTTGTTTTATCACGTTTTAGTTTTATTAAAGCGTAGAACAGATTTAAACATGGGTAAATGGTTGTACCTACAGACTAGCCAAACTGCATATTTATTGTTTGAACTCTTGTGAACGAGAATAATAATGATAATGTATACATATTTAAGTTTTTTGTACGTATTTGTTATGTATTCATATAAAAGACATTAAAGTTGGAGGCATATAAACAAAGCGGAAATTATCCCAATCACATCTTGAAACAGTAATCAATAACAGAACAATATAAAAAAAAACATTAACGGACGAAGATAGTGGTTCGAGTGCATTCAGTTTGTGCTCTTTTTACTTAACAATGTTAAATAAAGAATTATATGCCATTTGGCAAACCTAAATCTCCCGTCAATCCCCCAAAAATATGTCTTGCCTATCGATGAATGATGACATAGGTATTTATGTGACAGTGATTAGTAAACGGCCCTATTGTTCCGGTTTACATAAGAAATAGAAAGGATATTAAAAAAAATATACAAACTAATTTCGTCTCTATGGAAATCAGAACAATGGGACCTCTTACTAAACACTTTCATATACATATACAAAAGGATATAAATAATATGCGCAGAAACAAAGATTGCAAATGTAAGTTAATTTATAAACAAAAAAACACATTAACCCACGCTCCAACTGGTCGTCTACTGTGTAAAGTGTTTATATGTACACATTTAGCCGGTTTGCCAAACAAAATATACAAAAAATGAGACAAAATTATTTCAACATTTAAGAAACAACAATAAATAGCAATTCGCGTCGCAAGTATAAGCGTTAATGTCCCGACTTAACCTTAATGTAGGCCTAATGCTTCGGCCGGTACTTACAGCTGAATAGTTACAAAATCCTGTTTTAAAACGTTGAAACTTCATAAAAACCTGAACTTCCTTACGCTCTTTTCAAACTGACGACGAATCGACAACGTCGTCACTGAAAGAGCTCAAGTGTAATGAAATACACGGGTGTTTACGTCCTTTTGTCCCGCGAGCCGGAATGACCGCAGTTCACACGCATCCACTCGACAATAGGCACGTTTTCACGGTACACAAATCACAATTTGAGTCAAAACCGTTAGTTATAACTTAACGTGTCTATTTGAGCGAGTACTTGTAAAATGCGATAAGTTTCATCACAGAAGATACGGAAAGTATTTTGAACTTTGCGAGTCAGAAAACATTATAGATTCTACAACAAGGTTTTCCAATATTTTCACGAATCGGGTACCTTCATTAATCGAATGGAAAATACCGATGCCGGTTGGTAATTCAAGTTTATTCAGCTGTAGGTATGTAAGTATGTGTAATAAAAACATAACTAACGCCGAATACATGTCTGTAATGGGCGACTGGCATTATGTCAATCAACATTTTTACGGCGCTACGATCGCTGCGTCTGATTTAGGCTCTTTATTTGCTTACCGAGAGCACGCTACCCCCTATGAACATTGTCACACCCCTTGTGTAGGGCGGGGCAGCTTTTTGAAAACCTGGTGCTCTACAATCAAGGTAGATTATGCATATTTTTTTAAACCCATTTTAGACGTAGAGTTGTCATTTGCAGATAATTGGAAGTAAATAGGACTAATTTGTTTCAGGACGTGAAAAATAGTTATACGACACGTAAGGATACCCCGAAATAGCCGGAATATTTTGAACTCAGCTTGAAATCCTTTCCAGCACGTCACGTAGGTACCCAGGGCACCATCACCGTTATTTATGCGTACACGCAACTTTAAACATACAAGCAAACATTCGCTATATTGTTACGGGAACACTTGCGATGCTGAGTAAAGCACTTAGCACCGCTATGACAAGTGCTAATGTAAAGCTAAACATGGTTGTTGGTTTGTTTAACCAATTGAACACGTGGAAAACATGTCTGTTGGAAGTTGTGGACTTGAAGTTGATATTGGAGTCTAAATGTGACAATAACTTGTAAATTTAGTTGCTTAGATTCCCGATGAAGGTCGTAAAAGATCGCTCTTTTGATAAGGAAGAAAGAGTTTATGTCTGGGTCTGTGCAAGTGTACCAGGCAAGCATAACTAACGAACATCATCTTCTTACGTAAAATAATGTTTGTAAAAAGATGCAGAACCTCGGCCCCACAACGCCCGTGTCGCGTAATATCGCGCACATAAAATTTACCGTAAAACTTGAAGCTGTGTAGTTGTGTTCAAAGTTCTAGTATTCCACGTAAGCGATTTTACAGCCATTAAAGCGACACGGCGCGCAATGTGTGACAGAATGCAACCGCAAGGGCGTATGCACACGACGTTTTTTAAACGAATTGACGATGCGTGTTGTACGCTATGAAGACACTCAACAAACGCAAGGCCGTCGGCAATTTGTGGCTTTTGCGACCTTTGCTCACGATCTTCGTATTTATATCATTACGAAGGTCCAGATACGCCAATACACGCTATACGCGTTGATGGCGCACAGAGGACCGGTAATCAAAAACGCGAATAGTCAGATCGTTTAAAAACGTCGTGTGCAGGTAAGTGCGGGCTGCTTTTCCGCAGCCCGACGTCTTACAATGCTCTCATCTTGCATGAAAGATCGTGTGCAAAGGCCCTAATGCCCTGCACGACGATGAAGTTCACACATGTCCCAAACAGAGCAAACCCTCACCTGCCGGGAGTCTTACCTGTAAAAGATAAAAACACTGTTAGTGCCAGCTATTAACGAAACGGAAACACTGAACATTTCATAGTTGTTTATTTTCTGAAATGTTAATTTATGTGACCGCTTTTGTGTGTTTAAATATAAATTTAATTTCTGTTTCAAAAGCATGCAGCAAATTGCAAACTGTACAGAAACAATTCAGTTTTATGCTTTTGTGTTGATAGCGTGAATGCATCTGGAAATATAATTTGGTATTATCTGGTCTTAGAAAGATGCAATCGTTCGATAGAAGCTAATCTAAGTGCCTTCACTTAGATTGGCTCCGAATGCTCCAATCGAGCTCGGAGCGAGGCGCCTCGAAGATTAACATTCATTACATTTCATTAAATCGGGTGTAGAAAATACTGAAGATGTCTGACGTAAGAAATGCTGTGTAAAATACTTAATCATTGCGGTGCGGCATTTGATCATATGGGTTCTGTCAGTAACCACATTATGTTAGCAATGACTGGTATAAATATAAGGTGCTCAAGAAGTCATGCGTACGAGCCATCCCATAGAATTGCAAAATTAACTAGCCTCGGAAAATACCTCCAGTATCCTCTTCCGTGCTAAGCGGCACGGAAGAGGATACTGGAGGATACTAAGAACGGACAACTTCTAAACTAAGACTGCTTTCATAGAAACTTTTATTAAAACGCTTAACCACACGGACTACGCGAACTTATTGGGAACAAGCTACAACAGTGCCTACGGTTAGTGTATGTCTGACAACGAAGACCCGAGTAACTGTACCTAGTCGTTTGTTACGTGCGTTTTACGTTTTGTGCCACATGTACTACATTAGCTCGAGCACATTTTACGGCTGAAACGTGACCCGCCCGTGTAACGTTAGCTACCTCGCTACTCACATCCATTCTAGCGGACTCCCGGTGGGAGATTTATTTTCAATCAATTTAGGAGCTTTAATCATTAGCATTACATAAAAAATGTGAAACGTTGTAATAAATCTACACGTTACTACTAAAGAGAGAATTAAGCAATCAATCGATCAACCGAACCGCTATAACTGCCTGGCTACCGCGTTCCAGTTCCGTCGTCGAAAATCGTCGCTGGCTTGCGCTCCAGCGGTCCCGAAATGAAGGAGCTATCGAAACGAGCGTCGATCTCGAATCGGCTGGGGTCCATCAATAGAGGCAATCGAGTCGCCGCCGCGGTCGGCGAGCCAATTACTGCGCGTCAACAGTGATTTACGATATAATGGCCGCGGCCGACGCCTACATTGTTTAAATGCCTCGACGAGCCGGCCGTCCGGCTCGGCCGCCGCAAACATCCACCTCTTCGCTAGACAAATACACCGAGCACGAGTAACAAAACAACGTTCCACTTTACTCGATGGCTGTTGACTTTTCTCTACGGCCTTCTAATGTTCTCGGCTCTCGTGATATTTTAATCTCTTCCAACAAAGCTATCGTCCAATTTGTAAAGCGATGTCACGGTCGCCGATCCGTCATCAATCAGCGTTTGGGTATTGAACTGAAACGCTAACGTAATCTCTAATTGCGTAAAGACACTGAACAGTATCTTCAGTCAATGCGTTCCTGATGCCGAAAAGGTAAAGTGGGCCAGTAAATTAAAGTTAATTATGTATAATTATTGATACAACTACCCGCTATTAGTTTTTATCGTGACGCCGCGGGCGTAAATGACCAACGAGTTGTAATTAAGTGTTTAATTTATAAAGGGACAGCGCGAACTGGTTTTAAAACCAAAAACGGAGGGTCGAGTATATAATAACTGGTTGTACCGACAAACTGAGTACATGTCGTCGACAAAACAAAGTGTGGAAAGTTGGAAGAGAAAGGTAACTTTGTTTAGCAGTCAGTTGAACCCCCGGACAATTATGCACGCTACTTGAAGCAATGAATGCTGGTTACCGCTAGACATGGTCCGGTTACTAATAGGACAACTTATTTTCGCGGCGCGACTATTATTCATTTAACAAAAATGGTACACTACACCGTTATTCCACCATCAAAGCTTGTCTTCGACATTGTCACGAGCTGTCGGGTAGCACAACTGAAACAAATGTACCTAAGTCATGACGCGCGGTATATCGCTCGTTTTATCTACGCTACGATTCGACTCGCCGTCGACCGCCAAGTGTGCAAAACTCGATGCATTTTTTGCGTTAACTCGATAAACAAATTCGATTCTGTAAAATGACCGGCCGCCGTGTCCGGCCGGCGTCGTTCTGAGAAGCGTCAGGTTTCGGTGTCTTATTTTATTTTTTGCGTAAATCATTGGACGAGCACGCGATGTGACGTGCCCGCGAGCAGTTGCGGCGACTGGGCGATTATTCACGCGATTTCAATTATCTATCAGGCAGGCTGTCTAATTACTACAGCGCGTATAACGACAGAGCGGTCGTACTTCTAAAGGATTATGCTTGCCGAGTATTTCATGAGAACTGAATGGGGTATGCATTCGGTATTTTCATTAAAGAAGCCGTCTCATTAAAGACGTGCTCGGCGTTCGGACGGATTCTGTTGGCAATTAACGCGGTGTAGAAGTTTTCAATCCGTTTGTCTGCCTCGCGCCAACCGCCTGACAAAACGTACCTCCCCGTCATATTGCGCCCCATTTGCCGCTGGATATTGCTCCTTACACATTCCCTGCCGCAACTAGCAATATTTCACACGAGCCAATATCGAAATAAGTTCTTTATGTAGGAACATTTACGGATATTGACGGACTCGATTGACAATAAAGAATTCCGAGCAGCTGCTCCCCGAATGAATAATAGATTTCTGTCAGCCTTTAAAATGGAAGAAATGTACACTTAGTAAATTACAAGTTTTTGCTGATAAAATACATAATTCATCACTGGGCAGAAAATGTCAAACGATACCCAGTAATGAAAATGTCTTGAGGATATTAAATAAATTGAGGCAGTGTCGTGCTAATTGAGCGCAGTTGCGATGTGCGGTGTCTGAATACTCTGCTACTGGTTTTAAATAGCTTATGTGTGTTAGAATTCTTGAACTTTTACGTCCTTTTAGTCTGGCACGCAATATAACGGTTCAGCGGAAGCCAGTAATTATAAAAACGTCTCTGCTCCACGATGGGGGGAGACGTGATAAGAATGCCCTCCCTATATTTGCATGCATGTTCGTTAATTGTTAAAGCGCCCTGCCTCGGACGTGGCCCTACATAAATAAGCAATTAAGTCAATTTGCTCCGACATGCACAGAGTTTTTATTCCAGACATTTATCAGATACGTATAGCTCGTCGCGGCTATATCAAAGTCCTATCTGCACTTTGCGTTGTTGAATTGCAATTTTGCTTGAACGCAGCAAGGTTTGTTTCACGTTTTTGAACGAGGCGATGCATAGTAAAAAGGCCACAATTCGCACTGCGAGCTGATAAAAAAATTAAAGTGTTTATTTTTGAACGAAATGCGCATAGACGAAAGCGTTTAAAAATCGAACGCTGACGGTATATATACACAGGCGCGGGTCGCATGTCAACAAAATACATCGTGTTTTTGGCTTCACCTCAAAGCTATTGGGCTGGTAGCGTCCAGATTTCTACGTAAAACTGTTTCAGAAATAGACGCGCTCGGTTGCGTGGGAGCGGCGCGTCAAAATATTATGGAGGAGCTAAATTAGCTCCTGGATTACACAACCCTTTGCCGCGAGCCGAGTAATTGTTTTCATAATGGGTTAGTTCTTGTTGTATGTAGAGATTTAGTTAGGCAGCTGGCTGCAAGCGAAAATATTGAATGTCTACATTGAAGCGCCTTTGGCCCGGAAAACCCTTGGAAACGCGTGTTCGAACTTCGCCTAAACCATAATTTTAGTTTTTTTTTTCGGCTCAATGTAAAATAGATTTATTTGGTTTACGCTAGCAGACGTAACGTTGCGTCTAATAAAAACAAATTCAAAAATATTGAATTATTAATTACTATTTTAAAACAGGCGGACAGAACAATTTGATAAGACGACGCGGTTGGCGCATTTTGTAGCGCAGTGCAGCTGCCTTCTGAGCCGGCGGTCCTGGGTTTGAGTCCCGGCAAGGGCAAATATTTGTGTGATGATTCGAATTTATTCCTGCCCTGTCGTCTAATAGTACCATAGTAGGTACCTACTATCATTGCTTAGTTTGTGATTAGGTCGCTTTGTGTAAAATAAAATTAATTTAAACTACAACTAAGGTTCTTTTTGAAGACATAGTTTTTTTTCTGAAATTTGGTACGTACTTAATAGAAACCATGATTTTATCAGGGGCACGAGCCTTTTGAAGTCCCTCTTGTGATTAATTGGAAAATACAATCAAGAAAATTCATAAATTTTAAGACGAAAAAGGGTTTTTCCGCTTCCTACGTAAGTTAAAATTATTGGATACAAAAGCAAACAATTTTTATCGCTGCAAGAAATACACATTTTATTTTATTTACCTGGGCTTAACGGAATGGCAAGTAACTAAAGTAAACACAACTCCGTGAATTTGTTTGACACTTAAAGTTTTATTTATGGAGTCTGTTTAACTAAGGCGACTTAAATATTTGCGTAGAGAAATGACAAGATAAAATGATATCACATTTGATGTTTTGCGAAATATCCAATGTTAGTATAATTTTATAACTAAAATGAATATGTGTACGTATAATCTATGTAGTTTATAAGATAACCATAGAATACGAGTAAGGTAAGCCGTAAGACTAAGACTATCACCGAGAGAAGACTGCCACAGTCCAATAACTAACTGAATGAATGAATGAATGAATGAATGAATGAATGAATGAATGAATTTTTACTGTTAACTAAACTTTTAGTCTTATCCCATTAGACAAAAAACTATGTTAGTCTTTACCCCACCTTACGTCATGTGAATATAAAAGGCGACATTGATAGACGGCACAGCGTCTTAGATATTATAACAACGGAGTTATTATTATTAATGTTATGTACTCATACATAATAAATGTTATAGTTATACTAAATTATTTATATGGACTTTAAATTAGCATAGCATTTCCTTTTCTTATCTCTCGATATCAAATGCATTTAAGGTAGGATGTCCTTTACTATTTTATATGATATTTTCACCGTGATCACCTTCATACCAATGTATGTATGCGCATAATGTATGTATACCTATCACATCGATTTCTTACTATGTGACAGTAGGAAAAACCAATAGGTCACTAAATACCTACTTTAGCATAAATAAACAGTAAAAACACGGACTAGATAGCAGTTCAAGATTACTTATTATGAATAGAATTCAGCAATATGAATTTTGTAACGTACATAAAACTTCGGCCATGTCCGTGTCCTGCGTATACTGTAGGATGAAATGAAATAAACTTAATAACCACAAACGCACATTACATATGTAACAAATAAATAGTAAAAACACTGTTTAGATACAAGATTACTCTATTACTTATTCAGAAATATGAATTTTGTAACGTACCTACATAAAACATCGCTCGTGTCCTACATAGAGGCTGAAATAAACTTAATAACTACAAACGTACATTATTAACACTTTAATATTATAGGGGCAAGTACGAACTCTAAAATATTATTAACCAAATATTGTGGGTAGAGACGAGTGTGGTGAAGGATTATAAGGGTTAATATTTTCAGAACAAATCCCCTGTAGCGTAAATGAGGAGGTTATAATCTTAATTTTTAGTTCAGAAATAAGTTAGCGTACAAAGGGTTGGTTATTTACATATACCTGCCAAAACAATATAATAGGTACAGAGGGGAAGATATCTATCTATATCTGTAAACAGCGATTATAAAAAGGGCACGGATAAAAAATAACCTAGACTAGATTAACTGACCTATACGCATAACGCCAACAAAAAAGTCAGAGAAAAACTAATTCCTCATAGAAATACACCCCAGGCCAAAAGTATGGAAACAAAGTTTTTCTTTCAATATTTCATGTTTCCAATAATTATTCATCGTGTAAATGTTAGTAACCAATAGGCCACCCCCAAAATACAAAAAAAAAAAACATTATACGTCCTCTATTAAAACATAGCATTGTAAAAAATATATACCTACCTACTTATATTATATTATATAACTCCGGGAAAAAGTAGCATGTCGCCTTTTTTAATTGCCTTTCTACAAAATATTGAACTGTCAATTTTTATACGCAGAACTTGGGTGATTGACTTTTAAAATATTTATTATCATTTTTATTGTGTTATTTTGTAATTTATTCCGTAAGGAAATCACAGCTTTGTATTGTAACATTTGCGTGTGTCCATACTTTTGGCTTGGGATGTATGTGTCATACATCTTATCCCGGAAATATTTAGTTTACCCACAGACAACCCCCTCTGTGAGTTTACCCTTTGGGCCGTGCAAACTACAGGCACCTACTACTACAGGGTAAATATACCATAGATTAATCAATCGGTCATTGCCAGGTTCAGGACTTAAATACTCGCTATCCAATTATACAACGCTATGAATAATTTGAAGCACAAAAAGTGTTGCAGAAATTCACAACACAATAGCATTAGCATCACAAAGAGGTATTAAATTTATTTGACAGACGCCTCGAGTCCTTTGAGTCTAATTCGCTTTTATTTTTCTGGGAAACTCAATTATATTCGCAATTATATGGGAATAATGCGGTTTACACAAAAATAAAGCGCGTTGGTAATAGGTTTTCTCCATTATGGAGCCTAGAAAGTGATAGAAACGGCGGTTTCCCCCAGTCGGTCGTAAAACCTCTCGTGCTAGTAAAGCAGCCGCTAACCCCAGCGGCGTGTGTGCCGAGCAGTGATGCCAACTTAGGGTAATTTACCCTAGATTTAGAGTAAAAAATATCCGACAGGGTAATTTTTAGGGTAAAAAGTTTCTTAGGGTATTTTTTAGGGTAATTTATTTACTTGGGGTATTTTTTGGAGTATTTCTTGTAACTTTAAAGTTGAAGCATTCTGCCGTCAGAGAATTATAATATCTCTCACTTTGGTGTATCCGAACGCAATCGGAGTTTCGTGAACGCATCCGTTTGTTTTGCCCCGCCCCCCCCCGTCCGCCGTCGTATGAATGAATGACTGACCACTGACCTGACCGAATGAAATGAGAATGAGTATGAGTGTTGTTTTGTTTTGTAAAAATGGCGTCGTCAAGTTCTGGTGTTACGCGTTCAGGTGTGAAAAAATATGCACAAAAATACTGCAAGGAATGGGAGTATGACCCAAATTTGAAAGGTAAGTCTCGTTTTTTAAAGCATTCTTTATTTAAATGTTACGTTACGGTACGTATGCATAAGCACTATTGGTTGTGTTGTTACTTGTTGTGTGTGGCAGTCATGTATTAGATCACGAGCCCGCTGCACTGGTGATAGATAACCTAACAAACGCTTTGGAGGTGGAAGGTGGTAATTGATGATAGTGTGAATTTATTGTGATGCCGCTGGTGATGGATAACCTAACATACGCTTTTTTATTCTCTTTCAGATTGGATCTGCCCTGACCCGACTGGAGAAAACTGTGCTAGATGCAAATATTGCAATGTCACATTAGTACCCCACAAAAAAGAACTTATCTAACTATCACGCAAAAAGTAAAAAACACATGAAAGCTGTGTCCTTCGATAAGGCGGCTAAGTCCAGCCAACGATTGCCATTCGTGAAAACAGTTACGAAAACTAACAAAACTGCGGAATTAAAGTTAGCTGTTTATATAGCTGAGCATGGTGCTATTCAAAGCGTAGATCATTTAGGTGAAATCCTGCCAAGTATTGATCCGAAATCAGAAGTGCTGGGAACTTTAAAAATACACAGGACCAAATGCAGCATGCTGATAAAAAACGTTCTAGGTCCAGTAATGATGCAAGAAATGATATCAGATGTGGGCGATTCTGCATATTCGCTAATTGCAGATGAAACGACGGATATCACAACGGATAAAATTTTATGCATGATGATCCGTTATTTTTCAGAAAGAAAGCAGGATATAATAACAACATTTTACAGATTCATAAAAATATCTAGATGTGATGCAACAACTATTTATGAAACTATAAAAACATCTTTACGAGAGGACTCTTTACGTATTGAAATGCTCGTAGGAATAGGGTTAGATGGTACCAATGTAATGATTGGAGCACACCACTCTGTTGCAGCATTGCTGAAAAAAGACTTGCCGGACATCATTATTGTAAATTGTACTTGTCACTCGCTACATTTATGCGCAGAAAAAGCATCGGAAAGTTTGCCTCGTCAACTGGAGTTTTTGATTCGTGAGTGCCACAATTGGTTCTCATATAGTTCAAAACGCCTTGACACTTACAGGGATTTATACGAAGTTATGAACGAAAGTAGAGCTCCTAAAAAAATACCGGGATTTTGTGGAACACGCTGGTTAGCACGTTCTCATGCTATACGTACGTTGCTCGAGCAATGGGAGGAATTAAAGCTTCTCTTCTCGATGGCTAGGACTGAAGACAAATGTTTCATGGCTGAACAACTGTACGGTATATTGAAATGTAGAGCAAACCAAGCTTATTTCACGTTCTTGGATGTTCATCTACGGCAAGTTACTAAAGTTAACTGCCTGTTTCAAAGTGACAATGTCGATCCAACGAAACTTCTAGAAGACTTGTTTTTACTCTTCAAAAATGTCCTACAGATTATTGTTGTCCCTCGGAAGCTTGAATCTGTTACAGAAGGGGAATATGCATCATTTGATTTTCAGGCGCATTTAATGCATGCATCATCAATGCATTTGGGCTACACAGTGGAAGAGGAGTTATCAAAGCTTGTAAGACAGGACAAAGAAGACGTACGTGAGAGGTGTAAAACCTTTCTCGTTATTTTGTGTTCTGAATTACAGAAAAGGTTGCCCAAGAATATCGCATTTCTGTAATCCGTTGCAAAGTTGTCTCCAGAAATAGCTACGTCTCAAGTGAAACCCACACTCGTTGATATGCTACGAAATGTACAAAGGGTTGAAGTATATGGTTCCAAGCAAGAGGTGGAAACAGAATGGAACAATTTGCAAAACAAATCTTGGCAGAATACGACACGTTGTATTGATTTTTGGGCTGAGGTTCAACGAGACACAGATGCTGGTGGTAATAAAAGATTCCCTAATATTTCTAAATTAGCATTGTCTCTTTTGTCAGCACCTATATCTAATGCGGCTGTGGAAAGGGCCTTCTCACTTTATTCAGTCGTCAAAACTAAACTTAGAAATAGGTTATCTTTATCTATGATACAGAGTATAATGACTGTAAGGTATAACATAAATATATTCCACAAATCCTGTGTGAACTTTACTCCTACAAAAGCTATGTTAGATAAATTTAATAACAATATGTATGATAAAAAAGATAATGATGCTGATGCGGCAGAAGAAACTTTTATTGTTGTGTGCGAATAAAAAAATTTAAATTTTTATTGATGTTTTATTTTTATAAAAATGCCACAAATAGGCGCATTCTATACTGCAACGGAATCTCCGGTGTGCGGTGATGGGGTTTTTTGTGCAAAAACCGTGTTATATATTATACTTACCGTATTATAGACACTGAAACCGTGTTACCGCAATTACCGCATGCGGATTCCGTCGCAGTGTGGGATGCGCCTTAGGGAATTTTTATTTGGGGTTTTTTTATTTATTTAACAGAATCTAGGGTAAATTGAGATCAAGCCTAGGGTAAAGAGAAAATTTGACCTGGCAACACTGGTGCCGAGCCGAGTGATCGCCCGGCTTTGCGGCTCGGCGGACGAGCCGAGAACCTACCAGGGGCGCAGCGCCCGAAAGTGGCCCCACTGCGCAACACAAACAAAGACACACACACCGAGCCGAATCGATACGGGCTTACGCCACCCGTCCCATTCAGGGGATGAATTTTAATTATTCAGAACGGGATAACTGCGTGCCATCTTTAACAAACAAATTACATATGCGCACCCAATAACGCGATACAGGCGGCTTCTGGGCCACCGAGCTTTCAATTATAACTTGGCGGGATAAGCGACGCGGGTCGGATTGTAATTACCCCAGACCGATATGTCTGCCTGGTACCGCTGTGCCGGAATTCACTAATTAGTTCGACTATGTCGTAATTATGAGCTCAGTGGAATCGTTAACGTATTTAAAGCTCTTGACGTGGCGTGTTTAACAAACATTCGCGATGATGAATAGCTGCCTGATCTACTGAATAAAATCTCGGAACAGATGTCTTCTTGTTCGTACATAATAGTCGTTCATTATTAATGGACTGTGTATTAATTATTACTGACGGTTAAACATGATTTAGAAACGTGTTTGACCGTTAACAAGTTTTATACGAAATACGACTCTACTATTGATTTCGTTATCTGAAACAGAATGTTAACAGACTCGGAACTGTGTAATAAAGTCTGTACGCGGAGCACAATAGGTTGTTGTCGAACATCAAACGACGACAGTTTACTATTTCTGTAAAGTGCCGTGGAGGTAAAAATAAAACACTCGAAAGGATAAACGGCGCGGCAGGCGTCGAACAAGGCATCGAAGACTGCTGCGATCCCAATCATCTACCCTAAATGCCGACACAAAGTAAGAAAGTAGGGAACGTATAAAACGTCAAAGAGATTGAATATCGATTGTCGAGTCGACAGCAATCTCGGTGGAGAGAGGAGAACGGGGGAGGTTGGGACACTTCCGACCGCCCGCGACAATTTATGTTATTGGCACCGCTGGCCGGCGCGATACGGGCCCCTCGCGTGTAATTGTTAGTTGGAACACAGGATATTGGGGAATTAAACGAGTACGGTGATTGATTAAGCGGCGATAACGATTATGGGCCCGGCCGCGCGACCCCGAATGAGATATCGAGATGAAACGGGGAGATACCTCGAATCAATTTACTGAATCCTCGCGCTAAAAAGAGAGTAAATCAACGTGCGAGCTCGCGGCTTCGCACGGAAATAAAAACATGCCGCGGCAGTCGCCCGTTTACAGATTAAGCCGAAAGATCAACAAATATATTTTAATCCGACCCAACAGCGCTCTCGCATTTCCGGCGGCAAAAACTCGCTCCTCGACACATGGGCGAGAAAAAACCGGAGTTATTATCTTAAGTCGAACCCAACAGAACCCATTAGTAAACAACACGGGCACAAAAGAGGGCAAAATAGCGGCTTATAAAAAAATGTAACAAAAAATCGGCTTTTGATCCTCGGCTCCCCTATATTGTATTTGTGAAGGTTTTATTAGTCGGCGAACTGGTCCAGCGATTGCGTTTGTGCCCGAGTGCAGTGCGCTGTCGTTTTTTCTTCGTCACGTTGAGGGCGTACGAGTGCGATACAGCCGCTTTTCGCTCCAACGATCGTGTTTAGATACGAAAACGCTCGCTCCCATCGATTTTGATTAGCCACTTTACAGTCTTATTGTCGCGGAATGACCGCAATAGAACCGCAATGGAAATAAGTAGTGCCAGTTACGTAAGGGTCCAAGGTTTATAGCCGAAAAGGTTTATGGCAGATCTTCACATCGCAGACGCAATTTGGCCCCTCGGAAGCTCATAATAACAGTCGTTCCCCCTTTATAAATTCCGAATTACTGAGACAAATCTGCTCCCCACGTTTCCCTCAAGCAAAACTTTCCACTCGAACAAAGAGCCAGGTACACGCCAGCTGCGGATTATGCCTCCGCCGACAAAACAACCGACACGTCGTGCGACCAGTCGGGCGACCGGTCGGGCCCGCCCGACTCCACGCCCGCCGCAAACACACCCGTGTAACTTAAATGGGTTTATGACAAGTCAGACATGGACTTTTTACACGCGGAACACCAATGTTATTCCACGGAAGACGGATATATTATTAGTGCTAAAATGAGCGCTCATAAACAGCTGCCGGTTGCCAAACATTTCCAATCTGATAGTGGACGAAATTACGAAACCGTTAAACAAATAACAGTAAATAGACTAGCTGAGCGGTTAATTCGAATCAACTCAGAGGAAACAGATGATATCTAATTAATGTTAAATCAATTTAACATGGAGGAGTGGATATTTATAACAGTTTCAGTTCATGACATAATGAATGAGGACGTAACAAACCGCAGCGAAGTAATGCGAAGCGGAAATAATAATGGCATTTGTTAGAGCGGCTGTCGGCGCCGCGGGCCGCGGCCCCACATCCTAATTACGCCAATAATAATTACACAGTAGTCGCCAGCTGCTACCTATCGCTACTATCCGCTACCTCGCGCCCTCTGTCGCTCTGGTATCACAGGAGCTTCTTTCAAGTTTATCTTTGATTTAAAACCGATACCAAAGCTGTTATTAGACGGTATTAACTTTAAGTACGAACCTAACAGTGTGATTAAACGCATAAATAAGAAAGGCTGAACGAGAACTGACAGACGGGCATCATTTACAGTTATTATTTGACGTCGTGTTCTTGCGAGACGTTTTTGTTCCCACCGCTGTCGCCGCGTCAGGTTACGAGCTTAAATAATTATCACAGCTCGGCGCAGTTATTGTAATAATTATTGCGATTCGTCTCGGCCCTGCGCCGCTATTGCGAGCATTACGAGCCTGAGGCACGACTATATACAAGAGTCAATCGATTATTTCGAGTATGTTATTAAAAATATTTCACGACGACGTTCGCGTTCAATAGACACAACGCATTGGGCTAAAGCAATAACGTTTTTGCGAAATGAATGATGATACGCCAGAGGCAGGTAACGCGATACGTCCGTTCCGGCGAATAAATAAAGCCGTTGAAGCGAAAAATTCATCAGAATTTATCATTCATGATGGCGTTGGTTTATGCAATAACATTTCAAATTTCCGATACATTTACCCGGAGCCGCAATCAGTCGGGTATCGCTTTTGGTCTGCATAATGACAAATTAAACAATGAAGATAAAATCATCGTTTGTGCACGCTTCATTAGTCCCGGTTCCGTTATACACAACTATTTGCTTATTCGTAATGCTAACGTTCGATTTCCTGATCGCGTTTTAAATTGCGAATTCAGTAAGGGTACGGTCGAGTGGTCGGGTTCGCGGAAGCTAGGCGGCCCGGGGTCTCGCTAGTCGCGACCACTGATCAAGACCCAATCAACATGTAAATTTATTCACAGCGATCAGTGTAATCGCAGCGCTGTTAACCTCGTTCGCGACACACGCCGGACAGCGCTGCGATACCGATCTTATTAATACACTGCGATAACACGTGTAATTATGCTGCATTACAATAAATTGATAGGTACATCAAATTGTTTAATTAAGCGCTATGTATTAATTCGCGTTAATTAGTCAATTCGGGCAGCGATTACGCAAGGATAGGCTACACCAAATTACGCAGTTAATAGTCGAAATTTCGTTTCAAATTCAATATACGACGCAGCTTTGGGGATCATTTGAACAGAAATCAAAGTATTTTTTGTTGTTCGTCCCGTCAGCATCAATAGCGTATTAGAGTCACGGGGAATTTAAACTCGTTTTGTTGACGAGGGGTCGTCCCTTATTTGAAACTCGCTCGTTATAATAGTGTATTATGCGATAGATTAAGTATCAGTAGTACTGACAATAGTCGCGAGTTTATAGATTTCGTGTAAGGGAGGTCAATCGTAATGATAGCTGAGCGGAGACTAAAGTCGAGCGATTTGGCGGAAGCAATGCTGATCAAAGAGTAGGGAACAATGGAAAGAATCAATCGCAGCTGCGGAAGGGTTGTTAAGGTTGGGATTGCACAGTCACGGAGCGCGCCGAGGGCGTCGAGGGCTCAAATTGATATCTCGTCTTAATTATCACGCTTCGCGCACAAACTTTTCCAGTTAGGGTACCGAACGTTAAATTGATTTTACAAGAACTTTAGAAATTTTTAGAGCCCTTGACAGTGATTAATGAAAGGAATTTCGGAGACGGGCGATGTGTTCTCTCCCCTCGCCGGGAGCGAATACTTAATGACTAGAAAAGCAAAGGGAGGCGCCCTTTTCTTATATTGTGCGGTTTTGGCAAATATATGATTCGCTTTCATACGGCGTCGTAATTTAATGCTCTCGTAAAATATTGTCGTCTTATATTACGAGCAGCTGTTGCACTGGCCGATAAGAGGAGCACACGTCACGCGACATAATTTGATGTGGTTAAAAACGTGATGAGATCATAAGAGCGGGCCTAGTTTGCATAAACCTTTGGCAATACTTCGCGTTCACGTCGACTTGATTAATGATGTGCATCGTGAACGTGCAATAAATATACATGCATTCGTTAGCGCAAGACGATATTACAATGCGGACTCGATGATTGAGCTGCCCACAAGAAGTTCCCTAGCCGTCTCCTATTATGCCGCACTCGATACTATTACGTAACCGAGCGAGTCGAAATAGTTAGCGAGCATCCAATAATGGGCGCTAAGTTCGGAGTAGGCATTGATGCAATTTCCTATCGCGGCTGGCAAACATCTGCGCCCGAAGAGCCTTATTTGCCACGGAGGCCACAATCGCATTAATTTGCGGAGTGTAGGTATTGTGACCAGGAGCGCAGCAGGCGGGAGGTGTCTGGGGTGAATTAATGAACCTATGCGGCAACGACAGGCGCGGATTACCCGCCAACGTTTGCACTCAATCACGCGCGCAAACAGCCCTAAACCCCAACAATTAAATAGACTACGAAACAATCGGCCAGCCCCGAGGAGGGCAATCGACAATTAGCGCGAGATTACAGAGACTAGCAATTAAGGATTACGTACACTATTTTCTAATCTTGGACGTTTAAACAAGTGTAATACGTTAAAACTTTAATATGATGGGATATAAACATTTTCTTTTTCTAAAACAACGTTTTAAATATGTAGGTATGAGTCATTACAGGTAATAAGACGATGGGACCAAATTGTGTTAATTCCTTACAAGCATACACGCCCGCACACACAGTTTCTAGTCGTCCTAACGAACTGTTAGGGATAGAGATCACGAGCAGGCCACTCAGAACTCATCACTCAGTTGCAAGTTCGATGTTACACTGACTCACAATTAGCGACATGTTGCTTTTCTGAAATACCCTCCCTACTCCTCCTCCCTCCCTTAGATGTAAGATTTCAAAAGTGTAATTATAAAATTCGCGCAGGCCAATACAATACGAGAGGGGTGGCTTTTGCAAGTCGCATCAGTAACATCAGCGGGAGCAATATAAGATTTATACTTACCTACATGAATCGTGTCTTCCGAAATTCCGAATGGAATTCCACGAAGTTATTTTATTTTACACTAAGAAAGAATTTTCTAACCTACCATGAAGACAGATTACGAATACTATCGTTGAATAACAACGCGTCAAGCGATGAACTGGAATGATGTGGTAATGAGGCTTCATGAAGGGTGAGAAGGCTAATATAAGAGTATAATTCCTTACCTTAGGTTCTGTTTTTAATTTCTTGGCCGGTGGTTGTGAACTCGGGGCTTCTTGCCGCGAGTCGTCAGGTTCGGGTTTGGAAGGTATCGTGGGCGCTTGAGGCGCATGAGGTGTATGGGGGGTGTGGGGCGCGGGCGCAGGCGGCGGCAGGGGTAGCACAGGCGCGGGCGCCGGCGGCGCAGGGCCGGGCGCGGGCGCCGTCGCGGGTTTGGGCTCCAGCCGCGGCGCGGGGGCCGGGCGCGGCTCGGGCGCCGTGAGCGGCGAGGCCGGCGGCGCCGGCGCGGCCCCGGGCGGGCCGGGCGCGTTGGCCGCGACGGGCCGCGTGACGCCGTTGACGTCGTGAGGGTGATGGTGCTTGTCCCGCGCCTTGTCGCGGCGGTGGCCGCCGGAGCCGCGCTTGGCGGCGGCGGATGGGGCGGCGGCGGCGCCCTGCGTCTTGGTCTCGCCGTTCATCTCGTTCGATTTGACGATCTCGTGCTTGGCCTCTGAGCTCTTAGTTCCCGGCTTCGTGCGCTTGATCTTCATCTTGAGCGCGGTGCGCTGCGCGTCAGGCTCGGCGCGGGCCGCCATGCCGCCCGCCTCGTCAGTTTTCTCTATGTCGGCATCGAGGTCTATGATGAGGTCTCCGATGCCTATGTCCCACTCGTTGTCATCGTACTCGAAGTTGGTAGCGTGGGGCGCGGGGCGAGCTCCGCCGGCCGGCGCGCCCTCCCTCATTGACGCAGCCATGCGCGCCGGCTCGCCGCGCCCGCCCCCTCGCGCCCCGCACACGACAACACCATTGTAGCCCTGCAACAACACACCACGTTAACAACAAAGCTGACAGCATACATGAACATAGTATATCCCCATTCCCACACCCTGCCAGCACACCTGTGGCGAAATTAACATCTAAAGCACGCAATTTCTGAACTTGCCATATGGGATAGGATATTAAGAGTCTATTTAATAGTGCAGAGAAAGGCAGTGCTTGTAATCGTACCTACATGTATTTAAATATTTATGACTACCTAACAAAGTCTCGGAGTAGTTAATAGTATACAAAGTGGAAAATTGACTACTTTAAACAGCAAGTGGTTTACCCAGAGCGTCATCAGTCTTTATTTGTCAACCTCCATAACCTAGGATCACGCGGAAGTCTAGACTAAACGACATCATTACGGGTCACGAGTCAACAGTACGTGGACGACGCCCACATTTGTTACAGATCAGGACCGGAATACTTTATTGGGAAGAATATTTTCTGCGTCACCTAATTTTAGATGTGTCACTAATCTGCAATACCCTAATTATAATATTTATCTCCGAGAGATAATATATTAGTCATCATATTTATCAAAACTGTCTCGATTATCAATTACCCAATAAATGCATTTTCAGTGACCTATACATAATATTTGTTCCTAAAATAGTAGATCTGTCACCTAAATGGAATCACCAAATAATATTAAAACGCTTACCTAATGTGTAAGATATATTAGGCTGCGAAAGTCCGAATCTAGGGCTCTCGCTGGTGCCGACATAGGGCACTCTAGAGTGTTTTAGTAAAGTCGCAGCGGCATAGAGTATACGTTTGTGTATCGTCAAATTTCAGTTGAATTATTTAATAATTAATATTAATAATTAATGTCATAATTTCAGGAAAAATCTTAATAGCGTGATGCAGGATCGTCATTTGTTTTGTATGGGCGCGCGGTGCCGATGCCGTGCCAGTCTGGCGCCATCTGTTTTCATAATTTCCTTTGTCCTCGCATTACGCCGAAACGAGGGGACCAATTTAACCAAATTCGGAACAGGAATAGCTGGACATCTAAAGTTGGTTATAGGATACTTTTACCCGTCTACGGCAAAGAAAAAAAATACTCGGACGAAGTTGCGGGCGCCTCCTAGTATGCAATAGTATGTAATAAATGATGCCTATTAATTATATTTAGCAATAGCCCCAGCACTGTTGGAATTTTAAGGCACTCGAAATAAATTATCATTCGGCAATTGTAACTGAATTGGTGCTGCAGAAGAATAACAAAGAAAGAAGGCCAGTTTGTCAAAACATTTTGTTTAAAACTAGTCGGCAAACACAGATTTTAGTTTTACACAAAATGTAAATGACGAGGTCTTGGCGCATGATCAAAGAAGCTTTACAACACCACGAACTGCAGTTAGCCCGCTCTACACTCGCGGCGCGAAGTCGCTCCGTGAATTCACGGCGTGAATTTACGCAGCAGTTCACGCACAATTGTGTCCCTCCGCACTCGCGAAGCTTCGTAGGCGTACCCTTTGTCGCGGGCCAAAAACCGACACTGATCGGGGAATGGCGCGAAGCGCGAACACGAAGGTGTGAACAACATCTACACACGCGGTTCGCGGCTTTCGCGGGCGTTCGCGCCGCGAGTGTAGAGCGGGCTTAAATAATATGACATTCTCATTTGGATAATACCCCAACCAGTAACTGTCGATAAGTTCACAGTGCACCGTAAAACTGTTAAATGAACATGTCCATTTAAAATTATTCCTTTATAGAAATTTCATATCGTACGAAGTTATAACCAATTCAAAGAGGCAATAATCGTAAAAGAGTCGTAAAAAGCGTAGATAAGCTCGGGTACTCGCGAACCATGCGAAGCTAGAGCCAATACCAGTGAGTTAGCGAGGAACACACATGCCGTGCGCTGCAAACGTTCCTCATTTCCGCAGGTATTTGTTTAGCAATTTAAAGTTCTGACTTGTTCAACTGTTCTTTACTGAATGTCTGAATCCCTGGTCCATAGTAGACACAAATCAGAACGTTATTACGTCGCGTCGTTCACCGTATGAGTCGTTCGAATGTCGCACTCAACTCATTATCTCGTTGGGTCTTTACTTAAGCAATGTCGATGACCCGAATGCGTTTATATTTTACCCTAAAGAGCCCGCATAATTAAGTAAATTAATCGACGAAACGATTTCTTATTCCATACAGACAGCGTATGTTTAATTTATTAATTAGTTATCACTTATGTATGTTATTTACCAATTTAATGCTTTAAGTCACACCGCAATTAAGTTTATGTTGGTGCCATTACATTGTAAAATTTTATTCACGTCTCTTATCTAAAACGTTTTACTTAGCAAATGTACTTCAAAACATAAATATTTATTGCTTCGTTTTATTGCATTTATTAAGGTTATTCATATATCTACTCATTCCGTAAAAATATCATCTTAGTTTGCTTATCATATTAAGAATTAAATTAAGTATGCTAATTAAAACTACAAAAATATGTTAATTCGTTTTAGGTACACTTTTTGGGTATATGCGATTTTTTATTTGCATATTAGCGTAATGTCAATGTCCTAATGCCTTGATCACACGTACCGAGCAAACGGGCGAGACAGTAATATGTTTCTCGGCCGAGACAGTGATGTAAGCGAGTAGCTGTTTACACATGTTTTGAAATTAGCACAGTCAGTTCAGTTCTATTAAGACTTTCGGACACGATGGATCGTAAAAAAATCGCCGAGTGGCGAGACAGTGCACGTTCAGACCTGCCGAGTGAGCGAGCGAGACAGTGCGGGGTAGCGGGAGGGTAGACACTCGGCCTAGTACTAATGCCTTGATCACACGTACCGAGACAGTGGGCGAGACAGTGCTCTCGTCCCTGTCACACACAAGACAAACGGGCGAGACAGAGCACTGTCTCGCCCGTTTACTCGGTACGTGTGATCAAGGCAATAGAACGGGAGCCGAGCTACTGTCTCGCCGCTTCGTTCGGCCGAGCACTCGGCGCTATGTTTATACGCACCGAGTACTCGGCCGAGAGCACTGTCTCGCCCGTTTGCTCGGTACGTGTGATCAAGGCATAAGGATGAAAGAAGACATACACACATTACAAAATGAAACACACAGCTGATATTTCATTCCAACTTTACACATACGTACAAACTTTTTTTTTCTAAAAACTTAAGTTTTAAAACATGGCGAACGTTATAAGAAGAGGTACCAGGAAGGCAGCGCAACAGGGAGATTACTTCAGCGGGCAGTTTATGGCGCGTCGTCGACGCTGGGTTTACTGCGCCCTTTTGATAACTCCTCGTAACTATTTTACGACGCGCTCTTATGACAGCCTGGTGTTTGTACGCTTTCAGTCTTCATATTGAAAAATAAGTTTTCAAAGAGAAAAAATAAAACTTCATTTTCCGAGAAAAAAATTATTAGCCTCGGTTGAATTCAATTGGCTTTCTGAGTAACAATGATTAACATAAATAATTAGTTTAATTATAAATTAATGCCGTGCCGTATTATCTTGGAGCTTAATGGAAATTGAATACGGTAAGTACGTTGGCCAAATCTTCACCATTTTTAGGGTTCCGTAGTCAACTAGGAACCCTTATAGTTTCGCCATGTCCGTCTGTCCCTCCGTCCGTCCGTCCGCGGCTTAGCTCCGTGATCATTAGTACTAGAAAGCTGAAATTTGGTATGAGTATGTGTATGTATTACGCCGACAAAACGGTACAATAAAAACTAAAAAAAAATTTATTTTTCGGGTACCTCTCAAACACCTAAAGTGGGGGTGAATTTTTTTTTCGTTCCAACACTAGTGTGTGGGGTGTCGTTTAATAGGTCTTTTAAAAATAATAGGGGGTCTCCAAACATTATTTTTTGATAAAGTCAGCAGTTTCGAAAGTATTCGCTCCGAAAATTAAAAAAATAGCGTCCCCCCCCCCCCTCTAACTTTTTAACCACGGGTCAAAAAATTATGAGAAAATTCATGAAAATGAGGATTTATAAGTAAAGTACTTTCAATGAAAACTATATTTAACAAAATCGGTGAAGCCGTTTTTGAGTTATCGCAAAATTTCATAATTTTCTTAAAAGGACGTAAGTTGACTTCCAGAAGGTAATAAGTAATTACAGTTATTTTGGCGTTTACGACCTTTTTATAGAGCTTGAAATCTTTCCTGTAACTTAAGTCTATTGTGAAGGATAAGCAACTACGGAACCCTACACTGAGCGTGGCCCGACATGCTCTTGGCCGGTTTTTAGGTAGAAAATTTAGTTCTCATTACAATTTCAACCTACAAATCAGTTTTTTCAACAAATGTTACCAAATTTATAATTAGATTAGTAATTTACCCACATCTTCATTCAAGCACCAGTCCATTTGCGCTATTAATAGCGATGGCAATGGCTACTCAGTAGATAGGTACATAGGTATTCTACGTCTGTCCGATACTTTTGCGATAAGAGCACGAATCTGTTATTAATTAGGACTGTGGATGTCTTGTTATACATTTATTTGAACTAATTCCGATGTGACGACTGCCGCGTGAATAGTGAATAAAACATTTCTGTTTCGGTTTCGTTATAAAATATGATCACATTTAGCACTGCCGCCAATAAATCCGTCCCAGTGATTCCATTAGATACGTTTTAAAGCTCTGGATGAATACGAAATCCGAGCGAAAGATACGAAAATCCGTAGCGATATAAATCGCGGATTCCATTACGTCCAGCCGTATGTTTGTCAATAGGCCGGCTGATTGGCCTCCTCGCTGCGCTGCTAGCCTGGTGCGCGGGAGATTTACGGGCGCGTCGCTTGGCGCTCTGCCCGACTCGGAAAGCGACCTAGGTTGCATCTAGCTAGCACTAAGAAAAAAGTGCTTGGTCTTGGTGCATAATTTAACAAACCTAATCTCCTAGTTAGTTCTTTAACCTTATATTAAGTGCTTTGCTTTCTATATGAAACCAGGTGTTAACATTTCCGTCATTTCCAGAAAAATCTTGTTACTAAGTACATATTTTATATAGAATAAGTTTCCGTCAAAAAATTCATTTAAGTGACAAGCTTTTATAGCCGACTGTACTTTTCTTTGGATATCCATCAAATACTCACTGAGACGATTCTAAAGAGCCCAAACTCGGTAGGATTGCTTTTTCTATTATAGAGTTCCTATGGCCACCTTCCGGCTCCATCATCAGATCAGCCCCATGGTACCATATTATTGTATTGTCATCAAAGTTAAGTAAGTATGCAAAATTTCAGCTCAATCGGTTGACGATATCTGCTTCAAAATTGAGTTCCAAGATTCCACCCGAACAAACATACTTACATACATACATACATACATTGCAAGTTAAATAAAAGCTTTTAACCCTATACTTGGCAGGGAATTAGGTGTGCGTTTTTTTAAATTTTTTCTTGTTTTATTTAGTTAGATAATATTACACGAAAAAATTAAAAAAAAAAATTGACTTTTATTTTCATATTTATAGCATGTATCTTATAGGATACATTGCCAAGTGTTCACAAAACTAAATTTGTATATTTAAGGATACTTTGCCTGCTACATAGCAAAAGAGAACCTAGTGCTTTTTTACAGAAAATGTTTAAGAAATTTTCTCAAATCACAGCGTTTAATGGATACTACTTACTTATAGAGCTTAATAAAAGTGCTCTAACAAAAACACAAAGGGGGTACCTTGGATTCAGCAGAACGTGAGCTCATTGGTGATGCCGCCGGCTTCGCCGGTTAGGGTCATTATCGAGGCTCAAACATCGCCGCAAAGTTACCAGCATGTCAGTTTTCTATCGGATCTTTTGGAGATTTTGTGTAGGAATTGCAGGATTCAATCTCACCATCCCTATTTCACCATCGGACATCCAGGCAAGAGAACCGACTTCATCCTTATGTTGTCAGTTTATATTCTATTTATTATCGCTATAAGGGATGGAACTCGCTCCCATGGTGTGTTGTTTAAAAAATTTATAATTTAGGTCTTCAAGGTTGTTGATGAACCAGCGACCTACATCTTCGACCCCGTAGTCACTTACCATCAGGTGATACTGAGGTAAATCGCCGGTCAATTATAACAACCGCAACCTAGCAATGTATCCAAAAATGCACATATTCAAATTAATAATAAGCTGGCAGTGTGCATTAAAAGATACACCCTAAAATATGCTAATATTTTACTTGAGAAACGAGTGTTTTTCTATTAATTTTAGGATAAAATCGTTAGTTCAACTATTCGGCAATAAGTTAACGTGATTTTCTATTTACGAAGTAAATATTAAAAATGTATATTATATTTCTTTTAACTTGAGCTTCATAGTCGCACGCGCATGGTCTGCCATATGGCGAGCTACTAGTCAAAATTTGTTGCCAGAGCACAAAAATATATTTTTTGGTAGAAAGTGTGCACATCATGCTTCGATTGAATACTAAACAGAAAATATAAATCGATCGTTACTGGCCGGTAGATTTTTTAAATTTAAAATGTGCATTATAAGATAAGCTGCCAAGTTTAGGGGTTAAAAAGAATTGAGTTTCCTGACCGTGTGCGTGTAAAACAGGTGGGATTTTAATACAAGCAAGGATAGGTTGAGGGCGTTCTTCAACCCGATTGACGGATCTGATAAAGACAGGCAACTGGGACATACACCAGCATCTCAGTGTTCTCGAAATGGTTCTAATAGAGTGCGACCACCAAGATGAGGGGAGCGAGAACGAAGATCAGCCATGTACGAACACGAATACATCATCATCGAGACCACGACCACTCTGACAAGAGTGAGACGACTAGAAAGAAGATTCGTGTGACAGATTTTGCCTTTAGGTGAATATAAGACAACAATAAAATTAATCAACGATTCAAGCATGATTAATGATTATAGAAAATAATGCTAAGAATTTCCACCCACTTAATTTTTTGACAACTATATTCGTAGCGTTTGTAGAGTCAGTTGGCGCTTTGGTTAAACACGCTTCATTAAAAATCAGATTTGCTTGTTCAAACATTCGAGAACAAAATACCTTTAATATCTTTAAAACTTAACAGAATACTATCTATACTTATCTCTCTCTTAATACTACTGGCATAACGACATGACGTGTGTTTTTTTTACATTAGGTAGCAAATATATTGTATTTAAAGATTACGTTCATTTACACGCGCGACAATTCTGCCAGCGTCAAGGCTGGAAGCTACAAGTGATCAGTTGTCAAAGTTGTCAAAGTATAAAAAATAATATATGTTTATATGTAAAATATAGTTAGTATTGTATGTGTTTTAAGTAGATTTCTTGTAGATTTATTGCATCGCCTACACTCATTTCTGAAGTTCATATACAATGGCCGCTACCCAAAGGTTGTCTGGAAGAGTTAGCCATAAGACCGCCTGTTGTCTACCTCTATTGCAATTTTAAGCTTTTTCTGTGTGTATTTCGTAAAGAGTTATTATTCTATCTATAATCTAATTACGTTAAACACAAAAAGTGAGTCAATATTCGATTGACGTTGACATATGGCTATTTGTGGGATGATCCGCCATATCACGCACTCCAATATGCCAATTTACTAAGGATGGAATGGTCTACCATTGGCCGATTTGCCATCATCTAGATGCCTCTCATTATTATTGCTCTGTACATAAAAAAGATAGGAATAGAACGCACTCTAAAATGCAAGTTTACTATGAAGTGTGGAGTGGCGCTACCCTTGTCCGCTTTGCCATCGCTTATCAAGTGACATATCATCTTCCATTCTTATATTGTCTATACATAGAAAAAGATAAAAAAACATATTCGCGTAACATAACATGGAGGAGCGCCAGACAGTGCGCCTTATCTCGACGATCGCTATGAAAACATTATCAGATGAGGCTAGTGTTAGTAAGTTTAGTGAGACTAGAAAGCTTGCAATGTAATGGCGGCGATTTTCATCAGTTTACCTTTTTAACTCCCGACGAAAAAAGGGGTGTTATAAGTTTAACATGTGTATTTGTGTATCCGTGTGTCTGTCTGTGGCAGTCGCTCCCAAACGGATGGACCAATTTGAGTACGGTTTTTTCTAATCGAAAAACATGTCCGTTGAGATGGTTCTTGGTAGGTTTGCTGAAAATAGGACCAGTAGTTTCCAAGATATGCAACCTTAATTGGAACATGTGACAAGATCTCAGCCAATATCGAAACTAAGAATTCCAGATTTTGTAGTTATGTTCAGTTTATGTAGCATTTTCAATATCACTCATTGATGAGGGTCTCATGATGACCAGCTACTTGTGTCGGGGTGTTTTAAATTTTTCATTTAAGTTATATCTTATAATATCTTACCACTTTTATCCACCGCCTTATCCAGTGGCGTGGCGTAGCTCCCGTACCCAAGTTATCTACTTAACTTAGGGGTCCAAACTGGCCATACCTCGAGCTGATATAGTGCCCCATTTTTTTGTCTAGGGGCTCTCTTATGGCCTTATCCTATTCCTATGGCTATCTTATCAGTGTCATAACTCGATTCTGACCGGCTCGTCTATTAAAAGGCTTAAAGCAGCTTTACACAGGATTGCCCGAGAACACTTGACGCCACGCCACAAATTGCTATTTCTATGCTATAAAAGGAAACGGAAACCAACTTCGCGTATCCTGATGCGCATTCCAACAACATTGGTGATACGTATATAGAACACGACATCAATTGCATTAGGGGAGAGAGAAGAGTTTTGTACGAAGGTGATTTGAAACAACGTCAATTTATCGGTATGTAGATACCTACCACCTACCTAACCTAACCTATCCATTAACGAGCCGTCAACAACACTGTTGCGCACTGTGGATCTTGCTTCGCTATCGGATATAGATCCGATGCGTTTCCAAACCTCTCGGTCTCTCCTAGTCCTATATATGTATCTAACTTCACATTTGCTGTATGTTCTCCTTCCGATCCTTCCGACAGTGGCCTTCAAACACAGACAGTGTCTGACTGTGTGTATGTATACACCAACACTGTAACAGTCTAAACCTAACTTTACATTTCTCAGTATTAGCAAAGCAGTAAGTATTCGACTCGTAAATAATAAACTCACCTCACTAATTAGAGTGGTCAAACAAGCGCGAACAAACAGTGACCAGCAGCGAACTGAATAAATGTTAGCCCACCCACAAGTCGATTGCGACGCATTTTCAGATTACCTTACAAATCACCGCATATAAATAGTCGTTGGAAAGCAATTATTATACTGTAACCCACTATACCTACTACTTCATACACAGTTACAGCATTATCGTTTTCAAACGAGGATATAGACCGCTTTAAAAATGAGTGAATCTTTACGAGTATTAAGATAACTGAAAATTGCCAAGCGGCTCTCAATTATAATGCCAGGAGAATTCGCTAATTCCTGATTTAGTTTGATCGAAGCAGCACCTATTAGTTGGGACGCATCATGATGTCCAGCCATGAAGGAACGACGAGTGTAATGATGACAATGTTTTTCAAATGCCCAGGTAACTTAATAGTGGAAATAAAAGATTTTTTGCATAGAATATTATGCTACCTCTTTTTTCGGAGGTTCTTGCCGCAAACTGAACTACAGATGCATATCGATAACACCTTGTCCGGCCTTTTAAGGTATCGGCTCGTAGGCGACATGTCGTGGCGTCGTGTCGCTTATGTTATTTCGAACTGGGGTTGTCTGCCGACGGTCCAGTTGGTTCAGAATCCACTACTGACCTGCGGTCGGTCGACTGTGTCAGCACTCGCCGACACGTCGCTAACTTCGTATCGCTAACTACGAATGGTATTTCACAGCAACACCATTAGTGTTGCAGCGACAAGTTGTCTGATGAGAACCGATACCTTTAGTTATCTATCATCAGACAACCTCGACAAGTGATTTTCTCAGGTACAGAAACAGCTCGTGCAGCAATCATGCAAATACCCTTCGCACAGCATTAACGGTAAAGGAACCAGTACTGCAAACACGGTAAGTGACATTACTAATTAGAGTACTTATCTAAACACGAACACGGCTAGAACCGCCTAGTGTCAGCGGTGTCACGAGTTAATCTGCGGGCGATAATGTGCACATTATCTCCCGTAATCATGCGACTAGCCGCTAGAACAAAATTTATAGTAGTTGTAGGTTGGACAAATCAATTTAAATATACAAATTTGTACGAACTCTTTTTCTACTTTCACCTGTCCTTTAGTTTTGCATTTACAAGTCTCTAGTGTAGTCACCAGAAACTACTAAGGACAAAAACAATTAAAAGACTCCTATCTAATTGGCAAACGGATGAAATTCTAGTCTTAAATTGGCTTACAGTGTACGATTTTAATAAAATAATTGGGTTTTTAGGTATATCCCAATGAGGCACTTTCGGATAACCTTACAGATATGGACCGAACGATTTGTAGAACCGAAAGTCACCAAGCCGTCCTCTACTTCTCTATCATATGTCAGGAGCGTGTTACTCTGTAGCCAAGAGAGAATTACCAAATTCCTTGGCTACGTAATGCACACTACAGAAAAAAAAGGCCGCGTATCAACTTAAAACAGTACTTTCCGACTGGTGTCTAGTATGTATATTATGTCACCTACATGAATGTTTAACCAGTTCGTGCAGTAATCATGCAAATAGATACCCATCGCACTGTAACTATTAGAAGTTATAGAAACCAATAACTTCAAACACGGCAAGTGACATTACTAATTAGAGTCCTTAGCTAAACATGGACACAGCGTGCTAGAACCACCCAGTGTCAGCGGTGTCACAAGTTAATCTGCGGGCGATAATGGGCAGATTATCTCCCGCTCTGCCGTACTGCGGTAAAAAGCCGTAACTTACTAGGAGATACATACAAACTATACGACCTTTTGCTGTAGCACAGCGGCGGCAATCATGCTGGCCGCTAGAACAAAATTGTTGTTTCGCGGGGAAATTACAGCACTTTATTCCCCGCGTAATGAGCCGGTGTAATAGCGCTCTATACATTATTTTGTTAAACATTTCGAGCGATAATGATGTTATTAAACTACATCACGCCTGCATTGTCGAAATACGAAGCCTCATGTCTTTCGTACTCGCTTTTTGCTCAATTATGTTTGAAGTGACAGCGGAAGACCCCCGAGGCTCGCGTGAGGTGTACCTGGTGGTATGACTCATCCAGTGAAACATTAACCATTAAATTTGAAAGACAGGAGAATTTTTCCAATGACGGTAAATGATAAGTGGGAAACGTTAGCGCATTTCGTTACCAACCGTTGGAGCACCGCCAAGGATTGCGTTAGGTCACTTGAATTCTTTTAAAGAGTTTTCTATTTTTATAAAAACTCGACTGCATTTGCGCAGTGGAAATAAATAATTTCGCTACAAATATATGATAATAGTTAAGAGATAACTATCGAGTCGAGTAGATTACAAGAAATGTGTGACGCATGTTTATTAGAGAATGATTACTCGATACATACACGTATAGCTCTGAATCGAGACAGCAGACTGCCGTCTTCAAATTACAATGCCGTTAAAGGATAATACGTCAAGTCATTCAGACCAATCAGCTTAACCTCTTTTCTGCTTAAAACACTAGAGAGGTTATGTGACAGGGAGCTAAGGGAGAAGGCATTAACTAGTGTACCCCTACACCCTAACCAACATGCCTACAGCCAGGGCAAATCTACAGAATCAGCTCTTCATGCCGTAGTTTTCAAAATAGAAGAGGCCTTTATGAACAAGTCTATGTGCCTAGGCACCTTCATAGATATTGAGGGAGCCTTCGACAAGACCAATTTCACCAGCATAACAGCAGCATTGGTAAGGCACGGTGTTAATGATGTTATGGTACAATGGATAAACAACATGCTGAGCAAGAGGGTCATCCGACTCGGAACCGGCGAGACACAACAGGCACTGGTGGCAAAGGGGTGCCCCCAGGGAGGCGTACTCTCACCACTCCTTTGGAACATGGTGGTGAACGACCTCATCGCCACACTAAATGACAATCACTATTACACAGTAGGTTATGCTGACGACATAGTGATACTGACGAGCGGCAATCACACAGGTACGGTATGTGACGTCACCCGCTCTGCACTGGCCATCGTGGAACGCTGGTGCAACCACAACGAATTGACAGTCAATCCAAAAAAGACTGAACTGGTAATGTTCACCAACAAACGTAATCTGGGCACCTACCGACTGCCTAGACTGTTCAATACAGAGCTCCAATTGTCGACTGAGGTAAAGTATCTAGGGGTAATACTTGATAGCAAGTTGAATTGGAGCAACCATCTCAACAACAAAATTGACAAAGCTACAGTCGCGTTCTGGCAGTGCCGTAGAATGGTAGGTAGAACTTGGGGTCTTAATCCTAAGATCACACTATGGCTATACCAGGCAGTCATCAGACCAATATTAAGCTACGGTGCAGTAGTATGGTGGCCACGAACCAAGCTAACCACCGTCGAAGCTAAACTACAACGACTTCAGAGGTTAGTTTGTATGGCGGCCACGGGATGCATGAGGACTACACCCACTGCAGCCCTGGAAGCTATACTGGGGCTGCCGCCGCTGCATCTCTTCGTTAAACAAGAGGCGGCAGCTACGGCGATACGTCTTAGGAAACTGAACCTCTGGAGATCAGCTAGGGTGCCGCACACCGAAATCCTCTACGAGGCAGTAGGTAAGGAACCGCTGATAGAAGCGGTCACTGACAGGATACCCAAGCAATTCGTCTTCGACAAAAAGTATAAGATACAACTGCATGAGGAACCTGGCGAAGGTCTTAACCCAAGGGAGTTAAGAATCTTCACCGACGGGTCCAAAACAAGGTCAGGCACTGGCTCTGGGGTATTCTCAGAGGACCTAAACATACACATTTCTACACCACTAGGAACCCATAACACAGTCTTCCAGGCAGAATGTATGGGTATCATAATGGCAGCCCATGCAATCATCGCGAGGAAGGTAAAGGACTACCCCATCCGCATACTCTCCGATAGCAGATCAGTTTTACAAGCCCTGCAGAGCTACACAGTAACCTCAGGACTCATACATGAATGTCACCGAGCATTGTCAGAGGTATGTAATAATAATAGCATAACTCTACAGTGGATCAAAGGACACAGCAACTCGCGTGGGAACGACGCAGCTGACGAACTGGCGAGAGGAGGTTCGGAGATGGAAGCAGAGGGACCCGAACCAATCATACCTCTGCCATTCGCCTGGCTGCGCAACACAGTGCGTAAAAACACGAAGATAGAACAGCAACTATACTGGTCTAACTTAGGTACCTGCAGGCAGAGCAGAGAGGCCCTTCCGACAATCCACCCCGGGTTGTCACGCAAGCTGAGGCAGCTGAAGAGGCCGCAGCTCCGGCTCATAACTGGAGCGATAACTGGACATGCCCTACTAAACAAGCACTTATTCACTCTAGGTGTTACCGACAGTCCTCTTTGCAGAGCCTGCATGGAGGCCGAAGAGACAGCCGCCCACGTCATTCTCGAATGTCCTGGTGTGGCCAAATACCGGGCACAACACCTCGGGTCTCCGAGGTCACTCCCAGAAGTCATCGGCAACATCAAGGGACTGCTAGGCTTTCTGGTAGAGTTGGGTTGGCAAGAGTAGTGCCAGCAACCCTTCACGCAAAATAGGCGCATTGTAAGACGTCGAGTTGCGGAAAACTAGCCCGCTATAACCTATAACCTATAAAGGATAATACGACGTTTTTGAGTTAATAGTACAGCGCGATAACGAAATATTTTCTATAACCCTTAACTAGTTCACATTAATATCTTTATAAGAACTGAGTTACAGCAATCCAACTAGCGGTTACACAACTATGGGACTATTATTAGCAAAAAATGCTGTGTAGAAGCTGATAACTAATCAAAAAGCTGTTAAAGGTGCAGTGGCGTTGGCGTGGCGTCAAATCAAAACTCAGAGCAAGCCGGGCTAGATTTTTCTTACTTTTTCTTCAGTAGAGAATGGTGCTCAATCCTGAAGTGGGCAAGCCGAAGGGATCGGGTTCTATGAATGCCACGTCACTGTAAAGGTGTCGCAGCGACACGCTAGTCGCTTTATACTGTACAAGTCATACAAGCAATTATTTAAAGATCACGACTATAAAGTGGCTAGTGTTATTATGCCTTCTAGTTTTACGTTCATCGTTCACATATCAGGTCTGTATTTTTAGTTTGAGGACGGCAGTAGACTTAATATGAACACACACTAATACCCTATTATACCATGTACATATTACACAATTTTCTGGCTGTTATACGATGTCCCAGAAAGTACTTTTTAAGGACGGTCAACGTGAAGCCGTACGCGGACCGACCCACGGCCCTAAGGTGGGTAATATTTTCATTGTAAGAGAGGTGAGCGTAAATTGATTTGGACGGATCCCGAGCCGGCGTCTTAGAGATGCTAATAACAAGTTAAGCGTGAAATGGCCCGAGGCGGGCAATATCGTCGGGATCATCTCGAGCACACAGACCCGACTTTCACAGACATCCATTCGACATTTTACACACGCGCGTCGAAACGATAATCGACCGGGCATTATTCAAATTTATTGTTGTGTAAAACAATCGTTGTTAGCATTAGCAAACTAATTTACGTCGGACATTGATAACTCCAATCGTCTCCGCCGTTAAATATGCATTAAACAAATTAGAGCGATGGCTCAATGCCTATTAGAATTCTTTTAAATGCAGGCGTTCCAAATCCGGTAATGCTGTTATGTAGGTTTTCTATTCACTTTCGCGAGTCACTCGCAAGGCTTCGTTTTGTATGTATTTTCTTATTCGATTGCTTATTGGCTAAGTCACGATAGTTGCTATACAAATTTCAATCAACTGCGTGAAATCAGTGTTAGTTCGTTAAATTCGAAGCATGTTCGATCGTGAGAGCAGAAGCCATTCGTTGCTTACGATTACGAAATCGGATAAGCGTTCATTTTAACAAGATACAAAAACTGTTTTCTTGTCTTAAAAGGTCACTACGAAACGTTTAATAAGAAACATGGCTGACTCAATATTACTAGCTTTGCCCGCGGCTATGCTCGCGTTGAAGTCGAGGTACAACTAAGGGAAACCATGCTTTTTGCGGGAAAAAGTAGCCTATGTCTAAGGTATAAACTATGTCTGTTCCAATTTTCATGCAAACACGGGCCCCATTCGTTTCAACGTAAAGAAGTACATACAAACACACACATATCCACTGTTTTAATAATAGTGGCGAATTAGTTTCAAAATTGTTGAAATTTGACATATTTTACGTTTTAAAAAATTTTGAAAAACTGAATCGATAAAAAAAACTTTACTAATATCGAACCAACACTACCATCCGGACCACCATACGAAAGAATTTTAGACCAAGCTGAAACAGAGACTTTTCGCTCGCTCGGTCAATTAGTGGCATCTGATCATAAAACTTTTTTTTAAATGATGGTTGGATTGAACAGAGAATAATGTAAATAAATATATATGGCGTTTCCCTGACATTCCGCGCTCGCAATTATAGGTGCAATAAAATCTGAATTGGCTCTTAATCACAGATGACGGAATCACACTTTATTTCCTTAGACACATGCGCGAAGCGTATATTATAGATGACAGATGAATAGGTCTATAGATCAAATGTTAACTATGCGACGATATTAAAATTAATATCCAGTTTCACCTGGTATCTAAACTTAAACTATTAGACACATATGCTTATATATCATACGTAATATACTTGGGAGATATTTTAATTTGTTTTTATCTGTCCTATTTTATTCGCCAGATTTTATCCTTAAAATAGTAATTTTATGCCAAAAGAAGCTAATATATAAATTAAGTATAAATTGTTATATTATATAAATTAACTTTCGTTTTTAAAATTGGTATGTGTACACACGTGAAATAGTGACTTAGATTACTTCATTTATGAGAATATTTATGTAAGTTTTCGACAAAAAAGGGACTACGGGACGACGACTTAGGGTTAGAATTAGAATCTTGTTTTACTAAATTAGACAAGGTGAACGAACATTTAATAACTAACCACAAAACAAACTAGACAAATTGAGGTGTGATTTAACACACTAAGGTAAAGTCTATTCGTTTTTCTATTAACAAGGTTCTAAAATTACATATTTCATTTAATTTCTCGCAAGTAAAACTATTTCTTAAATTGACAGCGTGATATCTAAAATAGGAACTTAATTTATGCGAAAATCTCAATCAACCTTTTAGTTTCAAACAGTCAAACTTTGAGGTTAGAACCTTGTTTACTAAATTCGACAAGTAAGAACAAATAGACTTTATTAGCACAAAAAACAAATTGATTTTACATAAAATAAATACATAAAGTAAAACAATACCTTTTATAAAATTGGCAGCGTGATATCCAAAATTATCCGAAATACAAACTTTATTTAGGTATCCAAAAATTTGCAAAGAATCATGTTTTGAGTTTAGAATATTGTTAACTGAATTGGACAACTACGAACGAATAGACTTTAATAGCTAAACAAGTCACATACTAGACAAATTGAGGTGTGATTTGACATACTCGTGTGTACGAGGCAATTGAGATAGCAGCTATAACGGTTCCCATCGCACACAATGCATCCAAGCCAATAAAATCGTTTATGGATAGCAGTTTCACCTTTGCGTCGAATACGTTGTTCAGAATCGAGTGGTTGTAATGTGCCGTTTCGCAGCATTACGTTTTGATCTTTGGCACATACTCGGTACTCATTTTATTGAGCGTGAACAATGCGCTTATGAAACAGCTGTCATATATTCATATCGTTGAGTGGCGTTACGGCATTGTCTTCGTAGATATACTGACTTTTATATTTTTTTTACGTACGATACGTTTATACCGCGTCTTATCTTCTTTGCAGTTGGATTTCGAAGGAACCTTTCTTATTGTATATCCAAACTCTGCACTAAAATCTGTATGAGAATCTCTCCCACAGCGCTTTAGGCTGTACGTAGTGTAACGTTATTTTTAAATGTTGATTTATAGTAGGTATAGCATCCAATAGATATGTTTAATTTACTACGGCACGATGTCTGTCCTCGATTAAATAAAAGTCCGTAAAAGAGGGTGGTAGGCAAAATTACGCGTAATTTTGTGGCAATGATGAAAAGTAAAATCTGCCCCATTATAGAACCATCTGCCCCATTATAAAAAAAAATGCGGAAAGAATCATGTTTACGTATGACATTATTGTGGTCTCTTAAGAGATCGAGACGTTTTCTGCGATAAAAGCAAACGTACACTAGATAGAGCCTCTAGTAGCATTTTCCAATACGAGTAGGTACTAGGCAAACATATAAAATCTTAACTTTAGATACCAGGAGAACATGAATACACAACTAGCTAGCTGATGATGAAAACTGTGAACGCGCATAAGGAAGGATGCTAACTGCTAAGGTACTCTTAGCAACGTTGTACTACATAGTTCTATTTTGTAGAACATTTGCCTAAGCAGGTATCACGAGGTAAGTGCGAACTAACATCAACTTGAGGTCTAAGGTGTAATAAGCTATAAGGATTTATGGACAGTGTACATACTTGTAAGTCTGAATTGATCTCCTGAGTACCTTGGGCATAACGGTGTTAGCATTATATGTGAGTAATGTTACATCTTATCTAATGCTGGCAGATTTATGTTCTCTTATATTAAAACGTACACAGTCTTCCATATCGTATAATTGTCATAAAAGTAGATTCTCTTTATTTCCATATAACTGTGAAAGCAGCAGGATTTGGTCAAATATAATTAAATATAAAACACGTACAGAAGGTTTAACTTAAATAGAGCAAGTGTTAGATACCTCTAAACTCTTAATAAAGTAGGTAGGTAGGTACCATATTATATAATTGATTTGGGTACCATCATGAGACAAGCTAAGCTACTCGTATAACTTTTTAAATTTAAGTTTGAGTGACGATTACCTACTTATCATTAAGACCGTATTCTACGATGTTAAGTGCATTAATGTGTATGGTATATGTATGGTGTAGTGGTATATGTTTTAATGCTATGTGATAACATGTGTGTTAATTTATATTCCCATATTAACTTTCAATCGGGTACACCTTCTCTAAAGTCATTAAAATGTTCGAGATGATTAGTTTAAAACATCTCTATCCTTTTAAACCCTCAAAAGATAAACTAGGGAGGCTTCACAAATTATTCATGACAAACACAATTAAATAAAAATAATAAGGAGGGGTGAAAAGTTTCCGAGATAGTCTTATTGTTCGTGTTAAAATACGCCCGCCCGGGCCTGCTCACTGCTCAGACCATAAAGTTTAAGCCGGGTCGTAATGACCCTCCCGCTAAGGATAAACAAAAGGGCCAAAATGGCGACCCTATTATAAGAAATGAGAATGACGATTAAATTATGATTTTTGTATAATATCCGTGAATGAACTAAGCTTTTAGGGTTTGAAAGGAATCTGGATTATAGATTATTTAAATACGTACTCGTAATTATATTTATAATTTTTCTGCTTTGCCCTAACGTCGACTGGTAGAGAATGTCTCATGACATTAAGTCCGCCTTTTGTACAATAAAGAATAAATAATAAAACTAGTTTGCGTATTTTGTGTTAAGCTTCAGAAATTAAAATTATATCCTAAACGCATCGGATGTTGTAAATTCGAAATCTCTTACTCAGTTACATGCACTATCTAAAGGCCACATACATAATTGCAGGCATGTTCACAGTTCACAACATTAAACATAAGCAATTAATCATATGAAATTTATTTTGACACTGGATCTCTACTTCTCGTACGATATGTAGACATAAATATTAAGACATACATTAGTACCATCCAGTGTGCTACCGATTTAGATAACGCTATTCAGCCTTATCACTGATGATTCCTCTTGAAAAAGTCCGTCGTCAATGTCGTCATACCTCTTGTCTACTGATGCCAACCTGGTATTTTAGATACCGGTGGATATTACAATACATTAAATGTTTTATTTTCGTAAGTAAATAACTGTTCTCGCCATAATAGCATTGTAGTATTGTATTGTGTGTTTACTATGCAAATACCGCTTGTGTAATTAAGTTTGCCAATGTTTGTTTTAAATAGGTACCTACCTACATAGAATAATGTTGTTCTTGCTTATAATAGGGATTATAATTTATTTGCAGTTTGTATTTAATAATAATAAATAATACATAGGTGACTGAAGTATCTACATAGGTCCCTAGTACTTAGTGGTAGGTAGTTAGGTTTAAAGTTTTTACTAGGTTTTTAGCTAGATGGCCAAAAACGAGTAAAGGTACGAATCGCTGCTCCTTAAGCTAACTACGAAAAACATTCTAAGAATGTGACTCAACGCAGAAGAAGCGTAAGCAAAAAACTGATAGCTGCTTTGCTAAAGCAGATTTTTTTAGTGTCGTGTTAATTAGTATCTTAGACGCTCATTAATTTCTCCTTAAACGCATGCAAGCCAACAACCAACAACGTTGCAAGGCAAGTTACATAAAATTCTTTGATAAGGCCAAAATATAAATAACAAATCATGCATACAAATAAATGTAAATCAAAAGTAAACAAGGTTAATTACACTTAATAACACTATAGGTAGTGTCGCTATCTTATCTCAAGACAAATAGGTATCTACTTTATATGATAAACAGGCCTTACCGTTCTCAAGTTGATCTCTCGAGGACTCGCTATGTCAATCCAAAATAGACACAATCCATTCAACACTTTATAGCACTATAGTTAACACAAACACTAGCGGTGCGTTCAGGCACGACCTCAATACACCATCACTGTATACACTGGCATCCCGGCAACATCCTCGCACTGCACAGTACCTGGCAGACAACAGACAAAGGGAACGATGAGCACAGCACAATGAACACACAAATTTTATAGTCAATTCTGACTACGACAAGGAGCAGCGAGCAGGCGCGTCTCTCTCACGCTTCACGAGTAGGTACTGAGCGCGCCGCGTACCGCGTGGCGCGGCCGACCCGAGAACCGAATCCCCGCGCCAACTCGAACATTACTCGCTCCACTAATCGCAACACTAATGTGCACAATCAAATAACACCATACAGGCCATGATGAAACGACACGGTCAACTTACTAGACTCAGGTACACCAATTTCACAGACAGATGTGTTTCGAGTTTCTGAGCAAAAAACGTGGTAATAAATGACACGCATAAGGCGCCGGCCGTTACCTGGGTATTGACAGCACTAATTTTAGGCCCATTGTTCTTTCGCTTCAATGATATTCGAATTCGCGAACTTCTTCGTTTGTACTTTTAATTAAGTGCTTGCTATTCAACTTAGCACTCATCCGACACAATTCGTTCTCATTTTCGTTGATTGCTTATGTTACAGCGATAATTAATAATCTTTAATCTTTAATCTTTAATTAAATGTCGAGGTAATAACATAGAGTACAAAAGGTGCTTTAAATATAAATTGAATGCAAATTATGAAGCCGTATTGTGTGAGATGACGAGATAAAGATACGCGAAATGCGTCTGCATTTTAAATTGAGATTGCATTCTCAATGTGTCAACTCAACGCCTACCGAAGTGGTTTCCGTTTCTTAAAAAGGAATGTTACTCACTTAATAAGTCATCGTATCCAGAAAATCCTCGCAAAAAAATAACGAGAGAAATAAAATGAGACGAAGAGAGATGCAATGCAAGCGAACGACACCGCGGCAGGGGGAGCGGACGGCAGGGCTTCCAAAATATTATTACGCAAACATTTATGCATGAAGGGATAACAAAATGTTACTGCTACGAGTATTATGCTGCCCTGATTGCGGTAAATCTATTAAAATATTCAGGGAAATTTATGACAAGCTCGAATTATAATGAATAATGGTTTTACATCGACGCCTGGCGAGTGGTGACGTCACGACCCGCTGGGCCCGCGTGCTAGCTCAACGATTATGCGTGTGAATTTTGGAGCGGGTTACGTTTATGTATGGGAAGGATCTAATGCAAACGACACGACTGTGGCCGAGCAGCGAACACATGACCACGTACGGCACGGCAGGGACGCGTGTACTCGTAATGCAGACGATATCAAATTTTTCCCCTCGCCAGAAACATGTGAGATAATAAAAAAGTTATGTCTGAGCGTGCAACTCGTAAAGTTTATTTGTGTAGTTATTCTTTAAACAAACGGATAATTACGGACCGCTTTATGGGCGGTTACACCGCTTCTCGGGAACGAATAAATTATTGCACAGAATTGCTTTTAAATAATCAAAGTTTAGATGGACTGCCATTTAATTTATAGTCGCGAGTTTTCCTGGTTACCGAACGAAACAACATAAAAAGGTTCGGGAAACAAAGAAAGAATTTCTGAATTACCGTCAAATATTAGGTAGTAAACTTTGAAACGCATTCACGTTAACAAACCCTCTTCAAAGCCTATTTAAAATAAACGGGCGCGGAGCGCTTTGTGCTGCAGTGGAACTGCGCACGACAAAGAGATCTCAGCGAGGGAGAAATTTAATCAGAGCATCTCAGACTTAAATTATGAATGGACTTGTAACTCCGAGCACACACTAACCCGGGATTAGATACCCCTCGGGGCACGAAACTATATCTGTCTGGTAGATACTTTGCTAAGATCAACGTATTTGTTTTCACACTGTTTGCTTACCCTCTGATAAAACGAAATAGGAGATCCGAACCAGCTATTCAGATGGCCGGGAAGCAAGAAATATTTTCCAATATATCTGAAGTAGCGATGCGATGCGGATTGTAGGGGCGCAGATATTTCTCATATTCTTTTGTAGGATCTCCGCGGTCGGCTTTGTTGTTTGAGTTATACGGAGACTTACTGAATAAGAAAAAAGCATTAGTCAAAAGTCGTTCCAAAACGAAACAGAACACGCGCTGTGAGCTAAACAACTAGAGTTCGACGTATGAAATGTGAGAACATAGATCGCGTGGGAAAGCCTCGTAAGAACAAAGGCGTGTTATATTATATGGATCTAACTTAGCGTGTGTTATAATAAATGATATCATCGCGCATATTAATCCCATATATTCCCATTGAGGTCATAAAAAGCTAATGTAGAAATCGAGTAAGCTCCGAGCGTCGAGGGAATCGCGAGCCACTTGAAATAACAACTTGAAGAATGTTTCCGAAAGTCGCGTCCCCGGCTGCGCGACCGATTCAATGGTCGAAACGTCTATTGACATTGTAATCTAAGCTAAACCGAGACGGCTTTCCGAGAACCGACCTTATGTCGCCGGGACCGTTCCCTCCACCGGACAATGGAGCGTAAGACACCGGAAACTATAATCGGCATGGGCTTTTTAAATGTATGTGGAAGGATTGTCACATCCTTCACGATCTTATAAACCTGTCTTCACAAGCCGTCAATCCCTTTATCGAGGGAAATCTTTTCAATTGCGCAACGCACCCGGTGCCTCGGAATGCGCTATTGTTACTCGTATTCCATTACGGTAATGGCGAGGGATAGTGTGTTTATAAACGTCGGCTTGAATGAGCCCTGTCGTGTTTTTGGGTTGTTTTTTCCGGTTACCAAGTCATGCATTGTTAATCACCGCGGCGACAGCAATTTGTATCCGATAGCCGCAACTGTAACACGACGCCGTGCGCCCGATCGCTCGTGATTGATGGGACAGTGTCAATTTCGCGTTATTGCTGACACCCTGGTCCCAAGGCCGATGAGATTGCTGCATAAATTTACACAAAATAACTTAACCGAATATCCAGTACATACACGCCACTGTTTTGGAATTAGAAGTGTCTCTTCCTTCTCTGTTATGTTGTTTTCCGCATAGTATAATATAAATAATATCAGACAACCTCACACAAATCAACCTAGTCCCAAATTAAGGTCAAGAAGGCTTGTGTTATGGGTACTAGGCGACGATATACATACTTAAATATAGATAAATAAATACTTAAATACATAGAACAACCATGACCCAAGCACAAATATTCGAGTTCATCACACAAATATTTGCCCAGACCGGGATTCGAACCCGGGACCGCCGGCTCAGTAGGCAGGTGTCTACAAACCGAGCCACACGCGTCGTCATAGTGACTTTGATATTTGTTATTTTATATTAGATATAGTAAAACAAGCATTAACTAACTAGAGAAATCGAGAACGTTATTTATGCTCATTTGGACCGTTTATACGATTAACCGTTAAAGCGAGCCACTCCTCCAAACTTAATCGATAACGAGGTTAACATTTGATAAAATCAGTTCACTTCACGACGATTCGATAGATTGATCGAGTCACGTGGGATAATGGAATCGATAAACAAAGGCATGTCCGATTAACACCAGTTTTATGTCCAATATCAACGTAGGTATAATTTGATAGTTCTATACGTTTAAAGTTTAATGGCTGTAATCAACTTTCCTTAAAAGCTTCGCGATATCGACGTATGTCCATAAAACAAGAATCAAATAATTAACCCAGCTGTAAAATTAAACGTAATTACCACATGGCACTAAGAGTGGACTCGCAAAGGAGTTGATTAAGTATAACTTTTATCTTAGCAATATGTTGTAAAAAATATAGGTATCTTGTAAAAACAAGGTTGGGGGGTAAGGCATATTATTTAAACGCTTGTCTCCCGTCTAATTAATGTTTATTCGCAGAAACAATTTAGCAGTTTTTTGTGAGTCTTTCTTAACTAATAAAATCTTTTGATCTGAATTGCGAATGCGGGATGGTAAATACATACAAAACTCTCACGACTAATTCAAGTCAATTATAATTTTACATTTCGTTAAACTATGTACTTTGAGAATTGGATTAAAAACATAGTAAATTCAGAACAGGCTCTTTTAGATCGTTGTACGAATCGTAGGAAATCTAGCTAACTCTCAAATGAGTCTTCATTCCTTGCAACAAATCAGATAAATTAAGTGTCGCTAACTGCAGTAGTAGGTACCATCACTGTCCTGCTTCAGGGAAACCGGCAAATTACATGGGAAATAAATGTTTTACCATACCTCCCGGGTGCCACCAGAAAAACCCACTCAAGTGATTTTCATGGCACTCTTTAAGAACACGTGTAGTCGTTTGGGTACCCACTCTAGAGGTAAAAACCGATGGACTCGAACACCATAACCCCCACTAGCATCACTCTCGAATCTCGACATTGGCCGCATTCATCAACGCGTCGACCAAATCGGACGCGCAATATCTTTTCGCTCGCGTAAAGCTGAAAATAACAGTTAGCGACGAGTCGAGGCGTGCGAGGATTACCAACACGGACAATTTGGACAATACGCCTCCCCCTCGTCTAGACAATCTCAAGCCGTATCTCACATCATTAAGGACAGACTACACAACCGTACTCAGTAGCCGTACAGTCCAAATTAATCGAAAAGCCAAGCGGCATACTACATTTTGAAGCCATCATTCCTATTTATTCGCGTTTCGCAAGGGTAGTGTTTTTACTTAGAAATATAGATTGAAAGTGTATTCAGTTAATGTGGACTTTATGGGAATGCGTCAGAGCCTAAAACTGGCGTTTATTATAGACAACATTTCGTTGAGTCTCAGATCCTGCAAATGCAGTATCGTTGCGGTTATTATCATTTAATTTTGCATTTGCATATTTTGGTTATATTATAAACTAGGTAATGGGCATTTTTTTTTTAAATGCTACCAAAAAAATTTATATGTGTTTTTTTGTTTTTTAAATAATCAGTGACTATTAGGGAGGTAAACTATTTTTAGTAGTCTTAGGTACCTGTATTGAGCAATGGTTTTGTAAAATATGCAGGAATTTAATAAATATTCCGTTTTTAATATAGGGTGGCCTCGATTTATGCTCCCTTTCGTTACCATAAACTTTTGTTGATATTAAATGTTACGAAGGTATAAGAGAAATAAATTATTGTATCGTTTTCTTACTAATATGGTAAATTATCATAATTATTGATATTTATTCGGAAATATTTACAAATATACAAGAACAGATGTATATTTGATCCATTTCGTTACCAAATGGCAAAAACGTCTCACAATTTTCTCTTCTAAATAAAAACTACGAAGTTTATTGGCTTAATCTTTTTTACCGAAAAACCTTAAATATTAAATTAAGTATTTCATAAATAAAATAAGAATATTTCTTAATTTGTGTTGAGATAAAAAATATAATATTACATTTTAAAATCGGACGGTAACGAAAAAGAGGTAACGAAATCATAAAGCCGCGGTTATAAAGGTCATTAAAAAATTCAACCACGTAATCAATGTTAAAACGAACCGGAAGGTTAATAAGGCTGCGCTCGCCAATTACCACCACCTACACCCTTAGAGGTGTCACACTGCAGCGAACTGATGAAGTACGTGACCTAGGACTGACTCTAGACAAACAACTGGACTTTCGCCAACACGTAGCAACGACATGTAAGCAGGTGTCCAAAACTCTGGGGTTCATCATGAGGATCGCATCACAGTTCTCTACTGTACGGGTGGCAGTTATGCTGTACGTTGCGTATATCCGTAGTAGGCTCGAATTCGGTGCCGCCGTATGGGATCCCCACGAGAATAAGTATACCATTATGCTAGAGAGAGTGCAGAAAAAGTTCGCCAGGTATATTTACAAACGATTGTATGGATATTATCCGTTTTTGTACCCATCACTTTTCGTGTCCGGCATGGTAGGGTTGTACACTCTCGAAGCTAGGCGTGAACTACTGCATATAGTGCACTACTACGACCTTTTAAATAATAAAGTCGACAACCCATCGGTGCTGGAGCGTATGGGGCTGCTCGTGCCGGCTCGGCTTCCGGCGGAGGACGCCGACGGCGGCGCAGTGGCGGCGCGGCGGCGCCGGCGTCTGTTCGCGGCGCCTGCGTCCCGCCCGCGCACCCGGCGTGGCGCGAACGCTCCCACATCCCGAGCGATCGCGGTTTTAAACCGCATCACAGTGGACGCTGGGGATATTGACGTATTCGCCGATAGTCCAGGGATCTTTTATCGGAAGGTTCTGGCCTTCCTAACTTCATGTACATATTGATATGTTTTAAATGTGTAACTATTGCTAGTTGTGAAGTGATTGTTTGTAGTTTTCATGTAAATGTTTTGGTGTAACTATACTGTGAATTTACGTGTAAATTAATTAATAAATAAATAAATAAATAAATAAATAAGGCTAGCGTTGAAATATTAACACTAATCTACAATTTATATTACGAGACGTATAAGACGTTTAAGTTTTATAAAATAAATAAATTAAACTTGGAAAAAAAACCTGAATTCATACAAAGTGTAATAGTGGTCGCGGCTTTATGTTTCCCTTTCGTTACTTTTTCACGTTCCCCTTATACGTGACTATAAATGTGGTAACGAAAGGTAGGTAACGGAACGAACACTTTGCAGTTTAAAATGCAATTAGAAACACATTTTACCACTAATTACGTGGGTATTCAAGCGAAATCAAATTGTCACATAAATAATGATCAAGCTACTTTAAACCACAATAAAGAAAATCAAAGTTTTACCTTCATATCCTGTAACGGAAATGGGAGAAAGTTTTTTAGCCACCTCGACACACGCCTGACTCTTCGTGATTTTTAGCAAAACTGACCGTTTTGAGAAACCAAACTGTGTTGCTATATGAAAAGTGGTGTAGCTAGATCAAAATAAACGTATGATTTGGCCATAAAAATTCGCCAATGTGTAAATATCGTGGTAACGAATAGGGGGATATTCCCCTTTTCTCGTTTTCACGGACACATTTAAATTGTAGGTATTTATAATTTTTTACTTTAAAACCACGAGAATAAGGTCGCTTTTAGAAAATTAAGATTTTGAACTATCCAAAACAAATGTTGCCATCCATGAGAAACTTTTTTTAATCAGTTTAAATGGTGCTCGAAGTTTGCGTTTTGGTGATGGACAAGGTAAAATCAGGGATCTTTAAACACAAAAACTTAGAAAAACTAGTAAATTTTATATTACTTGTTGATTTTATTGATATTATATAAAACTTAAATAATTTATTTATCTAATAAAAATTATATCATCATCAATTTACCCGTATACAGTGTTTTATAGTGTGACAAAGTCACCGGACAGGTCAAAAAGCCAAGGTACAGAAAAAAAAAAAAATGCCCTAATTCAACTTTAATTGCTCTTATAAGATACACACAGAAATAGAGACAACACAAGAATAGGTAAATTTGCTTGTACCGAAAAATACAGTCGCAATACTGATTGACATAATTTTCTGCATAAGTTACTAGTTTGATTAGTCAAAAAGTCTAAAATCTGTCTCCCAAGTGACTAGGGCAAAAACATTTACGCAAAATATACGTCGACAAGCTAAAACTAGTTGACTAAATAGTAACAAGGCTTTCATTTCAAAGCAAATTGTTGCCACAACGCGGAATTGTAGCGAGTTTATTTCCTACGGCCATAAAGCCATAAAAACCGATATCACAACATCTTTCCCTTTATTATTCCAGATGCGGTAAATCGGTTTGACGACATATGAGCAGGGAAGTCCTTTTAGTTTTTGTTCGCATAAGTTTTTTCGGTTTGCTTTTCCCGTTCGGATGATTTTTGGGAATAAACTTTACTGGTCGATAATAAGGTTAAATTTAAAAGTAGAGGGCAGCATACACCAGATAAGAATAGCCCTGTAACTGTAAAGATACTTTTCAAACGTCGGATTGCCGCTCACACTTATAAAGAAAGAAAGAAATGGATTTTCTTATTCAAGCGCAATACAAAAAATCAATTACAAATAGAAAATACTAAAATAAACATTCAGACTAAAAACTAAAAAAATCCTATGCCCTCAAATGGTCCCACTTCGACTCTTATTATTTTTACTAAAGAGAAAATCAAAGAAACTGATATTATTTCACCGCGAAAGTACTAGGACGGCCACGACTGTAAAGAGCTTGATAAGAAGAGATTATCCTTTATTCGACATTGTATACAATATATATATTAAAAAGGTTACCTAATAATGAACAATGCTCGTGAAAATCGTGAAATTTATAAATCACCTAAAACACCTGAACACATAGCAAATATCCAGCCCGAAGCTTCAATAACCGATAGCTTTTGATGTAGTATAAATATTTTTTATCTCTAAGGCGGGATCCATTTTGAGTGAAATGAAATACGAGTGCGCGCCCTTTAGCTCCCAGTAGGGCTGGCTCAGAGGGCCCTCCGTGCGACCGGAGCAGGCGGTTAGAGTACTTCAATTAAAGTATTAAAAATTCAAATTGCTTGGGCTATTAAATGCTTTCTGAGTGGATAGTGTTCGTTCATTAATTACCATTTCTACTTCGACACATGATTGAAGTTGAAATGTTGATGAGGCTGAAAGAACTGCGAGTGTATTAATGGTAAATAAAAAAAGGTATAATTCTAGTGATTAACCATACTATTGCGTGCAAAACAATATCAAGTCCCTCTGGATATATCATACGGCGCCTGTCAGTATGTTTCGTCTGTCCGCCGTGTCAGTGCCGGGTAAATGATATTCATAATAAACCGTGTCGAAAGAGGCAATGAAGGTAAATCAAAAATATCGCGATAGACGCGGTTCAATAAGTTTTAATTATGTGTACACTGGGGTGAGTTTTTAACTGAAAAGCGTTTTCTCCAGACTTTTCAATTTGTCATCTGGCAACCCTATTAGCTTTAAGGGCACCTTCTAGACTAATATACACAATATCATAAAACTGTTCAAATGTTATGTCTCGTTCATATACTATAAAGATATGTTACAAAAGAAATTAGATTGGTGATTTAGAGATCACGTAATCGAAGAACAGTTTTACTTTATTTGGATAATTATAAAACTAGTTTGTATGGAATGAATGGATGCATGCGTCAGCACTACCCGACCCTCATCTACCCGAAACAGCTAACGAACTCAACAATTTTCAATACACAGATGGCTGGGTAAATACTATTTTTACCCTGCTTCGGTAATAAAGCAAATAAAGTTATAATATATGTATTTCTTTCCCGAGCCAACGAAGTTTTATCCTTGTTGCTCCTGACCAGTTATGTTATAAGTGTTGCGAAGTAAATCCAGGGTATTTTGTTCACCATTTTAACTGAACCGCCGCTCCGGCGAGTTCCTTGCGTTTCTGATTTTACGGCTAACGAGTCAACCCTACTCCGCCCCTGAATAATCACGAATTCTATTAAAGCATAAAGTATCTCGTATATAAGCTGAACATAAACTGCCTTTATGGTAATTACTTTACTGGTCGTTTATTTTTGTATAGCTAATAGAAATTAGCGTCTATTAAAACAGCTCACTATCAAACAAGGCATGACTGTAGCTAAACTGTCTTCTCAATCGCATAAACCTTGTTTGTTTTTAATGTTTTCTTCGAGAAATTCGTATAAGTACGCCTAAATTCTTAAGATATTAGGTACAAATTAAGTTCATAATAATAATAATAATAATAATAATAATAAAGCCTCTTTATTCCAAACATTGCTACAATTAAATTACTTCTATATAATTCAGACAGTAAATGAAAATAGTCTTTCATAAGCAACTGTCCTGAAAGTTTTCTAGTTGTTTGGGCGCCCATTGCTGGGCATAGGCCTCCTCCATCTTGTGCCACGTGCGCCGATCCCTTGCATGTCTCTGCCAGTCTCCACCAGCGGTTATGATAATGTCATCGCTCCAACGCTTTTTTGGTCTGCCTCTTGCTCTCTTTCCATCTCTAGGATACCATTGTATGACCCTCTCGCTCCAGCGTCCGTCCTTTAATCTGGCAACGTGTCCCGCCCATCTCCACTTCAGTTTACAAACTGTTTGTACTATATCTGTTACTTTTGTTATTTTCCTTATGTCAGTACATCTTATATGGTCTTTTAACCTGATGTTCAACATTGACCTCTCCGTAGATCTTTGAAATGTTCTTAACTTGTGAGTAATGGTTGCAGTGAGAGGCCAACATTGACATCCATATGTAACTGTTGGAAGAATATTTGTGTTCATAATAGTTACGTAATATTTATCCTTTCTGAAAAAAAATACTGACTGTTGAGTTTCTTTCGGCGTTTCTTCTCAACAGTGGTCTCCTCTTGTGAAATGCCGGTAGATTCAGACATGTAAAAGTGCCCTTGTAGTATAAAGTTCATTATTTCATTATAAATTTTTCTAAGTCGGTGCCTCACTGCGACTCCGCTGATGAATATTTTTGATGGCAGCTCTCCACTCCTCCCTGTCGGTTGCTTTGTGGAGCGCGCTGCTTAATGTCGCATCCAGATCGCACCACCGATCGTACAGATGTTAGATTTTGTCGGGCAAGCTCGTTTTAATATTTCCATCTCAACTTTTCCACCGAAGTTGATAGAGAAAACATGTTAAAACGAACTTTTCTGACAAAATACGATGGAAAACTATTATTCACTACATCTGTATTGGGCTTACCCGTGGTCTAGTGCCGACCATAAGTCACTTCAAGCTAAGTATTACTTAGGTAGCAAAATAATAACATAATTAACATGTTATACTCCCAAGCGCGGAAGGCTCCGGCGTTATATTTGATAATACAGTAGGTATCCAAGTCGTATAATACGCACAAATCATACAATTCTTAGGTATATCGAAAGTGGTGTTTGTCTCCGTCGCCAGGCTCTCAGAATTGCTAGCTGAAAGTCTGACGCTCTTAGGAACGCACTAATTAATATGATAGTCGACAACATGTATATAAAGTCAAAGCGCCATCAAACATCTTAAGTACTATAAATTTATGAAACACTAGGTTTTGCCCGCGACTACGTCCGCGTGGAACTTGAAAGTATGGAAGCAATCTCGTACAACACGCTAGATATCCACCTAATCACCTTAATTAATAAAAGGGATTATTAAAAGCGCCTAAGAAAATGTAAGAGCAATTGTGCTTTTGGTCTCATAATTTCATTTCCTACAGGGTCATCAATGTCATCATGAATTACTTACTCACTTTTCAATCTTTTGAGGGATAATTTCCAGGATGAAAACTATCCTATGTCCTTCCTCGGATCTTAAACTATCTCCATGCCAAATTTCATCAAAATCGATTCAGCGGTTTAAGCGTGAAGAGGTAACAGAACAGACAGACGGACACACTTACGCATTTATTTATAATATATTAGTATGGATGTAATCAATGTCTCATTATTTTTAATGTGGGTACACTACAACTTTTTTATAATGTACCATTGATACAACGATCATAGCACAAAAAAAAAATTAAATGCGATATCCCCGGGCTCTTCCACCAGGTTACGCATGAAATTTTTCTTTGTACTTTGATCTTTCTACTGTCACAGAATAGTACGTACTGTTCGAAAAAATATCAGATTCAATCAATATTGTGCAATTAAAAATGAAAAGAAAAAATACAGTCTAATATACATATATATTTATTCCATATTTTAAAAGTAATATATTTATATAATATTGTCTATTGCAAATAGCCACGATGTCACGTCGTGGCCCGTTTTATTGCGGTTCCTCAGCAAATAAAATACAAGTTTACGAGTCATTGAAAATGCTGGGTTATCATTATTCTTGCTCCATAAAATAATGCGGAAAAGGTTAAACTGCTGTAGCAACACTAATGTAACCATATCAAAATAACGCCTAATGAGGACAGTGTTTTGTTGCGTAAGCCAAATATTTAAAAGTAAAAAATTATTAAGCACTAGAGGTGCCCGCAACTTCGTCCGCGTATTTTTTTTTCTTTGCCAGTGGGGTAAAAAGTATCGTATACAGATATCCAGTTGTCCCTGTACCAAAATTGGTAAACCCGTTCAGCCTTTTCGTCGCGATGAGAGGACATATATTATGTACAGTTTTTCATTTTTTTTTTTGTGCGCTCATATTAATCTATCCTAATAAGGTTTTCCTGAAAAAATGTACTCTGTCCATATAAAATAAATGTTTATACAATTTTATAATATAATAGTGCTATAGATTATACTTTTGATCTAAGTATCAGTAAGTTAAACTTCAAGTCAATCCGTACTCTTCAAGTGCGTGAAATTTGACTTGTAAGATTGGAAATAAATATAAAATTCATGCCACGAAATGCTCGAATGAAGTTACGTGATATTTTTCCTGGCACGATGCTGAATTTTTTACGATTTTCAACGTAGATTTTTACGTCACGACGACGTAACGTTCTAATGACGTGTACGTGTACACCATCGCACGGCCAGTAAGATGTAAGGTGGATGGGGTTATAAACTTATAAAATAAATGCCCTATTCTTTTATTAAAATCGTAAATAGTGTGTCGTAAACTAGCAATCACTGAAGTGGCCTATACTTTATGATAATAATTCCATTCTGAATTAATACAGGTTGTAAAAAAATTGTTTGTGTGTTCAGATCAGATACCCAAATTTAGTGAATAAAATAAAACGTTTTAAACCATGATTCTGTTTTAGTCGAAGTTTCTGACAAGACAAAACGATTCAGTCCCTCTCGGTGTTAACATACGACTATTGTTTGTTTCATTCCCGCCCCGCCCACGCCAGATCGACGATACTCACACAACGGCCGAAATATTTATGGACCGTGGACCAATAATTCTAGACTGCCAATGCTTATAAGCTTGTCCATCGACTTGCTATAGTCGCGTCACCACTCAATATAATGAGGTCTCAGTCTCATTTATTTTGTAATGTCGGCTGCAAAATTGCGTACAAATACATAAACATTAAGAAAATATACATAAATAAATTATAATATTAAGGGACACACAAATCGCCCTAGTCCCAAACTAAGCAAAGCTTGTACTATGGGTGCTAGACGATGATATACAAATACATAATAGATAAATACAGGAACCTAAACGCGAGTTCGTCACACCAATATTTGCTTTGGCCGGGATTCGAACCCAGGACCGCCGGCTCAGTAGGCAGGTGCACTACAAATTGCGCCAACCGCGTCAATACATATATTTGACGGACGCTTAGAAAATATCACAATGTATGTACTTTTTATATTGTGTTATTTTTTTTCTCTAATTAATAACTTTTTAAATAAAAAAATGTATATTGGGTTAAAAGTAATGCAATCAATAAGTTCTCACAATGTCGACTATACTATACTATATGGACGTTTTAATTGCTAAAAGTGAAAGGCAGGTTAATATCTTGTTCCTAAATCTTTTGTGATAGTTAAAGTGTGGCATGTTCCATACTAAATACACTGATACATTTTTGTCGCTACTGTACCTACCTGCACGTCTAGCATAACTTTGACACGCGACTCATGTCGCGCGAGATAGCATCATCCGTCACTATCTCATAGTACTGTACAGATAGAGACAGGTAGTATATCTCGCGCGAGAAAGAGTCGCGTGTCAAAGTTATGCTAGCCGTATCTCATAGTACTGTACAGATAGAGACAGGTAGTATATCTCGCGCGAGAAAGAGTCGCGTGTCAAAGTTATGCTAGCCGTGCTGATTCGCAAATAAAAATGTCTACATTGCTAAGTGGGCATGTTGTACGAAAATAATGAGTCATCAACGGTATCTTTCTACAAGCTTCTATTACAACATTTTATTTAGCTTCACTTCGTATATGTATTTGTATTTTGCTTAAATCGAATAATATTTTTTATAAGTAATTTTGTTACCAATGGTTCCATTGATTAACATATTGACTATGTACGTATGTGTAGGCATTGTAGGTACATCCAATGACAATGCCATAATAAAGTACCGTTAACGAAAAAAGTTAGTACTATACTAATCACCGAATCCACTTTTTTTAGAACATAGATCAAATTGCATCGTAACACTGAAATATTTATAATAAAATAATAATAACAACATATTTTTCTCACATCACAAAGGACAATTTTACAAACTAAATTCACAAAATTGTTTATGATATGATCATAACCTTTGTGAGAAACTGGAGTCTGAACTAGGTAGGTATAATAGATCTGTATTACAAGTACACCCCGGAAATACAAACAGATTTTAATGCATGAGCATTATATTAAATATAATATGTACCAGTATTAAAAATCTATAAGGGTTCCTTGTTGATTACGGAACCCTTAAAACGTAAGTAGGTAATGGCTAGTTAAGCTGCCGATATTATATACGAGTATTTGTTGACATTTTTAGGGTTCCGTACCCAAAGGGTAAAAACGGGACCCTATTACTAAGACTTCGCTGTCCGTCCGTCCGTCCGTCCGTCCGTCCGTCCGTCCGTCCGTCCGTCCGTCCGTCCGTCCGTCTGTCACCAGGCTGTATCTCAACAACGGTGATAGCTAGACAGTTGAAATTTTCACAGATGATGTATTTCTATTGCCGCTATAACAACAAATACTAAAAATAAAATAAAATAAATATTTAAGGGGGGCTCCCATACAACAAACTTGTTATAGATTATATATATGTATAGGTACGGAACCCTTCATGCGCGAGTCGGGCTCGCACTTGCCCAATTTTTTTAAATAGGAATCCAAAATCTACTTATGTTTAATGTGTGCAGATAGTTGATTCAATTCCATAGCTTAATTATACAAGTGTCGTTATTAATGGGAGAGATAAAATTCATAGTCTGTTTAATTACCTACCAGTTTAATAAAAACCATTTAACTGTGAAATTAAACGTTCAATTTGAACTATTGTACAGACATTTATTATCACGACCTTCCTTCGGTTATCTTCTTTACAAAACACGATAGGTAATGTAGATAGTCATTTAAAAAAGGAAACGAATTAATACATTTACCGAAGACTTTCTTTATTCATTTCAACAGCTAATAGAGGTTCCCGGAAAGATTCATTTTACAATCCCAAATGTTGTCATGATTTATTTATAATGGCGTGGGTAGAACGGACCGGATAAATTATTTTACCATTTCCACGTGTTCTGTGAATTATTCTAACTGTCCTTGCCCGGTGTCGGCAGACAGTCCTAACGTGTCAAAAGGCCGTATTATGATATATAGACACAATAACAATATCTCAATGATAAATTGAAGCTCAGATAAACTCAAATTATCTAAACAAAGCAATATATCCTCGTGTTTGCTCGAGCTTGACTCACCGAGCAGATAACATAACATATTCTCCAGACATACGTAATTTGTCGATTCAATACATCATGTCAACTGTCTAGTTACTGCGTGTACCGTATACGTTTTTAACATTCAAATTACCGGTCTATTCACGGGGATATAATAGCGATACAAGTTTAAATGGCTTTAGACAGCGTTCGGGCGAACAATGGTGTTTACTTCTGTCCACTAACACGTTTTCTAACGGTGTGGTGTCGAGGCATCTCCGATACTTGCATAACTGAGGCTATTAGAAAGGGTAAAAGCTCGGGTAATTATGCGGACAGCGTGAGCGACGGAGTCGAGGCAGCAATCATTTCAGCAGCCGCTACACAGCACGTCCGCTGAACAAAAGCAATTTGTGTCCGCGCCGAGAGGCCGTACGTGCGCGGCTTCGGAGGTGTTTATTAGGCCCGCCAAACGTCGGGTGCGGTGGGGCGCGACCCCCGGGTCATCGCTATCGCTCCACTTATCAGGACTGCGCCTCACACGTGGAAGTAACGGCCCCGCTAATTGGATTAAGAATGCTAGACTCCACTCGCAACTTACCCATATTCGGCATAAGAGATGCTGCCCGCCTCGAAACATTGGCTCCGATCCAAAGTCATCTAAATTTTTATTACGTTTTAGTATACTGCAATGCACGCTTCGCGATTGCGGCTAAACACACAGTTTATTAACAATAGAATCATATTTACGAGATAGTTTGACGCGATACAATGAAGTGAATAACCTCGATGCATATAAATACTCGTAAAGCATTAAAAACTTTGTTTGGGGAGTAGTGTCTAAACTAAACATCACTGGCGCGGCTCCAAAACATGCTCTTCACGGCACGAGGCGCGCGGACATGATTTAACGACAAATTTACTATCCGACACACGACGGCCGCCCCGACACCGATCTAAACAAACACGCAAGAAAGAAGGTGATATGCGACATCATATATCACAATAAAATTGTGAAATGTTCCGCTCTCATTCCAGCTGGAAGCTAGGACGCAGCGACGGCATTTCGCGGCTCACAGATTTTATATTGTCCCCGATTCAAACGATTGATGAAATATAACAAATAAAATAAGCCAACGCGGAGCTCCGTCAGTTTTGATAAATATCCTTTCAGCGCTTTTCCATTATTCGGAGGGAGACAAATGTCCCGTCGTCGGTTTATTCGAGTCGGCATCACGACATTCCCTCATTAAAACGTCCCCAGCGAGCGCTCGCCGCGCTCGCCCATTCGATACGATAATCGATTTTATTGCCGATCGCTATAAAATCGGTGATAAGTCGTGTTTGTTTTTAGTTCTGACACACACTCCATGTCGCGAATCAATCATTGTGTTATTTCAACATCGGGCGCGCGCGGGCGGCGCATTGGCGACTCTCGCCACTCAACATAAGGACCAGCCTGTACGGACGAATGTTTGTGGAGCGAAACTAATTTGGCTAAAGCCAATTCTTGCCAGTAATTCTTTTTTAACGCAATCTGATTTTGATTTGCGCCTAATAAATCGACTTGGCTTATTAAAATGGTTATCTTATTTTAAATTAAGCGTAAAAAGTTTAAACAAAGAAATCGAGATAAGATTGCGATTGCGACCAACGCGCAACGGCGGTTGACTGCGAAAGTATTTCAAGTGTGATTTATGGTTTTGGAACCGTCCCCAGATCTCCATTTATCTTTATGAACGTCAAAGCGAACATTGTTATTAATAAGAATCGCCTATATGTTTTATACAGTTAATAAAAACGTAGGTATAACTTTAATTAATAAACGCGAGCAGATAAAAGTGTAATTTAATTATTGCACGGTCCGTGACATTCCGCACATTAATCGAACAGAGTTTGTTAATTATCGCCCAGTGGTCGATTTGAAACCGTTCTCGGCCGTTCCATTAAATGTGCCAAATGAGCTGCCAACGCAGTTACGTGTTACGTGTCGTAATTTGCAAACAAGCTATTACGGGGGGTTGCAGTCAAAAGCGCGCCAATAGAATTAAAATACTATTACGCCAATACAAAGTTGATTGAGTCGAGGCAAGGGCAAGCTGTAGAGTAGAGTACGGGCGGTGTGCGAGCATGCAGAGGCAGCCGCCAGCTCGCTTGTGCTCCTGTAATTTGATTTGGAGTGGCGCGGGGCGCGGGCGGGGCGGATCGATAGCGCGCGGGGGGCGGGGCCGCGGAGGGGTCGGGAGGGCAACATAGCCGCGTGTTGTTATGGAAACCTGGTAGCTACCCTCGCGCCTCCAGATTTTGTCGGTGTCCCACTAAACTAAACAAAGAGGACTCGTTATTTTCAGGTGTTTCTGAATTTAGAGGACCAGATTACTGCGAAATTAAATAAAGCTGCGCACAAAAAAACGACCACACAAATATAAACAAATTGTAATAATGGAAGTCGAGGATTCTTCGTAGCAGTTGGTTGCGTTTTAAAGTTAGATTGGAAAATTTATAACGAGGACAACTTTTGAATTCGTATTTTATGCTGTATTTTATACACAATACACGAGTTCTCATAAAATTTATCTCACATTCAGCAATAAAGCTAATAGGTACTTAATGTCATAATATTGCATGCACAAATAAACTTTAATGAAAAAGGTACGACCAAATATTTTGAGTAGCGGAATGGTGTGTGCATTTATTCCGTGATGATCACGAACGAGTAAAAATGTTGAGTAAAGAATGTAACATAACTTTACATTTAAATGTTGAAAAAGAAATAAAAATTTCATTAATCTACACAGATTACACAACAAGCACGACCCGACATAACAGTGATAGGGACAGAATTAATGATAAATGATGCCAATGAAACTAAAAACGTCTCCAGAAAGACGTTGAGACATACGGGTATAAACGAAAATGTAGATGTGACAAAAAACAATTAGTAAAACATCATTACTTATATAAATTGGACAGAGATTTTGATCAAAACTCTCGTTGAACGTTCTGAAATCCGAGCCATTCGGATCCCGCACGGAATGCCACAACAAACGACACCTACGCTCAAAAAATATCCGGTTTATACGCGTTCCATCAAGGGTTTCCAGAGAAACTGCTCGGTAAATTGCAGCGGAGATAAGTACGATTTAAACCGATTAAAGATTCCTGATAAAACAAAGTCCGCTTAGTATTTTTCCAAAGAACGTGAAGATAATAACGTGTAAGAGTGATCTAAACAAATTCAAAGCGAGCGAATACACAAACGAACTAAGAGTTAAAACAAATGAATGTGACGTTTTTCGAATAGAAAAGTTTATGACGATCATTTTCATTGAACCTGCAGTTTTTTTAGTTTGAAGTCCCGGGACGTAACAATTGAATAGGCTCATTTAAATTGGCCAGCCTGCAGATAAGATGTGCTAGCATGAAAGGGCGAACGAATGATGCTAATGCAGTGCACTTAACCTGGCGGCCGGCACCTTGCGGCGTCCCGCCAAACAGGTTCCAAGCCGACCTTCGTGCGCGCTCGCTCCTGAGCGCTGTTACCCTGGTCGCGCCGATCGCCATGCTCGATACAATCAGTCAGAATTTCGGGCTAACACGTAAACTCGTTGAAAATTGTACCCTCCACTACCTTGGATATTACAAGAAAGTCTGAAAAAATGCCAGGTGGTGAACTCAAAATTCATAGTAATGGTTTACAGGTAGGTATATGTGCCAACTTGTTTGATATGAGAAATTGTTGCCATATGAAAGAACTTGAAAAACATCATGATCATGACACGATTAGCTGGATTCGACTCTAGTTCTATTTGAATCGAAATCAATGTTAATAAACAGCAAAAAGTGGTAAAGATTTATTAAGTCAAAATCTGATATCATTTACTTGCCGGAAAATGACAGTCAATTTGTATTGGAGGCGAAACTGGTGCGGCTTGTTATCGCGGCGGGCGCTGTGCTCGGATATTCGGCTCCAAATCCCGGCTGAAACTCGTGTGGCGAGTTAAAATTTATCGTTTGTATTTCCAACTTCACTTCAGCATTTGCAGAGCACATTCTTTGAACGTAAATGGAAATGAAGGGTTATTCATTGTTTCAGATTCAATTTAAATTCCGATTTCGATAAATTGGGAGTGAAATGAAAACAATTTTCTTTCCGTGGCCGTTGACAATACATATTTACCGCATAGGAATCATCGTGTGGCACGGCGATTAAATTCATCCACGCCCTCGCCCATTAAGCTTTCGAACATGGAAATGGCATGGCAATTCATGGCATGGTAATGAAAGAGGCGTCTCTCTCTAAATGGTGGAGTTATCCCTGAATCGCGACAGAATAATCGCGTGAAGACTATAATTGGTCTTAATCAAGCGAGATAGCGTGCGGCCGCTGTTGTTTCTGTTAGCAGATTGCATTTTGTAATTGCACGGATTTATGATATCGCTGTCGCGAAATGATTTTCTGAAATCAATTACACGACTGCTAAAGCAACTGGTTTGCATATGCGATTAAAATTCTCTTAATTAACCGATAACCGCCAGATCGACTTTGATGATGTTTCCGCCGAGTACTCGGAGCTCTTTCGTACGATTACATCAAATGATGACTACATCCCCAACCAATGGAATCAATATCCGTATAAAATATCTCTGTTGCGTCGAACAAGTATAAAACAGGATTAAATCAATTACGTTCTGTCAAATAAAACATTATCGTGCTCACGGCGCTGTTTATTAAATCGCGCGGACGCGGTAATTGCTCGTTACGTCAAACACTGCGGTAATGTCACTAAGAAATTTCTCCGGGGAAATGGGAAAACAAATGAGAGAGCTCTTATCTACGCATTACCGCCCGCGAGCGTGATTTACGAGCGGCCACCTCACACATGCGACTGCGGCCACGCTACCTACTCGCAGCTATGTGCTTCTGGTACCCGGGTAAGGCATCACTCGAGCGTAAATGGTCCTAAAAATGTCCCCTAAATGGCAAGTAAAGGGTAAATTTGTCGTTAATCTTGGTAAATTCCAGCAGTTCTGGGTATTTCTTGCGAGCTTTCTCTCCGGACATGATTATTCCACTTTTCTCATGTAGGATTTAAGATAGATATTTTGCTACTACTACTGTAGCTAAGTCCTCCATAAACATAAATAAACAGAAGCTTTCACTTGTCTATAAAACTTCAATTCTCAAAGTTTTCGTTTCTTATTTTACTAAAGGGCTTCTCTGAATCAGAGTTTTAATAAATATAATCATCAAGAGAACATCTCCACTATTTTCTCTTTTGTAATCATATTTTACTAGTAACATTTCATAATAATCTCATAATCATAATGTTTTTAGCTGTAATAAAGTAACGGTTTGTACCAACGTGGACGTACCTAACATATAAATACGCAACACGGCAACCATTAAGATGATAATCATAAGTGAGCAAAGTGCTGACACGACCACCCGACCGAGACAACGTATCGCAACACAAATTCAATTAATGACAGCTATTAGCAATGCAAAACTGTTTTAAGAACACAAAAAACACTCCAACGCCTACAGAACAATTATCGGCATTGAATGCTCAAATTACTCACCAAAAATAAAAACAACCAGAAAGGAAACACCGGTCGAGCCTAATTAAAGTTCGTCAAACCCACAATTACCCTCTAAAGGGTATGACTAGTTAGTAACTGATGTTCTGGGAAGGTCCATTGTAACCCCGGCAGGTATGCCCGCACGAAGCAAAAAGATGATGTTGACTCATAAGTTCGTCGAACATGGATAGATATGCAACCGCATTGGCTATAAAAATAATTATCAATTAGCTCTGAGAATCACGCAGCGCCAAGTATAAAATGGTCTAGAAAAACTAGCAGTCGGCTGTCTCGGTACTTCGGGACATATGTAGGTGTAGAAAGCTCGTTAAGCTTAGTGACTACATAAAACAGATCATTTAATAAACTCGCTGACACCGGTCTCATTGAAAATTTGAAATTAGCCGTGGGCCGCGATCGAAATGTTTCCCATTACATTAGCATAGCGTTTAGTTCGAGACGGCACCGGCACTTGCGGGCGGACAGCAAATTGCCAGTGGGCGGCGCTGATCCCGCGACCCTCCGATAAATATTCCATCCGCCGAGCACAACGGATTCCTCTCAATGTCGAAACATGACTACACCCGGTCAACGAGTGTCAAGGATTTACAAACTTGCTTTGCTGATATTGTAATCATTATGATTTCTTTTCGTAAAATCATTGCGGTTGGCCAGCTTAAGCGTACTTCATTTTGATATTATCCTTCCTTCACTTAGTTTGATAATGAAAGCAGTCTCAAAGGAAAAAGTCAAACGAAAGACAAACAATAAAAACACCCCTGGATCGAGGTCTTTGAATCCAAATTAAAATTAATCCATCCGGAAAACAGAAGGATATGAAAACTCCAACAAAAGGGACAAAGGAAAAAATTCGAAAAGGAATCGGACGAGACGGAGCGGAGGAGCAAAAAGAAACGTTTGTGTGGAGGCGGCGCTCTCGCCTGGCGCGCTCGCACCGCCGGGGAACCAGGCGCGCATACCGCAAGAGGAGTGTTCAATTAAACCGCGCCGAGATCTAATCAAGAGTGTGATTTTAATAGAGTGCTGCTGGTCGAGCAAGCGAGGCTGACCGTGCACTGACTGACGAGAGATAACGGTCGATATTACACTAGGCTAGGCCAGATATCTTTAACAAATCATAGTATTAGAATCCTTTGTCAATATCGAGTTTAATCTAATCTGATCTCGTCGGGGACCGTTAGTGCAATGTAGTTATCTGAATTAAGTACAGGCGATAAATATCGAATGCCTTTCGAACGTTCGTCAACGATATCGCCATTACAAACAACTCGTTTAGGCCTGCCGGGTGAATAAAGGCATGATTGAATAGCCTCGAGCGATCGCAATTCCATTCCTGAACATTGGGAGCCACAAAGAGCGGGGCAATAAGTGCGGTGCGACAATAACGGGTTCCGTGAAGGGGATAGCGAAGGTTGGTGGACAAAGGAAGTGTCCGCGGACTCCCGCCGTGGGAGCCGGGAGTACGCGGTCGCCCGCTGCCCGACGAAAAACTACAAATTGAGGCCGCGGCATGCGACCCGCCGCTTTACTCGCTAACGAACGAACCACACTTGTTTTTAATAACCCCGTATTTCATCTACAAAACGCTTTTTACGAAACGCTTTTTGTGAAATTGATACGCCCCACACACAATGACATTATTTGTTTAGGATGTAAGCTCGCTTGTAATGTTGTCTATAGCGCAAAATAGTAGTGGATACTTGAAGTTACTCGAAAGATTGACAAAAAGATCATGAAGTTCATCAATTCATCATCAGTTATTGAGTAGCAAAGGTTATAAAAAAATATCACCCGCAAAAGGTGTAAGGTATAGCGTTAAAGGATGCCAATGTCGGGCAGGTGCAAGTTAATCTATTTTTTGTCAGACGAGCTCAATAAGAAATGCACGGCGAAGTAGATATCTACTAACAAATGCAGGCCGAGTCCCCCGGTTGTCCGGACACGTCATCGCATCCACAATGCCAATTGTTTCATTTAGGTACAAATTAAACTCACGTTACTTTTTATCGTGAACTCGTTTTTTCCGAATCAATAATCATCCGACGAGTTAACTAACGTCCGCACTTATACGAACAGAGATGATCAACAAATTGGAAATATCATTGTTATTTCGATTAAATCTTATGGCAGGATCCGTCGAAATCCGTTTTAAGCCTCGCTGTAATTGGATTTTGATTAATCGGGGACATCGTATCGATTGTGCACAGCCCACCGCAATAAAGGAGAGATTTAAATGAATGATAGCTCCATCAACTCCGATTGTAAAAACAAGATAAAGTAGTGAATGTTACAAGTGCTTGCTAATACACGGGTGGTGTCGATAAGATATTAGACTGGTTGTGTGGTGATGTGAATTGATATGGTCAAACCGATCCGGTTTGCTCTCGCCTCGGCTCATGACCGGTGCCTACTTTACTTTTGAAATGTAACTTGTCGTCCGATACTTGTGTCAATTTATCATTTGGTAGTCTGTAATCATTATTTAATAACCTACGATAAGTTATTAACTGACTGATTTTTCGATCCAGGCATATTAATCACAAAAAATTAGGCGTAGATATTAATCAGTTAGAAGTCACAATAGGTAAAAAAGTTCCAAGATAAAATCAACCCTGTACATTTGGTTTACTCCATTGGTACTTAATTACTTGGTACATAACCGTGTAATTATATTCATGACAGTTATTTTATTGGTAACCCAATAGCTGTATCACGGCTAAGTAAATACAGTCGTCTGTTATACTAAGCGTGTCGCTTTATTTCCCAATATCGCTACTTTGCGACAAACTTGAGAATGATATAGCGCTGTTTGTGAATTTGTGAAACAAAAGACTTAATGCAGCAACATGTCTAACGTCTGGCTTTGAGAGAAAGTTGCAGTTAGAACAATAAATCTCCTCATAACTGCACTTGCAGACCATGAAGATCTGTCCTGAAAAATAGCAGTTGTTCAAGTTTTTCTCGTTCTGTTGTTTATCTATTTGTCAGAATTACGTTTTACTTTCTCAAAACTTTGGACTGGGGGAGGGTGGATAATCCCTTCCATTTAGCTTCTTTTTCTTTTGAATGCAATATTTTCAATGGAACATTAAGACAAAAGACGCCATTTGATATCTCAATCAAGAATAGCCTTTGTGCCTGTGGCCCCTTCTCGATCGTCCCAACAATTGAGTGATATTTTGTTACAATCGGGAAGCGATACGTTTATGCATCTGCTTTTAATTTGACTATGTACCATTGTATTTTGTTTAATCGTCTGTTTTGTTGAGTCCCTCAAAAAGGTGTCTACTTATCACTCCGAGTGCCCTCAAGCTCGACAGCGTAGTTTAGGGCTCTCGAAGCTCTTCAACGGAATCCTTTGTGGAATCGGCGCTTGAATGTTTTGTGGAGGTTTTATACGTGTTGTCAAGTACTTCGGGCGGCATATAAATTAGATCGCTTGCAGTCAGGAAATACCACTTCGTTGATTTGTCGTTCATCTCTACATGACGGACGTATGCTAATATCTCAGTTCTTCGTATCTAGACTCTTTAGGTGTGGTCACAAAATGTGCTAGGTTCCAACGGTTTCCTAATTCAGAAACTGTTAAACTATAACAGTCAATTACAGTATTGGTACTGTTTTTAAGTGTAACAAGGTTGAAATTGCAACAGCATAGGTCTCTCGAATAATTGATAAATCAGGTACATTTTCGACCAACGTTACAGTTCGGCTTCAATGACAAAGTATCACATTCCAATGAGTTAGAATATTGCAATTTCAACCTTGTGACTTAGAAAAGACATTTGACATAAGAAGATATTAGTTTGTGTTTTTTGTTACTTTCCTCCATTTGTCCTAAAGTGTGTTTTCTCTACACGAGTAAGACAGAACCATCATGTTCACAATATAAGGTCTTTGTGACCATTTATTTATTTAATCTTTTTTGCACAAAATAAAACTTATCGTACAAATGGCGGACTAAATGCCATGAAGCATTCTCTACCAGTCAACCTTCGGGCAAAGCCGATAAATTCGGTTCATTCGGATATCTTAGGTTTTTTTCTATAGGTAGGTAATATCCGTTAAAGAGACGAATCTAAACAGACGATCAATTATAATTTTGTTCTATAAACTGCTCTGGGCTACTCCGGTGTTCGAAATTCGACCGTCGTCCCGCTTACCTAAATATTGTTTGACAGGAGATTGAAAAGGACGGCACTATACGATTGTCGAATTTCGAACGTATCCGTTGTGTCTTGTGGCGACTTCAGAAGATAATTATAATAGGCTAGTAGACCCAGTTTTGAAATATATTTGAAATGGTTAATAATGATCTTACTAGCTCTAAAAAAAATGTCTTGTATTTTTGTGAAAGCTAGAAAGCTAAATTTTATCAATTGAAAATTAGAAATTTCATGAACAGTCAAAAACGCGGTCCGCCATTTTTGCCTTTTGCTAATCTGTGGCGTGACGTACAATTACCTGTAAATATTCGAAATTCGACCGTCGTATAGTGCCATTCCGCTCACTCCAATATACTTTGACAGGAGATCGAGAGGGACGGCACTATTCGAAGTAGTGATGGGCCGTTTCCGAGAATATTCCCCAGGCGAGAATATTCTCGGAAATATTCTCGGAAACATTCCCCATGAGGGGAATATAGGGGAATTTAGGATTTGTATATGAATAACATTTATTTTATGACATTCTCTATATAAGTAAATGCTTATCTATTTGATAGGTTAACAATTCAATAGAAAAAAATATAAAAAGTCAGCTGTAAATGTAAATTTCCTATGTTCTCGAGAATATTCTCATTGTTCTCCGGGAATATTCTCAATGTTCCCGGGAATATTCTCATTGTTTCCGAGGAATATTCCGCAAGTTTTTAAATTGCTCTCAGCAATAACATGGTAAAATAAATACCAGTGAGACAAGCAAGTTAATTTCTGATAGAGAAGGAATAGAGAAAACACGTGTGTTGTCAACGCAATTAGCAAAATAATTGTATTTTATTTAGTTTTTATCGTTTTTATGTATATATTTATTTCATTATTTCAATAGTATTTTAAATAGGTAGTGTATAGTAGTACCAAAGACAGGCATGCCATAATTCATTACTTAAATACACTGCCAGAAACATAAAATAAAAAAAATGAATATCAGCATTTAATCTTTTGCAATATTTGATATAAATTATTTTTCTTTAATCAGTTGGATCTAGGGCCTGCAAATATTCGACCATTTTAGGTATTCGAATATTCGTTTTTTTTTCCGCAGATATTCGAATTATTCGAATACTATTCGAATAGTTGAAATTATTTTTAAAAAGTATTAAAAGTCGCTTTTTTTAATCCTGTGGTAAAATTAAACGAACAGCAATTCGTGAATACCTAAACATACGGTGCCGACGACACTGCAAAGCGAAATCGACGATACCCTGTGTCCAAAAGTGAAATCTTCTGTATCTGTCCTTTGACCCAGCCAGATGGCTCGAGAACGAGATCCTTTTAAGGTGTTTTAGCGAAACCCTGTAAGGACCCTGTAGAACAACCCGTACTGCTCTTTGCTCTTCCATACGTTCCTGTGGTCATCGGTGCTACGTAGCTCTGGTAAAAGTGAAGCCTTTGTCTACTACCACGTATTTTCTACTACTACACTGCGATTAATTCCATACTTGTTGCTTAGAAAATATTCCCTGAGACTGTACATCTCGCGGTTGTGGAGATTCTTGGCGTTTAAAGTCACGGCCTCGACTCTTACGCAGAATGAACAGTCTCATAAATGATGGCTTTAACATACCATATGTAGTGAGTAACACCTTCCTGTCCAAAGCGCCTAGCTTAGTCTGAGTCCACAGTCCACCTCAGTAGGCCAAAGGAGTAAGTGATCAGAGGCATCTCCCAAACACACCTTGTAGCCACCCGACAAGAATTAAGTAATTTTGTCAAACGACAAAAGAAGCGCCTCTTTGAAGCCTGCTTCATGTCCCCGCAATACCAAATAGTAGTACATAGATTGAATTTCGGAAAGAGATCTAAGGTGCTATCGCCACTAATTCTTTCTGTGACTTTCTGTAGCTCCACCACGTTTAAGCCTTCTGGGGCACTCAGTTTAGGGTTGTCAATGTACAGAAAATGAGCAATGACCTTGCGCCCTCTTCGAAACCGCCATTGCAATCCTGAAACCTTCAGAAGAGTAGGCTCAGGGCCAGGCAGAACCACAGAGCCCTGAAATAAGTTTCTCAATCCCTATAAAATCCTGCGGACCAGGAGAAGAAGACTTATCATTCATAATATTCACATATACATACATAATTCGAAAGTTATTTTTATGGATATATTCATTATTCATTCATCCTCAGCGAAACAGGAGTTCCAGGTCATCTCATAATGCTGATCCGCAGCCTGTACGAGTCAGGTTTTGGGACTGTCTCGATCGAAAATGTCACCTCAAGCAGTTTTCGGTTCCAAAAGGGAGTTAGGCAAGGGTGTGTGATCTCACCTATCCTCTTTAACATTTATGGAGACTATATAATGCGCCACACGCTAGAAAACTTGGAAGGTGGAATAAAAATAGGTGGAGTTCAAATATCAAACCTGAGGTACGCCGACGATACTACACTTTTTGCGTCAACGGAAGCGGAGATGAAGGAGCTTCTGGATAGACTGGAAACTATAAGCCTTAATTTGGGACTAGCTATCTACAAAAACAAGACCAAGCTCCTAGTCGTAGACCGTTTCGCAAACATCCAGCGTACAGACCTCAAAGAATACGAAACTGTAGACCAATTTGCCTATCTAGGTTCTGTCATCACAAACAAAGGCAATTGTGAACCCGAAATACGGAGACGACTTGGGATGGCTAAAACGGCAATGACGCAGCTGAGCAAAGTCTGGAAAGACCATAATATCTCAAACACAAATAAAATACATCTGGTCCACTCATTGGTCTTCCCAATTGCTCTATATGGAGCTGAAACATGGACGTTAAAAGCAAATGACCGGAACAGGGTCGACGCTTTTGAGATGTGGTGCTGGCGGCGGTTGTTAAGGATCCCATGGACAGCCCACCGCACGAACATCTCCGTCCTAGAACAGCAAAAAAAGTGAAAACGCCCAACGCCTGTCTACCACTTGTCTGCAGTGAATGATGCGTTACTTTGGCCACATCGCCCGCCGAGATGTGGGTAACTTGGAGCGTCTGATGGTCACCGGAAAAGTGGAAGGAAAGAGACCTAGAGGCCGGAGCCCAAAACGCTGGTCTGACCAGATATCCGAGCAGACCAACGGACCAGTTAGCGCCGCACTACACCAGGCAGCTGACCGCAACCGATGGAGGCAGGCAGTTGACAAGCTGAAGCGGAGTCACGATCCTCAGTAATGAGGGAGCGATGGAGAAGAAGATTCATTATTTACGTTAGTCTACAATTTTATACATAGGTATACATACCCTATTTTGCTGAAGTGAAAGGATTACATTTAATTTGTTACATTTTTCATTAATAAAAAAATATTCGAATATTCGAACACCGCACACATTAGTATTCGAATATCAAAACGAGTCGAATATTCGTACTATTCGAATATTCGAATTGCAGGCCCTAGTTGGATCCAAGCCAATGTTGATGCTCCAGGCAGGGTTCCATAGCCGCTATCACAAATATATTACAAGATCAAGAAGAGAAGTCTTGTTTTGGTGCGGGGGCTCATCCCCCCCGAGCCCTCCGCTTCGTAAATCTACTCGTGACTTGAAAGTTCAAAGTTGTGTTTATTATCTAAATACGGGGGCTCTGCCTCCGAGAGTGTCTCGAGTCATCGTCTCATCACTTTGGATTTAAGCTATCATGTTTCTGTTCTTGGTAGTTTCTTTGATTTGAGTGCCGCCACCGCTTGTCCTAGCTCCACTTGTGGCTTCAAAGTTATATCTTAGTCATCGTTTCCGAAGTTGACTTAAAATAATCAAAAGACTAACAATCTTGTTTCCCTTCTGTTCGGTTTCTCCCCTAGGCCCCTCCCCTATCTTATAGTCTTCGACTCCTCAGTAGATTTTACGGAATTAGAAGACATCTTCTCATTTTCATTTTCGGATTCAACCGTAACTTATTGCTGGAAACGTTATTCGCCCCATCAATGAGGCGCATATTTGGCGCACTTTTAGTGGATTATTTCTGCCATGTCTCTGTAGCGGAAAATCATGCCGACTGTCTTTCGCGCGGCTTGACGTCTTTAAAGATTCCAGGCCAACTTCTGGTTTCAAAGATCTTCTTCAATGCAGCGAGATCCTACCGACTGGTCGGTAACCTCGTTTGATCCGTCAGTAGTTTCAAAACCAGCCAAGAGAAGACACATGCATTGATTTCAAATCCGTTAATTGACTTACCGCTCTTCCTTGTAATAGCTGAACAGATATCATCTTGGTTGAAGTTGTTGCGCTGTGTTGTACACGTCTTCGATTTGGAAAACTGCTTCCAAAACTTCAATATGTGTCTGCTTCAGATTTAAATTTGACGCAGTCTATGTCTACAACAGTGTCATTACAAAATGAGTTTGCGGGAAGATAACCTGTGTTCAAGAAATTTTCAGCTCTTAGAATTATTTCTGCAGCATGGTGTTATTGGAGTAGGAGGTAGCTAGGCGAGAAGCTTCTGAATTAACCTACCAACAAAAACACTAGATCATACTACCGTAAAATGGACACAAACACGAAACCAATATGATTGCAGATTCATAAAATATGTCATGCTGGGCCAGATGAATCGTTTTGTGGCAGCGCGTCAGTGTAAATTATTTTTTTCTGCTAACTGCTAACAAAGTCATACAAGTTTCAAGTTTTACTTCTCTAAGTACCCTTTATGAGTTGGTTGACTATTATTACTCGTAAACTTGTAAAGCCTACCCTAGCAGCGTTTATATAGCCAATACCCAAGTACTCCCAAAATTTGCAATTTAAAGTTTGATATTTCACAAACAGATCTATAAATCGGAAAATTGTTGCAACAAACCTGCAACATTTTGTAAGGCCTATCCAACGACATATCACACCATGGGGTAGACTAGAAAAAAAAGACATCCCCACTTTATTATAGGGGGAGGTAAAGTAAAAAAGTATTTTTCCAAGAATTTGTTCTACCAATTTGTCAAAATGACTTATATGTATAACCATGCCAAATTATAACTTTCTGGTACTAAAATTCTCTCTAGTACTAAGAAAAGTTCAATGTTCCCCATTTTGGAGAATATTCTCGGGAACAAAGGAAATTTCCGGAAATATTCCCCAGGAGAATATTCTCGGGAACGGGAATATTCTCGCGGCCCATCACTAATTCGAAGTCGTCAAAGTAGACTTTCAGTTTTGTTTACATGCCCAATGACGTCACTATCATAAGCGAAAATGGCGGACAGCGTTTTAAGCATTTCAAAATACAGACTAAAAACCATATTTTCAAATTAAATTTTTTCAGCCATCTTTCACTTTTATGAATTGAATAATATATATTTAGGTTTCCTTTGCTAAGTACTATACGGAATAAACATTAGTATATAACAATTTGACATGAGTCAACTAGCCTATTAATGGATAATGGGTAGGGCGAGTGGTAATACCTACTTAAGTATATATATTCTTTGCTTAAACTTAGTTTCCTGCGTAATATTTACTTTGATTACTTAACGCGATACAAGTGAGTTATAATAACATAATTAGATATTATGTATGCAAACACAAGACATTATGTAGTTAGATAACCAGCCTTTGCTATCGAGTAGTTTATAAGTTAGTGAATCGTGGGGAGCGCGTAATTAACACGTTGAACGCCAGGCCAAAAATGTAGTGTTTCCATTGAAGCCACGGGGGTCACCGGTGAGCCAAACCATGTTGAACCATTGGAGCCACGGGGGTCACCGGTGAGCCGCGGTGAGCCTTCATTTCAAACCTGTTTTACAGGCCACCGATCACTTATTCCATCCAAAAACGTATGAAGGGTGAGCCGCGTGGCCTCAGAGAAGATACTAGTTGCCTTGGTTCTTTTGTACTGTACAGGACTTATGATTTTTTCACCATTTTTTATACTTTGTTAGGGTTGCCTTACACATCATAAATAATATATAGTTGAAAACTGACAAATAAAGCTTCGATTAAACATGGAGTTTGGTAAAAAAAGACGTAAACAAGTTATTAAAGTATTACTTATTTATTTAACCAATTAAAACTAATAATAAAATTCTTCGGAGTCTGAGTGCAGAATACGTCGTTTTTTTCGATGCGACGATACTGGCTGCAACTCATCTTCTGAACTTAGTTGAAAACTGCTGTTAAAGAAGTTATTTCTACGTTTTCAATTTCAGCTAAGTCATCTTGAGTTAGAACAAAGTCTTCAAATCCATCGTCATCCATAATAAACAAACAAGTAATAATACACTTTCTTACAAAATTAAAGACGTAAAATCGTACGTAAATAATTACGCATGGTACGTGCAGTGCGTTGCTGGATACTAGCGGCACTGTCAGTCAGTTGTGAGACTTGCGAACGCGCAGGCAAGTGCGAGGAGCGCGGGCGGGTGAGCCGCGGCATGACCCCCGCGGCCTCCGCGGAAGAAAGTTCGCAATTCCTTCCGATTAGGCCACGCGGCTCACCGGTGAGCCTTTTAAGGAAATTCGAGTATTTTTGACGTTTAAGCTAGTATCTTTTGATCTATAGTACTAAATATAATGTTTTACATCCAAAATAATCAAAATATTTTTTTGAAAAAATTGCGTATTATCCGTTTTTACCATGGCCCCAACGCAAACATCGTGATGGCCCACCGGTGGGTGGCGTGGCGTCCAACGTGTTAAGGTAAAATATCCTGGAATCAACAGCTGGCGCCACTAGCGTTTGGTCTATTTGACAAGCTGTGTCAAAGTCCTGTCATGTGAATGGTATTAAATTATGACGTTTTCAAAATTATAGGATGTTGACACTTCTTGGGAACTGATGTCGCCAACTGATGGTTTTATATTTATACGATAACTTTTGTAGGTCAATACGTAGTAGCTACTTGTCCAATTTTTGGTAAAAGCTGACATAGGAACCCGATTTCTAGTTTCCGGGTTACTAACAAAAACTACCTACTCATAAACAAATATATCTACTTACACAAAGCTCGACCCCGAGAATAAAACATCAGTAAGTCCTACAAGTTATTTGGTGGAGTCCTGAGGCCGGCGTTATCGGCTCCCCCGCCTAAATGGGAAGGCAAACAGACCGTTGTTGACACGGCGCGATTCGGCCGCTTTATAAATATTTCGAGCGCGCGGGCAGCGGCGGCGGCCTGCCATTATCCCATTAGGGAAGGGCATTAGGGCCTGGCCACATGTCCACGACACGGCGTCGTAAACGTAAAACGACACGGTGTCGCGTCGGAGCGCGACACATTATCCACCGTGCGAATATCCGTTGCCGCGTCGTGAAAACACACGACACGGCGTCGTAAACGTAAAACGACGCTGTGTCGCGTCGGAGCGCGACACAATTATCCACCGTGCGAATATACGTTGCCGCGTCGTGAAAACACACGACGCTGTGTCGCGTCGGAGCGCGACACAATTATCCACCGTGCGAATATACGTTGCCGCGTCGTGAAAACACATGCTGCACCGGGCACCGCAGGTCGCGCCTTACTTATAAGGATATTTGGAAATCCATTTTTTTTTAAATAATACATCTCTATTATCTACATAATGGGTATAAGTTACAAAAAAATCTGTTGAGTAGTTTAGATAAAAGAAAATGAAAACCAATTTTCGTTTTTTTTAATTTTTTCAAAAACCTGAAGTATTCAGGGTGCTTTTTTTTGTAAAATTGCATATTACATCTGGGCTAATATATTAGCAAAACGGCAATCGATTTGGCTTCTGGGGCCGATGCCCCATACAAACACGGCTATACCCTTTTAGACAGTAGATATTATCAATATTTTGCTGTCTGTGTCATTAGTAAAACTCTTTTTAGTGTCACGCGGCGACAAAACAATAGGATAATCCTACTTACCTGGAAGTTGTTTGTTGCATATTGGTGCAAGTGCCGACGAATCTTCTAAAAATAACACGTTCTATTGAATTAAACATCTGCATGTTGTTTATAATCTATTTTGTAGCGGTCTATTTTGTTCTCACCGTGTGGTCATTTAAAATATTTAAACCTCTTATTTTTAAAGCCTCGTACTTCCTTTTGAAATGACTGCCATCATGGTTCATAATAGAAAGATATGGATTTATCCAACATTTTCGTTTCTTCTGCTTTTTCTTCATGCTTCTTCTTAAAAGCAACAAGAGCAGAATACGTGTGATAGGATCCATGTCGAATTGAAAACTGATCGCAAAATATTTTGTACATGTACGAGAAGCTGCGGCGTCGTAATCGAACGTGGCACCGCACCGTGCATCTACTCAACACAGCAAAGTTAATCTGCCCGGCGCGCGGCGCGACCTGCGGTGCCCGGTGCAGCATGTGTTTTCACGACGCGGCAACGTATATTCGCACGGTGGATAATTGTGTCGCGCTCCGACGCGACACAGCGTCGTGTGTTTTCACGACGCGGCTACGTATATTCGCACGGTGGATAATTGTGTCGCGCTCCGACGCGACACAGCGTCGTTTTACGTTTACGACGCCGTGTCGTGTGTTTTCACGACGCGGCAACGGATATTCGCACGGTGGATAATGTGTCGCGCTCCGACGCGACACCGTGTCGTTTTACGTTTACGACGCCGTGTCGTGGACATGTGGCCAGGCCCTTACTCACTTAGAATGTGAAGCTATTAGCCGGCCGAGGTACGTAGGCACTTGGGGCAACACGGGCCACACGACACCGGCCATCGTCGCGGCTCGCGCGACCGTTCTCTCATCATAACATCTCCAGTATCTCCACTCACCTCGACTTCCGTCTTTCGCGCCACCACAACAATCCGCTTTGTCCCTCGATAACAGATCGATACGCACCGAACCTCGACACCGTAAACGTAAAGTAAATTACTTTTAATCACCATTCAGCACATAAACGAACACGGCCGACCCGTTCCACAACAGAAGTCGAATCCAATCCACACACACATATACAGTACACGTCCCGACGTTCATACGGACTATGCCGTCCCGTCCGATCGAATCCTTAGGTGACTTTATAAACAAATAACGAAATAACAGCAGGGGTGATTTCACAGTAGAAACACTGGTCGGTTCGCGTAACGCACGTCAGCGCCGCGTCGAGTCGGCGGACGACCGCGGAACTCGGCGGCGAGCAACGCTACGTGTCGTTGGCTGTGTGCGTTCGCCGCGCGGCGTGGTGGGAGCGGGACCGAGAACGTGGCTGGCGGCGCGTGGGAAAGGGACGAGTGACTTTACGAGCCGGCACAAAAGTGTATTGTGAGGGCGCGTAGAGTACGGCCAGCGGCGTCTGTCGCGGATTGATCCATCGAGTGAATAGATAATGATTGTGGCGTTTGTTGCGGCATCAGCACAGTCCGCCACCATTCATTACATTTATCTGATAATTAAGCATTTCGAGGCACGGAGCGGTCGTTGGCACCTTGCTACCTCGAGCGCCGCCATCGCAGTTTCATCTCATTAAACCTACCACTTACCTAACGAGTTTACCTTTTCTCCTCTATACAGCATACAGCTGTAGATTACTCGCAAAAAACAAACAGCATTTTAAGTCTGTGGAATCATCGCGCGTACTATAAAAAGCCTGTACCTATGTGGATGATTGTTTGTAATGGAGCTGTCACTATCAGAGTTCCAGACATATCAATAGTGGTCATAAAATATTTTTTTTAACAGCGTTGGGACACGCGTGTGACAACCCTGTCGATAGGGTTGCATTCGCCTGTCGTTGAACACTTTAGCCGCTTAGAATTATAAATGACAGCTGGAGTGGAAAAATAATCATGGACAGTATTGAAACACAATCTCCTCAGTATTATTTACATTTATTTTAATTATCTTACAGTAGTGATCGCATCGCAATAAGCTAAACACTACATTACAATGTCATAATGGAGTGTCTGATATTCAACGTAAATTATTCTACATCTTAACAATAAATATATTAGGTAATTCGATCTATTAACATCATCGAGACAAGACTCAATTGCGATCGGAGAAGTATTGCGAAATAATTGGTAATAATAAGCCCTAATTTACTCAAATTGTTCAGTCAAATATGAATTGTGGGGTGAAATTGAAATATATTATAGAGTAAGTCAATGATTGTGACATTTTATGCCTGAAATTTCGGCGATCAGTGGAGACTACCATCCTGTATTTTTTTATAGATTTCTTATCATATTTCAGCAGATCACCAGAGAAATATAAATAAATTCATTTCAGCATTAACATTAACAGGTAGGCTCAAAAAATTGAGCAAATCTAAAATGAAACTCGGGAGCACTTCCACTCTCACAAAACGCATTATACAGCATCACAACAAAATCCGAGCCCGACGTAGACTAACCTAAGCTCAGTACAAGAAACATTCTATTTATATTTGGTAATAAATAAGGTAATGCAAAAGTAGAAAACTTGCGTAACCATGCGATGGAGCTTGCATCCTGCCTTTCTAAAAATTAAAACTAAACATAACTATAGATACTACACTAGTCCTCCCAGTGTCTTTCAGTCGGGACATACAAATAATCGTTATCAAAGACTATATACCCCCTAGACCGATATTCTTCATACTACGCACCGTACTCCGTTTGTTACTATCGTTCTACATCGCTAGATGCCGCTAAGGGTATCAATTCATTCAAAAGTCGACATTTTTCAATTTCTACTGTACGGTACGCGCAAGCGTGAAGTAACACAGTCGTCAAGCGTTCAACGACATTCCAACTTCCAAGTGACAGTAAAAAGTGAATAGATGACGTTAGGTGCGATGTTTGTTTACTACGTTCCGTTTCGTCTCATTTCACTTTTCGTCTCATTTCACTATTTGTGTATGTTTTATTTAAACATAAAAATTACTTACATCCTAATCCTAATAATATTATAAACGTGAAAGTTTGGATGGATGTATGTATGTACGTTTCACTTAATCTCAAAAAACTACTGGACGTATTATGATGAAACTTTCGAGTTATGTACCTTACCTTACCTGCCTGAAGGTAGAATACGTAACGATTCTGACTTCACGCCTACCATAGTTTAGTTTAGGTGCTGTAATTTTAGCCAATTTGATAATAGGCAAAATAATTCTTAGGGCAATTCATGTTAGGAATATTATGCTTTAGGTAATTAGATTTTAGTTATCAATATTAGGACAAACTTGATTTAGGACTTTAAGAGAGTATGCGCAAAAATTATTAGGACAAACGAGTAGTATGCCATTCAACAGTATGCCAAACTTTCTCGGCCAAACATTTTTAGGACAAAAAACGTTATGCGATACGACAGGCACCCGAAATTTATCTATACAAAAACTAACAGAACTAACGACAGTGATAATTCAATAAAACCACAATTTTATAAACGTTTTTTTTATATTACTTTTAACAAAAACAAAACGAACGAATATATTTTCGCAGGCCGCCTGCATGTAGGCAATTTCTAATTGTTCTAGGGTAAATGTCAAACATTTCCGCAAATCGTCCCTTTGGCGTAAAGCCGTTTTGTCGTCGGCGTTGGTCTTGGGCCATGGCAAACGGACGATGCAATGGTTACTTTGCTTTGCAGTAGATCAATAAGGTTTCCTTCAACATTATATCGCCGTACCCAACGTCAAACTGTGTCCCTGCTAGCATTGAGCCGACGCGTGATCTCATAAATCCGTATTCCTTCCTGGTGTAACTCCACTCTTTGAGCTCTTCATTGTTTTCAGTCATTATCATTATCTTTTAATAGTTCACGGTTAGCGGCAAGCATTTTATTTTTCATATTAATAACGTTGCTGAAAATTATTTTACGATTTTCTCGATTGACACTGACATATGTTCCTAATTAGAAATTAAAAGCAAATGATAACCTTTCGCGAGGAGGTTTTTTGTAAAATGAAGTGACAAATAATAATATTGACATTTCAATACTATTATTGAAATATAATTTTCGACCTTAATGCATTGCGAATGTCTAACGACATTGTAACGAAATGGGTAGGAAATGAAATTCCTTGACTGTACAAAACTTATCTAACAAATATTACGTTACTGACTGTTTGTTAGTGGGAAATGTCGCATGACAATTCGGGCGTAACTTATTTTGTCCATTACATCAGTGCACCAACGCCATCTAGCTATTTTGTGTAGCAAAAATTGGCGAGCCCGCAAGCAACCTTGAGCTATCCAGAGGTAGTGCCATCTATTTTAATACGATCAAACCACGTTTTTGAAGAGTAAAAAATATAATCCTTAAAAATTGTGTATTTAAGTTATATTATCGTATTAAAATAAAGCAGTAATGCGTTTGATTTCCAAAAATCAAAAATCACTTAAAAATGTTGGTGAAAAATAACATTTTTGTCACTTCCAGGCTACGAAGCAGCGCCATCTAGTTTTTATACCGAATTTTGAGCTTTTTCAGAGTTACGTTTTTTTGTATGAGAACATATGTCTAGGGGGTATATAGTCTTTGTCGTTATATTTAAATCAGTCCATTCTGTGACACTTCACATCACTGCAGTACCAACACGTTTCCTGCCTATATAATACACACTCGAATCATAAATGACATTGACCATGTGAACGCACATATCGTCACTACTTTGAAAAAACTCATATCTGAAAACAAACTCGGAGTAAAAAGGCAGTAAGTGCATACTAGCGTGATAGTTATATTATACTACGTTCTTCATTAGGGTAACATGAGTTACGAGACTTTTTCAAAGTAGTCACGACATAGTGTGCTCAATCGCCGTCACGCGTACCACACCACCAACCAAGTTGCTAGTGCCTACAATACATTTACAAGTACGGTTTATCGTCACCGGCTCTCGTGCGATTTAGACGTGTAACCATTTGTATCATTTGTACATAGGTAGTATGTTTTTTTCTATAACCGTAAAAATTTCGAGATACTTAAATTTATCATCAGGTTACATTGATGTTATAACAATTCCGAAAAAAATACAGTTTTAGTAAATAACAGTTAATGCCGTTTCTTGGGTATTGGGCATAATACCAAGTTTGGGTAACAACCCACTTTTAATTACAAGGAACAGTTTCATTGTTGGTGATTATCAGGCAGCGGAAATTCGGATGCTTTTATACCTAAACTTTGGTGTCAGCGGTATGGAGATTGACTCGAATTAATTTAATGCATCCCAGGATTTCTACATTAACTAATTGGGCTAACATTGAAACATACTATTAAGTTATAAAATTAACTAATTGAAGGTACTTTAAAGGTATAGATATAGATCTACTAAATATTATTTAATTCACGTGCGTTACGAAATATTTTTATTAAATTGGGTCCGCCTCCATACAACTCAACATCGACACCGACGCCGAAGTGTAGGTATGAAAGCATCTGAATATCCGATGCCTGGTGATTATTGTGGCAAATGAAATCATGGACAATTAGCGAACCATGTTTAAATGGCATCCAAAAAGTGAATAGTTGTGTGTATTCCGCTTATGCTTCAGTTGGAGTGCGGGGTGTGCCGGGCGCGCGGCTACTGCGGCAGCACGGGGACCTCGGGGTAGGAGGGCTCCTCCTGATCCTCTTCGGAAGAGTGGCCGCTGGCGTACGAGGGGCGGCCACTCTTGTCCCTCAGTCAGTACCTGCCACACAAAACACCCACTTGTAATTATTGTTCAGCTAGCATAATTATAATTTCATAGTCTGATATACATTATTTACCTCTCGTATGCTTAGGTGCAGATCCGCACGGGACATTTTAAAGCTTACATTAGAATATTAATTAGTTTAAATTTGACTAGCAAATTTTTGGATATCGTATACGAGGGGTTAATAAACTTGAAAATATTGTCGAAGACAGTAAAAGATAATCTATTTTCATACATTACAAAACGAATTTTACTAAATGTTGCGTGCAACGACATCTAGCGACTTTTGGCTTAATCATTTGTGCGACTACCGAGTAATCCACATTGTGAGACTAAGGTATCGGAGCGTAAAGTCGCAGTTGCCTTCGACAAGATGTCGCTACTATCAATCACGTGTTAAAAGTTTACTTTGGGAACGTGTGATATTGATATAGTTGGAGGGAATTCAATTTTTTCAATGTACTTTACTGGGCATCGTTACCGACTGTGTTTCATTATGAATAATATATTTTTTACCGGTTAGCCGCACTATAACAACAAATACTAAAAAAAGAATAAAATAAATATTTAAGAGTGGCTCCCATACAACAAACGTTGCGTTAACTTTGCACCTCATTGGTATGCGGCGGCATACATACCAGGTGCAAACTTAACCCGGCCAGTAAAATGGGAAGTGTTTGTACGGAATCCTCGGTGCGCGAGTCGTACTCGCACTTGGCCGGTTTTTTTTTTATATTTGTTCGGAAAATATTTTTGTTTGCATAGGCTTCATAAAATTTTGGTGAATCGGTGACGAGATCCATGAGGAATCCAAGGAACTCCTCAAATATTATAGACACATCTGTGACGATTTCGGCGTTTTTTATAGTAACTCGTTCAGTTGTTCTCATAAACACGATTCGCGTCGTTCAAGTCTGATAATTGTAATTATTTATTATATTTACGTCACTCTAGGCAGTAAGTGGGATTTTCTGCCCTCTACGCGCAAAACTTTAGATACACCTCGGGAGCTAATTAGTAAAGCATCGCATATTTACGGCCCTTACCATAGATGTTTGACAAAGGTCAAACATCTGAGATCTGGGACATTCACTAATTCACCGCCCCAGGGGTGTATTAGTCTATGTCATTTTCAAACCTTTTGGTGTGACGGCCCTAAATGACCAATAAAATTCTTTCGCGACCCTCTAAAACCTAGTTTGTACGATTAAACTTGCAAATGTACATGCTTGAAAAAATCTGCATTCCTTGTAGTCACGAGACTTTCTCGATGCTGATCCTCGCGACCCCCCTGGATATATGCCGCGATCCCCCTGGGGGTCGCGACCCACAGTTTGAAAAACACTGAGATACATAGACTCTATGACATAATGTTTACCTTCGATAGGAGTCGTGCGAGTCCCGGTCGGAGTCGGCGTAGGGCGCCCAGTGCGCCGGCGCCGCGTCGCTCTCCTCGCGCTCGCTGTTATTGCTTGTGCCTGAACATTCACGATTTTCCGGTGATTATTTGAGTGTTTCAAACGCTCGATTCTTCTGTTACTAATATTGGCTATTTTATAAGAGAAAATTTGATAAGAATTGCAAAAACAGGCGATTTCTACAAGATAACCGAAACTACTACTATTTATACGGATTATATGGTATTCGACAATATTGACGTGGACGTGGCGTAGGCGACTCGTATGATCATATCATACAATGTTCAATAAAGGTTAGAAACAAAAGATAGTTTTTCAAACTAGGGACAACAAGTCAGTCCATGGTACAGTAAATCAAACTACGTTTTTCCATGTCAGCTTGGGCACATCAGCGCTTCACAGATCAATATTTACTATCTTCGTATAGTAGTTTTCACACATTGCGCGTTATCTGCTACATTGTATAACCTAAATTCGATTAAAATATATCGGGATGACAGATATCCCACGCTGAATCGTATTTGAAAACGACTACATCCATACTAATCCATACTAATATTATAAATACGAAAGTGTGTCTGTCTGTCTGTTACCTCTTCACGCTTAAACCGCTGAACCGACTTAGATGAAATTTGGTATGGAGATAGTTTGAGACCCGGGACAGGACATAGGATACTTATCATCCCGAATAAATTGAGTGTTCCCGTGGGATGAGCGGGTAACGCCGCGGGGCACAGCTAGTACTAGATATATGTACAGTTGCCGAGAAACTTCTTGACCCAAAATGGCGGATCTGCGCATGCATATTTGTACGTAAATCGGCTACTGCGCAGTCAAGGTTAGGCTCAAGAAGTTTCTCGGCAACTGTAGTATGTTGTCAGCACAGACCACCCCCACTAGACGGAGCATGTAAGGCGACCCGTAGGCGACCCGCGCGCACCAACGATATGGTACGGCAGAACATTAAAGTATCAACACGGCGGCCACCGTTTAGTTGCCTACATGTTTATGAGGTCTCTCTACACCACTTAACACTACAATTTACCATGTTATTTATTTAATTTCTTTTTTCGTTGACGTACGCATGGATCATAAACAAGGACGCAACTAAACGGTGGCCGCCGTGTTGATACTTTAATGTTCTGCCGTGCCATATCGTTGGTGCGCGCGGGTCGCCTCACATGCTCCGTCTAGTGGGGGTTGTCTGTGGTTGTCAGGCTCACATTGTTCAATAGTGGTGATGGAGAGATGCGGCGCGTCGGGCAGCGGGTCGGCGGCGGGCGGCGCGTGCGCGTGCGCGGAGCTGGCGGGCGAGGCCGGCGCCGGCGGCGACGGGCTGTCCAGCGAGATCACCGCGCCGCCCGGCGAGCGGTAGCCGGACGACGACACCGTCTCCACGCCTACAGACACCACAACTACTATATCAACACTTACATACCAGGAGCCACGATAGCATAGTGACTATACTCGACGCCACGTAGCTTGGCAATAGCGACCAATGACTCCTCCTACCATGAAACTCTATTTCTAATAACGACACTTTTTTTTGTTCCCCGTATCGACCATTTTTACGTAGAGGGTGTCTGGGCGTGGAGGGAGCGGACCCTCTACCACGGTGTAGCAATAAAAGTAAAAATGGTCGTTACGGGGAACAAAAAAAAGTGTCGTTATTAGAAATAGAGTTTCATGGTAGGAGGAGTCATTGGTCGCTATTGCCAAGCTACGTGGCGTCGAGTATATGCCATAGTCATTAGGTCCTTTATAGGCTGCTGGTTCGTACGAAACGATTTGCCGCGCCACTCTTCCTTTTTAAAAGGTACGGTAAAAGAGTGGAACTTTTAACTCCCTGTTCCAGCGAACTTTTTGCCTGATACTTATATCTTGGGACCCCTCAAATTAAAATCAAATAAGTAGACATTTTATAGGCAAACATGCTTAATCTTTCGGCAAACATACTTAAATCCGAGCCTATTTAACAAGTTAACATATTCGTCCTGAGATATCCTACCCTGTAAAAAAAATCTGTTCACCTCTTTTAAAACAGGTATACACTAAAGAGGCGGCGCTATAGTATTATCAGAAATAAGATAGAACGGATTCTGAGCACTACCCATATGTCCAACACTACCGACAAGCCCCGCGCTCTATATCTACAGGATAAAGAAGGTTCCTGAGGCGAACATTGCCTAGAGATCTCTATTAGACGATATTTGCACTTGTAATTGTTCAGGCATTGTAATCTCTTAATATGTAGGTAGACTGCAAAATCCAACGGCGGTCAAGAAATACGCGGGTAGAAATGTATTCCCGCAGAGGCTTCGTTTGACACATTACCTTTCGGCTCGGTACGGAACAAGCACGCGTTCGGTGTGCGTCCATTGTTAAGGTTAACAAATTAGCGCTTCCAACGGACTCGATTTGTGCTTTCGGGTGTGCGACAGACTGGTTTAAGGTGTTTAAGTGCTGGCCAGCCAGAAGAGTTACGGACACAGCTGCTTCGAAGCCGGTTCAGCCCAGGATTGCCAGGCGAGTGGTTTATCACATATTGAGCGAGTGCAATGCCTGTTCCTAGACTTTAAATTCGTTAGGGATTCCAGGACTAGTGTATCACAGAGTTTATCGAAGGGTTCTGTTACGCGAACAGTAATTACCATTGGAAGACGAGTAAGTGTCGTCTGTCTTGACGGTGATATCCGCGGGCGGCGTGGCCTTCGGCGCCGGCACCTTCCTCTTGAGCGGCAGCTCGTCCTCCGAGTCCGAAGTCAAGTCCACCAGCACTTCCTTGGGCGTCCTAGCCTCGCCAACAGCCGCACGCTTCGCATTGTTGCCGTTGCCTTCCACTGGTATGACCTCTGTTGGACAAATAAGTAAATTTCAGATAAAGAGACATGGAGTCCACTAATCCATTATAAGTTTGCTGGCTTTATAAAATATAAAAACAACAATTCAGGCCTTTTTCTGATGTGAAATATGCTGCAAGAGCGAGTAACGGATGATTTGTTTTACCAAGCGGGAATGTTTTTTTTTAATGGACAGTCTTACATAAATCGACCTAGCCCCAAATGAAGCAATGCTTGGACGCAACTAAACGGTGGTCGCCGTGTTGATACTTTAATGTTCTGCCGTACCATATCGTTAATGCGCGCGGGTCGCCTTACATGCTCCGTCTAGTGGGGGTTGTCTGTGAGGAAGACTGACCTAGGTCATCGGCGATGAGTGTGACGGGCTCGGCGGCGGGCTGCACGGGGTGCGGCGCGCGCGCCGGCGGCGAGTGCGCCGACCAGCTGCCGTCCGCGTGCAGCTGGATCTCGTTGCACTCGCCCGCCAGCCGCGGAGACGTCAGCACCTCTTGGAAGTACCTGAGGACCGAGAATAAGTTTCTGTCAAAAATGACATTTTAGTGGCAAGCTTTTATAGCCGACTGTACTTTTCTTTGGATATCCATCAAATGCTCACTGAGACGATTCTAAAGAGCCCAAGCTCGGTAGGATTGCTTTTTCTATTATAGATTTCCTATATGGCCACCGTCCATCAACAGATCAGCCCCATGGTACCATATTATTGTATTGTCATCAAAGTTAAGTAAGTATGCAAAATTTCAGTTCAATCGGTTGACGATATCTGCTTCAAAATTGAGTTGCAAGATTTCACCCGAACAAACATACTTTAAACATACCATGCAAGCTAAATAAAAACTTGTAAAAATGATATATTGAGCTACACTTTAATGCGGAGGGCTCCCGCCCCTCTTCTACCTCGTCACTCTTGATTACCACATGTAAGCAATGTAGTATTGTGTGGCGTTTTAGTGCGGGGGACGCCGCCTCCCGAACCCCCGTTCGTTCCAGTCACACTTGATTCCCACATGCAAGCTGTATAGTGTTGTGCTACCTTTTAAGATCATTTGGGATTTCAGACAGGGCACAGCACAGCCCCTTCGTTCAGAATAGCGACGCGTCAAAGCGCTGCAAACGCGGGTGGTTGACGGGCAGTCAACACTTACATCCGTATCACATCACACACAACAATTACATCCTATCTTTCCCCGGTAACACATGTGTACTTGGAGCACCACATAAATAAAATAAATAAATATCAGACAACCTCACACAAATCAACCTAGTCCCAAATTAAGCTCAAGAAGGCTTGTGTTATGGGTACTAGGCGACGATATACATACTTATATAGATAAATAAATACTTAAATACATAGAACATCCATGACCCAGGCACAAATATTCGTGTTCATCACACAAATATTTGCCCTTGCCGGGATTCGAACCCGGGACCGTCGGCTCAGTAGGCAGTTGCTAAACCACTGCGCCAACCGCGTCGTCAAAATACAAAATGCGACAATTACTGGTACCCAAACCTACACCTCTAGCACAACTGTGACACGCGAGTCCATCTTGCGCGAGATATATTACCTATCTCTTTCGGTACAGTACTGTGAGAAAGTGACGGGTGACGACGAGTAGGGCTGGTACTGGTACTGATATAAAAATACCGCAACGTTCCACTCACCCATCAACTACCAGGGAGTCATAAAGCGCGGGTCGGTCGCACACGGGACAGAGCCACGTAGGTTTCCTCTCATTCATCTGCAGGAACAGTGACGCGTCGAAGCACTGCAAGTGAGGGCAGTTGGCGGGCCGGCAGGGACACGACATCCGCATCTTGCCGAGGGGACACATGAGGGACACTCGGAGAGACGTTGTGGCGATCTCGCTGTCGTAGTCTTCTGACAGTTTTTCTTTGACTGTAAAAAAGAGATTGTTAGAGATATTTGTTTTGAAAATAAAGCCTTATTTCTTTTAATCATTGATTGCGCGTCTATAACTACCATTAGACAGGCGTTAACTGCTAACAAAGCATGTTGAAAGTATGCATAAATCTACCAGAGGAAATGGAGTTGATCGCAGCTAACCAATAATAGTTATAATCACAAACGGTGGTACTTTCAAAGTTCCCAATCTTTTCAGAACGTGCTTTCACTATTTTTATGTATAAACAAAATGTATCTTCTCTCTTACAATGAATTTAGCAAACCACCTCCAGTATTTATTTACATTGAATTCAATTTCAAATCGTTCTACGGCCGTTGGTTGTCCAAGGTATCGCTGGGGAGAAATGGTTGAGACGAATGCTTAGAAAATTTCAGACCAAAAACCGGCGAGAAACTACGCAGGATCGGAACAAGTGGCGTGCTCTCTGTTCGACGACTAAGTTACTTTTTGGGTTACTCAGCCATATAGTTCAAAATTTCAAAATAAAATGCAGAAGCCAAAATTTTGCAACCCACTAAAGTGCAAATGGAAATCAAAGCCACGACCTCTGCTTGACCGGATCAATGCTCCCACCACTGAGCTATAGGATCGCTAGGTATATGGATAGCGTGAAACAATGTCATCTCATTCCGTTAAAGCGCCCTCTGTATTTTTCTGTTTAAAATGCAATGAAGTATAACTCACTGAGCGACCGCGTGTAGTCCGGGTTCTTGGTGCCCATGTTTTAGAGTTCCGCAGACGTAAGCTTGCGCACCAGGAACACGCTGAGCACGTACGCGCGCATGAAGTCCGACGCCCATGTCACTTGGATGGCGTTGGTCACGGTGGGACGCAGTGAAATAATGTCTTCCCATTCCGCTTTCTGTTTAAAAGGTAATGGAGTATAACTTACTGAGCGACCGCGTGTAGTCCGGGTTCTTGGTGCCCATGTTTTAGAGTCGGTGCAGCAGTTCCGCAGACGTAAGCAGACGTCAGGTGCAATCGAGGTTAAATGCATGGCTATCTTGAATAAAAAAAAAAAAAAAAAAAGCTTGCGCACCAGGAACACGCTGAGCACGTAGGCGCGCGTGAATTCCGACGCCCATGTGACGTGGATGGTGTTGGCCACGGTGAGACGCAGTGAAATAATGTCTTCCCATTCCGCTTTCTGTTTAAAAGGTAATGGAGTATAACTTACTGAGCGACCGCGTGTAGTCCGGGTTCTTGGTGCCCATGTTTTAGAGTCGGTTAGCAGTTCCGCAGACGTGAGCTTGCACCAGGAACACGCTGAGCACGTACGCGCGCGTGATTTCCTAAGCCCATGTCACTTGGATGGTGTTGGCCACGGTGGGACGCAGTGAAATAATGTCTTCCCATTCCGCTTTTTGTGTAGGTAATGGAGTATAACTTACTGAGCGACCGCGTGTAGTCCGGGTTCTTGGTGCCCATGTTTTAGAGTCGGTGCAGCAGTTCCGCAGACGTAAGCAGACGTCAGGTGCAATCGAGGTTAAATGCATGGCTATCTTGAATAAAAAAAAAAAAAAAAAAAAAGCTTGCGCACCAGGAACACGCTGAGCACGTAGGCGCGCGTGAATTCCGACGCCCATGTGACGTGGATGGTGTTGGCCACGGTGAGACGCAGTGAAATAATGTCTTCCCATTCCGCTTTCTGTTTAAAAGGTAATGGAGTATAACTTACTGAGCGACCGCGTGTAGTCCGGGTTCTTGGTGCCCTTGTTCTTGAGTCGGTGCAACAGTTCCGCAGACGTAAGCAGACGTCAGGTGCAATCGAGGTTAAATGCATGGCTATCTTGAATAAAAAAAAAAAAAAAAAAAGCTTGCGCACCAGGAACACGCTGAGCACGTAGGCGCGCGTGAATTCCGACGCCCATGTGACGTGGATGGTGTTGGCCACGGTGAGACGCAGTGAAATAATGTCTTCCCATTCCGCTTTCTGTTTAAAAGGTAATGGAGTATAACTTACTGAGCGACCGCGTGTAGTCCGGGTTCTTGGTGCCCATGTTTTAGAGTCGGTTAGCAGTTCCGCAGACGTGAGCTTGCACCAGGAACACGCTGAGCACGTACGCGCGCGTGATTTCCTAAGCCCATGTCACTTGGATGGTGTTGGCCACGGTGAGACGCAGTGAAATAATGTCTTCCCTTCCGCTTTCTGTTTAAAAGGTAATGGAGTATAACTTACTGAGCGACCGCGTGTAGTCCGGGTTCTTGGTGCCCATGTTTTAGAGTCGGTTAGCAGTTCCGCAGACGTGAGCTTGCGCACCAGGAACACGCTGAGCACGTACGCGCGCGTGAAGTCCGACGCCCATGTCACTTGGATGGTGTTGGCCACGGTGAGACGCAGTGAAATAATGTCTTCCCTTCCGCTTTCTGTTTAAAAGGTAATGGAGTATAACTTACTGAGCGACCGCGTGTAGTCCGGGTTCTTGGTGCCCTTGTTCTTGAGTCGGTGCAACAGTTCCGCGGACGTGAGCTTGCGCACCAGGAACACGCTAAGCACGTAGGCGCGCGTGAAGTCCGACGCCCATGTCACTTGGATGGTGTTGGCCACGGTGGGACACAGCTTTACCAGGGACGATATGTTGACGGGCCGCGGTGGCCGCTTCGGCTCTGGCGTTGGCTTGTTTGTGGGGATTGGGTTCTGGGTAACAGAGTGAGAGAGTTAATTAACACTTTCGCAACCAGATATAAAATTTAACCCTACCCCAGAAACCGAGAGCCCGCTAGGTGGGTAGCTCTTTAAGCAAAAATACGTGACCGGCATCTGAGCTATGATTACGAGTGCCTACCAGGCGGGTTCCTGGTAGCGAATATATAATAGCGTGTTAATATTGACACAAACGTAAATTATGAAAAAGAACATGCAATGTGACCAGGACTCGAATCTCGAATCAATAAAAAATTGTGGTGTTTCCACATTAAAAATAGAATCGACTAAGTAAAGGATTTTATAAACAGAGAGTTACGTTTATTAAGTTATTCGGAACAAAAGACTAGATTTTCAAGTAACAACAGTGGAAAAATTAATTTGTTATTGTGAATGGCGAAACTATTATTTGTGTAATTTATCAATTCTGATAACAAAATCTATGTCTTAATTCATGATAATGCATTAAACAATTAGATGGACGTTTTATAGACACAGACAGCTTGTCATGTACATATATTAAAATAATCCCTGTCAAAAACTCGCAAGGTTTATAAAGAGCCACTAGTAATTACTTGTTAGACAATTAAATTTACATCTGGATAGGGTTTCAAAATATGTTAAGGAAACTTCAATGTTAAAAGAACTAAGAAGAAAAGCGAGTAATGTAATAAATACTCACTGGCAGGGGGCACATTTTGTTGTTAACTTTAACATTGACACTCGGAGGGAAGCAGTCTTCCTGTTCACATGTGGTTTCCAGAAGACAAAATCTCAATTGAGCCTGTTGACAAGAATAAATATACAGTTAACATGCGACAAACGAGAACGCTCTCTCTTGCCGGATCGGACGCAAGGATCCTCATCCATGGAAATGCCACGACATTGCGCGTCATGCGGCAGCGGCAACGGTGCAAGTACGTGTGTCTCGCTCACTCGTTATCGGACATAAGCAGCGGCTCTCTCGCTCAACCCCTTGCCGCGCCGCTGGTCGCGCAAAGCTGGCACCTCCGTAAGATCGCTGAGTACGAGTATCTCGCGTACAGTCCGTGATCACTAAGTATGAGATTCGGGTTAGAAAGAAACTTCGTATACCGGCGGAGACACACGAATGTCATACTGCGGTCCCGTATTCAGAAAAGCTAACTTTTTCAACATAACCTTAAATTAAAAGTAAAGTAAAGAATAATCATCAATGTACAATAACCCACCATAAACTTGTAGTGTGGCGAATAACTTGTGATAGTTGTAAAATGTGCCGTTCATAAGAACGTTTCCCGATTTGTATGGGGAAAGAACATTCTCGAGAACATTTCCTATGAAAAACGTATAAATAACGTTTCCCTTAGATGTGCTCTCTAAGCTCACCTGTATAACGTAATCTAGCTTATTACTGGTGCCGACGATATCCTTGCCGCACGCTATCTCTGTGGCCTGCGTGGGTGTGAGGTGGAACTGGTAGGCGCCTTCTTGCATGCGGCCGGCCTGCGTCGGCATCATTGTCGTGGGTTTCATCAGCTCCGCCATCACGTCGTAGAATGGAAGCCTGGAAATGAGGACATCATTCATTTTCTTAGCCTATAGATGTTACAAGTTTTATGTCTTCTCAAATAACAAATGCGGTACTTTAGCTGCATTTTAATTGGGAGTTGCTTTTGCTATTTACAATGTTAATTTAACTGAGATGATTCTTAACTTCATGAAGATTCTTTAAAACAACGATCTGACAACTGACAAAATGGTATTCTAGTTTTGAGGTCTATTTTAAAATTAGCGGCCAAATAATGGATTTGTTGTACACAGCAACATAATCTCCTCTGAATCATGATTGCAAATCATAATTTTGTCCTCCAGTCAACATTTAAACTAGCTGAAAATTGTAGAACAGTTATATTTATATACCTACAAGACGTTACTATACAAAAAGGGTATCTTCAAAGCCTGAACGTGTTTTGCCCAAATCCGATCTGATCCACCTTGTTGGGATACTCGGGACAGAGTGGTCGCCACATTAGAACCATTTTACCACAATAGGCCATTAAGCATATTAGGATTGGTAAATATGCCATTGAGTCGCAGAAATCGTTGGAATCGATTGCTTGGCTTTCTAGTAGAGTTGGGTTGGCAAAAGTAGTGCCAGCAGCCCTTCACGCAAAATAGGCGCATTGTAAGACGTCGAGTTGCGGAAAACTAGCCCGCGATAACCTATACAAATACATATATGCAATTATCAATTGAGTTGGACTTACTTCTTAAACTTAACATCAGGGTGCACGGGGTAGGGCGGCAGCGGCGCGGTGGGCGACGGCGACGGCATGGGCGCCAGCGTGGCGCCGCCCGCGCCGTAGCCGTGGTACATGCCGCTCGCGTACATCGCGTTCTGCCGCGCCTGCGTCACTCAGTATCAACACACATAGCCTACTAGCCACCGGTCATATGAGGAGGTTCTTGAATGTAACACAGGCAGTGTCTTGACAGTTATACACAATACAGCAGGCAGTTGTTGGTAGCATAACAATAAAGTGACAAGACCCTCAACCAGAAAGGATTATCACACAGAAGGCGTTTTAACTTTTTACATTGATGGAACAAGGGTGTGGTAGTTACGCCCCTGACTGCTGCAGAAGGTCAGTTTCAGTTTCTAATGGAAAACTATGCTGCCATTCCTGTACAACATCTTCTTGTATAACTGAGGCCATTAAAAGTTTATGGTTGCAACTGCTACGTATCTCCTTACCCCATAAGTTTGGCACATTATAAAGCAGATTTACATTTGTTTAGACATCACAACAAAAGTATATCCAGCTTTCCAAGTTTTGTTCAATACATTAAACATTACTACCATAAAGTAATAAAAAGAACATTGCAAATATAGAAAGGGATATCCGCGTGATTCTTGGCCCAGAATATACTTACAGTGACTGGCATGCCTTGAGCTCGTGAATCTTGAGGGTTATACCCGCTGACTGCGGGGTGCTGGTATAGGTTACGTTGATTAGCGATCCCCGGGGCGAGCGGGTCCTTACCCTGAGAGCCCCCACCTGGTCCCACACCACTCGACGCTAGTGCTTGGCTGTTCCTGTTAATCAACATAAAATTTACTATACTCTTAAAATTAAAGACACAATTGTGTGATTTTATCTCTGCTTTTTAGTAGGATTAGTGAATTATAAGAGAAATCTTTTCAAAAATAACTAGTACTGTCAGAGATATTACTGCAGTTTGATATCATGCAGCTTGGTCAGTTCAGCTCCAGTTCAGTCACTATTACATTAAATAGTAGACCACATATATGTAGTAAGACATGGACTGTATAGGAGCTTAACTGAATGTTCATGGAATGTTCAATTCTTTATCCTGACATCATAAAAGGTGCAGTTTATAGCAAAATCACACCAAGGACCCAACACCGAAGCCATGACTCATGCATCAACTGTTAGACACACTCGTTTCATCCTCTCATCGCCGACGCGCTCGGGGCGCATGCTGCGACTGCTGCGAGGTAATGACACTTGCCTAGAGTTGTTGTTCTTTTGTGAACGTCCGTTTTCGGTAGCTTTGAGCCGCGATCTAAGTTCGGAAGAGTTTCCATTTTCGGTGGGTGCCGCATTACTCGGTGCCGGATTTCCTACCCTCGCTGAAGACCGTGTTTTAACCATTGTTGATGAGCGACCATCTCATGTCAACTGAAATTCAGCCGTCCCAACGGACGTAAATCTATCAAACTTCAACTACACAAACTGAGGGATTTCTGGAAAATTTCTTCTGGAAAAATCTGCACAGCTGTCTCCTTATTTCTCTTATGCTAAGCAGCGAATTTAGATGAAAGGGATAGGGCTCTAGTGACATCTGCAATTGAATAATTACTTAAAGTCATCAATGGTTAAAACATGTCTTACAGCTTTAATACCACTAAACAAACCGCAAATCCTCAATGATGTTTACGATAATTTAGAACAATGTTGGTGGTCCCATTTTGATTATTTTGATAAATTATTCCACTGCAGCTGTGAAGGAGCTTGCTAAGGAGAAAAAGTACATTATAAGTTTGGAAATATGACCGGAAATGGCTTCAGGAAGACAGGAGCTAAAGGTAAGAGAAATAAGATGACTGTCCTGTCAATGAAATTTTCCAGAAGAGTTTACCATTAACAACAAGTTGCTCCAATACTCAGCCTTGACTGTGAGACGGGGCCATGCTGGACTGAGGCAGATGAGTGCCTTCCAGCAATAAATGACTTCAAGTCTAGGTTAGCCCATATGCACACAAACAGACTAAATCTGTATGAGAGTAACTTGTAACAGTCAGATGGGATGGGAACAAGCTTAACATTAAATAAATAATCACACAATTATACATCAATAAAAAGACAAACATGATGTTATTTAGAGCTTTTTTGTTTTCCACAGCCCCTTAACAGCCAGTAGACAGACTGACAGTGGCGACTAATCTTAGGATTGAACGGCTAGCAGCAAAAATTATGTATAGTGTACTATTTTGTCTTATTAAACAAAAACTGTACAGTTTGCAAGCAGTTAATTACATTTTAATTGGTCATTGTATTTTATTTTCAATATAATTTACTTATTATTGGACAACAGCCACTTATAAAAACTTAAACCAATATAAAATGTTATGCATAAATAATACGTGTGTTGTTGCAATATATAGGATTATCATTACTTTTTTGATGAGTGGGAAACCCAAAATTTTATGAATCATAGACATAATTATTCATTCGTAAAGCTATAAAATTTTAAAAAGAACATTTTAGACCATTTATTATTATTGTTTTGATAACAAACAAACATAACTAAATATACTACATTATTCAGGGTTTTTTTTTTGTAATAGGTGATGGCTGCGGCGTCATCATGCTATTAATAATATTCCAAGAAGTACTGGATTAATGAGATAAAAAAAAACACCTGTTATGTTAAAACTGCGAAGCCGGGAGCCAAGTTATGTAGGTTTAACTATTAAAGTTATATTATTTTGAACCATTGAATTATTTGTAAATATCATACTTTAATTTCAGTGTGTAGTGACCCTAACTGTTCACGTTGCCCTGCATATTACATAGAATTCCTCCCGCCACGAAAATGACAAACTTCGAAAAAGACCGGCATCATACACCAGAAAAATAAATATGGAATGATAATAATTGTTAGTAATTAAATAAACAAACATGGTAATATTTAATAAAAGCAGCTTTTTAGGAAAAACGTTTACGGAACCCAAACAATATGGATGTCAGGTGTTCAAAATAATGTTACTCACCATGATATCGCGTTACCGTAATCGTAATATCTACTCATATTAACTATAAGTTATAAAAATTACACTGACATTTAGAAACACTTATTTAAACTATTTACGAGTATCTTACTAAACGCCACACTATTTGACGCCTGCTGCATTATTCAGCCGCCACGTTGGACATAGACTAACATTTTACTTTTTAAATTACATCTATTTAAGCCTTTACATGCATATTAGAGATCCGTTTGTTTCAAAAGTCAGCGAAAAAGTGTAATATAATAGCAAAACTGTTGATACAAAACTACTCATACTAATATTTTAGTTATAATGTTACACAGCGATAGCAGGTACTATATTCAACGAATTTTCACAAACTGGTGACTGGTGAGAGGTTTGATAGCAAACGTAAAGCTACAAGACATGGACCGTAAAATGAAGCACAGACAAGATAGACAACTATGCATCACATCCGGATCCTTTTTGCTAGGGTTGTCCAAAAACCAATCTATGCGTTCGGATACATTATTACGAATAAAGAAAAAATATTAAATACTAGGAGACGCCCGCAACTTCGTCCACGTGTTTTTATTTTCTTTACCGTTGACGGGTAATAAGTATCCCATTACCATCTTTGAATGTCCAGCTATCCCTGTGCCAATATTGGTTAAAAGTCGACCAGTCGTGATGAGAGGACAATGGAAATTATGACCAACAGATGGCGCCAGACTGGCGCGGCGCCACGCACCCATACTGTAGTGATCCTCTTTGTACATTTTTATTTTTATAATTGGTATATGTCATATCCTTATGTCAAGTTTTGCAAATTAAAACCTGCAGTCAGGTTTTGGCTTTTATTTCAATTTAATTTGCAAACTTATCGACTAAAATAGCATGGACAAGTATGTACGACCGGAGCGGTTCGAGACGATTAACTCGACTAAAATAAGAGAGCGACTCCTGGAAAATCTCAACTTAATATTAGATGAAGCGCATAACCAGGCACGTTCCTTGGAAATGGCTGAAGTTAAGACACTGCAGTACGACACCATACCTGTGAACGCAATCAACGAAAACATTAATTCTGTCCCCAGCGGAAATGCTTCTGCCGCCACGCCGACCTTTCTGAACCGATCAAACCGTAAATGCTACTTTTGTGGGGGTCGGGTGCATCCACGCAAAACGTGTCCTGCCTTCGATGCTACGTGCCAGATATGCAGTATAAAAGGGCATTTCGCAAATGTCTGCCGGAGTAAAAACCTTATCAGCGCTGCCATGACAGATCAGGAAATCGATAACGCTTGTATCATTGCCGCATCACCAGCATCGCTTCGCAAAGCTACCGTGCCTGCGTATATTAAAGGAATTAGAGCAGACGCATTATTAGACACTGGTAGTTCAAAAAGTTTTATCAATTTTGAATTTTCCAAATTATGCTCATTGAAGCTAAAACCCAGTCAACAGACAATATCCATGGCCTCTCTTAACCATACATCATCAGTCAAAGGAGAAACCTGCCTCTCACTTACCCTGGGTAAACACACGTATGAAAATATCCAACTACTTGTAGTAGATAACCTGTATTCCGATAATGATCATAGGACACGACGTACTAGAAAAGCATTCTTCCCTTGAATTCGCATTCGGTGGTCCAAAAGAACCTCTTGTCGTCTGTAATGTGGCTGAAGCTTCCGTTCCTGCTGTGCCTCTTTTCACCAACTTAACTCCTGAATGCAGACCAATCGCTATCAAGTCTCGAAGATACACTGATGACGACAGACGCTTTGTTGAGAAAGAGGTGAAGAATCTCCTAAATGAAGGCATCATCGAAGAGAGCAGATCACCATGGCGAACACAGGTGCTCATTACAAAGAACGCTAACCACAAGAAACGCCTTGTTATCGATTATTCAAGAACAATAAATCAATTCACTGAACTAGATGCATATCCACTTCCCAAAATAGAGGAATTGATTTCAAAAGTAGCCAAATATTCTGTTTTTAGCGCCATTGACCTGAAAAGTGCATATCATCAAGTTCCAATCTTGCCGGAAGAAAATTATTGGCTTATTCGTACGGAGAAGCTTGAAGGTACATTCGCTTATCTTGATGATATAACGATTTGCGGAAAGAGTCCGGAAGAACACGACAGAAATTTGCAACATTTCCTTACGTGCGCTAAAAAGTATGGCCTAACACTTAATGAAATGAAACTAAATCCATATTCAAACAAACTTCAATTAACATACTCGGGTATACATACAATCTCGAATAATATAATAAAACCCGATAATGACAGATTAGAACCACCTCTAAATTTACCGCCGCCTCACGATTTGCCTAGTATGCGGAGAGCCCTGGGCATGTTCGCCCACTATTCAAAGTGGATACCAAACTTCTCTGAAAAGGTAAGCGAGCTGTCCAAAACTAAAACATTCCCATTGAACCACGCATTGATCGAACATTTTCAAAAACTTAAAAATGACGTTGTCAAATCTTGCGTTCACGCGATTGATGATAACGTGCCATTCACCGTAGAAACTGATGCGTCTAAACACTCAATTGCAGCGACTCTTTCTCAAGCAGGCAGGCCCGTGGCATTCTATTCGAGGACACTCAATCAAGGCGAGCAGAATCATTCTGCCATTGAGAAGGAAGCTTACGCAATTGTGGAATCGTTGAAGAAGTGGCGACAATTTCTCATAGGAAAAGCATTTCTGCTTATCACTGATCAACGATCAGTCTCTTTCATGTTCGATGTGAAGCACTCTAGCAAAATTAAAAATGAGAAGATTCAGCGCTGGCGATTAGAACTATCTGCATATAAATACGACATCATATACAGGCCTGGGGCACAGAACCATGTAGCAGATGCTCTATCTCGGGTTTGCGCTATCGCCACGACGCCTTCGAAGCTACGAGCGCTCCACGAAGCCCTCTGTCACCCTGGAGTGACCAGAATGGCACATTGGGTTCGCTCTAAGAATTTGGCTGATACCATCGAGGAAATAAGACGCATAACTAGCGAATGCCGCATCTGCACTGAAGTCCAGCCTCGTTTCCTTAAGGCTGACCAGCAAAACAAACTGATCAAAGCTATAGCGCCGTTTGAAAGACTGAGCATCGATTTTAAAGAACCCGTACCATCAAAATCGAATAAAAGATTTATTTTAACAATCATTGACGGGTACTCACGGTTCCCTTTTGCTTTCTCGTGCTCTGACATTAGCGCGAAGACTGTCATAAAGCATCTAGATACTATTTTTACGATGTTTGGTAATCCGGCTTACGTACATTCTGACCGGGGGACATCATTTCTATCGGCAGATGTAAAAGATTTTCTGCATTCTAGACAAATAGCTACGAGTCGTACAACCCCATACAATCCTCAAGGCAATGGCCAGGTTGAAAGGCTCAATTCTACGCTTTGGAAAGCTGTACAATTGGCGTTGAAAACTAAAAATCTTCCAATAGAGAGCTGGGAGGACGTCCTGTCGCAAGCATTAAACTCCATACGCTCACTTCTATGCACTACTACGAACTGCACTCCGCATGAAAGAATGTTCCGCCATTCTAGGAGATCGGCAAACGAAGATTCGATTCCAACATGGCTAACGAGCTCAACCAAAGTGCTTATGCGACGTTTTGACCGGAGAACTAAATATCAACCATTAGTCGAAGACGTGGAAGTGCTGGAAACTAATCCCACCTACTCCTACGTAAGGACAATGGACGGTCGGGAAATAACTATATCTAACCGTCATTTAGCGCCTCTAGGGAGCAACAGCAACGATTTCTCCGCAAATGAACGCTGAGACCGAAAGACACAGTCACCACCATTAAGCTCGCCACCTCGTACGCCACCTGCCTCACCGCTGGCAACTCCTTCCTCGCCGCCCACGTCGGAAACTCTGCAAGAGACGCCCGAGCATGCAAGCCCTGATAGTAACGAACCAGTGGTCGCGGAGCCATTAAGGAGGTCGAGCAGAACCCGAAACCAGCCAAAGTTCTTACTCGACTACATATGGCCGGGGTGAACGTAGTGATCCTCTTTGTACATTTTTATTTTTATAATTGATATATGTCATATCCTTATGTCAAGTTTTGCAAATTAAAACCTGCAGTCAGGTTTTGGCTTTTATTTCACTTACAAAACAAATGACGATCGTGCATCACGCTATTAATTTTTTTCCTGACATCATGACCCCTCTCCATAGAAAACTGATTTTTAATACAAATCTAGAATTTTATAATAGTATAGATTATAGTCAATGAAAGTAAAACTCACATTACATACATGACATAAAAGTATGCAGAAGTAAATTACAAGATGTTTCTACTGCACGGCGATCTAATATCTAATTATCTAATAGTCTAATTAAACCTCGGTAGTGCTAAAAATAAAATGATATCAATCTGAGACAACCATCTTATTATTTTTCTATTATTTTTACTTAAAAAGGGGACACCAGCACATGTAAAATAATGTACATCTTAGGAAAGAAATAAAACATTTTTCATTTTTCATCTACACCACTGCGTCCACGTGTTTTTTTTTTCTCTCTAACCTAGTCGGGTTTGCTATCCCTGAACTCAAATTGGTTAAAATCCATCCAGCCATGTCAACGTAATGAGAGGACAAAGAAGAAGTCCTGTATCGCGCTGCTAAGATATTCCCTGCCCTGGTAATGGTATTATCAATACAATTTTAGATTTTTATAGTAATACTAGAACGTCTAGAACGTGCCTGTGCCCGCAACTTCGTCCGCGTATATCTGTTTCTTTCTGATAGTCGGGTAAAAGGTATCCTATAGCCATCATTGGATGTCCACTTATCCAGCTATTCCTGTACCAAAATTAGATATTAAGCCGTCAACCCATTGCGAGATGAGAGTACAAAGAAAATTTTACCGATTTATTTCCTAAAATAATGACCCTCAGCAATAGGAAACTGATGTTCAGACTATTCAGTATATTTTTAGAATTTTATTTATCGATAAGATGCCCAGTTGCCGCCTAATTAAATAAAATAATATTCTTGCGACTCAGTGGTGCGTGTTTCCGAATCTTGCGTTCGTAACCGCTTTATAAAATGAGCAAGCGCTTCATAGAAGCGCCTAAATTTTCTCAATTCAATAAAATACTGTAAAAGGTTCGTTTCACACACTCATTATTGTCATGATATCGTTTCAACATATTTAAAAAACTTTAAGATAACGATATTTTCATAATAGATTTGCCATAAACATATCATGATTAAAAACAGGTATCATAATTATGTTTCTGAACGGGTTTAAGAGGAAGCTATTCATTTAACTGAGTGTACACACTCGCTGAGACAAAGACGAACTCGCATCTGTCCTCTTTTTTATGATGCAAGTAAGAAAAGGATGACACGTGTATTTCACCTCATCTCAAAAAGTGTGTGTTATCACATGAATTCATACGTCACTACCGTTTCCTAGTCATTTATGCTGTACTACTTCCTTTATCTTATCGATATCGACGACAAATAATCTAAAAGTAGAAATGCGTTTATCGATTTCCTTAAGTCGCCCGATAATGAAGGATATTAATTGGTATTTTTTATAAGTTATTGCATAATTTCATATTTTGGACATCTAGACACACACGAGAAATATGACATACTCAAGCTTATAATACAGGGTAAAGTAGAAGGGAAGAGGAAGAAAGAGGATGAACTTGTTCGATAAAAATACTAACCTCAACAGAAAGGACTTAGCAAAGGTCGCCGCCGACACCCGTTATGATACGGCAGAAAAAGAAGACCACCGATAACTTATCGGTGGACAGCACGACAATGTCATCTTGGGCCGGGCTCCAAGGATATATATGGAGATTTTATCCTTCCTGAGGCGCTATCAGAAAATCGAAATTCGAATCTCTCCCCTTCAGTTAACAAATATTTGAATGAGCGGGCCGACAAAACACGAATTTGTATCTTTGAAGTTACTCTAACCACACTCTAACCCTTCACCTTACCAACCTTTACCTTCTGGTAATCTTCTACGGAACTTGCGAAAATAGTGTAAATGGAAGAATGGTAACATAATAAAAAAAAATGCGGGCCAAGGGCCAAGGGGATAGCGGACTCGCGCGCACGAAGATTCCGCAACGCCAAGCCAAAAAAACAAAAAAAGTCACTTTACATGCATTATTTAGTTTCACCTATGTGTAAAAACCGGAAAAGAGCATGTCGGGCCACGCTCAGTGTAGGGTTCCGTCACACCTCGGACAATGGCGATCAAATGTATGAAAGAAACGCGTTGCTACGCACACAGTCTAAGCTCGTGTAGGTGAACGCGTATCATGCTTGTGTGAGTGAGATAAGACATGCTAGGGTTGCTGCCATTTTGAACGCACGAGTCGGGAACACAATGTGCAGCAATATGAGATGACCTTGTAATAGCGGCGTCGAATTAATTTTGTGTGCTTATAATTAAAGTAATGTTAATCTACGATTTCTTATTCCGCCCGCGTTCAAATTCGATAACCTCAATGACTAAAAACTCATTGCGCGAATTAGGAAGAATTAAGAATCATATTACGCTGTAAGGTGGGTATCTAAGCTCGATTTATACAAATAGTTTCCTATTTTGAATCAGTATAAACGAAGTAACTAAATTTTTGTAAGGAAATTCAGGCCACCAAAATATTACGTAAGTTGAAAACATGATTTTTTGTTCATATATATATTGTGTTGTTTTCAGTGTGATCTGATAGGTTTAGGTCGAAAACGGATAGGGCAAAAAAAAAACTAAACATAAGTACCTATTGTAAGTTGGTTTTCTACTAAAACATAAAACACTTTGAAAATAACTGGGTATATGTACATGCCTTGATTCATCCAATGGCAATCTGTAGAACTTTCTTTTATTTTTGTTGTTTATAGAGCTTAAACAACCGTACACAGCACAACACACGCCCATTACAAAAGTATTTGTTTAATATTTGAATATTATACGTGGCCTCCGCTCTGCGCACCGCGTCGTCGCGTCCCTGCCAGCCGGTAACTGCGAGGTAACCGAGCGCGGGTGGGCGGCACTTTCGGGGGGAGGCAGGGAGTGTCCATACTGTACGTTAGTACTCTTTATTATACTGTGGTTCCGTAGTTGCTCATCCTTCACAATAAACTGCTGTTTTAAGCCCGAGGTTGATTTGTTAGATCATTTTCCCGAACTCATTATTTCTTCGTAGTAAATTTTCTGTTCGCATATTTCCCCGAAAGTTCTTTTCGACAGTATTATAGTTTTCGGATTCTTTATTTTAACGCTTTATTTTTTTTCCAAGGGCATATTTTTTTATCGTCTTTTTTCCATGCAGCATATTTAGACACTCGGGATTGTGTCAAAACGATTTTTTTTCAATGCAGCATATTTACACACGGGAATTTTATCTAAACATTTTTTTCGTTGGAGCATATTTACACACTAGATTTTTCACCGCTTTTTCAATTTTTAACCGAATTTGATTGACTGTAATTTTTGTTTAAAGTAAGGTGCTTTGGGGTAAATTCGACATATTTTTAGGCGAGTGTAGAGTATGTTAGGGTTTGGGCTCGTAAGTCAGAACCTAAGAAGTATTCCTTCCAAGTGACGAGATCTTTACGAAATTGGATATATTCATCAACGCTTTGTGAAAACAGCGTTTCAATACGTTGCTTGAATTTGGAAACAAATTAGAATAAAAAAATATATATTTTGAATACTATTTCTTAAGGAGTGGGGTAATTTCGAAAGCAAGTGGTGTAATTTCGAAGCTGGTTTTTATGCAATATGAGTTTAAGAATCATATTTCTTTTTAGTTCTAATTTACCCCCGCAAAGATCCAAAAATCGCACTGCTTTTATTTAATCGACTGCAACACACGTGCCCTCACGACTAGCGATGCGAAGTGAACTGAAGCGGGGGAGGAGATAAACATGGCGTTTTGACAAGCGTTGCAAGCGTAGAATTTGTTCCCAGTTTAGTAGAAATGTGTGATTTTCGACTTATCCCCATTTTCGACTTCACCACAAAGCACCTATAAGTTTTAAAGCCGCTTTAAAAAAACCCACTCAAAGAGTTTTCAACTGACCGATCCAAGGGATTGCCTATTTGCTGCCTAATAAATAAATCGATAGGTTACCATAATAGGGTATATTGAAGTTAGTGGCAAGAACCATGTGATATTGCTATGGTGTATCCCTACCAACTTGACACCGGCTTGATACTCGTATGTAGTCAGCGCCAAAATCTGATTAGAAGTTAATGTAGAACTATGTTACTCTATGTACGATTCCCACTGACCGGGTGGATTCGGCGCGCGCTCAAGCGCATCTAAATAGTTGCCAAACGAATGTAGAGCTTCTTTACGACAGTCAGATCCCATATTCGAATGTTATTGGCGCCGCTGCCGGCCGATCGGGCGCTTGCGGACGCGGACGGAGGTGCTCGGCTGTCGTCGCGCGTAAGCGGCTCCGTTCGGTCACCGCCGCGCGCCGTCGGCTCCGTTCGGTTACCGCCGCATGCCATCGGCTCCGCTCGCACGTCCGTCGCCCTAGAATTTAATCGCTCGGACGGACGCAGTCGGCTGCCGTCGGGCCCTCCAGCGTCCGCTGGAACGTGGTGGCAGCCGAACCCGCCCGACCTGGTCACTGGACGCGGACGGCCGCTGCCGGCTGCCAGACCGCCCGTTGCGACGCGGCGGCAGCCGACCCGGCCCGGCCCGGTCTATGTGAATCGTACATTATGTTCCAATAGATTTGAACGAACGTTTGATATACAAGTTACCAGACAGGGTACTAAAATCCTTATCTAAGAAGTGACAGAGCAATGGTCCAGCTGCTAGGTATATCTAACGTGGTCCAACTAGAGCTGCCATCTCTATATTCGCTAAACCCGGACAAATACTTAAAAAAACCCGGACATTGGGCGTAAATTGTATTTTTTTCCCCTAATCCAAATAATATAATTAAAAAACCATCGCTTCATTTTAAGCTCCAAGAAAGATTTTAAGCTCTATAAAAAGGTCGTAAACGCCCTAGAAACTGTAATCACTTATTACCTTCTGGAAGTCAACTTACGTCCTTTTAAAGAAAAAATATGAAATTTGGCGATAACTCAAAAACGGATCGACCGATTTTGTTCAATATAGTTTTCATTGAAAGTACTTATAAGGCCTCATTAACATGAATTTTTCCGATTTTTTTTGACCCGTGGTAGAAAAGTTAGAGGGGGGGGACACTATTTTTTTTTGTTTTTGGAGCAAATATTTACAAAACTGCTGACTTTATCAAAAAATAATAATAAACGAGACCCCACACACCAGTGTTTAAAAGAAAAAAAAAATCACCCCCACCTTAGGTATTCGAGAGGTACCCGAAAAAAAATTTTTTTTTTATATACATACACATTCATACCAAATTTCAGCTTTCCAGTACTAATGATCACGGAGCTAAGCCGCGGACGGACGGACGGACAGACGGACATGGCGAAACTAAAGCCTGACCAGAAATATATGAGGATGCGCCATATTGCGGAATTTCACTGGAACTAATTTCTTACACTGGCAATGATTTTATGATGGTTTGTCAACAATGTCAATGTCATTCGTGTTGGTTTGTTGAAAAGACAAATATTTAAAAATATTCAAAGAAAATGCCGTACACCATGCATAGTCGTGAACGTAATATTATAAATAAAGTGTACATGTGTTTACTACACGAAAAACAGTCAGGAAAAGAGTGCATTCGATTAAATTATATAACGAGGTTACCATAGGGACATGACAGGTATTTAAACTAATGTCATTATAGTGCGATTGCGATTGGTTGCAAAATTGTTGCCATATAAATCTTATAAATAGCGCCCTCTTGACAATCCTCATATAATCCTGGTCAGGCTTTATAAGGGTTCCTAGTTGACTACGGAACCCTAAAAAGCCTATGTGTTAAGTAAGAGTATTTAAAAGAAGACTGAGTTTAAAAGTTAAAGTATAAACTAACTCTGTTTCTAAATTTCATGCAAAACAGTCCATCCATTCCGGCGTGAAGAAGTTACAAACAAGTCACTCACACACACACACACACACACTTTTAGGTGTACGAGAGGTACCCGAAAAAAGTTTTTGTTTTAGTTTTTATTTTACCGTTTTGTGGGCGTGATACATACACATACTTATACCAAATTTCAGCTTTCTATAGTACCTATGCTATGCCGTGATCATAGCATAGGTACTAGAAAGCTGAAATTTTAAGCTAAGCCGCGGTCGGGCAGACGGACAGATGGATATGGCAAAACTATGAGGGTTCCTAGTTGACCACGGAACCCTAAAAAGGAGGCGGTTCTCAATTCCGCTGTATGGTTTGTTTTTTTATTTTATTTAAGAGCCTAGAGAGTCCCACAGCTGGGCAAAGGCCTCCCCTCCCTCTCATTCTTCACGAACGGTCCTAAGCAATATCCGATTTTACGATACGTACGTACGTACGTACGTACGATCCGATGTACGGGAGGTACCCGAAAAAAGGTTTCTTTTGTAGTTTTTATTTTACCGTTTTGTCGGCGTGATATATACACGTACTCATACCAAATTTCAGCTTTCTAGTACTAATGATAATGATCGCGGAGCTAAGCCACGGACGGACAGACAGACAGACAGACAGACGGACAGACGGACAAGGCGAAACTATAAGGGTTCCTAGTTGACTACGGAACCCTAAAAAGAACCGACTTTAAAAAAACCGGCCAAGAGCACGTCGGGCCACGCTCAGTGTAGGGTTCCGTAGTTGCCCATCCTTCACAATAGACGGGCTTAAAACAGCGGTTTAAGCCCGAGGTTTAAATTACGAGAAAGGTTTCAAGCTCTATAAAAAGGTCGTAAACGCCAAAGTAACTCCTAATTACTTATTACCTTCTTGAAGTTATCGATTATACGCGCCACATTGAGCGGAATGTTTTAATGCAGTATGCATCAAAACACTTTGCGGCACTTAACTAATATGTGTAACATTCGAAGTATAAGAGCACCGCACGGCTAAGTGCAGGTACGTCATTAAAAAAAATATATATGAAATTTTGTTAACTCAAAAACGGTTCGACCGATTTTATTCAATATAGTTTTCACTGAAAGTACTTATAAGGCCTCATTTTCATAAATTTTTTCCATAATTTTTTGAACCGTGGTTGAAAACTTAGAGGGGCAAAATTTTTTGGATTTCCAGAGCGAATATTAACAAAACTGCTGACTTTATTTAGTTTTTATTTTACCGTTTAGTCGGCGTCATACATACTCATACCAAACTTTAGCTTTCTACTACTAATGAAGCCGCGGACAGACGGACATGGCGAAAATATAAAAATATTTGACTACGGAACCCTAAAAAGATGCCGCGCATTTCATTTTTCAGCCTTTAATGATTAATGATACTTATATTATATAGACTTTATAATCTTGCACAACCTCATCGTGAACAACTTTTTAATTTGCGTCGGATAGTCATCAGCTTCCTATGCTAACCTGATGATGGAAGGTATTGTGACGAGGTTGCAGCTCAGTGGAAGTACAGAACAAAGGATAGGACTTGGAAATTAATTTTATTAGACTTCAGCTAACTATGATACAAGGTTAAAACACGAATGCCCGGCTCCGTTGGTGTGTGACAGAGACGGCCATAATTCTAAATATTTAAATATATTTATAATTTAAAATCTATATGCCAGGTCTGCTGTCAATTACCAAAGAGATCCTTACAGTATAGTTAGGGGATAATTCAAACGAGATGCATGCAAACAAGACCGCCCCGATCACCCCGCTATATGTATTTTATTTGAATTACTAAAAGCAAAAAAGAAGAAAAAAAAAGAACAGACTTCAAAAAAAAATTAAAAGCCAAAAATAACCCGGTCATGTACAGATTACATTTGAATTACCTTTTGAAGTCGGTGCCAAACCTCACGTAAACTTACAATACGACATGCGATTATTACAGAATTTGGACCAGGTTCAATTCCCGGTTATGTATGAGATTTATATAAAATAAATGCAGTTTTTATTAAATCTAAAATCGACGCCATGATTTCCTTTTCGTTTTCTGCCTACTGACCCATTTTGATTGACACCCAGTATATAAAACTCCGTATTGTTTACCATGTTGACTTATTAACACGTTCGCCGGCGGTATACGGCTATAGCCGTACTGGTGTAGGACTGTGAACCTTGTGTCTTGACAGTACGGCCATCGCCGTAGTACCGCCGGCGAAAATACCAATCATTACATAGTGGTAATTCGCGTTCGTATCGTAAGAATATGAATATGACACTTCAATATAGATAGATAGATAGATAGATAGATTTTTTATTTGTAATAATCATACATTGTCAATCTAAGCTATAACACAATCATAGCCATTATTATTATTACATATTATACCTACACAATTAATGTGGTTATACAGTAAGTGTTTATGCACCTACCTACCTACATTAAATCATATTAAATGTAATACTTAACCAAATAATAATTTTAACAGGTGTTAAATTTAAAGTTAAAGTTGCATACATGATACATACCTTGGGTTTATCCAGCTCCTGTCGTATGGTGCTATTTTCCAGAGTTGCCTCTTTTTCTTCCTTTTATTTTTATTTGAGCACATTATAATTAATTATTTGTATCTTGAACTCGACACCAAAATAACTGCAGCTGTAGGTATATATAATAAGTAGGTACGTTCGTTTTCTGTTGACAATTTGCCATGAGGAAAGGAATCTCGAATCTTACCCGCACCACACATGAAGTACCCGGTTTAAGTTTTTTTTATATGTAAGTATGTTACAATAAGAAGGTAACCGCAACTTCGTTCGCGTATTTTTTTCTTACCATAGTCGAATAAAAAGTATCCTTTAACCATCTTTGGGGTGTCCAGCTATTCCTGTACTAAAATTGGTTAAAATCCGTCCAGCCATTTGCGGTGTGATAAGAGGACAAATAAAATGTTATCAATAAATGGCGCTGTACGGTAACTTAGTGTTACGTTGCTGCATCGCGTTTTTAAGATTTTTCCTGAAGTAGTGACCCCTCACCATAGAAAACTCATTTTCAATACAACTTTTGAATTTTATAATAGTATAATAGTATACTATCGATATATCGATAGATGCAGGTCATCACAAATTTGTGATGATGATGACCATCTATCGAATATAATGCGTATTTATACGAACCGGGCCCAGATTAAACGTATGAGATTAAACTTATACTAGAGGCCCGTTGCGGCGTCGAACCGCCGCTAGAATATGGAAATCCGGTAGTGTTACAGAAAATAACTACTTTATCGATAAGAAGTTTTTGGCGAACGAAGAATTAAAATGATGTTTTAAAAACGGTAAAACATGCCAGGCTAGAGCTAGGCCTGGTAGCCAACTGCCAGCTTCATCGTGCCAACTTTTTCAACTCTTGTAAAAATAAGTTGTGCATTAATGACATGTGATCTGCTGATCTGTTTCACAAATAAAATGAATGTTATTCGATTTATGGAAAATTTTAACCCATAAAAATAATTCCATATATTAAAAAAATAATTGACATATTTTCATAGGACCGAACATAAGATTGGTAGCATTTAATTTTGGGTTTTTTGCCTGAAAATAAATGCTTATTATTATTACTAATAATTTGTTGTTCTTTCTTCAGGACATAAATTTATCGATTTGATCGATTTCTATCAATTTCCAGAAATAGCACATGAATCGAAACGACAGATTTGGGCACTCACTACGTAGGTTTTAAAAAGGAAATCATGTAGTGCGTAACTGTTTATGTATTCATTTATAATCGTAAATACTTAAAAATAGTGATAATAAAAAATGATAAATAAACTCAATTGTATGAAATAGAGAGTATAAAACGTTTATAGATACACGAAAAACCACTATTATCAATGCTTGTTTTTTTAATGAAATTCAATAGATCGTCCAAATTTTCTTAATATGGGTGCTGCCATGTCATCATCATCAATCATTTATGAGTCAAAATCCATGTGTCAAATCTGCTTTTCGTCATGGCTCCTATTCGTCAAGCTGTCTATTGGTCAACTTAGATTTAAAGTCAAATTTTCTTTTCGTCAAGTTCCTCGTTCGTCAAATTACTTATTCGACATCCCCAGGTACAGTTGTTAAAATAAGAAATAAAATCCTTGATCGTATAGTAAAGTCAGACATATTTTTTTCAGTAAATTTAGAGCTGAAGGCCTAATACCCGAATTCCAAATTCAAACTTTCGTCTTTCCTCTCATTGAAATAGTGTCTGACAGAAGAGTGAGGGAGATGCTATCTATACTCTCAAGTCTATGATATAAACCTAATTTTAGGGTTCCTTACCAAAGTCGGTAAAAACGGAAGCCTTACAAAATCAATTTGTTTTGTTGACAGCAGAATTTGTCAAATTTTATTTTGAATGAGAATAAGAATGATCAGCCAGACGTCATTAATTCAAATATGATTTATCCTTGAGGGCGTCAATTTTTTGAAATTTGCATCATATGTAGGTTATTTCTACCATCAAGTTTCGCATGTTAGGGTAATATGTTAATTATTCCACATTGCCAACTGGTCCACAATGTCAGCTCCTCTATATTCCCATCTGGGTCACAATGCCAACTTGTCCACACACCCAACACGTCCACATTGCCAACTCGTTCATACACCCAACTCATCTGCATTGCCAACTCGTCTATATTACCAATTCGTCTCCATTGGCAACTCGTCCATATTCCCAATTTGTCCACAATGCCAAATCGTCCACATTGCCCACTCGTCCATAAACCCAACTCATCTACAATGCCAACTCGTCCATATTACCAACTCGTCTTTATTGCCAACTCGACCATATTGCTAACTCGTCCATATACCAACACCACAATTCCAACGCGTCCATATTTCCAACTCGTCCATATTTCCAACTCGTCCACATTCCCAATTCGTACACAATGCCAAATCGTCCACATTGCCCACTCGTCCATAAACCCAACTCATCTACAATGCCAACTCGTCCATATTACCAACTTGTCTTTATTGCCAACTCATCCATATTGCCAACTCGTCCACAATGCCAACTCATCCATATTGCTAACTCGTCCACATTTCCTACTCGTCCATACACCCAACTCGTCTACAATACCAACTCGTCTTTATTGTCAATCTCGTCCATATTACCAACTCGTCTTCATTGCCAACTCATTTATATTCCCAACTCATCCACAATGCCAAGTCGTCCATATTACTTGCTCGTCCACAATGCCAAGTCGTCCACATTACCAACTCGTCCATACACCCAACTCATCTACATTGCCAACTCGTCTTCATTTCCAACTCATCAACAACGCCAACTCGTCCATATTGCTAACTCGTCCACAAATACAACTCGTCCACATTTCCAACTTGTCCATAGGCCCAACTCGTCCACAATTCCAAGTCGTCCACATTTCCAACTCGTCCATATTCCCTACTCGACGATACACCCAACTTGTCTATACAAACTCGTCCTTATTATCAGCCCGTCTTTATTGCCAACTCGTCCATATTCCCAACTTGTTAATTTTGCCAACTCATCCACATTCCCAACTCGTCCATAGTCCCAACTCGTCCACATTGACAACTCGTCCATATTACCAACTTGTCCGTATTACCAACTCGTCTACATTGCCAACTCGTCCATAATGCGAACTCGTCCACATTGTCCCCTTGTACATGTTCCCAACTTGTCAATTTACCAACTCATCCACATTGCCAACTCATCCACATTTTCAACTCGTCCATATTCCCAACTCGACGATACACCCAACTCGTCTACAATACCAACTTGTCCTTATTATCAGCTCGTCTTTATTGCCAAATCTTCCATATCACCAACTCGTCCGTATTACAAAGTCGTCATCATTGCCAACTTGTCCGTATTACCAACTCGTCCATAATGCGAACTCGTCCACATTGCCCACTTGTCCATGTTCCCAATTTGTCAATTTTACCAACTCATCCACATTGTCAACTCATCCACATTTCCAACTCGTCCATATTCCCAACTCGACGATACACCCAACTCGTCTACAATACCAACTTGTCCTTATTATCAGCTCGTCTTTATTGCCAAATCTTCCATATCACCAACTCGTCCGTATTACCAAGTCGTCTTCATTGCCAACTCGTCCATATTCTCAACTCGTCCACATTTCCAACTCGTCCATTTTACCAACTCATCCATATTACCAATGTAGAAGATACATTCCCAACTTAGCTACATTGTCAAGTCGTCCATATTCTCAACTCGACCACATTTCCCATCCCGACGACATGCAAGCGGAAGGACTAAGTTTTTTCTTGTAAAATACAATTTAATTTACCATAACTCATGCCATTTTCCTTGTTTTTTTTTTATGAACTTATATAATCATATTTATAATAATCTATCAGAAATTTACTTATTTGAATGACGTTTAAATTAGTTTAATACATTTTTTCTGCTTTGATTTATTGTAAAACTCGCCTATAAAAATAATCTATTCTTGAATGACGGTTAGTTTTAGTCTTGCGAGCACCAGTCCAACTCGCACTAAACCGGCTTTTTCCTTCACATTTTTAACAGTTATGCGAAAAAAGTTTTCATATCAACATTTAAAAAAGAAAAACAACCTGGCAATTTAGATCATTGACATAATAGCTCCCAATAAAAAATACATTAAAAGTTGTCAGAATATGGTTACTGTCATTCATTGTCAACAAACTGTAAAATTATTTTTGCATATTCGTACATGTTTTAAGTGTTGCGGATATTACGTTGCCGACTCAAAAATAATATTTCATCACGCTGAACAACTTACTACAGGTTTGTGAGCAAATCATGCTTGTTATTATTTGGTCATCTTATGTCAAAATAGGGATCACAGGTCACGTGGTCAAAGTCACGTGGTTAGCGCACAGTAGTTTTTTCAAATCCATTTTTCAGTACTTTTTCAGGAAAAAATTAAAAATCCAAGAGTGTTATGCACCTCTCCAGCATGAAACGAATCTAATGACATATCATTTATCAAAATCGGACCATAACTGTAGATCTGATGGGATGTACAAAAATCGGCCTCGCGTAATATATATATAGATTCTTTAGATTAAACCGGAGTTCGAAATTCAAATTTCGAATCGTAGCATCTCGCTTTTTCAAAATGATACCGTAGTGACGGCACCATGCGGGCTTGGCAGCGCTGCAATCATAATAATAATAATATACTTGGTTAGATTATTGCCTGGCCTGGTTGGCTCCCACGATCATATTATATACTGCAGAAACTTTATACTTCGGCCGACTTTGAGAGTAGTGTGAAGCCGAGATATAGTATCGAGCTGGAATAAGACTTTGTTTCTGAACGTTCTCCTATGCTCTCGTACTTTGTCTATGGTAAAACTGACAGCTTGCTTGTCATGTGTGTGTCAGTGACAGTGAGTCTGTCTGTGTCAAACAAATGTGTCACACACATTCACAAAATCGCAGTTTTGCAGTTATCTTGGGTTTTTAGTTGATTTTTCTCTAGTAAATAATAGTAGAGGTGTAAGAATTTTGGCTGTGAATGGGCACCGAACTCCGATGACTGTTCACAATAGAAATTCTTATTTGTTATGAGCAAAATTTATTTGTACTATGTACTGTGCACATACCATGAATTTCAAGTAATAAGCTCCTTTTTGGCGTCTATTTAAAGTTACAGTGACGTGTTCTTCTTAGGTCAATTAAAATGAAGCGAGATATCTGTTAAACAATAGTGGTAATATATTTGAGTTTATTTATAGTATGTACGTTTGAAAACTGTGATGCAATATCAGGAAGCACATTAGATTTTAATGCTTGTTCCTTCAACTAACAACCATCATGAAGAAAAAAGTCTAAAATTATAAAAGTACGTAAGGCGTAAGAATAGTTTTAGTATTCATAAACTGTAAGTGTGGTTTAAGTGTGGACAAACAAGTACTTGAGAGAAGTATTAAGAGTTGAGTGTAGTTTATTAATACAGGGCTAAATATGTCATGACAACAATTAATACATTTAATTACTGTTCTATTAAGGTATCAACAATGTGCTTAATTTGTTTGAAGAGTGTTATTCAATTATTAGATGAGCTTAAGTTCTGCTATTTACTATTAAATTTTAAGTAAATAACTATTTCTATTCAGGTTAGATTTCCCTACAATTAGGGTTACCATTTAGGAATTTGAAAAGTCCTGGCAAAAAGCCGGACGAATCGAAAAAAGTCCGGACTTTTTAGTCACCAAAATAGGTACCTAGGCATGGTAGTAGGTAGACGCTCGCATTGCGAGATTTGCGAGGGGGTAGGTGCGGGATGTGGGCGGGCTTTGCTCGACTCGCAAGTTTTATTACTCATTATTCCAACTTATTTGAAAAAAGCCGGACAAATTAAAGGGCCGGACAAAGTCCGGACAAGAGTCGAAAAGTCCGGACATGTCCGGACAAATCCGGACGTATGGTATCCCTACCTACAATGTTCTGGTAATTTGTGGATCTGTGTTGCAGATAAATCTGATTTGCAATATGGAAGTTTTTCATTTGTTCATTTGCATATTTTTAATGTTTGAAATTCATGCTATGTGTACTGTTGAAAAATAACAAAAAATGGATGAGTATTTAATATTTACTAAGCATTTCAAATTTGATTTAATTGTATTTGAAATAGAACCTTTTTGTGATTTGCATTGTAGCTAACATTATTATTTGTGTTTTTTCTAGCCAAGAATGCAAACATACTGACAAACTTATAAACCATGGATGGTAAAGTTAAATGAACATAATGGAAATAAATGGACCAAATTTAACACATGTCAGTGGACGTGTAAAGATGCCAAGTCATCTTCATGATAACCTACCAACATAATTTGCGAATACCAAGTCATGTTGGCCCTGAGACTGTACAGATGTCCAAAGGGAGGGAAATGTAATCACTGATATAGTTACACATACTTATTAACACTGCAATATATCAACTTCATGAGAGTTAGTTGCTCAATGCTGCCAAGTCCATTCATAATACAGTAACTTTCATGAAAGTGACACAGGCAATGCTTGAAATAAAATATATCAAATAAACACATGATATTTTATTAGTAGATCAGTATTAACTATAATTTTTAGTTGATTTGTTTAACTTTAAATATATTTGATTATATCTTTACAGATTTCCAGCAAGTCTTCAAATCTGAAGTTTCAGAGAACTATCCAGTTTTAGATTAGAGTGTTACAGTGTCAATGGCTAACCGGAATACTGACAGTCACAAAAGAAAATCCTTTGACACATTCAGACATGAAGAACCAAAAAAATCGAAAAGCAAGAAGAGACATTCCAAGAGTGATTATCGAATGAAACATCATGCAGAACCAACAACGCCACCACTCCCTGTCAGTTTAAGCACCATGGAAGAACTAATGAAACATAGAGAAACGTTACAAGCAGAACTAAATAAAATAGCAACAGGTTCTGAAGCACAATCCGAAAACATTCATAATTCTAAAACAAGTGATAAAACATGCATAAACCGTGAACATTATGATAAATCACGTAAAAAACGCAACAGTGAATGTTTGGATAATGATTCAAGCAGTAAACGTAAAAAAGAACGTAAACCATCAGATACTTCCCCTCATCATTTTGATGAAAATTCAGAAGACGAGGAAAATATTATTGAAATCAGAAGAAAACAAAGAAAACAACTTATAGACAAGCTAAAATCCAAACTTGAAACGAATCATGAAGAAAAAAACGTGAAAAGTGTTATTAAAAGTCATAAGAATATAAATGACCATGTAAACGATCAAACTAAGGACTCTGTAGTAAAACCAGTTAATAAAGCATCAACCGACATGTTTGCTGATATCGATGATTTTACGCCGCTTAATGTGCCTGCGGGGGTCACGAAAGACAACAACAATGACGACCCTCAGCTGACTGCGAATTGGGACGACCCTGATGGCTATTACAACATCAGAATCGGTGATTTGCTAAATAATAACAGGTACACGATCAAAGATACATACGGACAAGGGGTTTTCGCGAACGTAGTTCGTGCTCAAGATACCACTAAAGCTAACGCTGAAGTCGCTATAAAGATCACGAGAAATAACGATCTAATGAAGAAAACTGCTGTAAAAGAAATCGCGTTTTTGAAAGAAGTCAATGACGCAGATCCTGAAGATAAATATCATTGCGTGAAATTATTACGCCATTTTGTCCACAAGGGGCATCTTTGTCTTGTATTAGAACCTCTGCACATGGATATGCGTTGCATTATTAAAAAATATGGCAAGAATGGGTTAAATTTAAAGGCACTGATGAGTTACAGTAGGCAATTGCTGCTAGCCCTAAGGCATCTAAAGAAGGTTGGCATAATTCACGCCGATGTAAAACCAGATAACATATTGGTGAATGAAAAGAAGAATCTTTTGAAACTGTGCGATTTCGGTTCGGCCGGTAAAACAGATGACACTGAGGCTACACCATACCTCGTGTCCAGGTTTTATAGAGCCCCCGAAATAATACTGGGAGTGACTTATTCCCATGGGGTGGATGTGTGGTCAGCAGCGTGTACCATCTACGAAATGGCTGTCGGAAAGATACTGTTCACTGGGGGCTCCAATAACAAGATGCTAAAATGTTTTATGGACGTAAAAGGAAAAATACCAAACAGGTTGGCGAGAAAAGGTAAATTCAAGGACCAACACTTCAATTACAATAATAATTTCCTTCTTCATAAAAAAGACGAACTTACCGGTAGAGAAAAAGTAGTGGAATTTAGTAGTATAAAAGTAACTCGTGATTTGACGAAAGAACTTGGACGATCAATAACCAATGAGAGAAAATTAAGCCAACTCAAAGAATTACTAGACAAAATGTTGACTCTAGACCCTGCCTTGAGAATAGCACCTACAGACGCCTTAAAACATATTTTTATACGAGAAGAATTAGAGAAATTACTATAAAGAAAAAAAGCAATAATAATAAATTTTACATACACATTTGACCTAGTTTTATTTTGTTGTTGATGCCATGACTATGACCCATTTCCGTCTATAATATATAATAGGTACTTCCAATAGTAAAATTTATGGCACTCTAGTTAGTAATTGCAGAGAATTTGTATGGCACATAACTTTACAGAAAAAAACAGAGTGACTTAAAAGTACCTACTAGTAAATAGACGTAACTAAACCCTCTTTTTGCTTCAGTGTAATCGGTTACTTTTTGGTAACCGTAGGTATTCTACCCCTACATCAAAGTTTCAGTTTCAGTTTTTTTGGCCATAATCCTACCAAAAGATGGCCTTACGGTAGGTACGTACGTAGTGCCAATTATGCTGTGTGTGTTCGTCAGGGCAAAATGGGTTTTTCGGAACTTATGTACGGAATGTCATTTGATATTTACCACTCGCTTTTCGGTGAAGGAAAAACATCGTGAGGAAACCACCTAAGCCCAATAAGGCCTAGTTTCCCCTCTGGGTTGGAAGGTCAGATGGCAGTCGCTTTCGTAAAAACTAGTGCCTACGCCACATCTTGGGATTTAGGTAGCCGACCCCGATTGAGAATTCATTCTCAAAAAATGGGACAAAGGCTAGGAGGATGATGATCGGACAACCTCACACAAATCCTTATATAGTCCACTACTAGTAGACTTGTGTTATGAACACTAGGCAAAGATATATGTACATACTTTATAGATAAATAGAAAACATCCAGGAACAAATATCCGAGTTTATCACACAAATATTTGCCCTTGCCGGGGTTTGAACCCAGGCCAGACGTCAGCTCTGCAGGCAGCTGCGCTGCTACCGACAAACGTATTTACTTAACTAATTAGATACCGAAATATATATCGCTCTTGCGGTTGACCGAGAAGTATAGTGGTCAATGCTGGTGCGGGCACGATGCCGAAGGACGTCTGCTGCTGCATGAAAGCCTATAAGCTTAGGGATAGACAAGTCCAGGTCCTAGGATGTTCATAGCGACCGGTCATGCAGTCGTTCAACTGTTTTCTGTGTGGATCAATTTGCTGTTATTCTGTCCCGTGACCCAAATTACGTGATAGTGATTAAACTTCTCAGAAAAGTGTTGATAATTTAATATTACTGGTATTGTCAGGAGATAGTCTACATAAGATGACTGCTTAAATTACAAATCTTTTGCTAAATATAACCATGGAAAAACGTAGTTTAAAAAAATTACCCAGGGGACATCACCTTGGCAAAGAGTGACAGAAGAAAAAATGATTGACCCTTCTGCAACCTTGTTGGAAATGACAAAACGGTTATAGCTGCTGCTAATAGCCGAATATTGATACCTATAACTCTACAAAATGTGATAGATTTCTGATAATATTTTACAAGGGGATTTTTTGAAATATCAAAATGAGGGTCCCATGGATCATCATTCGCCGATCGACCAGGGAAGGTCGGATGACTCCGAGCTATGTCGACAAAACCGGGCCTCTCTTGCAGATCTCCTCATTTCTAATGCGATCTCACAATCTTAAAAGATAAAAAAGAAGGGAGGGGAATTTAAATAAAAGATTCATCTTTCGGCCTATACTCTTTATAAATCTCTCTTTGACAAATATTGTTTGCTTACAATCTAAATAAAAGTGATTATCCCTGACCATAAAATTCTGACTGCGCAAAATATTACAACTCGCCATCTACTGCACCTACTCTAAATGAGCTTCCACGTTTCGTAATTATAATATTTATATGAATTAACACCTCCGTTATTTTCATAAATATTGACACAAGGTAAATTATGAAAGAAAAAATAATGTGATCCACTGCAACACTAGATCGTGCCTGTAAACGCAGATCCTAGGGTATGGCTAATGCGCATAAAGCATTTTAAATACATGACGCAGAGGGCGCTCCAGTAGCGTAAAATTTTAGAATCAAACAGTAGCTCCGTTGGAAGAACACTACGCCGGACACGTAAGGTCGCAGGTTCGAGTCCTGCTTACATTGCCGTCGATCACATTACATTTTTCTTTCATAATTTACCTTTGTGTCAATATTTATAAAAATGTGGTATTTCCACATTAAAACAGAATCGATAAAAATATTCTATTAATAAACATCCGTTATTTTGCGCACATCAAATAAATCACCAACCTTAAGTCGTCTATGTCTGCCTAAAACAATAGATTCAATATTCGAGATTTTTAAACAGAAAAAATAAAATAAAAAACTCAACAAAAATAAATTAGTAGGCATACCATCACAGTACAATATAAAACCAATAGGTATCAATCACAATACACGTTACAACACTATCTTAGCGAAACTAAACATAAACAATTTACAATGGTCTACCCCCAAAATCGAAGTTCCTGTTATGCTGTCACTCTCGTTTTCTTGTTAAACAATATTTGAGCGAGCGAGACAGCTATACGAATTTCGATCTTCGGAGCAGGACCAGGGCATCACACATCTGCAGCGCAATTTATAAAACTTTAACTGCGAATAACATTTAAATGTTTGTGGATATTGCTGTATTCTAAAAATGTTATGTGAGAATATGAATCGAAGTTACTTAATTAATCTATGTTGCTATTACGTCAATATGACTCTAGCTAGGTTTAAATACTGGACCTTATGATATCTTAGGGTATGTAGGTAGAGGTAGATCCAGTGTTGCGACTTAAAAATAAGTTGTAACTCGGGAAAATTGCATCTATAGAGGCAAGTGCGATTTTTGATGACATCATAGAACATGCAACACTTTAAAATTACCCATGGTATAATAATATACTCCGCCAGGTATTCCATTCCGAGACTCGCGAACCACGTGACTGACACAAGCCTACGTCATCATGCTGTTCACAGATTCTCAAACTTTAAAATGTGGGAGAATTTTAACCAACGGTGATAAATATTTAAATGGCATTAATTTTAAGTTATTCATGTAGAAACATAGGTAGTACAATAAAACAAAATTTTATTTATCTATACAAGAGAAACTTTTGAAAAACGAATCCACATCAAATCAATAAACGGTGTTCGACACTTTAAGCAACAGCTTTTAGTCTTATGTAACTATGTCCTAGCCTCGTTCTGACTAAGCAAAGCAAAGTATTACAGCGAATTTCTAATAAGCATTTCTATTTGAGGGTATTGTTTTTGACGTGCTTGTGTACAATATTCCGCCGCGGTTGGCTCACTTTGTAAGCACTTGCCTACTGAGCCGGCGGTCCTGGGTTGAAATCCCGGCCAGGGCAAATATGTGTGTGATTAACTCGAATATTTGTACTTGAATCATGGATGTTATCTATATATGTATTTATATATTATGTCTATCGACGTCTAGTTCCCATAGTACAAGCTTTGCTTAGTTTGGTACTAGGTCGATTTGTGTAAGATTGTCCCTTAATATTTATCTATTATTATTATTATATCAGCTAGGCTTTTAAAGATAAATTTTACGATTTTCGTCCTACTTTACTTAGTTTTATCTCATCAAACCCTACAAAAATAATGACGATCCTTAGCACTAACGCAGCTTTGTTACAAACAACGCACCAGCATATTTATCTTTGCATAGTGTCCGGCCATGGTATTTCTCAAACTCATTTTCCACTGTTTGAGCGACTTTTATGAGCTCTTCACATGGATAAATCAATTTGCCCCTCGATATAAAGTTAATCCACTCACAGGAACCACTTCCAGGTTCTAAGTCAGGTTCCGAGTTAGGTTCCCAAGATGTGGGTACTTTCCCATAAATCTTGAAGCGACATAGCCGGCAATGTATTTTAGTCAACAAGCAAACGTAGAACTTAAGATTTTATAATTAATAGTATTATTGTCGATAAGTATGTATAAATACCATTTTTATATGTTTTCAGCCCACAATAGCGGAGCCATTCATTGGCTACGGATTCTTTTTTACGAAACGTATAAAATCTTATTATGCCCATTTCACTCCTACTCTTACAGTTCCGAATAGAACAGCCAACCATTTTCGTAACAAACATTAATTACCAAGTTTACGATGTGAACAGTTTGGAAAACGCTGCGATTGCTGAAAGTAAGCGAGAAGGAAATAACAATTAACACGCGTTAGACAAGGATGTCGTTCAGGGACAAAATGACGGATTGTCAAATGTGACAGCACTATTCTGTGATGCCAGTAGTGTCATTAGAATTACCCGAACGTCTGAAGTTTATTTCGTGCATCGGAAGATATTGCTAACGAATAATTAAAAATGACGTGTTGTTGTAAAATTTAAGATGAAATACATATAAATGAAAATTATAGAATAATAAATATTTTTTTTAATTAATTAACCATAGTTATAATGTACCCATATAACATTTTATGTTGAAATAAAGTGGCAATGTTATTGTGACGTAGGCTTGTGTCACTCTGGGAATGGAAGACCTTGTTTTATTAGACCATGAAATTACCCCCGCTCTCTTTCTCTCTTTTATACTGATACTGTCAATGTTTAGTTTCTAATTTCTATGATAACAATAAAAGACGCACTTGTCTCCATGGACCCAATTGTCCCGACTGACCTGGATTCAAATCTACTAAACAATGTTAAATAGGCAATTCATTAGTCAAGATTAAGTGAAAATCGGTGGTCTTAGACAAAGAAAAAGCAGTATGAAATATTCATAAGAAGTGAGTATCAGTTTTTTGCTCTATTCAAATATACTACCCTTTAGGTTGCTATTGTGGTTTCAACTTACGGACGCCATATCCCCATATCGTCACTACTTTGAAAAAAATATGCATCTTCATTTCACTCCAACGAAAAACGTAATAACTACATATTACGCTAGTAGGCACTTGTTATTTATTTATTGCCCGATTTTTTCAAAGTATAGACGGTATGTTTTATAAAATTGATTAATAGTAGTTGTGGCGACTCGAGAGAATATTATAAATATTTGAACGCTTTAATAATACATTACATATTTAGGGCGGTGAATTCGTGAATATGCGATCTGGGGCTTTACGAATTACCGCCGTGATTTGTCTAAAGTTTTGCGTCATGCCTTGGCCAGGAAATGAGATTTTCTACCCGCATAGCGAGCAGAAAATCCCGCTTAAGCCTAGAGTGACGTAAAATACTTTTCACCTCACCAGCTCAAACATGGCGATTTTGCTGTCAGATAACAGTGAACAAAATGCGATTTTGTTTCGAGCGTGAGTAGAAAGTAGCTTTTTAATTTTTTCAATATCTGACCACGAATTGTCATTCTTCAGCCAAAGGTTAATTATAAAATTCTAATCATTTGAATCTCGATTCACTATGTTTCTTTCATATGTATATAAAAGAGAGGGATAGAAACTTATCAATTTGAAATTCGATTTTCGAATCCGACTCGATTGAGAACAGTTCGGATACGCGTTATACCAAAAAAATCATTAAAAACACCCGAAAAAGTTTTAGTTGCAACGTATTTTTTTTTCTTTATTATATTTTTATTTAACGACCGAATATTAAAATTATTGTGCCTATTATATAAAACAATAGATCATTGCTCAAATAAAAAAAGATTTTTCAACTTATTGTAAATATAATAATAATTTATAATTTCACCATTTATCATAGATGCATATTCGAAACATACCTTAAAAAATATCAAGTTCATATTGTAATTTTATTGTTATTTTCTTTTGCATTTATTTTGTTTGGTGTTTTAGGAGTAAAAATATTAATCAATTTATAAACAAAATCTAGTAATATAACATGTATTTATAAATAAACACGTCATGTATCTGCTATATCTTCCAATTTGATCAAATAATGACAATAACCACGTTGGTTGGTTGATTATAATTTCAATTAAATTATATTGTTATTCCTTTTTAAGCAGCACATCTATTTTCTGATTAATAATATCATTGAAATCAGCAACAAAGACTATAAACATACGTTGGAAGGAAAAACACAAAATGTCGAATATGTTCTCGCTGATGAGGTGAAAAGTTGTGTGTGCTACACGAGAGCAAAGTTTTTTGCATCTCGTGCTGTTGAGTCCCTCGCTACACTCAGGATTCTAACATAGAATCACTCGCTACGCTCGTGATTCAAACGTAAAATCCTTCGCTTGCTCGGGACTCAAAATCAGCACTCAAAACAAAAAACAACTTTGCTCTCTTGTTGGACAAATAACTATAACATGGTTTTTACTGCCGCGCAGCCGTGTACGAAGAGTTCAGAAATTCCCAAGAATTTAACAAGTATGCTACCACCAGTTCACTATATAAGTATTTTGCTTTTGCCCTTTGTTTAAAGTTATAACAGACTTTCCACAGCACAATGAATAAGGAATGAATTTTCTTTTCGAACACCAATAATTTGTCATAAATACCATATCCCTCCGTCGTAACGTTTGTATGCCTCTTAAGTTTCAATTTCGACCATCTCGCATTCACTCTAGATATGTTACGAAAGAGGTAGTTGAAATGATATGAACGCAAATCTATACTTACACAAAATTACTTATTTAACTAACTTATTAGAACTTAATATTCTGTCGATTTTAGAAAGTAGAAGCTGTGTCAGATAGTTGAATACTTATAAATTGCAATATTGTAGCAACATTTTGGAGTTTTTATAGCTGCTGCAGTTGGACCGTTTTGTCGCGATGTGCATCATATAAGTATAAGAAATCAAGTTTTTATCACATATAACCAAACATCGGTAACAGTGCAACTAACCGTAGGGCTGTAATATTCCTACAGTTGCCGCCGGTAATATATCTTCATATATTGTTAATATAGTCGCCTTCAACTATTTAAAGTCATGGGGCAAATTACGTTATAAGAGGCAAGTGCGTCTATTAATGATATCAGAAAAATGCAACACTTTAAATGGCGTCAACCCGTGCCTAAAGTTTGGCACTATTAGAATTGAAAAAGAGAGCGAAAGTAGTATTAAATTATTGCGTTTCTATATCATCACGAGTGACCAGACGCACCCATCCGGACTGACTTTATTGACTTAGTTTGTCGCTAATCGAAAGACAGTTATCGATAATTACTATATACGATTGAAAACTCACGTAAACATTGTCAGGAACGGCCTGACATGTTTATATATAATTGATTAACTGACCGCGAGGTTATGCTTAGCTGTCCCTGACGAAGAGCTCCATGCGAGTTCGAAACATGTCGGGCCGTTCCTGGCAATTTTTATGTGAGTTTCAAACCGTTTATAATAATTATTAGAGATGTCTGACGAAAGTTTAAATATGATTATGACAGTTACCGATGTTTGTGCATAAATAAAGTCAATAAAATCATTACACATTACACTTTGAGATTCTTTCTTTGACTTTTTTTTAATATCAATTACATTTGGCAGACAAACAGATTGCGTGACATTGAAGTCCATTCGTTCGAACCATCTACAGGCACTAGTTTCAAAAAGGTTTCTACACTTTTACACTTTACAGATCTCTTTTAATTCATACCTTAGGGGTTAATTATGTGTTACCTTAAATTAAAACAAAAAAGGAATGGTGCGCCACGGCCATTAAAGGTAGGTACCTACAGGCTGCAATATCACACTAATATTATTCAGGCGAAAGTTTGTGAGTGTGTTTATGTGTATGTTTGTTACTTTTTCACGCTCAAACGGCTGGACCAAATTTGATAAATTTTGGTAGGAAGATAGCTGCCACCCTGCTATAACACATAGGTTACTTTTTATCCCGAAAAAATGTAGTGTTCCCGTGGGATGAGCGGGTAACAACCGCGCGACGCAGCTAGTTTATAATAATAATATTGAGCTGGCGATGTTGTTTTGCACATTCATGACGACTCGACAACTGTTTAGTGGCCCAGTCACGTGCCTTCTCCTTTTTTGTTTTTATTTAAGACTTTTAAGACCCGATTTTTTATTTGTTATATTTCTTTTATTCTTCCGATTTAAGTGAAAAATTGTAAGAACATAGTGTTCATTCATCCGTGGAAAATATAAGTTCCCGAATCCCGATGTGTCCCAAACAAATGTATAAAAACTTCCACAAGTTATAAAATTTATTAAATTTCTTACACAGAAGGATAACTACTTAACATTTTGCACTAAAATCAGAAGATGTAAGAAAAAGTAAAAATCCGCTCTTAAGAGTCCGCAGCAAGCTCGATTCTTCATACAAACGTAGTTACGTCCTTATTTTAATATAACATGTCACATTATCATGAAATTCTCTAAATATAATGAGATAAGATATATCTAGGGCTAAAACTAGTTTATGACTCTTGAAATGTTAATAGAAAGAAAATAGAGCGAGTACAAGTTTTGCATTTTTAGACCCCAGAAAGTTGTTCAGTTTGGCGGCATACTACGACCAAAATATAGTTTAGATTGAAGTCAAAACCTATTTCCGGTGTCGATTAAACTATGCAGTTTGATAAGAAAAAAGATTTATCAAAATTGATCTCGTAGTTTTAAAATGAGAGCGTAACTACGAAAACCTTAAAATAAATTACAAAAAATTGTTGCGAAACTGCAGCGAATTACTCTAGCGCGGGGAACGGTCCGGGGGGGCGGCGGTAAGCACCGCCCTTATCATAGCTACTCCTAGCCAGCCTCGCGCAACTCTCAAGGTAAAAAACGATCGACAACGGCTGTATGAAACGGAGGTGAATTTTTCACCTAAGTTTGAAAGAACGTTGAAACCTACAAAGCATTAGATAATTGGCGACAATCGAATTTAGGCGGGTTGTACTTCAGCCGCCATTTTTGTCCGCCATGCCATGTTAGATAACGTTTCTATTTTGTTGTGTAGTCTGTCACTTCTGTCAATGTTCTGCGATCTTTTCAAATAATTCAAATTTCACAAATAATCTAATAATTTGCATTCTTTGGGTGTAGTGGTCGTCTAGAAGGTACACAAGACAATCACAATTGCAAAAATGAGTGGATTGAAAAGGAAAAAGTGCGAAATATGCAGAATGAAAACGTGTCGAATGGACGGTCAAAAAAGACTATTCATGGCAAGATTTCCACCGTTCGAAGATCGGTAAGTAAAAAATATACTTAATTACTGCGTGTTATAACCATGTTAATCGTAAGTTTCATTGAAAACTTGGTATTTCGGGTAAAATAATACATACCCTTATACGTATGTAAACAATAGTGCTGTATGTAAGTTTTATCGATAATTTTCATTTGAAGTGAAAAATACCTGGGTAAACACGGAATATCTTTCTTCAAGCAAAAGCCTATTGGTATGTGTACTTATACAAAAGTGTGCACTTGAATACAGCTGTTAAAGCCGTCTCAGATGAGAGGATAAGACATTATTATCACTACTTTTTATGCCAGTTTGAGTTAGATTATGGTCACAGAAATATTTTACGAAAAATCTTCAATGGACTATGAATGGTACGGTTTCATCTGGACAAACAGATTCATTTTTACTCTGTAATTTTCTGTTTACCCTGTATTATTTGTGTTGCAGAACTTCCAACCTGGAGCACAGACTGGAGTGATGAAACGGCTTTTTTCGTCTATGTTTATCAGCAAGCCAATAGTCTAAGATCCCTTTAAGAACGACCTTCACCGAGATGTTTATTTGATGGAATGTATTTTATATTTAATTTAATATGTCAATAAATATATTGCATATGGGTTGCCCAACAAATTTTAGTCCAGGGTATGTTTAATTACGGATTAAAAAAAAATTTTTTTTAAACATTTGATTATTAGATAAATTCTATACCAATCGAAAGTATGAAGCCCATAGAATATGCAAACGTTAGGTTGCCTATTCTTTTCCCGTCACAACTATCGGGTAGCCAGGTTTAAACTGGTAAATCTATACTAGCATTTTGCAACGGTCTGATTATTGAATTGAAATTAAATAACATTAAAGATTATTTTATTATGAACACGGTGGTATAGGGTTGCCTGCGAAAAATCAGTCCAGAATTCCGGTTGTCGAATATTGAAAAGTAAAATATTGCAGAGAGTGAATGTGTGCGGCTGAGAGGTCCCAACCAAAACCATCCCATACGATAGAAGAGGACACAGCATAGCAGCTGTTTGAAGTCCGCCCATTTAAAAAAAGAGAGTCCGCATGCTATTTGTGCTTGAAAATGAAAAGCATAGCGATAGACTCGTATATGCTGTGCATTATTTTGGAGTAGTTTATTATTAAAATAGAGAAATAGTTATTTAACTTTTTTTTAATCAATTAATTAATGAAATAATGATCTTTATTCTGCAAGTAGGCCACAAGGGCACTTTTACATGTCTGAGTCTATCGACATTTCACAAGAGGTGACCACTGTTGAGAAGAAACTCCGAAAGATTAGATACATTACATTTGTTTTATTCTACTACCTATGTTTCTACTTGAATCACTTAAAATTAATGCCGTTTAAACACTTTTCACCGTTGGTTAAAATTCTCCAACATTTAAAAGTATGAGAATCTCTGAACACCATGATGACGTAGGCTTGTGTCAGTCACGTGGTTCGCGAGTCTCGGAAGAGAGTACCAGGCGGAGTATATTATTATACCATGCATTTTATTGTATCTATAGCGACAATCTACTCCAAAATAATGCACAGCATATACGAGTCTATCGCTATCCTTTTCATTTTCAAGCACAAATAGCATGCGCACTCTCTTTTTTTAAATAGGCGGACTTCAAACAACTGCTATGCTGTGTCCTCTTCTATCGTATGGGATGGTTTTGGTTGGGACCTCTCAGTCGCACACATTCACTGGCTGCAATATTTTACTTTTCAAAATTCGACAACCGGAATTCTGGACTGATTTTTCGCAGGCAACCCTATACCACCGTGTTCATAATAAAATAATCTTTAATGTTATTTAATTTCAATTCAATAATCAGACCGGTGCAAAATGCTAGTATAGATTTACCTGTTTAAACCTGGCTACCCGATAGTTGTGACGGGAAAAGAATAGGCAACCTAACGTTTGCATATTCTATGGGCTTCATACTTTCGATTGGTATAGAATTTATCTAATAATCAAATGGTTAAAAAAAAAATTTTTTTAATCATTAATTTAGGTATTCCCTTGTTTTGTCTAAAAATTATTTGCCTAATTTCAGTTTGCCTAACAACTTTTAGTATAACCAACGGTTTGCCTAATTTCAGTTTTCATAATTATTGTTTCAATAAATGATCACTTTGTCGAAACTCGTTTAGTCTAATCATCACTTCAAATAAAGTTTGTTTCGTTTAATATTAGTTTAACTAATTCTTATATTGCCGAAAGTTATTTTAACTAATGATTATATTGCCGAATGTTATTTTAACTAATGATTATATTGCCGAATGTTATTTTAACTAATGATTATTTTGCCGAATGTTATTCTAACTAACGACCAGGTTAGGTTAGGTTAGAACTGCGACCACAACAGGACCGAACTGCTGCCAGAAAAGTAGGTTAGGTTAGAACCGAACTTAATGGGTTAGGTTAGGTTAGAACTGCGACCACAACAGAACCGAACTGCTGCCAGTAAAGTAGGTTAGGTTAGAACCGAACTTAATGGGTTAGGTTAGGTTAGAACTGCGACCACAACAGAACCGAACTGCTGCCAGTAAAGTAGGTTAGGTTAAAACCGAACTTAATGGGTTAGGTTAGGTTAGAACTGCGACCACAACAGAACCGAACTGCTGCCAGTAAAGTAGGTTAGGTTACAACCGAACTTAATGGGTTAGGTTAGGTTAAAACTGCGACCACAACAGAACCGAACTGCTGCCAGTAAAGTAGGTTAGGTTAGAACCGAACTTAATAGGTCTTATTGCCACTTTTTTATTTCTACTCTTTTTAGTCGCACTGTAATTAAGTATAATTAAATGTGGTAGGGCGTTTTTTCTTACAAAAAAAAATGTGTGTGCGGATATTATGCGTTTAAGAGTCCGCAGCAAGGTCCGCTCAACTCCGCGTTGAGATCGCGCGCTTACGCTTTAAAATGTTGTTGTTTCACCTAGAGGAAGACAGGGCGCTAGCAGTAAAGCGAGAGCGCGCTAGGAGTAGCTATGATAAGGGCGGTGCTTACCGCCGCCCCCCCGGACCGTTCCCCGCGCTAGAGTAATTCGCTGCAGTTTCGCAACAATTTTTTGTAATTTATTTTAAGGTTTTCGTAGTTACGCTCTCATTTTAAAACTACGAGATCAATTTTGATAAATCTTTTTTCTTATCAAACTGCATAGTTTAATCGACACCGGAAATAGGTTTTGACTTCAATCTAAACTATATTTTGGTCGTAGTATGCCGCCAAACTGAACAACTTTCTGGGGTCTAAAAATGCAAAACTTGTACTCGCTCTATTTTCTTTCTATTAACATTTCAAGAGTCATAAACTAGTTTTAGCCCTAGATATATCTTATCTCATTATATTTAGAGAATTTCATGATAATGTGACATGTTATATTAAAATAAGGACGTAACTACGTTTGTATGAAGAATCGAGCTTGCTGCGGACTCTTAAGGAAAATAAATGGCCTATTAACATTGGTCAGTTTCATATGACACGCAGCAGAGAACTAGTTCTGATTGGTTCAATTATTACATTATTAAGCATCATCATCATCATTAGCCTTTTACATCTATAACAGATGAGTTAAGCAGCGTCTAATAAACTGCGGCACTTTCGAAGATGGCTGGATAGCCCGATACGAGAGCGACAGCCGCGGCCGCATAAAACACTATTAAAACCTATCACATTATTATACGAGTATATATATTACGGTGGATATTGTAAAGTAGGTAGTTTTGCAGGGAATTGAATATATTTAAGGTGTATACTTTGATTATTAAAAAAATAAATAATATGTAATAAAAAAAAAACGTAAAATAATATACTGTGCAAATTAGGCAAACTGAAATTATACAAAAATTGTAGTAGGCAAAATAGCGTTTATAGGAAATGTAATTATATTAGTTGAATAATAGATAAAATGAAATTATATATACAAAAATTAGGCAATATGAAAATTCGGCGAAACAAGATTATGCAAAATATTCATTAAGCGAAATGACTTTAGACTAAACGAATATTAGGCAAACTGAATAAATATGCAAAGTAATTTTAGACAAAATGAAATAAGGTAAATCAAAATTAGGCAAAAAATTATTAGACCAAACAAGGGTAAACCATTAATTTAACATACCCTGGACTAAAATTTGTTAGGCAACCCATATGCAATATATTTATTGACATATTAAATTAAATATAAAATACATTTAATCAAATAAACATCTCGGTGAAGGTCGTTCTTAAAGGGATCCTCTACTACAAGCAAAGTTTGAACGAAATAAAATTATTTGCACACTTGTTTTTTTTTATGAAGTCAGTAACCTAAAGTAAACCAAATGTTTACATTGAAGCGAAATATTTAATGATTTAAATTACCGGAAAGCCGTTGGAGACGCGGGTGCGAATGCGAACCCCGCCTGAACCATTTTTTTTTAATACCGATATCGATATCGATAATTCGATAATTTGTGTAACATGTGACATCCCTATTTTGTTCTTGGTGTTGGCATTATGTCATGAGTTGACACTGACACTGATATCGTTTGCGGCTTCATATTGGCAGTATGTTTCGCCCCCGTTTCATACTAATGCGAGTTCACGCTTTTTGTATGGCACTCCCGTCTCTTAAAACGTAGTGATTACATACTCTTTGCTCCTAGCGCGCTCTCGCTTTACTGCTAGCGCCCTGTCTTCCTCTAGGTGAAACAACAACATTTTAAAGCGTAAGCGCGCGATCTCAACGCGGAGTTGAGCGGACCTTGCTGCGGACTCTTAAACAAACATAGCAAGTTTTACCTTTGCCCCAATTAATAAATTTAGATGTCAATTAGGTATGCGACGTTTTCATCCAAAGGGGTGTTTATACGTCAAAGTAAGCGACAAAGTGGCCCCTTTTGATTGAAAATGTCCCATATAACTGGTGAAGGGAAGTTATGCTAGCCGTTTTGTCCTAAGTCTATTTCAAAAAGCCAATTAGATTGATAAATTGACATGATAGCTATCCTAACTTATTGGATGGAGTAATCAGAATCGAAGTGTGTCCACGATACACTAATCGCAAATTCGAAGCTCATTCCATCGTTATTCTATCGCCAGGTCATATGAAGTTCATTTATTCTGACTTGGCCCTTGGTAATCAACTTATTCACATCAAAATCTACTTATAACTTTCTCGCGTTCAAAAAAGCATTTATTTAATTATTAATAACCTTGAAGTTTCAAACGTTACGGCGAGATAAATTAACACCTTTTTTAATTTGATTAAGTTCCGTCTTGTCATAATAAGGTATGAAAATCACGTAAGCACAAATTATTATACAATTCATACAAGGTTTCTTGTCAATTAAGTAACTTTAAGAAATAATGGTGATTATTTTGACCGAAATTTCATTTGGAATTAATTCGGGTTTGATCAGAAAAAATAGGAGTATTATGTTTCAAGTTATATGTCTGTAATTTCGAATGCCTCGATTTTGTTATTTAACGGGCTTCAAAAAAATAAGGAGGTTCTACGTTCGACTGCATGTATTTTTTTGTTTGAAAGATTTCACTGTGATTGTTCTTAGGTACTTCTAATTCGAAACATTTTTGCTTCTAAGATTTGTTCAGATATTTCATATAATTGTATTACATAATAAAGGACTTTAGGTAGGGCGATTTAATTTCAGTATTGATATTTCCTTATAAGATAGAAGAACGATAGAATGCATAAAATAGAACATCACGCGACAAGGCAACAGTACGAGCAGAAAGACGCATTACAATACTCTTTCACTATGTCACAGCGTGTTTACATAATATTACAATCCTTAAGCTGCTAGCTAATATCTAGTGTCAGTTATGGATGGATCCATTAATATAAATAAGTATATTACATTCGAGAACAAAAAAAATAGGATTATGGAGTTAATAGTGACAATAAATAAGAACATATACATGTGTTTAGAAAAGCTGTATCAATAGAGGGCGTTACTATCCGCGGCCATTTTCGATCCAACCATAGACTAATGAATTAAGATAAATGCCAATAACATCCCGTTCATCCGACCTGTAATCAATTTAACAAAGTAGTTACAAATTACAAGCGGATGTCCCTTTTCAACTTCTTATATTAGAAAGAGACTTATAATTTGTAACTTGTTGCTTTGTGAAATGGGTCACAGATGGACATTGGAATGTGACTCGTATAAGCAATGGGGGCTTGAGGCAATAGGCAACTGGACCCATGTCACTAGCACAAAAAAAATGTTGTATTTTTTATTGAGTTAGAAAGCTAAGTTTTATTAAATGAAAATAGTATTTTCATGAACAGACAAAAACGCCGTCCGCCATTTTTGTCTTTAGCTTATCTGTGGTGTGACGTAGGTGACCCCGTAAATAAAGCTCAGTAATACACTTCTATTTATGATGCAAATGTAGTAACGCGATCTACGCCCTTTCCGTCGGCCCGTATTTTTCATAAACAGTATCACTATTAACTCCGTACTCTGATATATGGTACACTTTGTGTAGAATTTCTATACAAAGCATACCTATTTTAATTGCTCCTGGCTATTCAGAAACGATGTTAGAACAGTCTAGTCATTCGTTTGATCACTGGCTCAAGATATCACAAAAATAAATCATATTTACATAGGTCAATAATTAGAAAATAATGTTTAGAAACGGATCTATTAAGTAGCTATAACTAAATCGTTACACGGTTCTAAGTTATCACTAGTTAGTTAAAATAAAGACGTTAAAAACGAAGAATTTCGTACATTGACACATTATATTGCTGTCGATCTCGCACAGTGATCTTACTGATCTTAAACGGCGAGCCGTGACCGCGATAGCGATATAATTATGCGCCAGCGGTACTGTACGGTAATGTACGTAATTCTTCGCGCTTAGCGTACTTACTTTAGTGTTTTCTTTGGATGTGATGCAATGTTTCAAGAGTACCTCGATCGTTATGTGGAGGGTGCGGGTTGGAAGGCGCCCGTCTCGATGGACTGGTTGGAGGCTATGGAGTCGGGGCTCTGCAGTGAGGCGCTGTACACGGGGTTCATGGGGGTGGTCCCGCCCGCTTCGAATAGTGTGCTGTCGTATACGCTGTTACTCTGCTGACAATCATAAGCGTTTAAGGTTTAGCCTGCTGATAACTAAAATGCACTAAGTAATAATTTACGGCTCTCTATCGCTTGCCCGAATTTCATATGCCATAAATCTATCACTTGCCATAATATTAATTTGCCATAAATCTATCTTTCTATGTAAGCTGAAACTTTTCGGGATTTTCATAAAACAAACCTAACCTAACTAATGATTTCTCCATGCATCATCATCTCAGCCATAGGACGTCCACTGCTGAACATAGGCCTCCCCTTTGGACTTCCATATATACCGGTTGGAAGCGACCTGCATCCAGCGCCTTCCGGCGACCTTTATAAGGTCATCTGTCCATCTTGTAGGTGGACGTCCTACGCTGCGCTTGCTGGTCCGAGGTCTCCATGCATAGTAATAAAGAAATCCCAAACAGTTTATGATTTTTGAAATAAAGAGTTTATGGCAAATTAAAATTATGGCAAGCGATACATTTATGACAAATTAAAATCAGGGAAGTGAATTGCTGCCAACAATTTACTCATTTAGAACAAAATTTGTATTTCAGTATCGATGTAATTGCGAGAAATAAGATTTTTAATAAGTGACGGTTTTATTTTTTGCTGTCAACAGATGATTTTAGAAGTGAAAGGAATTTCGCAGTTAATTAAGACTTCGATAGAAAGCGGAGTCCTATGATACGAGACGAGATACCCTCCCTTTTTATTCAGAAATTTTAGCTGGTAGTGTATCAAAGCTGTACCTAATTTCAAGTAAAATGAGCGGAGTGAGTTTGAACTCATAGCGCATTCGACATTTATATGATTTATATTATTATAAGTATGTATAAAAAATATTTGCAATCCCATGATATCTGCTATTGTTGTTTGTATTTTTGACATTGTAATGCTACTGTATTATAGACAGTTATGATGAGATCGCCAGATTATCACAGTGCCCTTTTTACGACGTTAATGGCAAGTTACTTATGTTTCCACACACATATTTGCACTATTTTGCACCCAATTCTGGGGATATCGTAACGCCTTTTCAGCGGTGATTATTCGAGCGTTTTAACCGCCTCTTTACCGTGACCATTCTACTGAACAACCCCGTATGATCAAAAGCGCCATTTTATGTTGCCTAGTAGAAGAAGCAGATTTTTAAAATTCCTATCAAAATGATGTTGATTGCTTCTATAAGTTGGCCTATATTGCGGTTACGGTAATTACGCGGTTAAAACGCTCGGAATAATTACCCGAAATTTAGCGGTAGTTTCTGAGTTTTGTCAGAATTTAGTAACATTTTTAACGAATTCGAATAACTTTGGATGTACCTGATATATATAGTCGGAGTCTGTCTTAAGAGAGCTGAAGCTTTGCTGGTGCGGCAACGAGACCTGGTCGTCGTCGAGCGGTTCGTCCATCTGCGCCTTGTACGAGAACATGATGCTGGGCTGCGATACACTGGAACAGACATTTATTTATGTCATCTTCGCATGATGAGGACAAAATGTGAGTGTTACTACTTTTCAGTGCCTATCTTGATGGCAGTTAACTGCAAATAGCGACTTAGTGTATAAAAGTAGGAATTGCTAAACAAAGGGTTGAATACAAACACTAGGTACTGCATTAACTGCATAAAGCTCATTAGGATATCTGTGTTATGATTAACATGGAAAATTGGAAATTAATTTAATGAAAACTATCGTGAGACATTTTTAATAACCGACTAGAAGAGCGTTAACTAGCGTCGCGTAGCAGCATGGATGCTGCCCCGGTTGAAGAACCCCATATGAGTTCGAAACATGTACATGTCACGCCGTTCCTGACAATTTTTACGTGAGTCTAACCGTTTTTAAATTCATTAAACATAGATTACGATACCAAAAAAAATTAAAATAAAAGATCAATTACAGAACAAAACAGTTCAGTTGCTCACCTAAAGAACTCGCTTAGGAAGGTTTGGTATACGAGCGGAGTATAGAGCGAGTAGTACAGCCACGTGGTGACGTCCACGACGCACAGCCCGGAGGGGAAGGGGCCCCACAGCAGCAGCCCCGCGCCGACTGCCTGCGTCATGTCGAGCAGCGCCAGCAGGAGTACAAGTAGAAGACTCTCACCTGAAGAACTCGCTCAGGAAGGTGTGGTACACGAGCGGTGTATAGAGCGAGTAGTACAGCCACGTGGTGACGTCCACGACGCACAGCCCGGAGGGGAAGGGGCCCCACAGCAGCAGCCCCGCGCCGACTGCCTGCGTCATGTCGAGCAGCGCCAGCAGGAGTACAAGTAGAAGACTCTCACCTGAAGAACTCGCTGAGGAAGGTGTGGTACACGAGCGGTGTATAGAGCGAGTAGTACAGCCACGTGGTGACGTCCACGACGCACAGCCCGGAGGGGAAGGGGCCCCACAGCAGCAGCCCCGCGCCGACTGCCTGCGTCATGTCGAGCAGCGCCAGCAGGAGTACAAGTAGAAGACTCTCACCTGAAGAACTCGCTCAGGAAGGTGTGGTACACGAGCGGTGTATAGAGCGAGTAGTACAGCCACGTGGTGACGTCCACGACGCACAGCCCGGAGGGGAAGGGGCCCCACAGCAGCAGCCCCGCGCCGACTGCCTGCGTCATGTCGAGCAGCGCCACCAGGAGTACAAGTAGAAGACTCTCACCTGAAGAACTCGCTCAGGAAGGTGTGGTACACGAGCGGTGTATAGAGCGAGTAGTACAGCCACGTGGTGACGTCCACGACGCACAGCCCGGAGGGGAAGGGGCCCCACAGCAGCAGCCCCGCGCCGACTGCCTGCGTCATGTCGAGCAGCGCCAGCAGGAGTACAAGTAGAAGACTCTCACCTGAAGAACTCGCTCAGGAAGGTGTGGTACACGAGCGGTGTATAGAGCGAGTAGTACAGCCACGTGGTGACGTCCACGACGCACAGCCCGGAGGGGAAGGGGCCCCACAGCAGCAGCCCCGCGCCGACTGCCTGCGTCATGTCGAGCAGCGCCAGCAGGAGTACAAGTAGAAGACTCTCACCTGAAGAACTCGCTCAGGAAGGTGTGGTACACGAGCGGTGTATAGAGCGAGTAGTACAGCCACGTGGTGACGTCCACGACGCACAGCCCGGAGGGGAAGGGGCCCCACAGCAGCAGCCCCGCGCCGACTGCCTGCGTCATGTCGAGCAGCGCCAGCAAGAGGATGTACAAGTAGAAAGACAGTTTCGCTGCAACACAATCAAATGATTTTGTTTGATGCTTGAAGTATCCCATAATAGCTTTGAGAGTCGGGGCTAGTAAGCCGACAGTGTCCGCCCCGATTTAAGGTTACTGTTTTTGTAAGTTTTCAACCTTCTTTCCCTCGTCACGCGTTACTTTTGAGGTTTATATGATGGGCTTTCTAAAGATCGACTTTATTTACTTTTTAATGTCCTAAATAAACGAACGACCCTGTACCTATTATGGTCTCATATTCGGGTGGGCTATACAAAACGGTGCCACTGGAAAGTATCGTCCTGCATTATATTAATCTACTGCGCTTGAAGCTGCCCTTTTATTGCGCTACTTTAATAATTATTATTTTTATAAAATGTTTTTATCGATTTTTAATGTGGGAATACCACATTTTTATTTTTTTTACAAATATTGAATAGAATCGTAAATCGAAAAATTACGGAATGAAAGATTTAGTGTGATTGACGTAACGATCTAATAGCTCAGTTGGGAGAGCACTACGCCGGAGCCGGAAACGTAGGGTCGCAGGTTCGAGTCCTGCTTGGGACAATTATAGTAGATCACATTACATTTTTCTTTCGTTAATTTAATCGTCAAGACAAACAAATAAACCCAAACACAGTGGGTTTATTTTGTGATTAAAGGAATTCCTATTTGCCTCCTTCCATCTCCATCATTAGATCCAAGATACCAAATTATTGTGTTGTCATCGGAACAATATACCTAAGTACATATACAAAGTTTCATTTCGATACCACAATTAAATGTAGGTGTTTATTTTATTTATTTTCTCAATCATGCAATGAAATGTTGTGCTAACGTGCGTTATAACAGGCCTCGAAGTATCACGTTTCGGGCGGAACAACTCGAGAAAACTGTAAAGGAATTTCATACAAAATTTAAGGCCTAGGCCGGGTAGTAATTTTTTTTAAACATGGCGTCTGTGTTCATGAACAGGCTAAACAGCTGAAGTATATATTTTTTGGGCGGTATATTTTTTATTCCATTGCATATGTTTGGGAAAAGCACTATACATACCTTAGCCGTGAAAAGCGCTTGCCGGCTTCGTATTACTATACGGCCTCCCTACGCTCGGCCGTCTACTCAGCCGGCAAGCCCTTCTTTCCCGGCGTTTCCAGTAATGTACTATTATTTAAACTTTATTGCACAAAACAAAAGTCAGTACAAAAGTAAAAAGATAGTTTGAAATTGACTTCCAAGATTGTATGACATTGTCGGATATTTATTTAGTACACTCAAGAGAAGAGAAGCTAGTAAAAGCGTATGTTTAAAATTCAGATTCCGGCAGCTCGCTACAAAGTGGAACAATAACAAATGAAAGCTTCTTAACAGTAAAGATAATAAACTGTTACATAATTTACTACCGTTGAGTCAAGAATAAAATGCATTCTTATCATAAATTATTACTCTCCAGTTGTTTTGCACTTGCTCTTGTTATCAACACGAATAACAATTACGATTAAAACCAAGATTTAATTAGCAGTGAACTAGTATAAACGTATTGTAATGAATCAATTTCAATAAAATGCAATAAGTATAAATAATACATGTTAACTACGTCGCTACGTTCATTAAATAAGAGTAAATCATGACTATGATGCTTTATTTTTGTTTGATAGATCAATTAAAATATGAAGATAAGATACAGTTATTTTTCCGCAATTTTGGCCGCGTAGAAACGATCGATTCGCGATTTGTGATCAGGAGAGCAGATCAGTCGCGGCGGCGGCCTACCGAGCACTCGTTGCTCGTCGTTGACTCGTTGCTCGTTGTTGCCGTTGAGTGCTCGGTAGCCCGCCGCCGCGACTGATCTGCTGATGAATCGCGAACCGATTCGAAACATGTCGAGCTATATTCGGCGTGAGTAAACCCGTTTTGTAGGTATTTTAATATGTTTGAGACTCGCTGTAGTTTCCTCCTATGTAAAATACTGGAAGATATGCACTCTTATAGCACCACTTACAAACGAGACGCAATACGGATTCAAGTAGTAAGCCTATATGCTGTGATGGCTTTGAAGTGATCATAATCATAACCATGATTACGAGTACCTCTTATGTAACGAATGAGTGCTACTTTCTCTGCCACACGATCATCATAAAAGATGACCCACTTTTTCAATAAATTATTCGACATATTTTAGTGGAAATTGTCGGTTTTATAAATCCACTTCCAAAAAGTTTTTCGACTACGTTTCTTATGCAATAAATGGTAACTTTGTAAATAATTGTCAATCCAATTTCGAATAGTTTTAATAACGGATAGACATCAAGATACGTCATACCTATTCATATTAGAAAAGAAACCCTAGTGTGTATATTTTTGCTTGATATTTTATAGTTACTTAATCATAACTATAAAATATCGAGCAAAAATTCCACGTCGGAAATGGGTTTCAGGTTACAAAATAAGTATTCACACCTCGCATATTACGATCACAATTTGCAAACTCGACTTCCTGTCGCAGATAATGATTCCAAGAAAAAAATCCTATAAAGCGATTTAAATAGCTACTGTCTGCATAACGAGGATCTAACTTCTTGGAGCCTGTGCCATCGAAACCTTTATGCCGGGACTACACGCTTGCCAAGCCTCGGCAAGCCTACAGGACACAGTTATATGCTAGAGTGAGCACGATGTAGTTCCGTCTTACTCTAACATATAACTGCGTCCTGCACGCTTGCCAAGGCTTGGCAAGCATGTGGCCCCGACATTATATTAGAGTCACACCTCTCGCCTGAGGAATAAGGCACATTTCTCTATTTTGGATATGCGCATGGCGTTTTAGTAGTAAATGGCGCTTTCTTCAAAAACAAATGCCCAGCATATTTTCAACCGAATTGTAGGAAGAGTTAGGTTGTATTTTTTTTAAATTTATATTATTTTTTATGAATGAAGTGATTATTGATTAAAGCTACGAAAGAAAAAGTATACCTAGTTTGATCGACTATAAATTCTTATTTCCTTATTATTATTATTATTTATTCATCCATCAGGTGGGGGTAGGCTCGAGCTCGGCAGCTCGATAGCTCATTATCATTTGTCACTTGTTTACATAACAAATATATAGAATTTCCTTGGTAAGTTGACGTCGTTCATACACGAAGTTGTGGTTGGTTCTATTTTAAAATAATACTGTGGTTGAATAAACTTTGATTTTATCATGTATTACAGTACAGTTAAAATATGATAAGTATATTATGTTGCACTTAGTCCTGTTTTAGAATTTGAGCTTTACAGTTAAAGCACATAAGTGCATTTAGCACTGTTTTTTTATGCTGTTAAATGCAGTGACAATCTGTAGCTGACCTATTAAGGGTGTAATTTTAATTTAAGGGTCAGTTTAAGAAATATTTAATAGTGTTAGTTGAAGTCTGACTGACTGATGATTCTTTAGGTACTCAGAACGGAATAACTAAGAATGACAAACCATAATTCTAACAATAAACATCAAAAGATAAGGCATAATACAATTAGTTTCCAATTAGAGAACATATAATCATACCGTAAACTATGATTAATGTTAAAAAAGTGAACCAAACGGAACAGTTTAAATTCAGTCAATTGAAAACTCTACAAATAAGTACAAAACCACTTACTTGGTAATGCAAGGTATTCTCTCAGTGGCGTCCATGGCAATATCAATATCAGGAAATAGATCACGGCGAAAACAAGTGAAGATGAGAACCAGAATAATACTCCGCCATGTTCAAACAGGTCCGTATGGTCTATCAAGGTGTCATTGTCAGTCTTCGTCAACTCCAATGTACCCTGAGTTATAGTGAAGGCTAGAGATATGAACGAGGTGGCAAGCAGCACATATCTTATACTGCTTCTGCTATCCATGTGACCTAAAAAAAAATTGTAATTTTATTACACAACATAATAAACATGTGACCACCCATGTATAAAAAAAACAGGTAGCAATTTAGAACCTCATGCATCAAAATCTATTTTAAACTTTACAGTCAGCTTCAAAAGTAGATGACGATTTAAGTATACAATTTGACATAAGCCAGTAGTAAAATTGACAGCTACTATAGATGCTGACCATACATGATGTCAAGGATATAGATAATAGCCATCAAAGAGTTAAAATAATGAAGATATTTGCAGAGATTGGATACTTTAAGATTCCTAATAGATCTACAAATAATGTAGAAATAATGACAAAATGATTGAGTTGCACAACCTGTTTAGGTTTTTGTTTTATTACATAATTGTTGCAACATGGAATTAGTCCTAATGACCACAACATTTGTGCTTGACACAGTTTAGATAAAAACTGTTCAAGTAAAACCATGACTCATATTGTATACTTTTGTTCCATATAGAGCTATGCGTTCTACATAAAGTTTTTGTTATGTGCCAGTTAATTCAACAGTAGGTAATTTGTGTCAGCCCACAGGCTGATGAGTCTGTAATTTTTTAGCAGTTAGGTCTAACAGGTTTCCCATATCATCACTACATAGTATACAAAGTCGCTTCATGTCTGTCTGTCCCTATGTATGCTTGGATCTTTAAAACTATGCAACGGATTTTGATGCAGTTTTTTTTTATAGATAGAGTGATTCAAGAGGAATCTTTATATGTGTAATACGTTCATAATTTATCAGCATTGCACCCGTGCCAAGCCGGGGCGGGTTGCTAGTTATAATTCATATTCTATATTTTTCTTCTAAGTATTGCACTAAAGAGGTAACACAGAATGTAACACAAAGAATAGTTGATCAACCCTTAAGAAAGGGATATAATTATTAATAGACCACTATTATAGTGATAAGACTGACTGTTTTCATTAGTAATCATATATATTTAAGACTCAAAATTATGTTATTTTCTTCTTGGTATGTCATGAAATATTTCTTTGTAATAGTTCAAACTTTTAAGACTAAGCTTAAGCTAGCCTTAGGTTGTTTTTTATTTTATAATATATTTAATTGTATTATTTTTACATGGTTTTTAATTAAATACTCACCGAAGGCCTTAACATTAAAAATAATGTACTCACCAAACGCTAATCCAAATATGACTACACTCATCTCGGTAGCCAGTAGAAAGAACTTCACCATGACCCATAACACTTTGTCCACCTGGCCACCTAGCGGCATGGGAGCATTCATTGTCATCGCCACAGCACATCTTATAACACTAATAATCACGTTGCCCCACACCAACGAGTAAAACGTGAGGAATATAGGACTACTCGTCGCTCTCAGCTTCAACTGGGCTTTATTGAACCTCACAACTAGAAACAGCACGAATAGAGCATTCGGTATCAATATGATCAGATCCCAAATACGGACCCTGCAACAAAAGCTAACGTAAGCACAGAAACATACATAAAAACAAACCGCACAAGGCCACTGCTACATTACCTTGAGTTATTTATCTTGTAATACAAGATGTGTTTACAAAATGTATCCTCGCTCACGGGCGGCAGGTCGGACCCGTTCATCACGTTCATCTTCACACTTCACTGCTTTGCCATCTAGTTTATTGTAATAAGAAAAATATTGGAGCTCTATGCAAAGGATTCATAACTCAATTTCAGTAATCGAGTTAGTGATACATGCCCCACTGCGCTACGTCAGCTTGCACTTCTTCCGATTTTTGTAATTCATAACACTTCAATCACTTCTTTCTTGGCTTTCTACTGTGTTAAAAATTACGAAACGTAGGAGCGATGTAACAAGTTATCAATGCAGAAAATACGGCCATCGCTTTGCTTTAGGATTGGGAAATCATTCATACGTAGTTTTTTGTAATTTTTGTATATGAAATATTAAATAAAATTTTATTCGATCTCTACTGCACAATGTCATCACGAAATCAAATTTATTATTGGCCAAATTAATGTTTTTAGTTATTTCTACCAATCACGAGAATCTCAAGAGGATACAGATAATACGACAATAAGACAAACGACAATCATTGTAATTTTCTTTAAATGTAACCCAGGCTCCACAATATCCCGAAGTTAGCCGAGGCGAAGTTGTTCGAAGTATGAGTTTCCGCAGCGAAGTCCCTCCACACTATCATTATTCACCCAACTTTGCGAGTAGTATAGCCCTAGGGTGTTACCTAGTATAAACAAATCTTAAAAATAATTATAATTACGAATAAACCTAATTTATTTTATGCTATTCCTCCGACAGAATTCAAAATTACCCTGTAATTTTAAATAGAAAGTTATGTCTACCCATGGAACTAGGAAATACGGTCCGTGAAATACTCAGAGTCCGTGAGCTCTCAGATAGCGATATGGGAAGGATTCGGGTTTGGGTGAAAACTGAGAGGTTCTTATTTGGATCGCGTAAGAGCGAGCGAGATAAGTATAAAAAACGAATCGCATTCTGACAGCTACGCACTGTACTTACTTCATTACTTCCTAGCTTCTTCGTTCAGAAATACTACATATTTTTAACTTGTATTTGGTGTATGTTGGGTGTATGTCTGTGTATAAGGCTCCATCCACACTTGTATCATTTCCGATCCGATCCCCGTCGCGTATCCTCACCGCGTATCGTGCTGTTTGGACGTTCACTGCGGGCGACGAGGATACGATACGGCAAGTGTGGACGCGTTTCTTCGCGCGTCGGCGCAAATGATACGGAGTGCCCGCAGTGCAGTGAGCGTCCAAACAGCACGATACGCGGTGGAGATACGCGACGTATCCTCACCGCGTATCATGAACGGTAAGTGTGGACGTCGCGCCGTACGCCGTAGCGATCATGCAACGCTCGCGCGAAATCCATGTTGATACGCGTATCTTCAGTACCCCGCACACTCGCGATCACGAAAGCATTGCATGATCGCGACGGCGTGACGTCCACACTTCCGTTCATGATACGCGGTGAGGATACGGGGCGAGGATCGGCCGTGATCCATCTCCAGTGGGTTTTTGCCCGATCATCAAAGGCGCTATTTGAGTCATCGATCCACGCTGCGGTCATTGGTTTTTAATCCTTAATCTTTATGATAATTAAAAAATACCATAGCACTGATGGACTGTCTACTTTGTTAGGCCTTCCATGCGGCGTCTTCCGGCACGCGGTTTCCACTCGAGAACCTTTCTGCCGCATGCCATAAAACAAACACACTCATACGAAGGCCTCCCCACGCGGCGTCTTCCAGCATGCGGTTTCTACTCGAGAACCTTTCTGCCGCATTATGTATTATAAAACGAGCACAGTCATGTGCTAAATCTCCATGAGCAGATGACAAAAATGAAGGCCTTCCTCGCTGCGACTTCCGGTACACGGCCCCCACTCAAGAATATTTCTGTCCCAAGGTTCAGTGAGCGATCTCAGCGGGCGACATTTTTAAATGGGACGCAACTCCGCACAGAACAACGAACACAATCGAAATGAAATGTTCGGCGAAAACGAAATGCCAAAATGATCGGGGCGGTGATACGGTGCTACGATACGGATAGCGTCCAAACTACTGCACGCCGAAATGATCGGTGCGACGAGGATACGATACGGCAAGTGTGGACGCGTTTCTTCACGCGACGGCGCAAATGATACGGAGTGCCCGCAGTGAGCGTCCAAACAGCACGATACGCGGTGGAGATACGCAACGGGGATCGGATCGGCGAAATGATACAAGTGTGGACGCACCTTAACGTGTATGTCCATTGTATGTCAGTTGTGAAAAGGTTATATGCTTATGACAGCTTATGACAATTGAATTGACATTTTGTTTGGACAGTGGACACTGCCGACACTGGAGTGACTGGACTAGACTTTGGACAGTAATGTAATGTATAAATTAAATGTGTCATGCTATATGGCAATCTAGTGGCAGAACTTTATAGCCAAACCAAGTGTACATTCAATCAATTTGGAATTTTGGATGAGTTTTAGCACCATATTAACATTGTCTCCGAGAACTCTTTCATTTTGATTTCACACACTTCACGATACAAAGCGTTCGATATAGATTTAAAAGTTATATAAGAGAGTTGGATTGTAAACAACAATGTCGAGGTACAGGACTTTATGGAATACAATATCAAGAATTAAATTTCAATACAGAACCATTCCTAGGTTAATAAATATACATATTACAAAATTGCCGGTTGGGGGAGTTGCCCTACCGTGCACCCTTGGATTCTCTCTGTTCACTTGGCTAGGGTTCCAACCGAAACTTAGCGCCGAGGACGAGCTAATCCTAACTATAAAGCACTGTGTACTTTTTATTCAAAGATTGGAATATGCAAAGGCTGAACAATTACTTCATATTGCGTTGAGACAGGCGCAGCAAATTCGCCATGAGCATGGTATTACTTATATCTATGATATTATGGCAAACCTGGCACTTGAAAGGGAACAACTAGATAAAGCCAAGCAGCTCTTTGTTGCAGTTACACAGAGAATAATGGCCGATGGAGCCAAGGAAGATGACCCCAGAGTGGTGCACCTTAGTATCAAACTTGCCAGAATCAGCCATTTGAAAAAAGAGCTCTCAACAGCTCAGCTGGGTTATGATTGGTGCTTAGAAAAATTATATAAGGCAGTAAGTACAGAACCTACTGAAGACAATATAAAAATGCTTGCTGTAGCTGAAGATTGGTGTGGAAGATTGTTCTTGGATTGCAATAAATTGGAAGACGGATTGAAATTGATGATAAATGCACTTGATCGCATGCGGACTGTGACAGACGTTGGGCCAGAGCACATTGTCATTCAGTTGAATGACATTGGGACTATCTGTTCTGAACTAGGCAATGTAGATGAGAGCATCACCTATTTTAAGCAAGCAATAGACATCGGGGAGCGATTACCAGAGATGGAAGACCTTGGAACCATGCATGTTAATTTAGGGAGAGCGTATTTGAAAAAGCAAATGATAGATGAAGCGAGGAAGAGTTGTGGGTATGGTTGGAAACTCGGGGTTCAGGCAAAGAATAAAGAAATACAAGAGGAAGCTCAGAAATGTATAAAAGAGGTAAAAAACATGACAAGGTAAAATTATAGTTGAAACTATACCTCTTACTTTGAGTACTAAGACATTCATATTCATACAGCAATCATATTAATAGGCATCATCCTTCTCATAGCATGGTAGGATGTTAGAGATATGAAGCTGATATTAAAATGTAATTCATACTCATACTCATAAATATTTACTTATTTCATAATATTTAACTATGGGAAGTATCAATAATACTAAATCTAGTGTCAATTATAGATAAAAATAAAAGTAAACAAAATTAAGAACATAATATCTATAAACTTAATTATAAATAGAACATGGGCTCCGGATCTGTGCCAAGCGAGAGGGTGCCCAGGAGGCCACATTTATGTGTATGACATTCTAATATTAATATGACACCACAGGTCTCTAACATCCTACCATGCTAGCTATGAGAAGTCTGATGCCTAGATATTAGCGCGTATAGCTGTGTAAGGCTGCTTGTCCACTAAAGCCTTTTTTTATTGAAAGTGGTTAAATAATAATAATGTTCATTATTTGTTTTTAATTGGATAAAATCTATTAAAACAGTGGAGAAAATTAACCAATCAGGCTGCAATCTTTGTGATGCCTAAAAGAAGTGCATTTAAATTTGAGAAATGTGATTAGATAAATCCATTTACAGAGCTCTGCTCCAGTGCACCGGCAGCCTAAAAAATCTATCAAACCACATTTAATGTGGTCTATCAGCTTGGGTTTGGTTTGAGATGTAATTGAAAATGTGAATTGTCTAGACAAAGGAGCTTTTCCTTTCCATCAGCAATGCAGGATTTTTATCTATCTAATTAATAACAATGTAAAAAAGTTTGTATAGTTTAATTTACATTGTAAAATTAATTGATTTTAGATAACTTGTACAGTCAAAGTCCAAATAACAATGTAAAAAAGTTTGTATAGTTTAATTTATATTGTAAAATTTAATAATGTAAATTAATTGAATATAGATAACTTGTACAGTCAAAGTCCACTATTAAGGAGTGGTAAACATACCTCCCCAAATATATTTTTGAGCAACTCAGCCACTCTTTTATTATGATGAGGAGACATGTATATAAATTATTTATTTGTTAAATAATATATGTAAAAAAAACACATTATTACAGAGACAAATTTTATTTAAAATCGAATCTTTTAAACTATCTCATTGTGGCACAAAAGTGAACTTATGATATTTTAGAGTTAAACTTACAATTTAAATGCACTGAGAATTACGTGAAATCAAACAACAAAGTTGTCGGATGTTATTGAGCGCTCTCCTTGGAGACGCTGAAGGGTTCGGCGACCACCTCCGCGTGGCTGTCGGCGATCACGACATCCTTGGCCGGCCGGTCGTTGGCACCGGTCGGTGACTTCTCGATCCTACGGACGATATCCTGTAATAGAACAAGCATCGTGTTTATACTAATTAGGTATTAAACCTATTTCAAGTTTCATAAACCCCATGTTGGAAGGGGAGAGAATAGAACATGATTTCGTTGATTATTTTAAAGTACATGAATACTTTAATTTACTGCTTCAGAATAAAAAATTTGCTTTGATTCATCTGCTTATAAAATTGACGCCTCACCATTGCTTTTATAATTTTTGGTGAAAAGGGAAACGGTGCTCGGTGAAAAATATTACACGTCACTAAAGCGATATTATCTTATCATTACTGTTAGAGCTATGAGACTAGAATTTCGGAGCATTTTTTTTAGACATGACTTGAACTGTGTGAAAGAGCGGTGGTATCCTAGTGGTTAGGGCATGCGACTTGAGGTCGCGGGTTCGAACCCGGCCCGTACCAATGAGTTTTTCGGAACTTATGTACGGAATGTCATTTGATATTTACCACTCGCTTTTCGGTGAAGGAAAACATCGTGAGGAAACCACCTAAGCCCAAATAAGGCCTAGTTTCCCCTCTGGGTTGGAAGGTCAGATGGCAGTCGCTTGCGTAAAAACTAGTGCCTACGCCACATCTTGGGTTTAGGTAGCCGACCCCGGTTTGAGATATCATTCTCAAAAAAAAATGGGACAAAGGCTAGGAGGATGACATGACTTGAACTGTATCAGGGCTGTTTAGTCCTCACTGCCAGTGAGTCGGACTTTGTGTGGGAGTATAACCCGCTAATGGGATTATTTCAGCACCACAGGAGTAATTAGTTTCGGAGCAGAATTTCAGTTAGGTATATAATTGATATGATGTCATGTAGTCTAACTCGACTGTAAATGATGACGTATGTATACTCACCATGCCTTCCAAAACCTTGCCGAAGACGACATGGCGTCCATCCAGCCAGGGGGTCTTGGCGGTGGTGATGAAGAACTGGGAGCCGTTGGTGTCCTTGCCAGCGTTGGCCATCGATAGCCAGCCGGCTCCGTAGTGGCGAAGCTTGAAGTTTTCGTCTTCGAAACGGTCGCCGTAGATGCTGCGTCCTGTGGATAAGATAATGGTTTCAGGACACAGGTTTGATTTGATGATCTGTGAATATTGGGTCCGCTTATACAAGTTTCAGAACACACTGGAGGTTTGCTGGTCAGCGTATATTTGGCGACGCGGTTGGCGCAGTGGTTAAGCAACTGCCTACTGAGTCGACGGTCCCGGGTTCGAATCCCGGCAAGGGCAAATATTTGTGTGATGAACACGAATATTTGTGCCTGGGTCATGGATGTTTTATGTATTTAAGTATTTGTTTATCTATATAAGTAAAGTATGTATATCGTCGCCTAGTAGGTACCCATAACACAAGCCTTCTTGAGCTTAATTTGGGAGTAACGGGTGATAACAAAAAAATGAGAATAACTTTCTATGGACCTCAAAACAAGACTATTCACTTAGACAAAAAACTTTGTTTATGAAGTTGTTACTACTTCTTTTGAGGTTCTTAAACTTCATTTGATTTTGTTTTTCAAGCATTAATATTTGTCAAAATGGTGTCGAAACAAGAAACGCTGCGAAAACGGTTGAACATTTTTATAATTCAAACTATAACTGGGGGAAAAAGTCTACTGTAGATAATTTTAGTAAAGAATATGTACTTAGTCTCCACTATTTATAGAATTCTTGCATCCTTGACGATAGATCACAAAAGTGGTAGCCGGCGACCAGCGAAGATAATGACCAAGAGAAGGATGAACCTACACCATAGCACTTTTAACGATAATAATCCTATGAGCCAACGAGATGCCGCGAGAAAAAATAAAGTGTTCCCAACCGTGCACTTGTTCGTTCTTGAAAAAGATAGGTCTGAAATGCCGCAAGAAGGTGAGAGCACCGGAATACACTGAACAGCAAAAACTGACTATTATATCACAGTGTCGCTGGATGATCCGAAATTACAAAGGAAAATCATTCATTTTGGACGATAAAAGTTATTTTCCTTTGAGTAAAACACATATACCTGGAAATGACCGATACTACACCAGCAATAATTTTACAACACCAGACGATATAAAACACAAGTATAAGCACAAGTTTGAGCAGAAAGTTATGCTTTATGTGGCTATATCCGACAAAGGTCTTTCGAAACTGTCGTTCTAACCGAGTGGTTTAGCGGTCAACCAAAAAGTGTATGAGAGCGAATGCTTGAAAAAAATACTGATAGCATTTATTCGCAAACATCACTCAGATGGAGAATATGTTCTGGTCGGATAAAGCATCGTCGCATTATGCCAAAAAAACGACGCGTTTCCTAGACGCTAATAATATACCATTTGTACCGAAAATCCGAAACCCCATAAACCTTGCACAATGTCGGCCGATTGAAGATTTCTTAGGTTATTTGAGCAGTTTAGTATACAAAAATAATTGGAGAGCTGAAAATTGTACCCAACTGATATAAATAATTAAAACATGTGGACAAGAATTCCGTCCAAGAGTCTTGTTCCAACGTCATGTCTATACTGAGTGGAACAGCTGACTGTAGATAGTCTATGGTCAAGATTGACATGTATTATTTAAGAAGAAATAAAGATTGTCTTTGATCTGAACTTGGCGGTGTCTCACTTAACCCGTCCTTTCTCCTATAAAATAAAATAGAAATAGTCCAAAGCCATCTCCCGAAATCCTCCAGAACTACAAGAAATACATGGTGTCAGAAGTGAAAACGAAAGAAGAGAAGAAAAACAATGTCAACGACGGAAAAGTCTCAAAATGTAATTTTGGCCAACAGTCTCAAGCCGTTACAGCTCAACGTTCAAAATGGCGGAGGTTCGGAATGTGCAAATGCTGAGAAATGGAGAAGATGGAAGCAGAAATATGAAATTTACTGCGAAGCAAACGACCTGGAGAAGCTGCCAGAAAAGAAACAAATCGCTATACTGCTAAACGCGATAGGTGATGAAGGACTTGAAATATATGACTCATTCAACTTGCAACGATCCGAAGAAACCGTTAATTCAATTTTGACAAAATTTGATGAAAAATTCAACGCGTGTAGAAGCACAACTGTAGAAAGGTATAATTTTTTCACAAGATATCAAAAAGAGGAATCACTAGACGAGTACGTGACATGCCTAAATAACCTAGCAGCCACGTGTAAATTTGAAACACTTAAGGAATCTCTAGTCAAAGATATGTTCATAATAGGTCTTAAAAATGAAAACATCAAAGAAAAATTACTACAAAATAACACTATTAAAGATGTCAATGAAGCAGTCACAATAGCTAAAACAATAGAATTATCCGGTACAAGATCCAAAAGAATAAAAGAACATCAAGAATCGAGTCACATTCAAACAATTTCAAAACAGCATCATAACTCAAGACAAAGAAATTCATCAACTTCAAGACCGTCAAGACCAACTTCATCAAGACCAAGACAAGCGAGCCAGGATCGCAGCAGATCAACGTCAGGAAGTCGCCAAGCGGGCAGTGGGACGTGCAGAAGATGTGGGCAGGTACACCGTTACAAGTGTCCAGCGCAAGGGAAGACCTGTGCAATCTGTCAGAAGCCCAACCATTTTGCCAAATATTGTCTAAGTCGAAAAGTAAGTGCAGTATTTAGTCACAGTTCGGAAAAAGACCCTAGTTCTAGTCATATTAGTCATAGTCATAATAATTTTAATCAGGAAAATTTTATAATTGAATCTGTCACAAATAATGTCAAGTCTAGTCAAAATCATAATAATTGGAAAATCAATCTTAAATGTCAAAATCAGCTGTTAACTTGCCGAATTGACACTGGCGCTGAAGTAAGTGTCATCTCAAATCATACTGTCAAAAATTTAGAAAAGGTGAACAACATCAAAATTCCATTCAAAGAATCATTTGATAACATATTTTCATTTTCAGGCCAACAAATAAAAAATTTAGGTAGTGTAATACTGACTTGTACACTTGAAAATGGGACTCAAGCTGACATCAAGTTCATTGTTGTGGATTGTGAATGTTCGACCATACTGAGTGCGAAGACATGTGAAGACTTGGGCATCGTCAAAAGGCTGTTTGAAGTGACAAATCAAAGGTCAGTAACGTCACTGTTGGATAATTATTCTGATACATTTGAAGGTTTAGGTTGTCTGCCTTTCAAGGCACATTTACATATTGACACAAGTATTGAGCCTAAAATTTGTCCTGTCCGAAGAATTCCTTATGCTTTACATCCAAAACTTAAAAATGAGCTAGATAGAATGGAAGAGTTACAAGTCATAGAAAAAGTCACAACTCCTACCGACTGGGTTAATGCAATAGTTCCCATAGAGAAACCTAATGGTCAATTACGAATATGTTTAGATCCTAGACCACTAAACAAAGCTATTAAGCGACCACATTTTCCTTATCCTACTCTAGACGACTTAAGGCCGAAAGTAGCAGGTGCGTCAGTATTTTCAAAATTAGATGCAAATTCAGGATATTGGATGATCCAATTAGATGAAGAAAGTAGTCAACTATGTACATTCAACACACAATTTGGTAGATATAAATTCCTTAGACTGCCATACGGTATAAACTCTAGTGGAGAAATTTTTCATAAAGTAATGTCAGACTTATTCGGAGAATTACCAGGAGTACTTATTTTTGTCGATGATATTTTAGTATTTGGATCAAGTCAAAAAGAACATGATGAAAGGTTAGAAAATGTTCTCAAAAAAGCCCGTGAAGTCAACTTAAAATTCAATAAAGCCAAATGTATGTTCAACCAGACAGAAATTACTTATATAGGTCATGTTTTCAATAAAAATGGCATTTCAGCAGATAAGTCTAAAGTCGAAGCCATTGTCGATATGCCAAGACCAGAAAATGTTAAAGACTTGCAACGATTTTTAGGAATGGTGAATTATCTAGGTTCATACATACCAAATTTAGCCAATGAAACAAATTTGCTTAGAAGTCTACTCAAAAAACAAAATATCTGGCAATGGACAGATAATCATGAAAAAGAATTCATAAAATTGAAAAATCTTATTAGTCAGTCACCGGTTTTAGTTCATTACGATGTCAATAAACCGATTAGAATGTCAGTAGACTCTTCTAAAGATGCAGTAGGTGCGGTCATATTTCATGGGAAAAACCCAATTGCTTATGCATCAAAGTCGCTAACAAGCACACAGCAAAATTATGCTCAAATTGAAAAAGAATTATATGCTATTTTGTATGGGTGTAAAAAATTCCACCAATATATTTATGGTAAAACTATACAAGTAGAAACTGATCATCAGCCGCTAGTAACATTATTTAAAAAAGCCTTGTCAGATGTGCCAGCTCGTCTGCAGAGAATGATGATTGCATTGCAGTCATATGATCTGATTGTTTCATATACAAAAGGCACTGAAATGTACGTATCTGATACTCTATCAAGAGCTCCAGTATCATCAAACACAGCTATAGAAAAATTTGATGATAATGAATTTGAAAATAATGTCATTAGTCAAGTAAAATTTCTAACTTCCAATTTGGCTATAACAAAAAACAAATTACAAAAAATTAGAGATCATACTAAATCAGACATAACTTTATTGAAATTACAAGAATATTTTTTAAATGGATGGCCAAACAATAAAACTCAATGTGATCCTATAACTTTACCCTACTGGAATATTCGGGATGAAATTCATGTCATTGATGATATTTTATTCAAAAGTCAGTCTGTAATTATTCCCAAGTCAATGCGTTCAGAAATATTAAATATCTTACATGAAGGTCATATGGGGGTAGAAAAAACAAAAAACTTAGCTCGAGGTTTGGTATTTTGGCCTAACATATATCATGACATAGAAATGAAAGTTAGGCAATGTGAAACTTGCATGTCATTTAGTCCAAATAAAACAAAAGAAACGTTATTGTCACATGATCAACCTTCCCTACCATGGCAAAGGTTGGCAACTGATTTATTTGATTACAATAGCAAAAAATACCTATTAGTAGTAGATTATTATTCTAATTATATAGAAATTGCACAACTGAATACAGATCATAGGAGTCAAACTGTTATTCAGCATTTGAAGTCAATGTTTTCTCGTCACGGAATCCCATTGCAACTGGTCAGCGATGGAGGTCCACCATATAATAGTCAGGAGTTTCAAAAATTTCTTAGTGATTGGGATATTGAACACATAGTGTCGAGTCCTCACTTTCCAAGGTCCAATGGTTTAGCCGAAGTATCTGTAAAGATAATAAAAAATATGTTAAGAAAATGTCAAGATTCAGGTACAGATTTTCACTTAAGTTTGTTACAATATAGGACAACACCTAGAGGAAATCTAAAGTCACCTTCAGAATTACTAATGTCTAGAAAACTCAGAACAAGGTTACCTACCCATTCTGAGAATCTAAAGCCTAAAGTCATTACATTTGCAGAACACTCTCAAAATAAGTCAAAAGTCATTTCAAAAAGAGAAACATACTATAATAAAAGTAGTGTTCCTCCACAGGAATTTCAGCCAAATGATTCAGTCTTTTTCAAGAAAAATCCTGATGATGTGTCATGGACAAAAGGTACAATTGTGTCTGAAACTAATTTTCCTAGGTCATATTTAGTGAAAAATTTAGATGGAACAATTTATAGGCGAAATACTCAACATATCAAGTTATTTAAGTCATGTTTGTCAAAGTCACAGTCAAAACCTAGTAGTGATGTTAAGTCTAACTCCAACAGTGTCAGTCAGTCAAACAGTCTAAGTCAGTCAAACAGTCCAAGTCAAAGTATGTCAAACACACAGTCAGAACAGTCAAGTCAAGCATTCACAAACACAAATTGTCAGTCAAAGTCAATGTCTCATAGTCAGAGGTCAAGTCAGTATAACAAATGTAATTTAACAAATCAGAGTCAAGATGTAGAAAAGGAGGATATTCATACATATTATTACATACCTGAGTATTTACTTCAGAGTCAAATGTCAAGTCGTCAGTCTAGTCTAGATAGTTCAGAAAGTGAAAGCTTTAGATCAAGTATTTCTATTGAAAATGTATCCAGTCCTAATTCTAGTCAAAATAGTCAAATTAATGAATCTATAATATGTCAGTCAGAATCTAGTGATAATAGTGATAAGAATGTAAACAATGATAACTTACCTTGCATGTCAACATCTATTGTTCAGAACCAGGAACCTCGGTACAGTTCAAGAGGTAGATTGTTAAAGAAAACGAACAAATTCGATTTATAAGTTTATTAAAAAATATGACAATGTATTTATAATTATTTGACGAGGTTTCCACTAATGTTATTCAATTCGCATGTATTGCACGTCACAGATGTTGATATAATGATGTATATAAATGTATTGACTAGAATGTTATTTATTGTATTGTTTAATTTTAATAGCCTGACATATAAATGAAATAATGTAATGAAATTTAAATTAATGTATAATGTAAGCTAATGTTTGCCTGCTGTAAATATAGGTTAGCTGTCAGTGTCAAATTGATAAACGTCATCTGTCATTTTATTTTCTTTTTAAAAAGGGGCATGTAGATAGTCTATGGTCAAGATTGACATGTATTATTTAAGAAGAAATAAAGATTGTCTTTGATCTGAACTTGGCGGTGTCTCACTTAACCCGTCCTTTCTCCTATAAAATAAAATAGAAATAGTCCAAAGCCATCTCCCGAAATCCTCCAGAACTACAAGAAATACACTGACCACGAGTCCTATTCTAATGTGCATTGATGATTTTGTAAATAGTTTCTATGTACATATTTTCCAATAATATCAAATTGTGCTAAAAAGATACACGAGTATTTTTTTACACCTCTGAACGAATTCTCATTTTTTTGTTATCACCCGTTAGGTTGATTTGTGTGAAGTTGTCTGATATTTATTTATTTGGTTCCGCTTATACATCATAGGTACCAATGATAATAATAATGTGTCAGCGAAACGAACGGTAACTATTTTGTATAAGTGGAGCCAAGCGATTACTGCTTGTATAAGTGGAACTAAGCGATTACTGTTTGTATAAGTGGAACCAAGTGATTACTATTTCTATAAGCGGCGGTGTATATTCTGGGGGCCAATTAAGGAAGACTCTCAATCCCTTACAGCGCATTTACAAAATCCAGTTCCTGATCTATTTTGAAATTTCCTTTAAATGCTGCGTAGTATTTAAAGAGGCTTAGACCCATACGAAACGAATGGCACGGCAGAGACCTCGCTGTGGTGGTCTCTACAACAAGTATGTTGACCCGACATTGTGTACACATTGGCAGTCTTCTTGATCCATGATTGAGGCTTGATCTGGATCACTTGCTCTTGGCAGAGCGTAGGTACCTACAATGAGCTACAGAATTCATTCATAAATGGGCCATGTATCTATTTGTGCAGCCCATAGTACCTAGCACCATGCACATTATGCACAAATAACACAACCCTCCCTTACTTTATATTTTAGACTAAGTACTAATTCTATAGTAAATTTTACTTATGTTTCATATTGTTTTATGTGAGTAACAATGCTTCGCGACGCTGGGTTGCCTATTCGTATTCGAATTAAGTTATCTTCAGCTTTACGATAACGATATTATTGTTTTTGTATGAAAATTGAGATGAAAATACTCAGAATAAGTTATCTTATTATAATATTATCTAATCATCAGTGTTGTACTTGAACGCGTTTACTCGAAATTAATTGTCGACTTTCTCCTTGTAAAAAATCTTTTCGCCGCTTGGTTTACAAAAAGCGTTTCGAATCGAATCAATGACCGTAGTTAAATAGAGAGTTTACTGTAACAGTGAAATCATAACGGATTTCGTAACAGGTAGTTATCGCCTTCTTACAAGGTATTTATAATGCAGGTACCTACACGTGTATGTATACCTAACAAATCTAACAATACAATGTAGATATGTACGATAGCTGTTGCACAACTTATCGTTAGGATATTAATTGGTTATTACATAACGATATGAAGGAAGGAAGCCTATAAAGGAAAACCATTATTTCCATCGAAATAAAATACCTGTTTGGAATAAAAAAACCGGTACAGTGCGAGTCGGACTCGCGCACCGATGGTTCCGTACAAATACTTTCCATCCTTAAGTGGTTAAGTTTGCACCTGGTATGTATAGCGCTCCATACAAATGAGGTGCAAAGTTAACGCAACCAATCCCGTTTGTGGTATGGGAGCCCCCCTTAAATATTTATTAAATTTTTAGTATTTGTTATTATAGCGGCAATAGAAATACATCATCTGTGAAAATTTCAACTGTCTAGCTATCACCGTTCTGGAGATACAGCCTGGTGACAGACGGACGGACGGACGGACGAACAGCGAAGTCTCAGTAATAGGGTCCCGTTTTTACCCTTTGGGTACGGAACCCTAAAAAAGGCCTTGTGCCTTCAACCAGCAGTGTTTTGTGAGGTAAATCTATAAACATTTTTGTTTCATCGCGAGTAACAGGTTTAGGAGTTTGACAAATAACCTTTGGAACGCCAAGCGGCGAAGAAATTCACCGTGCCCCAGACGCTACAAAAAATAAGAATTGCTCTATAATCAACCAGGGATGGGAAAAATACTTGGAGCAGTTAGAATTAGTCTTTGTTCGTTCAAACTTTAGTAGTAAAAGTAGCGCAATTTTCCGATGTGAAATGACGACTGTGGCGTTCAAAAGATTACCATCAACATCTGTGCTCTTAGTACCTTCTCGCTTTAACTCCTTTGACAATGTTGTAAATCTGAAACACCTAAGTAAACTGACTGACTTTAAACATTACTTACAATAGGCCCTATTGAATATATTGATTTCAGTGTGGTTTGCACAATGTGATTTATTTACTAAAGTCAGACCTGTTCTAGGTACACAAATATATGCATTAGGTACATATTGGATGACAAGTATTTAGTAAAACATACTTTGACGACAGTAAACCATTATAATTAGATTTGTTTATTTTGGGCATTGCTTTGCTTTATGTTTCAAAAACTCAGTTTCTTTGTTCCAATTGGACTGTAGCCAATTTTTCCCTTTCATATCATAATGGGCAGTTTTCGTAAAACAAAATAATATTCATAATTATGAAGATGATTCCTTATTCAGGACTATCAAAAAGTTCAACTTAAGGAGCTGAATTGACCATATCATTCCATACAAAATAAGTTTTGATATTTGGAAGAATAATCTCTATTACTTATTTCTCATGTTGTTTCCTCACACTCTACCCAATTGGGTTATGTTAATGGCGGTTAATTATTATGATTACCTTAACAAATATTAGAAAAATGGTTGTTGCTATATGGTTCATTACAATACAATACAAAATGCTTTGTTGCACACCAAAAGAAGTTTACAAATTAAACACAGCAACAATCATTTTAATAACGGTAGACAACAGGCGGTCTCATCGCTAAAGAGCGATCTCTTCCAGACAACCTTTGGGTAGTGGAGTTGATCATTATAAGCCACACAATGAGTAGGTGATGCAGAAGGGGGCGGGAGAATAAAATAATTATCAACAGAATCATAAACATACATATTTATACGTAAACCTACTTAAACATACAGAAATATAAACATATACAAGACAGGTAAGGAACACATATACAGCCAGAAAAAACCAAACGAAAACAGTTTCAGAAATTACACAAAAATAAACCGAGGGATAGATAGTATTCTTTTATTTTATTTTTAAAGATCCATGGAGATTTAGCACTCCGCAATTCTACTGGAAGCGAGCTTCATAACAAAACAGCTTTAAATGTAAAAGAATTCGAGTAGAATTTTGAATGTGAGGCGGGGACAGATAAGAGAATTTTTTTTGCATCTATTGATTAAAAATTGCACACCTTGCTGACGAAAGGTAGCTAAAGCGCTCTTTAAGATACAGGGGAGTTGCTCTGTGGAAAAGCATGCCATTTCGTGGGAGGTTTAAAAAAGTTTGGATGTCTAAGCAAGATTGGTTAACTAGCAAACCTATATAGATTATACTTAAATCCAAATGCAGACTGTAATTTGCAGCAATTATGTTGACACATTCAAGTCACTGCAAATGATATCATTTTCCTTATAACTGTGCTGTAGTTGTTATTTGATGTTTAGAGACTTGGTGTTGAAACAATTGAAATGCTTTTTGTAAATTGTTTTGAAACATCTAGGTACTGGAATTTGCTCTTCACCTTACTAGTGACCATTCCTGGCATGTAATAGTCAATTTTATATATGGGGTAATCAACTCTTTTCTGTTACTTTTTGACATGGCAATGGCAATGATGGGGATGCCCCTTGTGCCACTCTTATATATTCTTCTTATATATTTTATTATTATTTATATAAGCCCATTCTTATGTAGACTATCTCTAGACAATACCAGTAAAATAAATTATCAACACTTTTCTAAGAACTTTAATCACTGTTGTCCCTGGGCCAGTGACAGAATAACAATAAAAATGTTGAACATTTTCAATATTTCCATTTTATAAATTGGGTACAGTAAAGAGCAAATAAAATGGTTACATTTTGGAAAACAATTGCACAATTTGCAAGATTTGTTTACTCCAATCTATGTCCCTTTTTTGCCTAGTCTTATATCACAAATAAGGTTTACTTTTGCTACTTTGACTGACTTTTAATAAATATTTTGTGATTCCCCCAGTGCTCATGACATGAGACCCAATGTTTTAAAACAATTTTTATATTTACCACCGGTGCCGTCTCCTTTCGTGAAGTCTCCACCCTGGATCATGAAGTTTTCAATAACCCTGTGGAACTTGCTGCCCTTGTAGCCCTCTCCCTGGGGTTTCTGTGCCAGCTGGAAGAAGTTCTCCACCGTCTTCGGGACAGTCTTTCCGAACAGACCAATAACAACTTTGCCAACATCCTCATCACCAATCTTGAGATCGAAGGTAACCTGTGGGGGTTAAAAAAAATAATCAGTACCAAAAGTAAAACAAATGACACACTGAAATCTATTGTAATTTAAATTCTTCTAGTCCTAGCTTTAGAAGTTGATTAGATAAGGAAATCATTAAACTCATTTCAAATTGGCCACATGCACATTTACAAAATATAATGTTCTATCAGTTGTAGGTATATGCAGTGTAAATTTTCCTATCCAAGGTGTCTTTAAGCAGGCCCCTTACTGGGCACTTAAAGCCCATGCCAATGGCCCCCTGTCTCACGAGGGCCCGTAATCTCACATTGGGGTCCCAACAACTCCTGAAAAAACATACCTAAATGACGTTTTATGAGGCCCCAGCATGCTTTAAGATGTCCTTGCCTTTAGGCTAGTTACTAAGATTATCACACACCACTTAAGGCAATTCACATAATCTTAGAGCCCAGGGATCTATCTCCATCAATAATACAATAGATGCTGGACAGGGTCACTAAATTGGTATACAAAGGCATTATCTATTAGATTGAATTGACCTGTACTAGATTAAATATGATTACTATCCAATTGATATATAAATAACTTTAGGTCCTTTATTATATAATTCAAGTTAAAGCTCCATGAACTTTTGAAAATTCGTTAGACAAACAAAAGAGTTGACGCGTCATTGGCTCTGGGTCACCAACCTCACTATGGTCCATCGACTTTATTACCTACCAAAAAAAAAACGGACGCGCCTTAGCTATTTATTGTTGAAATAAAAATGCGTGGGTTACGTACCTTGTGCGTTACTTTGGGTCCCTTTGGTGCCTCTTCAGACCGGGCGGCGGCGATAAACAATAACAGACCAAGGGCAGTCGCGAACGTACCCATGATGAGAAGAAGTTTGTATTTTTTTCTTAAAATCTTAGCTAATTAAATCACAGCTTTATTTTTAAATTAGCCTAAGGCGAAGGATCCAGCTATCCTCGACTGCCACCGGCCAAATGACGAGTGAGCTCAGTCAGCTTGAGCTATCGCTGCCGGAGTCGTGAGCCGATACCGAAGCGCCACGTTACCAACGAGACGGAAGCGACCCCACCACCCACATACGGACAACGCAGCGCTATTGAGATTATATGGCGAGCGTTTATTCTAAAGTGGTCTTTATTATAATTAGCCGGGAGCGATATTAGCTCGGCTGAAATAGAAATATGAACGTTCGTAACGTAACAGAATGACAGTGACAGCGAAGCGACAGCTGCGTGACAGTTACATATTTATGTTGCCAGAAATAAAAAGAACGCATTGAATAAAAATATTTTTGTATTTATCAATATGCATCCTCATAGTTAATCAGTATTGCAAAATCTGGCGCCATTCCGGGATCCGTCTGAAAATAAAAATTATATAAATTATAAAAATATCATACTACAAATAAAATCTTAACTGAATTATGGAAATAAGGCAAAATAAGTAAACGTAAGGCATCATTGGGTACTAATTACTATCACTCACAACTTCTGTATCGTGTCGAGATCATTGTATCCGTATCCATTAACGTTTTCGCGAGAGGTATTGAACCGGTTAATCCATTGTTTTGTTGGCTTTAGTAAATCGCTAAATGATCTTCGCTTCAGTTCAGTCGTATCTCCCGAAGTGCCGTCATCGCCAGTACTTATATTTATCTCCTTCTCAAACGATGGACCGTAATCTTGAAGTGACAAGTCACAAAGAGCGCTAAAATGAGGATACAAGGATAAATAAAAACGAAGTGAGTGTGGTGAGGATGATATATCACTGTTAACTAACCATTTATTTTGGTCGAATTAATACTCCTAATGTGCCTTAATAGAACACAGATAGGTACGATCCCGCCTACGAATTATGACAATTTATTGAATACCATTCCGCTGACACTACCATTTTTCTTAATATAATAAAAACAACAAGATATACATATAATATAATATACCTACCATATCCATAAATGTTACATTTTAACTTTAGGTAGGTACTCACTTGGCAATTTCTTCTGCATCGCTTGTTTCCATTGTGTCCAATATTTCTGTAAAACAACAAGCACCATGTTACTTGATAAATATATTATAATAGGAAAATTAAGTACAAACACCTAATACCAGTAATACCTAAATAAAAGTGCAGTTACAAAACTTCAAGCAAATCAAATTAATGTTATGCACATTTTATCGATTTGATTTAGGTATGCTACATAAGCTAAGTTAACATATTACAATTGAATCATAAAATCGTACTTAATCATAAGCATATAGTTATGATTACAATTTCAAATATTACCTTTCGCATTATTTTTTGTTTCCCTGCATAATTTTGCATTCGCATGTCTGTTATCGTCATCCTAAAAATAAACATAAGATATGATAAGTATGTATGAAATATATTATTTATTTTTTATAAGTTCAGGCCAGTTCAGCCTTATCATACGTACTATAATAAATATATAAAATAAAATAAGTTAAATAAGCTCGAGTATGTAAAGTGCATCCAATCCATACTAATATTATAAATGCGAAAGTGTGTCTGTCTGTCTGTCTGTTACCTCTTCACGCTTAAACCGCTGAATATATTTGGATGAAATTTGGCATGGAGATAGTTTAAGATCCGAGGAAGGACATGGGATAGTTTTCATCCTGGAAATTATCCCTAAAAAGATTGAAAAGTGAGTAAGTAATTCATGATGACATTGATGACCCTGTAGAAAATGTAATGATTAGACCGAAAGCACAATTGCTATTACATTTGCTTAGGCGCTTTTAATAATCCCTTTTTAGGGTTCCGTACCCAAAGGGTAAAAACGGGACCCTATTACTGAGACTTCGCTGTCCGTCCGTCTGTCACCAGGCTGTATCTCAACAACGGTGATAGCTAGACAGTTGAAATTTTCACAGATGATGTATTTCTATTGCCGCTATAACAACAAATACTAAAAATAAAATAAAATAAATATTTAAGGGGGGCTCCCATACAACAAACTTGTTATAGAGTATATATATGTATAGGTACGGAACCCTACATGCGCGAGTCGGGCTCGCACTTGCCCAATTTTATTAATTAAGGTAATTAGGTGGATATCTATCGTGTTGTACGAGGTTGCTTCCATACTTCCAAGTTCCACGCGGACGTAGTCGCGGGCAAAAGCTAGAGTATCAAATAAACTTAGTTTATACCAAAGACAACAATACAATATTACCTATTACAGATTAGTTGATACCACGTTGAAACTTATTTCTGTACCTACCTAAATATGCCCAAGAAAAAAAAAACAATACCCACACCCATATTACGTGTATATTGAGACTTTGATAACGCTCTTTTATTTATCTTCCAGTTATTTAAAGCATTTTGCTGTTGTTCTTTTAGATATAAATATTTGCAATACCATTTGCAATGTGATATTATATCATCTTTCGTAGATCCTGCAAAGAAAAGCTGTGGTGAAGTGACGAGTGGCGTAATAGTCAATCAGATTTTAAAGGGCATAGTGCAAAAATCAGAACTCAAATTGCACAACGCCGTGTGACTTTGTGGGATGCCATTAGCCAGCATGGTAGCAGCGCAGCTCAGAGGTTCTTCCCAATAAAATTTGACGACGCGTTTGGCTCGGTTTGACACCTGCCTACTGAGCCGGCGGTCCCGGGTTCGAATCCCGGCCAGGGCAAATATTTGTGTGATGAACTCGAATATTTGTGCTTGGGTCATGGTTGTTCTATGTATTTAAGTATTTATTTATCTATATAAGTACGTATATCGTCGTCTAGTACCCATAACACAAGCCTTCTTGTTTATAAATTTTATGATTGTCCCTTAATATTTATTTATTTATTTATTATTATAATAAAAATCTAAATAAACACTTAAATATCAGGTTTACTGAAAACGTATTTTTAATATTCGAAAAGTTATTCTAACGACTCATCGTCATATCAGCCGATAGACGTCCACTGCTGGACAAAGACCTCCCCAAAGTTCTCTACAACGATCGGTCTTGCACCGCCCTCATCCAATTTCTGCCCGCGATCCTAATCAGGTCGTCGGTCCACCTTGTAGGGGGATTTTATACGCTGCGTCTTCCGGTCCGCGGTCGCCACTCAAGAACCTTTCTGCCCGACCGTTGTCATCGATTCTGCGAGCAATCTAATGGCTAAGTACTCCTTAACTTTAATTAGGTACCTACTTACCAGAAATTTTCTGCATGATTTCCTTTTGAAAAAGTTGGAATTGATCATTGTTGCCTAAGAAGGAATATTCTCGATCATCATTGTTGTCCCTAGAACTAAAATACTTGCGCCAAGTGTGAACGAAGACGTTGTGGTGATATTCGTTCCAGCCTCCGTAGCGGTTTGGACTGGTCATCATGAACTCTTGGAATTGTTGCACTTCCTGGAGTATAAACAAGAATCAATAATAAATATGCACACTCTCTCTTACAATACATTATATATACAATACAAAAGTAATCTTTATTGCTCGCAAAATAAAGATATTAAAATTTCAGACGCTAACAACAGGCGTAAAATATGTCAAAATAGCGATCTCATCCAGATAACCTTTGGGTGGTAGAGAGATAACGTTCGTTATTATGCAGAAATTACGCCATGTATTGCTGATTTAACGAGTTACTGGGCTTGGTAAATACAAAATTTGACCCGACAGTGCTGTCGATTAACATAGTTTATTCTCTAACGGGATAAGACCAACAGTCAGTTAGTTATTGGACTGTGGCAGACTAGCAGTCTTCTTCCGCTTCCGGTGATAGTCTTACTTACCCCACCTTACCAGACTAGACTAATAAGTTTTCTGACATGTCCTGATCGCATTTAGCATCGCATCGTCCAATACTTAATTTACATGAATTGATATAGTCATTTAAAATTGCAATATGTAGTCAAATAAAAACTAAAGAGGTCAAAATGTAATTGTGAATTATATTTGCATCAATCGTGTTTGGCTGCCGATTATTAGTGTCGTTATGGACAGTTGGAATTTGTTTTAACAAAATTTGTGTATTATGGGATTTATTGTGGGGATTACTCGCAGCAGTTCCAGTGAATTCAATCAACACATGGCACAGCTGATAATTAAAATCCGGGTGTGTCAGTAGGTAGGCATGAACTTTCCAATGAATTGTGGCTTAACTTGGCGTATCCTGCATAATCGCTCTCATTTAATAAACGAGTAAAGTAATACAATTTGATTTAAGTACCTTACACTTTAAAGGAGAGTGAATTATAGCTTTTACAGGACTAGGAACGATATGCTGAAATGGTTTCATTTTTGTGTTGGCTTTAAACGCACACTTCAGCTGTTTCTCTTCAGCATTATTTAGCTGAAAATAAAAGGTTTTTATTAACATTTTTTGAATAATAAAGAATAGAGATCGAGACGCTCGTGGGTAGGTACTCAATCTACCCCAGTTTGAATATAAACCGAGTGCCCTTTTCTATTTATGAGTAAGAAATCCTATTCATAACCAATACAATGTGTTAAAATACATAAACGGGTTCACTCACGTCGCAGCAGTCGAATAGCGCTCGACATGTTTCGAATCGTACGCGATTCATCATCAGGAGAGCCGATCAGTCGGGGCGGCGGCCAACCGAACACAGTTTTCGGTTGGCTTCTACGACGTGAGTAACCCCGTTTATGTATTTTAATATGTTTGAGACTCACAGTAAAAGAATACAATATGACACAGTTTCCTACCTGCTTTACGAGTTCTTCTTCTTTGGTTGTGGTTGAAGTTAACTCAAACTGAAGATGACTTTTGAAATTCCGTATTTTTTCGTCCAGTTTAAGTACATCTCGTTTCATATTTTCAATATCTAAAATTAATATTTTCATAATGCATAAATTTGATAAAACGACAGAATGCACTAATAGTACTTAATATAATTAAATTTAGCGTATTTATTTTTCTAAATTAAGTTAACTCACCTATGCAATTTAATTTCTCTTCAGTAACCGCTTTTACATCGCTAAACATGTTTTTAATTTCAGTTAAAGTATTTTTTAACTTCTCCGTGTCGTTTTTAAGATTTATACTATAAATAGTTGGAAGATCAATGTAATCATCACCATGTTCATTCGGATTGATTTTATTAATATTTTTTATCAACAAATTTTCTTCTATTTTCAATCTCCTTAGTTTTGCTAGAACACTACACTCGGTGGTATCATCTATTAGGGAACAATTTGACGAATTAAACTTATAACTCATAATTAATAAAACATATAACAACAGAAATTACTATCACGTTACTTTAATTACTTTTCAACGCTTGTGATATATTGATCAAACTTAAAGTTGACCGCCATGTTGCTGCCTTACCAACCGTAACCATTTCCGGTGGTCAGTGAGTGTTGCAAGTTGCTAACTGAGATTTTCCATTTTATCAAATACGATACCGCTTAACGCTATCATTCAAGGCAATATAATAGTAGTTTATGCAACTGATACATAATGAGGGGCCTTAAAACACGAGTGTGGTTTTATGAAACGAGCGTCAGCGAGTTTCATAATAGGATCACACGAGTGTTTTAAGGCCTAATTATGTACAGTTGTATACACTACTTTATCTACACACATATCATAAGTACTCTAAGATGGGTTCAGAAGCCATAAGGAAATGACCGGCACCACTAGTGCTACCTGTAAAATATCTAAAAACGACATATACTAATGCAGTAAGAAATAAATCTGAACAAATACATAAACAGATTATTTGTTGTAATTTACATTTACATTGAAACAATATTTTCAACTAAAATGTGAATTACAATAAACTTATCACAATTATATTTTCGTAACAGCAAAGAACCAACAAACAAATGACAACAATAATGGCGGCAATTCGAACCTCCGTCAAGACGAATGTTTTTTTTTCTAAATCATATACAAACGAATGTATCCATATTCTCATGTCACTCGAGATCAAATGTCGTGCGGTTTTTATAAAAAAACATACTGAATTGACGTTTCGTATCGATAACAATATTAATATCTATGGATACTAGAATAGAGACCTACTTTAGTTTTGACAGCTGTTCCAAATTTAAACTCATAACCTTACAAAAATTGATACTGTTATAACATTACAGTACAGATTTTACCTACTGCCACAGATAAGAAAGTTCTCATAGTAAAATTGGTTGTAGTAATGCTGGCCATTTCCTACGGTTTCTGAACGCATTTTAGAGCACTAATGATATGTGCGTAGATAAATAAATAAAGCAAATTGCAGATACGGGGTTTTTATTGCGAAAGTAATTTAATACCAATCGGTAATATCTACATAATTATAAAATTTTATCATGCATTTTATTCTGAGCACGACACCAGTTTCAGAACGTTACCGGCGGCGCGACTGGCAGCTGTCATTGCGTCGGGTTCGATTTCGATTGCAGTTTGATAAAATTTCGTCAACGGAGAATGGACTGTGGTTTTTATGTTTAAATCCGTATGATAAATATATCTGAACAAAATGTTTACGCGTTCAAGACTGTTTATTTCCAAAGCCCTGCCTTTAAGAGTGCGTATCATAATCTGTTTTAATAAATCTGGTCTTGAAGTAGTGTTATGTATAACCTTATTTATTCCTATTTGTTTCCAGAATGCATTTAAAACGGAATATCAGAATGAAGCAAGGTTCTTATATAGTATAACTAATACGCGACATCGCTCCACGAGCCCGCTCAATACTATAGTTATGTTTGTTCCACAGCAAGAGGTTTGTAAATTTATGCAAATAATAATCTTTTCCATTATTTTGCAAACAAATAGCATAATTGTCAGGCAAACAATGATGGTCTTTTTACATAAAAGTTTAACATACCAACTAAATTTCTGTGTATATGAATTGGTCTTGAGACATTAATAAAATTCCACTGCTATTTATTTATATGTCTATTACTCCATGTAATAAATGATGGCTTATTACTTAAATATTTTTGTACATAAAAATGTCTTGAACCTGGCTCATAATATATTATATTCCAAGTTTATCTTGATTATTGCGCAAGCTAAGAAAACATTGGCTTGCCAATTGGAATTGAATTACCAGGTCTATATTTTTATAAATAATTGTGACTTGCTCTATGCATACACCTGCAGTTAAAATTTCCTCTTTAATGTGGGGTTTAATTAGTGATGTACTGTCTATGTTGAGAATACACCCAAGAAGCATATTATTATTTCTAGCTTAAACCATAGAGAAAAGATATATTTTTAAACAATTATTATTTCTTAGGCTTGGATAGTGGAGCGAATGGGAAAATTCCATAGAATACTGGAGCCAGGCCTGAATCTGCTGTGGCCGATAGTGGATAAGGTTAAGTATGTGCAGAGCCTCAAGGAAATTGCTATTGACGTGCCAAAGCAGAGTGCCATCACATCGGACAATGTCACACTCAGCATTGACGGAGTGTTGTACCTGAGAATAATAGATCCATATTTAGGTAAGTTGGATTGATTTTGTTCAAAAGCATTTTATGACCCATAAATAATGAGTAGTATATTTTGGCTTTAGTCAAAATCATTATTTTCACACTAATAACAAATCAAAAAAGTGCCAATTATGTTGCATTCTTGATTTTCTTTTTTATTGTATATTTTAGAATATGTTAGCAGAAATAAGAATGATACGTCTTTTGTCAACACAGTTTTTTTTTTTTTTTCGTAATCAAGTTGTTCATAATTTACCAGTTTTCAAACGATATTACCTTTGTAAGCTATAACCACAAATAATTATTCAAAATATGATAGTTGAAAACTAGTGACCGACCGAAACACGTTTTTCTGCCGAAACCGAAACCGAAACCGAAGGTTCGGTTCTGATTACAGTTTCGGCCGAAACCGAAACCGAACCTTTTATAAACGTGATTAAAACGTTGATAAAATGTCAGTGGGTCGTTCTTTCTAGATCTAATATGAATACAATGAAACATGTCGCTGGCATAGGTAATTGACCGATGGAGCAAAGCGTTTCAGTTTCAGCTTGGCCCAAAATTCTTTCGTATCGTATGTGCGTACGATTGGATGCTTTTTGGGGTGTTCTCGCCTGGAGGTCGTATTTCTTAACCGATTCTCAAGAAGTTTTGTGAGTAGGTTTTATAAAAATATACTTAGATTCTTTTTATCAATTAGAGAAATTTCAAGAAAGTGAAGATGTATATAGAGTGGAATTGGGGTAGAAAAAGTAAAAAAGTACAAATTTCAGCAATTACACAACAAACTCACGTTTCACTTTTGTTCAATTGATACTTTAACATTGACACTTGGTCTTGGTTCAAATTAAATTACCCAAAAAATGAAAATGTAGCATTAACAGCTGTAATACTGAGGCAGCGATCTTTTAATTGTAGATGGTATAAAATAAAACAGGTTTAAAAATATATAGCAACAAAATAATATCAATTATTTTGAGTTTAAATTATTATATAATTGCAATCAGGTGGTCTCGTAACGCTAACTCAAACGTACTAATTACAATACTCATATCGTAATTCCGAACGCTTTTCTTGACACATGACAAATTCATAACACAAATAAAATTAAGTAGTGATTTTACCCCTCCTATCTCCGCTTTTTGAAAAATTTAAAAAAACATACTATACAGGGCGTCCCAAGACTATGGGACATCAAGGGAAAGCACCTTAAGTATCGTAGATAGGATATTTTTCTGAAAGAAGACTTTATGCTATTTCTAAAACTTAGCAATTCTGTATTTAAAGATTTTCTAAGAATTACTTGCTTCGTCTGGGAATCCAACCGACTTAAATGTGAAAAAAAATCACCCTATTTTTATGCTGTCAATAAAAAGAATGGACATAAAATAATAATTCTTCCTAAGTAACTTAAAAGTATCTTAAAAGAAAGGAACAACGTAAAATGTTTGAGTCAAATTTCAAGAAAATTATTTTTTGCCGACGATGAACTATTAAGCAAGAATTCTTAGAAAATCTTTAAATGCAGAATTACTAACTTTTAAAAATAACAAAGTCTTCTTTCAGAACATATCGTACTAACAAAATCTTATGAGAATCGATTGAGAAATTCGACATTAAGGCAAGAATAGCCGGTAAGCGCATGGACATCCAAACGTCCGGGCATACGAAAGAATTTGTTGGCCAATGCTGAAACGGAAATGCTTTGCTCGCTCGGTCAATTACTTAACATTATTCGGGGAACAAACACAAACGTCACTTCACTGAGCAAAGTGATTCAGCGGCCGGCGGAGTCAGGCGAGCGACGCCATATATTGCCAACCGTGCCGACTGCCGAGCGCACCCGACGTTAACCGAACGCGACCCAAAAGTACGATGTTGGAAGTTTCGGCGCGGCCGAAAGGTTCGGCTGTTTTTTGGCCGAAACCGAACCTTTGGCCGAAACATGATTTTTAGGCCGAAACTGGCCGAAACCGAAACCGAAACCGAAACTTCGGTCGGTCACTATATGAAAACCAAACGTTCATACACTTTAGTACAGTATGTTTCTATATTTGTTCCAAATTCAATATATATCTCTGATTATTACAGCATCTTACGGTGTAGAAGATCCCGAGTTTGCAATAACACAACTGGCCCAAACCACCATGCGTTCCGAGCTGGGTCAAATATCCCTAGACAAAGTCTTCCGAGAGAGAGAATCCCTCAACGTATCTATAGTCCACGCTATCAATAAGGCCAGTGAAGCGTGGGGAATCACATGTCTTCGATATGAAATTCGTGAGTATGATATACAATATAGTCTCACTAATGTGGCACTTCAATAGTCCAATATCGACACTGCCACCAATTTCCTCGCTTTATCTACTCCTACATTGCACTATTATTAAAGTTATTATGAATTTGTCATATCCAGTAAGTCGGACTTTTCAATAATCTGGTATACCCTAGTTTTATTAGTGTCGATTAGTGAGACTACTTACTGACACGTTGATTATCGACACGTCTAACCCCGACGCTGGGGCGCGCCATGTTTGAGAATATGGTAAACTTCTTACTCACGGTCTCATTGCTACGGAATGTTCTTCATTATTGTCGGGCCAAAACGTGCCGATGGAGTCATAAACATTAGGCCGGACATCTCACTCGGTCTATAGAAGAAGCAACGAGTACGAGCGAGAGGGCCGCTGAATAATTTCTGATACTATCGGCATGTTGATTTTGACCCTATAATAGTTGGACAGTGTCAGTAAAACCATCGAGACGCGATCTCTTTTTATCTTCTTTACTACAAGTAGGGCTGCCGTCTCTAAATTCGCCAAACCCGGCCAATGCCTTAAAAACTCGGACATTTGGCGTAAATCTAATTTTTTCGAACGTGTCCGAAAATAATATTATTAAAAAATTGGGCAAGTGCGACTCCGATTCGCGCATGAAGGGTTCCGTACCATAAAACAAGTTCGTTGTATGGGAGCCCCCCTTAACTATTTATTTTATTTTTAGTATTTCTTGTTATAGCGGCAATAGAAATACATCATCTGTGAAAGTTTCAACTGTCTAGCTATCACCGTTCTTGAGATACAGTCTGTTGACAGATGGACGGACGGACGGACAGCGAAGTCTCAGTAATAGGGTCCCGTTTTTACCCTTTGGGTACGGAACCCTAAGAAACAATCGTTTTATTTTTCATTCACATAAAAAGTGTCCGGGTTTTCGCCGGACACTTTCGGAAAAACTAGGACAGATCCGAGGAAACCCGGACGGCTGGCAGCCCTAACTACAAGCAATGTGATTGTCAGGATTACTAAAATGTAGCCTAGACTTCTTCTTTCTTTAATAGCCTAAGATGGAGCATGCTTGTCTAGAAAATGCCTATTCACTCGACTTGAAAAGGTCCAAGTAATATTTTTCGCTGTCCCTGTTGCCTTTGTTGTTTGTTACTTAATTATTTTGTTGCATCAGTTATTGATTTTGACCCCTTGAGACCTTATACATCTCAACGGAATTGAATTATTTCATTAATTAGGTAATTATACCAATCTATATTGCGTGTCGTGACGCCTAGAGACCTTCTACATCTCTGAAAAAATCACTTTATTTTATATAATTTTTAGTGTAAACATTGATTTGGAGAAACTTGTACATCTCCTCTAACATATATGTTATAATATAATTGTATTCGTTTTTAAGTATAATTTACGAAAAAATGACTTACTGTTGAGTTTCTTTCGGCTTTCTTCTCAACAGCGGTCTCCTCTTGCGAAATGCCGGTAGACTCACAATCTGACTTGTAAAAGTGCCCTTGTGGCCTACTTACTGAATAAACTATTTCATTTAATTTCATTTCATTACCTGATTAACGTTATAGTATAGTAGCCTATTTTACAATACGTTTTCCAAAAATTCTAGGCGACATCAAACTGCCGTCACGCGTCCACGAGGCAATGCAAATGCAAGTGGAAGCCGAGCGACGCAAGCGAGCCGCCATCTTGGAATCCGAGGGTACACGCGCCGCCCACATCAACGTGGCCGAGGGACAGCGCCAGGCCCGGATATTGGCGTCTGGTAAGTGTGATGCTTCTAACACCGCAAGCGTCCATAGGCGGCGGTAACTACTTAACATCAGGCGGGCCGCATGCTTGTTTGCCACTGTCGTAGAATTAAAAATAGAGTAATTATTTATGTAGGTCCACATGGATCGACTCTGAGCCATAGTTATCCCACCACTAAAAACTAAATTATCCGACTGACTTACTGTTGAGTTTCTTTCGGCTTTCTTCTCAACAGTGGTCTCTTCTTGTGAAATGCCGGTAGATTCAGACATGTAAAAGTGCTCTTTTAGCTTACTTACAGAATAAACATTTTGATTTATCCTAAATTCTGTTATTAAAACCGATTTAGTTCATAAGCTCAATGAAGACTAGCTCACTTTAATTACTTGGTTAAGTAGAGTAGTATAGGAGCGATGTGGTCAGTGCTCAAAAACCGTCGACGCAACGTAAACGCAGTCAAATTTATGAAAAAGACGTGACGCAAACGTCACTCGTCAATTATTTTTCCGTTTGACTGTTTTCTGTTTGCTGAACTCTTACATGATAGATAAAAATAACGCGTTAATTGATCTATCAATGTGTAAATAAGCTGATGATGTTAACGATGAACTCCTTAACAGAGGTCCCTTCTTGGGTAATTTCGATAGACTTCGACTTTTAATAGTGCCCTTTTGTTGCCTCTTATTACAGAATAAAGTTAATTTTGTACCCAACTACGGGTGATTAAAAAGAAGGGTTATGATTTTTTATTTCATAACTGAACCCTGTTAAATTAAAGTGCGACTGAATATTCCAGAGGCGGAAAAAATGGAGCAAATCAACAAGGCGTCTGGAGAGGCGCAGGCGATGCTGGCGGTGGCCGAGGCGCGCTCCAAGGGGCTGCAGCTCGTGGGGCAGGCGCTGGGGCGAAAGGTAATCTATACTATTATACAATTTCAGATTGGTATTAAAAATCATAATAGCCTGATGCAGGATCGTCATTTGTTTTGTATGGGCGCGCGGCGATTTATATAGCATAATCTGTAGAATAGGTATGTTAACTGGGTGAAGACCAAAAAGTTTGCAACGTTAACTCACTCAATAATAACTCAATAATATTTGTGTCAAAGTCTCCATTGTGCAACGACAGTTAACCTTTCAGGAACGTACCTTAATGTTCTATTTTAAGGTTCCTTATTGTATCGTTATTTTTTGTCGCACAACGGAACTTTCTGAATTGTTTTTAATTCCTCGCTAACTGCGACTTAATTTCATCCAACTTTTTGGTCCTGACCCAACTGCTGTTCTAATCTCGTTATTGTAGAAATTTATATTTATTTTGGTTTCCGTACTCAAAGGGTAAAAAAACGGGACCCTATTACTAAGACTCTGCTGTCCGTCTGTCACCAGGCTGTATCTCATGAACCGTGATAGTGATGTATCTTTGTTGCCGCTATAACAACAAATACTAAAAACAGAATAAAATAAATATTTAAGTGGGGCTCCCATACAACAACAAACGTTACGTTGCGTTAACGTTGCTCCTCATTTCGAATGTTTCATGTTTGACTTTTGACGAGTTCAAACTTGAACTTGGTCATAATGACATTAAATCTAATGTAAATATTAATTACCCTGAAAATTTAACATAGAACCCTGTAATATTGAGCCAGCGATTTGTATGCGGCGCCATACATACCAGGTGCAAACTTAACCCGGCCATTTAAGATGGGAAGTGTTTGTCCGACTCGCACTTGACCGGTTTCTTTTTTATTAACCAAAATTAATTTCAGGACACGCGGCACGCAGCATCGCTGACTCTCGCAGAGCAGTACGTGGCAGCGTTCAACAAGCTCGCGCGCACCAACAACACGCTCATACTGCCCGCTAACGCTGGGGACGTGTCCAACTTGGTAGCGCAGGTACTGATTACTGACCATAGATAGACCCTTTGGGTCCACAGTGTCCACTGTATCAAACCGTCCATTGCGTCAAAACGTCCACTGTCTCAGAACGTCCAGAACGTCGACTGTGTCAGAATGTCCACTGTGTCAGAACGTCGACTATGTCAAAATGTACACTGTGTCAAAATGTCCACTGCGTCAGAACGTCGACTATGTCAAAATGTCCAACACGCTCATACTCATCATACGTGTCCAACTTGGTTGCGCAGGTACTGACTACTGACCTTTCTGTCCGCAATGTCCACTGTGTCAGAACGTCCACTGTATCTGAGCGTCCACTGTGTCAGAACGTCGACTATGTCAAAATGTCCACTGCGTCAGAACGTCCACTGAGTAAATTAATTAAGTAATTATTATTTTATTGCATGTTGTGACACCCAGAGACTTTATACATCTCTGGGTATATTTAATATTATGAATTTAACGTAAAAATTTTATTTTAATGTTCCTACTTAGCATTGATTTGGAGTATCTATACATCTCCTTTACGTGTACCAGTGTAATTAGTTATAACACAAATGTAATCATTGTAATTGTTTTAAGTATTATTTACGAAAAAATGACTTACTGTTGAGTTTCTTTCGGCTTTCTTCTCAACAGCGGTCTCCTCTTGCGAAATGCCAGTAGATTCACAATCTGACTTGTAAAAGTGCCCCTGTGGCCTACTTACTGAATAAATTATTTCATTTCATTTCATTTCAGTCAGAACGTCGACTGTGTCAGAACGTCCACTGTGTCAAAATGTCCATTGTGTCAGAACGTCCACTGTCAAAATGTCAATTGTGTCAGAACGTCCACTGTGTCAAAATGTCCACCGTGTCAGAACATCCACTGTGCCAGAAAGTCTATTGTATCAGAACGTCCACTGTGTCAGAAGTTCAGAACATCCACTGTGTCAAAATGTCCACTGTGTCAGAAAGTCCACTGCACCAATATGTCCATTGTGTCAGAACGTCCACTGTGTCAGACCGTCCACTGTATCAGAACGCATAAAAAAACCCAAAACTATCTACAACGATGTATGAAAAGTATTATTCAATGTTTATTTCAGGGGAAGCTTTTCGAAAAACAATACATTTGATGACAGCTAAATCAGCTAATACTCTTTATGATACGTCAAAAACGATCTGTTAGTAAGAAGTTTGACTTGTGACGTCATAATATCAGTAGTCAAAATATGACTTCTTTTTCGTTTTTGGCCAATCTAAAATAGTATAATGTCCAAAAGTTAGTGGTAGTTTATTTGGTTTCGTATATTTTTGAATGTGTGTTTAGTTGTTTCAAATCGTTGAATTTATTTTCACTGTCGTCAAATACCGTATTATTTAAAATATGTTGTTGACATACTGCTACTGACTACTTTATAACGCATATAAAGTTGTCAGTAACATGCATGCCGTGTAAAGATTGCAATAGAATAGTGCAGCTATCCCAGGGTTAAACCGCTTATGGGTTAGGACCAAAAAGTTGGATGAAATTAAGGCGTAGTTAGCCATACAAAACGAGGAAATAAAAGCGATTGGAATAAGTTCCGTTGTGCGACAAAAATTAACGATACAATAAGGAACCTTACGGTACGTTATAGGAAGGTTAACTGTCGTCGCACAACCGAGACTGATACAAATATTCATTGAGTGAGTTAAGGTGATAAACTTTTTGGTCTTTACCCATATAAAGTTGTCAGTTGCATGCATGCTGTATGCAGCACCTCTAGCGTCACAAGCGGCTATTTCTCGCGCGAGATAATTGCCCGTCTCTTTCTGTGCAGTAATGTGAGAGAGTGACAGGTACCGCTATGTCGCGCGACAAGTCGCGGAGTATAGTTGTGCTAGACATGCAGATAGCAATATCAAAGCGTCTGTAGCGCCTATCCCAGAATGAAACCGCAGCTTATCAGCAAACCATCCAGCCTATATGTTCTCGTTTCCAGGCAATGTCAATCTACTCCACCGTGTCACAACACAACCTGCAATCTCAGCAAGCAGACACCGAAATATCGTACGACGACCCGCTAGTCAAACTGCAAGCTTTAACGGATAAGGGCTCGACGCTTGCTGGCGCGGCGGTCGAGGACGACGGCCTCGCCGAATACTTCTCCGACGACGAGGAGCGCGAGAGGGCGCTACGGGCGCAGAAGAAAGAGAAAGATATCAAGTTAGAACGGGACTCATAGGATTTTGTTAAGAGTAGTATTGCTTGTTGTTAATAAATAATAAATTTACGTTAATAATTCGGTGTATTTATTTCGGGTTCGGGCGGTACCAATGAGTTTTTCGGAACTTATGTACGGAATGTCATTTGATATTTACCACTCGCTTTTCGGTGAAGGAAAACATCGTGAGGAAACCACCTAAGCCCAATAAGGCCTAGTTTCCCCTCTGGGTTGGAAGGTCAGATGGCAGTCGCTTGCGTAAAAACTAGTGCCTACGCCACATCTTGGGATTTAGGTAGCCGACCCCGATTGAGAATTCATTCTCTACAAAGATATGGGACAAAGGCTAGGAGGATGATGAAGGTCTCTTACCATTGAGTCCTTGTGGCAGCCGAGCCGTCCGGTTCTAAGCTTCTGGCGGAATTTGTGGGGTTATTTATTATTATCCTTTCGAGCGCCGAGCGGCAAAGCAATTCACCGTGCCACTGACGCCCAACCAAAAAAAAAAAAAGTGCTCCAAAATCAACAGAGATTAAAAAACACAGATAGTGGTTTGAATTAGCATGTTTTTGACCATTGAAATTTTTGACGTCAATAGGCGTCGTTGGCGTCAGTGGCACGAATTCCCGATGACGTGATTTGCCGTCTTTGGCGGTCAAAGGGTTAAAACCCAGAAGCTCTGCAAGGCAAACTTAATGGTGGCACGCTCTGCAAAGAGCTCCTATGTAGGTTTTTAAAAATACCTACGTCTGCTGACACAAGGGTTAGTAAAAAACAATTTTAAAATAAATGTATATTTATTTATTTGATAGTATAGTCAACAATTTTCACTTAGCCAATTACAGTCTTATAATAGTTATAATATACAACAGTTAACTTCAAATAAAGGTTTAAATTCATTTCATCAGTCAAAAAATAACCATTGGAAAAATAAAATACGGACGGGATAACATAATATAATATTTTACGTCACCCTAGGCCGTAAGTGGGATTTACTGCCCGCTATGCGGGGAGATCCTTCCTGGCCGAGGCAAGACGTAAAACTTTAGACAAACAACGGGCGGTAATTATTAAGCCCCAGATCGCATATTCATGCGATCCACAAACACCTGCAATCTGGGACATTCACGAATTCACTGCCCTGGGTATGTAATGTACTATTACCGCACGGTAGATTGGCAGACAAACAGTCTCAGTCATGTCAGAAATAATTGAGCCTCAATTATTGAGGTAAGTAAAATTCTAAATAGACAAGCGTTTATCGGAATACATAGAAGGTATACAAAATAGGCGCTATGCCGGTTTACATAGCGATACATTTATTGTCCATTATAGTGTTCATACTAAAATAAGGTTCCTACAGAATTTTACTAACGGCTTTGGAATATCCGTGCCTTGATACTTAAAAAATATAGATTTAGGATTATAAATGGCGAATTATTTGCTCGATGTCTTGTAATGTACGCTTATAATTATAACTTAGCATCTGTGGCATTTAATTAATAATATTCTCTTGTTATTCTGAAATTATCCAAATCAGAAGTTCCTCATCGCAGGGCAGGATTCTGTAGCTTATTGGATAGAGCAGGTTCAAATCCGGCTCGATTAATTTAATTTTTCACTTTCTCTTCAATTTAAAAATCTTATTAAAATAGTCTTAAATCTAGTGATTATAAGGCACGCGGAATAATTTAAGTAACATGTTGTTCAAGATATCTTGACGAATTTGTCGCGTTGGTTGTAGTAGCTGACCGTGCCCTCTTCCGATTGGCTGGTGGAGGGAGACGGCATATTGTGGAGACTCAGGTAAGACGCTGATAGTTCAGTGTTGTCGAATTGACGAAGGTGAATCTAAAATAAGACAAAATCATGTTTAACGATTTACAACTTACTTCATTGTCATTAACTATTGTTTTTTCTTAAATACCAAACAGCCGAAATACGTTCACTGCCGGATAAATACGACACCCAAGGCTCTCCACAACAACTGCTCGTACACTGCCGTCATCCAACGGCTACCCGCAGTCCTGACCATATCGCCGGTCTACCTTGTTGGACCAATTGTCAGGCTTTCCCATGGTAGGTGATAGTTAAGATACCCAAACACCTTTATGTACCACTTAAATCTGGCAACTTTCTGAGTTACATCGACCTTGATTCTCCTTCGGATCTCCTCATTTCTAATTTGATTATGCAGATAAAATTTACTTGTATCTATGTTGGATCTATAGCACCACTATTAACTGATAGTATGACAAATTAATGTATGAAACATACATGTAATGTCTCATTACTTTTAATGTGGGTACACCAGAATTTTTATATTGCTAAGGTGGCCTTTCAAATAAACAATCAGATCGACACACAAGCACAAAGCATAAGGGAAAAATCTAAATTAATTATTTGGGGTTAGGGTGGTGGAAAGGTTAACACATTGGACCGGTAATCCAGAGGTACCGGGTTCGATCCCCAGTCTGTTCTGCCCGGTCACGCATTTAAATTTTTCTTCGATCTTTGTATCAATGGTATGATAGTATGTCAGTTTGAGATCGACATTGTATAGTAGCATTAGAGACTTACTAGTAAATGTAGATTGACTTCATCGCTCCTGCTCAGATAGGGGAAGTTGCCACCGCTCTTGAGGTGTGCGAGCTTGGCCTGCGGGTAGGACTTGTACAGGTCCTCGCGCACGTGGGCGCTGAGCGCGCAGTCGTCCCACACATCCATGATGGTCACGGGCAGCGAGCTCAGTAGCTGTGGTAGCATGTAGCTCGGTGAGCAGTTGAGGGTCAGACGAGATGCCAGCTCGGATTGGTTTAGAGATTCCAACTGAAGTGAAAAAATAAAAATGTATTCAGATGTTTGTGAAAAGTGTTGGTGATACATTATAAGTATTTAATGCCTGTGTTAAGAGGCATCACACGCTATTAAGATTTTTCCTGAAATCATGATCCTCTCCATAGAAAAAGGTTTTTAAATACAAACCTAGAATTTTATAATAGTATAGATGATACAAACTTTAATTATTATTTGTATTCATAACAGTGTGTATTTAACTATACAATACATGCATTCCAGTCATGATTTTTGTTTAAGAAGTGGTGTAATATTTATCAAATATGCCTCCTACATACAATATTCAAATTTTATTAACATAAACATTAGCATCTTTTGATAATATATAGATAAAGAGGTTATCAATACAATATGTCTTATTAACATATCAATGCTTGTGGTGTTGTGATTGTAGGTAACTTATGTAAGTCTAACAATGTACTGTCACCCGCTGATGTATACAATGCGCAAAATTTTATAGGGGTGATACATAGACACTAAACTGTGCCTAAATGAAACTGCATACCAATCCACTCCACTACTAACAATACTATTGACTAACTGAATAAATTGGAAAACAATACTTACTCTTTCAACCATAAAATCAATAGCTTCAGTGATTCTCCTATCAGCTTTCTCTGCCGAGAAATTGCCCATCAACATTCTCTTCAGGACTAGTGAGGGGAGTAACCAGAACAGGGCAGACGAGTCTTTGAATTCGAATACAGATGTGTCCGTAAAGGAGTTGCATAATATAAGGGAGGCAACCCGAGGGCAGTTCAATGTTAGCTCTGCAAACTTTTGCGCAAGGAATCCACCTGAAATGTAGTGTTAAAAATTAAACTTTTTGAGACTCAGAAATTATAATAAGTAGCCTTTATTTATTTAGCTTTATATATATCCACACTAACATTTTTGTAATATATATAAATTATTTTATATAACATTCAGTCTTCAAGTGTGCGGTCCCTTGTGGGTAAAAGCCTTCTCCAGGTTTCTCCATTTTTGTAGTTGCAGACAACGCTCATCCAGCTTCGTGCTGTATCTATGATATCATCCATCCATCTTTTATTTTGTCTCTCTACTTGCCTTTTAGCATTTCTGCCAATACTAACATTATCTGCTACTGAGTAGAAAGTAGTTTCATATTCTCTTTGATGAGTGTGTTTGTAATAAACCAGTTAAAAAAATTGCCAGTTTTTGCCTTAATTGATACTTGCCTCTTGTTTAATAGCCATTGTTTGCAGTAATATGTGCTAAATTTTCTATATTTTCCTTTCAACATTGGATTAATCACATGTTTGAAAATAATGTGCAAGGTCAATTATAACTTACCTAATGAAGCTCCAAATATATGCACTTTGTCAAGTTCTAGGTAGTCCATAAGCCTTTTGAAACCGTCACACCATTCCTTCATATTCCAGTAGGGTGGGGGTTCAGCGGAAATTACCCGGACTCCACGAGATGCCAGCCCCATTACTTGCTTGTAAAAAACATCGGCCGTTCCAGAAACAGGAGGCAAGCATACTAGGGGACACGACACCGATTTTGGGCCAGAATCGAATATTCGCCATGCCTGAATAGTAATTAAAATGTAATTTTTTAGTAACGTAACACGATAAGTAACGATAGAAACCGAAATTGCGCAAATTGTTACCTTGGTACCATCCGAATCGACTACTATTTTTCTTAACGGGATACTGCTGCGAAAACTCAGATATTCATTTGATTGAGACAGGTCACTGATACAACTCATCGTAACTGCCGAATTTCAATAATCAACTTTTTACAGAACGTAAACAATCTAATTAGATTAGCAACAAGTGTTGTAGGAAATGAAATCAAATCGTAATCAAATCAAAACTTTTTGACATTGACATTTGACATATTTGGCATGGCAAGCACAGATAGAATAATGTTGCTAACATATTCATTAATCATGTTGGATGACATGATTGTACAGTTGTTTCATACCATTTTACTTAGGTATTTTAATTTGGAAAGGAAATACCATCGTGAAAATGGAAATTATGCACCTGCTATAATTATAAGAAAATTTGTTTACGTTCAAGATATTTTTTGCTTTCGAATGAATACCTATGGATAATTAATTTTGTCGTTTGCGGTGACCTGCAGCAGGGTTTGTCAGTCTAAAGGGCCACACGACAAAGACAGACATTTTAGCCGATCTGATCAGGTCAACCATCATCAGAGCATAAGCTAGCGAGTTGATGCTTCGAGACGTTTTGCTTGTGGACAAAACTTAGCCTGTGGCTAACCAGAAACTGGCTTCACTTTCAGGTACGCCTATAAACGTAATTATCGTTTTATAGGCGTATTTATTCTAACATCTAGGGTAGATTAATCTGTTTTATGATTAAGACTTATCTCCCGTTACCACGAAGTGTGCCACAACTGCCACAAGGGTTTTTAGTAGTATAATGCCCGCAACCAACGCTACTGTAGCACCACTTAGCAGTCTTAGTTTCTTTAAACCTTATAAGCGCGATATTTCATTTCGGGAGAAAATACAAATAAAACAAACTTCATTCGCATCCAAACGTTTTTAGTTTATTATAATTCTATTATTATTATTAATTAATTAACATTCTTGTCGTGTACTTTACCTACAATGATTTGCCAAACCACTTACATGTAACTTAAGTTTATAAATTCTGGACGAATTATTAGGATTAACAGGTGTAGCTGAGACACAGCATTAATAATTTTAACAGACGATTTACAAAGATTGAAAATCTAAGTTGTAAGCAAACAGCAATTTTGTTATCAGTTTTCTAGATCTTAATAGTTGTTCAATTAAATGAGTCCATTAACATAGTGCACACTAACCATTAAGATTCATTTTTACTTACAAAGTACATTACAGATAATTTCGTTTAATTATTACTATAATGATACAGGTAGGCATTTTACTGTATTCCGGCTACCACGTATAAGAACAGCCAGTACGTTAATCTAATAAACTTACGGTATTTTCTTTTATCATAATGTTTTGAGCATACTCATTATAAATCTCTGTACAAGTTTACTTTACTAGTGTCACACAGCTAAAATATAATATTTTATATTCATCGCTTTTAAATAAGGGACACTTATACGTAACCATTAGTTATGATCAAGCCAAAATGAGATACTCAATATAATTTAGATTGATTACAACTCGTGGGTAACAAATTGTGATGAAAAATACAGCATTCCGTAAAAAATAGTGACATTTGAAAATTTGCTAATAATTCAATAAATCTTAAATAATCTAACTAATATTACGAGACAAGGTCAAATAGACAAACGGATATTCACAGTGGGCGTTACGCAATGAAAGCGACGCGTTGTCTATTGGAACATATAAGGTTTATAAAAATAATCTTTCTGTTCATCCATTCACTCACTTCATAATTGTAAAATTGTCTATCCAGTTCAGGCAAGCGGTACGGACAAACTAAAACATATGCATATATTATGCTTAAAGCCGCGCACGTATATAAAAGGTCTTTAGACTAAGCCATCCTATGAAAGTTTTCAAAATAGTTCACTGCATTCCTACCGCTACACATATACAACTTGAACTAGACCTAAAGCTACATAGTTCATCACAAGCATGTACAAATAATGAACTATTCTCAAAAGGATCATAGATAATCGTACAGCATAATGTACTAATATAGTAGACCTGATGATATTGAATTCTGTTACTGGCGAGAACATCTTTCACTTATTGCCGGTATAAAAATATATTCGTACATTATACTCCAACAATTATAATAAATTCAGGGTGTTTCGAGCAGTTTTGCATTTTAATCCCTAATTTCACATATGGAGTGATACACATTGAAATAAATGCATTTTACTGCAAGCAAATGCCAACTCGTTCGTTTCATGCCAAGAGATATGATATTACCAGGGATCGTAATATGAGAGCCAAATTCGATTGAAATTACGTATGATACCAGTGACGACCACACAACCACTTCAATACACTTTAATTACGAACCCTCGATATTGCACTTGGCTATAGGCAAAGCCATTAAGAATAGGGCGGCCAAAACTTGCAGTACAAGAATTACTTGATCCATTAACTTTTTAAATATTAGGGTATTTCATTTAGTAAAAATTGTCCGATTGTCATGCGACTATGGTAAACCCAAAGTCGAATTTCATTATATTGAACGTCGACAACTATTTTCATGTTAAATGTCTTTAGGGCACAACTTTCCGTAGTGACCAAAGAGTTAACAAATCATAATTCTTCCAACTAGCGACCCATTTGCAAATAAATGTGCCAGCTCTAGATTAACTACTACAACATTATATAAAAATAATATTACTACAAATCTAAAAACGACTCATTGCTAGAATTAGTCGCAAAAATGGATACAAAATTAGTTTGCAAGAGCTAGTACGTCGTCGAAACAAATTCTCATTGTTAGAACGTTACTATTCTAAACGATAAGCCAATTATTTACCGTAAATAAGAAAAACTGATATGGCGTCGTATAATTTTAAATACCTAAGATCGGCAAGAGATAATAGTATAGGCAGAATTTAGTTAACACATCTGAAAGTCCAGGCAAGATAAGTTGACCAAGTACTGTGAAAACAACATGAAAAGTAAATTAAAAATGCTATAAATATCTGTTTCCCAGTAGTATTTGTTGTTATGCGAAGGAAACAATTAATGGTTTCGTCCAATAATAGTTAGTAATGGACAAAGAAAGAGGAAAATGAAAACTAATAGTCTCTCTGGCAAGTCCGTTCCGGCGACAACGATTAGAAGCAATTTAAAAAGCCAGTTTGAATAGTGATTGTAACGCGCAATGTATTATTTTATGTCTGCTGCGTTTATTAAACCAAACAACGTTCTTATCAAATATCCCGTCTGTTACAATTGTTTTAATTGAAATGAATAAGCGTATGTGTTTTACTTCTACGCAAAATATTAAGGGCATATTTTTGCCGACGATTACGATCAGAGTAGTAGATGACGTTCGTTTTTCAAACGAAAAGCGAAACGATTATTTACTTTAATGTCCATGATAAATTTACCATGTATGGAATAAGGGCGTAAGTGCGCTTGAAACCTACACGCGTTTGACACTGATATTAGTGTATTACGACGACGTAAGCGAGGTGAAAGTACGACACTGAGTAAACGCAGTTGCTTTATATTATATTGACACGTGCCATGCTATTATAGAGCTGTGATCCATGTGTCTGGTGGAATTTGTACCTTCCAACCCTCGTTTAGTTTTATTTTTTTAGATGCATAATCGCACACAATCCAAGGTATAAAATAGGTTTTAGAATATGACTGCTCTGTATTATTTCGCCGCCGGTACAACTGTAATGGTGTTATTTGTACAGGTCCCTAAAAAAACTTGCACGAGTGCAGTATCAAGCTTGATAACGCAATCAAATAGTTACGCGTCTACAATTGTAATTAAACCTGTCTCTATCGCGGTCGTAATAAGATGGAATTTAGAATGAAGTGCTAATTTAAGACTATGTCGTGTGTTTCTAGCTTGGCAAGAGACACAATGTCACGTAGCAAACAAAAGAAACTGTAACGATTGAGATATATTTCAGTTCATTCACTCGGTCAAACGCGACGGTAACGCCTACTAGGTATGTGTTGCTATATAGATACACAGATCAACACGCAAGGAAATATTGTATTGCGTTCTTACGTGCTCCACACCAGGACTCGAACCCGGTACCTATGGATTACCGGTCCCACGACTTAACCCTTCGACCAAAGCGACAGCTGTTTTTTTTTATATCTATATAGCAATTTAAAAAATGTGGTGTTAATTTACCAACATGAAACACACTTCAAAACATGATTCGGATTAAATATTAATGTATGTCTTGTTTGAGAAAGTATGATCATCAGTGGCGTAACTAGGTGATCAAGGGTGTGGGGCAAAAGATTGTGGTCTCACGCCTATTCAGGGCCCTTATGGGATTGACGAAAGGCCTCTACGGTTATAAAGTTAGGGGCGCTAGCACTACCCTACCTAGCTTTCCAGTAACTACGCCATTGATCATGAGTTTCAGTTCAGCAGGCTCATCCGACGGCTTCAATATTGATGCCGTTCAGGTTGACGATATTTTTACAATAATGATGGCTCGCGCGCAGCATTATTTAATAATCTATGCCAATATTCACATACACATTTTAATATCTACGCCAATATGCGCGTGTTGGCTAAAATTGCAGTCATGTCTAATAATGTGTGCAATTTAGTTTTTATTAACCGCATCTTTTTTCGGTCTCTTTGGTCCATTTTTTGACTTATTTAATTTGTCTACTAAACTTTTCCTTTGAGTACCATTTGGGGTATAATGGCACTCTACCATGTCATGGCCAACTCTTTTCAAGAAATGAGAGTTGATGTATTATTATCTGTAGTGTCTTTTAATGGTTCGGGTTGTTGCGTCTCTTCTATAGACTTGTCTGCAGGTATATCGCTTACAGAACCATGGTCATCAGGTTTTTCTTTAGGATTTACATTTGAACTATCACCCTAATTTTTACTCATGTGTCCAGTAAATGAGGACACAACTTCTGCAACCATTACCTTCACCTCACTAGTACCAACTTGGTTGATATTATCAATTTATCATCTAAGACAGGTTCAGGCTCAGTCATATCATTTGGTTTACAAACCTCACCTTTTACAATTTCAAGATTTTCAACAGAAACGGTGGCAACTTTCAGAATTTCATTTACATCCTCGTTCAATTCAATTCGTCGTGGGCATTATACCTACACTTTGAGAGCAGTGGCTTGGGTCACAAATGTCACAATACGGCGACCCTTAGCGATTAGCTTCACCTTTTCTTTTCATCAAATTCTAGTTTCATTTCTATTCGAATTTCATTTTAACGGAATAGATATTCAATTGTTTAGCGATATTAGAGCGCTTCGCAACGCGTACATATTTCCAGGCTTTGAGTTTGAGTAACACAAATTAATTATATTTGTATATTTAGCTAGTTGATACATGATATGGTCGGAAAATAATAGGTTACCAATAATCCGGTATGCTCTGGAGCTTGACTGCGTCCTTGATCGAGAGGTGGTAGGGCTACAAGGAGACTAAGGCTCAGTTCTACCCTAAATTAACCCATCAACAGGAAATAGAAATGAACCTTGGAAATTACGCTTATAGAATGATGTCCTAAATCCCTTTTTCCTATATAAACATTAAAGGTCAGTTCAGTTTTTAATCTTAATTTATTCTGTCCACTGGGACAATTTTACCAATGGAAGTTTCCTGAAATCGATAAAAATCACCACTTCTCAAAATCCAGTAATTACGATACAACACAAGATTTTGACATTTCCAATAAGATCGTCCAAGTATGTAGTACTTTTCCGGTTTCAGAAAATACTTAGAAAACTGAACTTGAATTATTATTTTGACGATAAATATGTTTAGAAAAGAGCTGTTCTAATTGAACGCAAACGCGAATACGCGATCGTTGCCATCATGCGCAAACTAAACTCGTAAGAGCCTGTGATTAAACAAACACATTTCGGGCAGGATGCGTCGCGCGGACGCCAATTTGGACACATTCGAGATCTGTGTGTTTTAACCGCAGATTCGTCTGAGTAAAGCGCGAACAAGCGGTGATCGCGTATTGCAAGACCCCGAGCTATAAGGCGTAGGCGCCCTGGGCGAGCCATCACTGTGTGACGCGCTAGACCCGCGAGCCTACGGTTGCGTTTATCACGCGATATTGCGGCTCCACACTACTCGCGACGTTAGCCGAGGTTGGGCGAATATGATAGTGTGGAGGTGTGACATCCGTCATTCGCAGTCACATAGTTCAACAAGAAGTAAACGCAACCATCATAGGCCCTGGTTAAAGAAACACACAGAAACAGCCAGCGTTTGGGCGGCAGCCCAGGAACCCTTAATTTGCCAATGTACACCACACCAGGATGTACAAACTCTTTGACAATATTTTTCTATTTTTTTTCGAACGAGATTTGATTGCTCTATGCAACTTTAACGAGACTGAACTAAATGTTTACAATAAAGCGAAAAATTGAAAAATAATAACGGTTCAGGCAGGATGCGAACCTGCGTCTCCAACGGCTTTCCGTGCCAACACGGGCGTCCTACCAACTGGACCACCACACCTGATGCCAGAGCCATTGAATTTTTCAACCAGTTGCTTCTACATGCCTTAGGGTGGCGTCGTAGCGCCACTTTTCAATATTCCGCTTCATTGTAAACATTTGGTTTACGTTAGCAGACGTTACTGCTTTAATGAGCATTTCTCAAAAAGTTTGTACACAATTAAGACAGAAAATTAAAGTCAAATATAAATTTCCTATTTTGTTACCATTTTTTATTGTGATTTCCAATACATTGATATCTGATTATGTATAATTAAAAAAGTATAAGCATAACAGAACCTTAATTACCGAACATAACCATAACATTGATATAAAATTAGTAAAATAATTGGTAACAAAATAGGAAAATTATATTGGACTTTAATTTTCAGTCTTAATTATTTACAAACTTTTTGAGAAATAATCTAATAGAGACTTGAACTGTCGACCTTCGTTTTTTTTTGTCAATTTAAGGGTTAAAGTCGTCCCAGCGTATTGCGTTCAATTAGGACAACGTGTTAATACGCTTGTCGCAGCCGGTTATATATGCCTAGTGGTCCGTACGCCGCGGCGGGGGGCAGGCCTCACGACTCGCCGTTCCCGCTGTCGTCCCCGTCCTCGCCCGCCTCCAGCTCCTCGTCCGACGTGTCCAGGTCGTCGTAGTCGTCGTCATAGAAGTCCGTCATGTCCAGCTGTGGACACAAAAAAAATTTTGGGTGACTTCCAAAGAGCGCTAGGTGCAAACCTTCGTTGAGCACGTTTCCTGTAGTTCGCGACACACGAAGTTAGAAGTTCTAGGGTCTATAAATAACTTGGCGCTACGGTTTGAATATTCTATTCCGAGCGACGTTATGGCGAGGTATTTTTGACCAGTTTTCAATTTGAAAATTTGTATTTAATTGACGGTAGCCTAATACGATTCTGGCGATAGAGTAATGACAATGACATATCGTGATATCACTTTAAGCTCGCTAAAAAAATATAAAAATGAAAATCTAAATGGTGATTACAATATAATGCTTTTAAAAATTAGTCATATACCTAGAAAAAAAGTCAGCAACATCTAATATGGTTCAAAATCGTTATAAGTTATTTTAACTATACCGAACTACATTCAAATATGCTACATTATAAAAATTGGATATAGCTGACTTTGGTTCTATATGACTCAAATATGAGATATCATTAGACCACACAGGCCTAAAACAATTAGAACCATTCCCAATTAAAAAAGAACTATAGGGATAAGACCGAAAAGAAGATAATATAACTTTACAAACATCATTCCACTGTCTGAACAGAAGCTATGGCTGATCTGTTTTTACAGATCAGCGAAAGACGTCACACAGGAAGTAGGTAGCCGGCGTTGGAAGAAATCAGAAATTCAAATCAATGTGCTCTTGTAAGAACTCCGTCTTACCTAGGCATATTTCAAAGTTAAGTAGTTTTTGCTGAGTTTTATGTTTGTGAAAATGTTCAAATTCCAATTCGTTAAGCATACTTAAGTGAAATATTGAACCAGTGGCTACAGAGAAAAGTTTTGTATGAAAAGTAAAATCTGCGAAATGAAACGTATCATGAGACGATAATATGCACCCGAGGTGCATTTTGCACATGCGTGACATTATGATGTAAAACTAAACGTTGACAAACGTCAATAATCGATATCCGCTGCCAATCCGGCGGACGGCTGGCCTTGTTTATTTTATCTTTCCTTTTATAGTGCTGCATTCCAAGTTCGTCTTCTTTGCGTGTGTTAACTGACGACGCAACGCGAAATCACTTACTGGTATTCTACGTGTTCGCCGAATTATTTTTCGTCGAATGTTTAATTTCACCGAATTTTTCCCTTCGCCGAATTTTTATTCTTCTGTAGTCATACATTTTGTCATAATTCTTGGAAATATCATCCTATTGATTAGGTTAGGTTAAGTTTGTTTTATAACAATCCCAAATATTTAAAGGTTTCAGACAAAACTGCTTTCTACGTAATTACACTTAGGCGACATGAAACATTCGACGAATTTTTTTATCGGCGATATAAGGCAGAGAACCAACTTTACTATATTACCTACCACAGAATTAAACATTACAGGAGGTTCTTTATTTTGTTCTTCGCAAACGTATAAGTCTCTTAATTGAAAACACGAGTAGACAGTACGTAAGCTATTTTGTCTCTCAATCTCGTGACTCGTGTTAGGCAGATTTAAACTCGACTCGCGAATTAAACGATCTAAAATACCGGACCATAAGGCTGCCTGTCCATTGAAGCGCGGCGGAGACTATTAACCAATCAGGCTGACGCTTTGTGAAGCCCAAAACAAGTGCATTTAAATCTGAGGAATGTGATTGGTCCATTTTACACATCCCCGGTCCGCTCCAGTGGCGTGGACAATGCTACCGTGATTTTACTTTTCCGTGTGCCAGACATTTGGAACAGTAAGCTTCCAAAGTAATCTGTCTTAAAGTTCTTAAATGTAGGACAAAAGCGTGCTAGTGCTATGGAGGTTTCCATTCAGTTTAGATAAAGGTGTTGAGTGGGCCGCAATCATTGATTTCTTATAACCAGACTAGCTTTTAGCCAGTTTCTTTTCGTGGGACTTTTAAACAACTCGTCTTTATTTTCACTGCCAGTGGGCGAATTCAAATAAAAGGAAAATTCCCCATCCAGTAGAATCAAGCTTCACAACATTACAATATTATTGGTCTACTAGTTACGCTACATTTATTTTTGGTGGTAACGTGGAATTATGCTGTGGGGTTGACCTGAATCCCTACTCATATTATGTCATACATGTCTCGTCCCGTTTGAGGGGAAAGACATAGGATAGTTTTTACTTTATACTAATTCTACGCAGATGAAAACGCGGGCAAAAGCTATTGACCTAGGTATATAATTTGACACGTTAATTTCTGATAGGGCCGGAGACATTTAATTAAATCTATCTCCCTGCTATGGATTGTCACATGTGTTTAAATATTACCTGTGGTTCTTGCGTGGTAGACTTGACTTGTGTCTTGATGCAGTAGTCTTCTAGCGTGAGCGGCACCACGATGCCTTCCCGCTCGGCGTCTATGCGCGCTACTTGCGCTTGTTTCCTGCAACAGATACGCCCCAAAATGAGATAACTCTCGACCATAAAGTTTTAAAAATTGTCTAAGCGCGTTGCATCCAAATTTTAGAGGAGGCGAAATTTGAAGCGTATGATACTTGGCTTCTGCTTATTGCTAGGAATGGCGCACTTAGAACATAACACTTGAAGAAAAGTAGACTTAATCAAGAGGCCTTATTCCTTTTAAATTATATTTTTTTCATATAAAGACAAATATATTGATAATTTCAACCTACTTCTTGAAGTGAATAAAAAAAAGTTGAAAAAAAAAAAACAGTTTTATGCGTGAATTTTGTCAATTTCGAGTAGTTTTTAAAACAAAAAAATATCAATGAAAATTTCAGACCAATAAATCTCAATAGCCCTGTTCTAAGTAGTAATATTGATGATATGTTAAGAGACTTGTTTGATCGTGGAGAAAAATGTTATTATTATATATTATTATTATTATTTACCAAAAAATGACCAACTTCAAAGAAAAGAAATAGAATTTTCGAGAGCGTTGAACCAGGAGTACAAGACCAAAATCATGATAAAAATCGAGAGAATTCTTCAAATCTTTTAAGATCATTTCACGATTATAAATCACACTATATGATTTAAAGAGTTCTCTAGATTTCTCCAGGACCCCATCAACAGATGCTGATAAAAACTGTCAATGGAAATTACTCAAAATTATACCTTCTTAAAAAATATATAAATTTTAATAATCATCCGTATTCAACAAATCGGGGAATACATAACTTATTGTTCGAGGAGTCGATAATAAATACCTGTCTGTCATAAGACAAATGTAAATTCTAGTAAATCGTAAATATTATGCAAAATACTAAGCTATTGGCGAAAAATAAGTGTTATGATGGGCTGCCTACTTTTTAGCACAGCATAACTGTGATTACACCCACTAAAGAGATAGGTACACTGTGTGACATTGTGTAGGACGCGACTAGGAAATGCAGATTCTAGTGCCTTTTACGGAAAGTATTTATGACTAACGGGTAAACAAAGCTCAGCGAATTGGTCCCATTTGAATATTTTGCCTCTTATTCCAAGGCTTTAGCACTTAGGACAAGAAACATTCATTTAATTTCCGTGCGACTTCTATTCAATTCAATAAGACGCCATTAATTTCTCAGACTGAAAACAGACTCAAAAACCAAATCTACCCAGTAGATTAAAATACACAATGAGTAAGAGAGAAAATAAATGAAAGATGTGAAATTACTTTCATTTAATATCGGGCAGTCGGTGGTTTAAATAGCAATAATTTGCCCCTGAATTACCGCAAATAGCGAAATAAAGTAATTGTTCAATTGTACTAAGTAATTAAGCCATTCATGCTAACTAGTCTATCGGCATCACTCATCAGTATTCGCCACAACGAAGTGTAATCGTTTGTCGCTGCTACTCACATTACTGACCTAGTTTACACGTGCCGGGTTTATCGATGGTCTGTTAGCAAATATAACAGTTTCTGATTAAATTAAGATATATCAATGCTCCTTTTCGTTAAGTTTGCACGTGGCAACTCTGGCGTCGGATACAATTTGAGGTCCAAACTTAACGTAACCGGGTTAGACAAATCGAGGTTTCGTTCTCGACTGTTTCCTCCTCCAAAACTTAACCAATCGTAACAACATTTAAGAAAATTAATAGGAATACCTATTATATTCTGTATCGGACTTTTGCTTTGATTTTTGCGCAATTTATTATGATTTCCCAAGTAGCAAAACAAGCTTCAGAAGCGCTTATACAGCCCTTACTGCCAATGCCAATTTAAACTGAATAAAGGCGGCATAAGCGCTTTTGCAACTTGTTTGCTACTTGGGTTGTGTACTAGGCGTCCGTTTGCTTGCGGTGGAATTTTGGAAAAAAACAGACGCCAGTAGGTACATAGATTATAGTTAATAAGCGCAAAAATTAAAGCGGTCCGAAACTGAATATTTTCTTTCCATTAATTTCGTTTCGTTTCGTTCTTCCCTAAAATTTCGTAAAGATTGGTTAAAGTTCTGGAGGAGGAAACAGACGAGAACTAAACCTCGATTTGTATGAAAAAAGAAAAAGGTATTTCCTCTTAATGAGCCTAACTTACAAATTCCCACGGAGCCCTAAGACGCAAAATTGATAACGGGTTGTGGCTTCACACCGCGTTCGCCTCTTATCAAAAGTAAATATAAACACAACCGCTAGGTACTTGACGCAGCAGGTACACAAAAGAAACCGTCACCAATACGAAATGGCCGGAAATCTGAAAAGAGAGCCGGCACCTATATTCAGTGACCCATTTTTGGCCGCTTGTTCACATATTTTTGTTTACATCTTGTCTACCTTTGGGTGCGGAACCCTGAAACTGCTGCTGGCAGTAAATATTGTCATAAAACAACCACTTTAAAGAATTTTGAAACCGCGGAAGTCTGAATGAAGTCTTGTTTGATTATGTAACTTGGATAATATTTGTTATTTCAACTTTATTACGACATTACGAGTATATATGAGGTATTCCTGGGTGTATACAACCAGTATTATAATATTATATTATAAAATTTAATGATTCGACATCCCAATTATAATCAGAAACCACTTGTTGTCTGTATACGCAGATGCCATGTTATTATGTTCAACCTACATCTCTAATAAAATGGGGCCGTAATAAGCGTATATCTCCCTCTATTGAAATAGCAAAGTACCATACATAACTGTCATAAAACGGATATCACAAAAGTAATCACTGAAGCCGTAGGTCTTCACACATCTGAATAATTTTTCTTGATTCATTGGATTGGAAACACTCGGTCATAGTTAGCCTTGTTGTACACGCTATAAGGAAGTACAAAAGCATACGCATCCTTACTTGAATAACGAAGAATGTCCGGATAATTATATCCGGAGTTCCGGGGAATTTAATCTGAGCGCTTACGCTTCTTTTATTATGTTCGTACCGTCCCCATGAACGCTTACCTATTTGAATAGCTTATGAATGCAATGGTTGGAGTCAAGAGCAATCCTGCAGACTGAGATCACTGATAATTTCGGACTTTCTGATAAGTGTGATCGACCAGTCGACCTGAATGTGTGGGGTTAATCAGTATTAACCCCACACATTCTTAAATACCAGTTAATTCCAGTCCAGTGAATTAACTGGTATTTAAGAACGTCTCAGGATAGATTGTTTACCTTATAATATTCTCATACTCCTTATCCTTGCCCTTGGAGTCGCGCCAGCGCCTGTACATGACGCTCGCGTCCACGTTGGCCGGGCTGAACGTGTTGGGCTCGTTGAGCAGCGAGATCACAGACAACAACACCGTACGGACTGATTGCGTCGGGTTCCAGCGCTCGCACGGCAGCTCCCCCGACTGCGGGTCGTCCACGGGAGGGTGCAGGATTGATATGCAGAGATCACCGTTCTGGAAAGAGAGTATGAAGTCAAGGCGTTGCTTCACACAGGTATAATCGGACCAAGAGAAGTTCTTGGCAACATCAAGGGTTTGCTAGATTTTCTAGTAGAATTGGCAAGAGCCGTGTTAATCTCTAGCCTAAAACATATGATAACTAATCAATCGTCTACTATTTTAGCTATGCAATTTACTGTTGAACTTTTCCATTAGGAATGTACAGCATAGTTGCTTATTTTATTATCGCTTTTCTACTAAACCAAGAAGTGGGTTTCTTACTTCTAATGCCGCAGATATTTCGTTTTATTTAATGCTATGATTAGTTATTTATTTTATTTCCGTTGATTGTTTAGTGTTCTTTCTGTTAGTCCTTTCTAATGCTTTCTACATACGAGATGTCACCAAAGGTATTATGGGGAATAGACCCAAGAACGGTGAATATTTTTCAAGTTCTATATAGTTTGGACAAGTTTCAGGCCCCTCTTTCCCACTGATCACTATGGGCACACGTGCTCTGGGCCTCACGAGGGCCCCCAATCTTACGTCTTACGTCCTCTACTTTTGGAGTGCCCCGGCATTCTTAAGGACATCCTTGACATGTTTAGGTTTATTTGAAGTTGAATTTAATACTAATTGATTAGCTTTTACTAGTGAACTGTCCAACGTGATGTTTAGTGCATGCAACAGTAAATAATATGAAGAAGAACGTGAGAAATATTCCAACTTTCGCATAATGATATTGACGGAGCATTTTAAGTAAAAATGTTTTTAACAACAATCACGACAAATATAGATAGCTTTTAGCTCATTCCTGGGTCATAGATGTTTTCTATGTATTTACGTATATATATACTTATTCTTATACAACGTGTCCTCGGCGGTTACCTATCTGAAACACTAAAAACGTTAGTCCGAATTTCATTTCGACAAAAACTATTCGACAAATATCTTTTTAACTTTTTTTCATTTGTCCGAAAATTCAATTCGATAATTTGCGATTGGGCATTAATTGTTTAGGATTTTTATTCACTCGACTAATGACACGTTTCCCTAAATCTCATTTGTCCGTAAAATCAGTTTTCCGATGTAACGTTTCGGTTTATTAACTACTCGACTTTTTTTGTATGACTTTGATTTCATTTGTCCGATGTAACGATTCGGTTTATTAACTACTCGACTGTTCTCAAGTGGACTTTTTAATTTTAGTCATATTATTGTATCCTTTTTCAACAATTTGTCAAATTAACATAATGTGGTCGCAGTTCTAACCTAACCTAACCCAACCAGGTCGGTTTTGGCGGTTTGTCGGCTGCTGCCGCAGCACGGTAGCTTCGCTCGCTCGGCTCGCGGGCTGTTGTGGTCACAGTTCTAACCTAACCTAACCCAACCAGGTCGGTTTTGGCGGTTTGTCGGCTGCTGTCGCAGCACGGTAGCTTCGCTCGCTCGGCTCGTGCGCTGTTGTGGTCACAGTTCTGACCTAACCTAACCCAACCAGGTCGGTTTTGGCGGTTTGTCGGCTGCTGCCGCAGCACGGTAGCTCCGCTCGCTCGGCTCGCGCGCTGTTGTGGTCACAGTTCTAACCTAACCTAACCCAACCAGGTCGGTTTTGGCGGTTTGTCGGCTGCTGCCGCAGCACGGTAGCTTCGCTCGCTCGGCTCGCGGGCTGTTGTGGTCACAGTCTAACCTAACCTAACCCAACCAGGTCGGTTTTGGCGGTTTGTCGGCTGCTGCCGCAGCACGGTAGCTTCGCTCGCTCGGCTCGCGGGCTGTTGTGGTCACAGTTCTAACCTAACCTAACCCAACCAGGTCGGTTTTGGCGGTTTGTCGGCTGCTGCCGCAGCACGGTAGCTTCGCTCGTTCGGCTCGCGGTCTGTTGTTGTGGTCGCAGTTCTTATGTAATGCGAAAAATATCATTGGGTAAATGAAAAAATGGGTATTAAACAAAAGACGTCTCAATTCAGATGGCAAGTGAATGGGGCGGGAAAAGTTAAAAGGTGAACTGAAAATTTGGCTAAATGAAAAAATGGGTATTAAACAAAAGACGTCTCAATTCAGATGGCAAGTGAATGGGACGGGAAAAGTTAAAAGGTGAACTGAAAATTTGTTCAAATGTATGCAGTGCCTGTGACGTCCAGGGTTTCAGGGCGGGAATAGATTCAATGAAACACGTAAACGGGTTTACCGTCGACACGATCTGCCCTCTCCCGTTGACGTCTGTCTTAGTAATGGCGGCAGCGGGCAGGTGGTGGCAACACTTTATTTCATAAAGGTGTCTATACACCACACCATCCTCTTTTGATAAATTTGAAATAGTTTTATTGATAGCTTACTTATTTACTTATTGCTAGTTATTAATATTTCATATCGAGATTGCATTACATGTACATTTTATTTATTCCCGGAATCTAGACTGATTTATATTATCAGTAATTACAACCCTTAGCGGATTCGCTCACTGCTCCGTCCGAGTGAATTGAACTAAATTCGGGGCCTACATCCAGACGCCCCACACCAGCCAACCACGCCAAACACCAAGGCGCGAAGCATTTGCTCAGACTCAGGGTTCAGCTGAGCACGGTTATTGTGGCGCATCGCGTACATCCAGCACCTTCGCTGAGACAGCGAAGATGATAATTCCACCATTAATATGGATTGATTTCGCGTCGGCGCAGTGAGCAAACCAGCCAACAATATTTCAAAGTAACGGGTATGCGCAACAATAGCAATACCCCGGTCACTAGACTGTAGTTAAAAATGTAATATTTTCTAATTTAATTCTCAATCATGAATTTGAATGTACATTGAAATAAAACAATAGTTTAATCTTATCAACAACTGTTTTGTAAGTTTGTAATAAATGTGTCATAAAGAATTATGTTTTTGTTTTGTTACTATTCACTTTATTCTCCGTTTGAGACAAGGCTTTTAATCATAAATCTATGCTTATAAAAAGTTAATTTTAGTGAGGACTTATACTTGTTTTTTTAGTAGTTTCAAGTTCAATAAGTTGTCTTCACTTTTACGTCACTAAACAACTCTCACGTTTCCGTTTTCTTCTCTTTTCATTTGTTTTTTTTTTTTTCATAATCATGATGCACTAAGAAAATATTGTCAATTACTTGTTATTAATCGGAGGACGCAATGGATTAATGCGATTATTAAATATTTTGTATTTGGTATTGTGTCACAGTTATTATTATTTTAATTCCCTTGGCAACCATAACATTAAGTTATATTTATTTACCCGTGAATTAATCTACTGTAGAGCAATTATTTTCTAAAATTTAGGAATCTACCAGCGCTTCCAACTAAGGCCTCCGTGAGAAAGAAGCGCCGCAAGAAAACTCACAGTTTGCCTTTTCAATGAAATATACATTTTCCAATTTTTGGTATGAATTTAAAAATCTTCTCATGAAATGTAATTATTTCAGAATACTAAACCGGCGTTGATTAGTCAGCGTTTGAAATGAAAAATGTGTTTTTTTTTCTTTATAAATTTTATTGATTGGTATATCGACCATAATTTCAAATACCGTAGTAACTTTACAAGAAATCACGAATTCCTGCTGCATTATTGAAATTTACATTGAAAGTTACAAATGAGTATACCTCAAGGAGAATAGATAGGTAGGTATATACACTGCCTACGTCTCTTATGAGGGCTCATGCATATTATAAACGCTGCATATCTTAATGTAAAACAAAGTCTTCAATTTGGAAAACCCTCGTCTAACCCGAAGTTTATTTCACTTTACCATTTGATTCAGGGACAACACCGTTTTAATGCATGTATGATTAATGATTATGAAGACGCGTTTATCATAAATAGAGGTACTACTCACATTCGGCGCGACGTCTTACTGTTAGTGGTGCCAATTAACGTAAAAAATCAGTTTATTGCGATATTCGTTAACTTTTTATTGTATATCAGTTGAGTACCAATTCCTTGTTTGTAACTGTATTTTAATATAATTATTTTTTAAGTATCATCTGAATGTGCACATTCCAAGTACTACTGAAACATATATGTGTATATATATATGCTACGCAGTTTACTTCTGGTTTTTTTTAGTGCCTGTCATCACAGACTTACTACAAAATTTCAATAGAATAGTCTATTGTTTTGCTCGACGTTAGTACCAGTCTTTCCAGACTTACTACTTTTGTCGTTGTTAGTACCAGTCTTTCCAGACTTACTACTTTTGTCGTTGTTAGTACGTCTTCACAGACTTACTAATTGTTAGTACCAGTCTTCACAGACTTTCTAATTGTTAGTACCAGTCTTCACAGACTTACTACTTGTTAGTACCAGTCTTCACAGACTTACTACTTTTCTCGTTGTTAGTACCAGTCTTCAGAGACTTACTACTTAGCCCATTAGAGTAGATCTTTTATTTACTTGTTGTTAGTACCAGTCAATTTCGACTTAGGTACTACTCGGTCCATTAAGAAATAGATGTGACTATCAGTACCTACACCTAGGTATTGTTTAACGTAGTGTTGACGTGTCTACTACACTACCCAGCGAACACTACGAGTATCTAGAACAAATGCATGGCATATATGCATATACTAATACGACGTTATATTAATATAGATACAATCCCATAGAAATGCATGCCAGTTTGAAATTGGTGTAGTTAAAAACCCTTTTTTTTAACATACAAAGGATACATACAATTTCGCGCATGTGAAGTCCAAGTGTGACTCGAACACACGACCTCTGTTTAACCGGAACATTGCGCTAATGCACACTCAGCGTTTGTATCTCACGCAATGTGTTCCCGTGACATCCGAAAAATCATTCATATTGCGCTTTTTTTTTAATATTGGTTTTCCTTTTTAGTTCTCACTTAATCTTTTACCGAATAATGATCTTCTCAATATGCAATATGTTCGATTAAACTATAAATTATCGTAATTTGGAATTTCAGCCACCAGGTTGATGATTTAAATTTAACATGGAATTTACGTCGTACTTATGTATTATAAATATATTTTCTTTTAGTATTTATTAAACTATTTTCTTATAATTTAGGAACATATCAGTATTATTTTATTACACAGGAAACGTTTACTGAAGTCTACTATTTTCTCGTTTTAACGCGTAATACTTTATATCATCCAGTCCAGACAATACCGTGCGTTTTCCGTGGCTGTACAAGTTGCCCTGTAGCGCATTTGGTTCTCTATGCAAGGTTAAATGTTACTTTTGTTTTTACATTGCTTCTAACCCTGCAAAATCAAACCAAAATGGAAATTCACTTTCAACCCGCAATTAAGATAAACAATTGACCAACTTTCAGAATATGAGAAATTAAGAGGGTTGTCATTATATTATTTAATATTCAGTTATAGCATTAAATGCCTAAAAGACAAGAACAACACTCTACTTAAAGGTTGTCTGAAAGATATCGCTCTTTAGCTATTAGACTGCATGTTGTTTACCTCCATTGTAATTCTAATTTTACTTGTTATCCTTGTTTATGTGTGCAATAAAGAATATTCAATCTATTCTATCAACTGGCAAAATGCTTTTATCAATTGCTCATAGAATAGAATTACCTATACTCATACTAGTTAATTCACAATGCGTAATAAATGTCGAATTATTCACAATTACTAGTATAATTTACTTATTCCAGAGAACTATGACAATCAGGTCAAATCGACTCAATTTCTAAGCGAAGATTTGCTTTAAACGCCACAAACTGGACAATTCGTTTTAAAATGTCATTACCATAATACTCATGTTTTACTCGTAATCGTTTATTTATAATGCACGAATACTTTAAATGACAAATAAGTCGTTATTTCTAGTATATATATTCTTTTGTTATATACTTTATTCTATAGTGAACTCAAATCAGTCAAATCGTTTCAACTTCTAGACAACGATTTATTTAATAGAGTATAATATATATAACACTTATTGTCGATTTAGTTCCAATGCAGATAAATCAATTCCATGTTTTATTTGTTACATATCCAATCAATTTCGCGATAATCCCTCTACGACATGAATTACTGTAGTATCATTCGACTTTCGAATTTGACACGGTGTCACTTAAAGTCATACAATTATAACGGCCATAAATGGCTTCATGTGCAGTAAAGGGTGAAGAGATGTCATCTGCGCAACACTCACTTGACAGTCCAGCCTCTCGAATGAGACCTCCAGTAAATAGGGTCTAATGCGCTTGTCATAGTTTGAGGGCATATTTTATTACTCGCACCCCCTTTACGGCCATTTATCAGTCATACAATTTAAAATTTAGAAAACTATTTTCTCGGCCTGTCATTGCCAACGCACGACAGCTTGTTTGGTAGTTAATTTCCGTACCTTTACGGGCGGGCTACTCTAAGGGCTGATACGAGATCTTTCCGCCTGTCATTGCCAACCAATGACAGCTTGTTTTGTAGTTGTTCACCGCTGATACAGCTGAACCGATTCTATTTTGATACCCTAATAGGGTTTTGTTTTCCTCAAATCCTGTTGGTTTTGCCTCCCATATCCCTATATTTTAATTACGTTCCCACTTTCCCAGTTCCTTTATTTGCTACTAGGTATCCAAATGTTAGGGTAGTTTATTTAAACTAATTGCATTACAAATATTTGAATTTCCTATGCTTTGCAGCATCTACATGGCTAGCACAATATTTTGCGGCGACCCCACCCGTGGCGCGACTCAACACCACCCGTCTAGCTCGCACGGCATTGAAATGAAAGTGACAGACACCCTGTACTCAAGGAGTAAACAGTTGACGGGCTAGTTAAAATATAATTCTATTTAGGTGCCAATACGGTATTTGATGACAGCTCAAATCAGCTATTCTTAATGAAATGTCAAAACGGTATGTTAGTACGAGGAACCGATTAATGCACATTACTCTCGATGTCACTACTTCATAAATATATTGGCAATTAGTTACGTTAATTTTGTTCATTCAATTTGTTACTTTACTACCAAACATCGGTCGATACTTCGGTTGGCTTGGCCAAAGGAAACGTACGAGTACTTGTATGGGGGCAAAACGAACAGTACCAGGATTAGACCTTGATTTGCATTTTTTGTTACCCGGATTATTCATTTACAAAGAAACCCGAAGAGTTTTCTTGATTGCTACATAACACAAAATACAAATAATTGCATATTATTATTTCCAAACACAAGAAGTGAGAAACTCGGTGAGCTTACGCTCTTTTGTGTTTGTTATGTTATATTCGCAATACTTAGTAGTTATTGCATACACTTTAGTCACACTTAGGTAATAATGAAATAATGCACTTTATTCTGCAAGTAGGCAAAGGGCACCTTTACATGCCCGAGTCTACCGGCATTTCAGGTATATGTATTATACTCATACATAAATATTGATTACGTCTTCGGTACGGTTGTACGAGCTGTACGACTAGGTAAGTACATACATCTTCTGTGTTATAAAGTGATTACGACGCCAATTACCATATAGCATATACAATGTGTTACCGCCAAGTAGGCTCTTCTTAAAGCAGAGTAAAGTAACATAGATCTTTAACGTATCCATGACCTTAATTTAATTAATTAACTTAAATCCAGGCTTTATTAAATTTCTAACAAAATTTTAATTGCCAGTAATGTCCGGGGAATAAATTGACAAGTGAGTGTTAAATGACAGCGTGATATGAGTAACGACAATTACGCTGTACACCCGCTACATTGAATGTGCGGATTTAAGAAATTTAATTGTGCAGTTAATCACATAAGTACTATACTGAGTAATTATGACCTAGTTTGTAAGATTTTTCTAGTAACTAAGCCAATCCAAAAATATTAAATAAATGTTTGCTACGCCCTGACAGGGCCTTGTACCTAGCTTTAAGTACTTGGTCGCAATAAATTATTATTGTTATTATTTAGATGGCTATATTTGATAACGAAAATGTATTAATGAGAAACATAGACGATATACCCGATATAGTCGGTTAAGTTACATTGTCTCACCTGTGTTAGTAGGCCAAGTGACCGTCTAATATATTAAAATCTGTTGTTCTTACAATTACATGTTTTGACCGTGTCACAATTTATAGGTAAATAAAACCGATTATACCGGGGCTAGATTGTCTAGCTTGATAAATAATAGTTATCACTTATGTTTTGACACCTTTGTTGATGATATCAACATCCATTTCCAATAAGTAGATACTCTTACTACGGCTAATTCCTCTGCTTATTTTTTGACATAAGTGCACAAAGTACTGGTCAGAATGTTATGCGACTTTTGTTGTAGGTACTTTAATATTCTAAACCACTATACCCACTTTTTCCTTTTCTTTTCCTTTTACAGAAATTAATTGAAAGGATTCCACTGATTTTTATTATCGGTTATTTGTACACTTCCTTGTTTCGTTTTAATCCTCGTCGCCATTGTGACGTCCAGGGTTTCAGGGCGGGAATAGATTCAATGAAACACGTAAACGGGTTTACCGTCGACACGATCTGCCCTCTCCCGTTGACGTCTGTCTTAGTAATGGCGGCAGCGGGCAGGTGGTGGCAACACTTTATTTCATAAAGGTGTCTATACACCACAGTGCCAAAAGTATCATGGGGTAAATGAAAAATGGGCTACGAAAAAAAATACGTAACAACTCATAGGGCAAGTGAATGTGACAGGAAAAGTTTTTCGGGCAAACGAAACTTCTACTAAATGTAAAATGGTGAAAAGAAAAATGTACGAATCCTGTCATCGGACAAACGATAATAATTCGAATAGTTTTCGGGCAAATGAAATTCGGTCAATGGTTTTTAGTGTTTGAGATAGGTTACCGTCCTCGGCTTCTGGACAAAGACCGACATCCCGAGTATAGTTATGTCTCAGGAATGCTCTAATAATATACATATATTATTTGATTAGTTATTTAAATAAATAAAAAAAAATAACGAATTTAATTGAGGCAAATCAACAATAAATAGTCGCATACTGTATCAGTTGTTTGCCATCAATAACGCTGAGATTAAAGTGACACTAATGACACGACATGAGATGACATTATTATGAACTACAATGTATTTACATACAGGCTGTTCCGAAGTAAAAAATCGTAAATCGGTTATTTATCCGTAAATACTGTGCCGTTTGGCATGGGATTTAGTACATCGGTTAGAAATACCCTAATCAACACGTACCTTTCATGTTTGTCCAAAGGCCGGGGACACGTTGTATAAGTATGTATATCGTCGTTTACCACCCATAACACAAGCCTACTAGAGCTTATTTTGGGACAAGGTCGATTAGTGTGAGGTTATCCAATATTTTATCGCGAATCCCCAGTCATGTACGTGACAAGCGCGGACGAAACGTAGGAAATTACTAACGCAATGTTTATTAAGTGCATTCAATATGCGACAGTCCAGTTTTTGCTGTGATTAATGTAACGTCAAAAGAGCTAATATCTTTATGTTTATGGGAATACTTTGCGATAATTGCGATATACTATTCGGCATTTCCAATATTAGGTTATGCGGTAGGCGCAGTGGTAAAGGAGCTGCCTACTGAGCCGGCGGTCCTGGGTTCGAATCCCGGCAAGGGTAAATATTTGTGTGATGAACATGAATATTTGTGCCTGGGTCATGGATGTTCTACGTATTTAAGTATATATTATATATTTATTACCTACCCATAACACAAGCCTTCTTGAGCTTAATTTGGGACTAGGTTGATTTGTGTGAGGTTGTCTGATATTTATTTATTTGATGCTGCCTGTAGGTGTACATACTTCGTACGGTCTGACGGCGATAGGCCACACGCGTGGAAGTAGCACACCCACTATCGCATGAATTACTCGCAGTTTCGACAGTGGGTCAAAGTTGCATTCACAACTTTATTCTTGAGCGTTTTATTGAAACTAGCCGGTGTTTGTGCGACCTAGTTCCCGAAACTGGAACCACGAGATAACTGCACAAGTAGTTGGGGTCAGGACTTATGAATTAAGAACAAGAAAATTATCCTCTTGAATAAATAGTGGGACAAATGGCAAACATTTGCTAGTGGCAAATCGGTGAATATTAAAAGCAGATCAGTGAAAGCAACATTGCATCTATATAGCTAAGATATGCTCAGAGCTCCTTGATTTGCAAATACAACGAGGTTAATAAAAGAACATACCATCACGGCTTCAGCATGCTAAATGTATTGTAAATATTTTGTCTTGAAATGAGTTAAAAATGCTTATTCCACAATCGGTTTCCCCTTTTTTATAGTCAAAGGTTTCATAAAATATTTCATTTCATCGAAAGCTTTTCTCTGAATCCATAAAATATTTTGGATTGTCATAAAACAAACCCAACCTAATGTATAGGTTGAACTTTTCAACATTTGTGACAAATGAATGACTTCGGGGGAAAAATTGTCGATGACATAAAAATTCGACGAAATGAAACAGTCGAAGGAAGGGTTCTTTCATAGACACACCATCATCGAGTGGAATAAATAAACATGTTTAACACGCAAATTATAAAATGCGTGCGTACAGTTTACACTCATACTAGTCATAGTCATAGTCGTTATAGTTTAATATTTCTATATCAGCTACTCTCTTAATTTTTTTTTCGCTGCCTCACACTCAATACAATAACGACACAAAGGGCTTTATTCGTTCGATATGGAAATGGCGAAAAACCATTGGAAATTGTGCAATCGTGGATGTAAATAACATATTGCCGCCGAAACCAGTTAGTGTAGGTAATATCGTTGACTAACCGACCGCATTTTAGCTGAATTCAGCCGATTCATAGCTGACGCATCATCATCAGTGTTCAATCGCCGTTTTCATTAGAAATTCAGCTTTCGATTTATACCACGTCTTAATACGATTTAACGCTTTTTTCGTGAGATACCTTCCGTTTTTAGTGCGTAACCGGGTGTTATATAAATCCATTGTTACCGGGTTACTGATTACCTAAAATCGTCATAACAACTTACGTGCGTACACTTGCCCGAGAAACTAGGGCTTCTTGTTTACATTATGTATCGTACTGTTAACTCAATGTATTCATCGTTAAGTTTAATAGCTGTTCCGTTCAACTTAGCAATTAGAAAGGGAGAGTTAACGCCAGTCAGGTATGCAAAAATATTATTATCATGAATCCATCTACAATTGAGGTGTGAAATTACTCGTGTCTGCATTTTCTATTATGCTATTGTTTCGGAAGCGTTTAAAAGCAAAACGTTCTGGCACTCCTGGTTTTGTAAAAGAAAACGGACAATAGTTAAAAGTGAAAACTATGTTCTGTATAAACCTAACTAAAAAGACCCAACTGTTCTGGACCTAATGACGTACGTGAGGTGTTGATTGATTGGTTTGACTGCGTAGTGCAAGCAATAACTCTTTGACCCAATTGAAGAAGCAGCCATGAATTATGACCGCAAAGGCCAGCTATAGGAAGTAAATAGGCTCGCAAAACTATCCGTCACCGAGTCTGAGACATGTTTCCGTGTCTTTCAAAGGAGATACCGGAACTAGGCGGGGCGGCTAACCTCCGTCCGCGCCCTTGGCGCACTAGGAAAATAGTACATTACTGCAGACGCCGCGAAAGAAGGGCTTGCCGGATGAGTAGGTAAAGGATAGTAATACGAAGCCGGCAAGCCCTTTTCACGGCTACTAGGCATGTATATTGCTTTTCTCAAACATATGCGGTGAAATAAAGAAATACACCACTCATAAAAATATAATTCAGCTGTTAGCCTGTTCATAAACACAGATGCCACGTTAAAAAAAAAATTACTTCCCGGCCTAGGCCTTCAATTTTGTATGAAATTCTTTAACAGTCTCTCGAGTTGTTCCGCCCGAAACGTGATACTTGGAAGCCAGTTATAATGCACGTTATGCCGACATTTCATTGCATGTTTCAGAATATGTATTATCGTTATCACTACCCTATTTCTCATCGTGGGAACTAAACTGCGGTAAGTCGGTTCATAACAATCAGCAACGTGAATCCTTATTCTTTGAACATTGAGTCTCAATTGGTGGACCTTGACAATTGATTTCGCAGCTTCGGGTACTGTATAAACGATTTGTATTGTAATTCGGTGCCTTGAAACAGCTTCCGACGTTATCGATAACGTGAAAATAAAAGCGGGTGAAAGTTGGCGCGAGTTGTGAGTATGCGAAGGATTAACGCGGGAATGTTACAAACTTAAAAACATCCGATACGTTAATATGTAGGTTGCGCAGAGTTATTAAATACAAACAACCTTTTGAACCAAATACTCGCAATCTAGCTACCAAATAGATAGGATACGTATTTGCGATAAGAGTAGAACTGACCTTCCGTTATGTATATTCATTCGCGCGATCGCCATATTTAAAGCAATAAAGAATATCAGCCATTTTTTTAGAATTTTTTTTTTCAATTTACGTTATACATCGTTTCCAAAATATTTCGTGGCCGCGGAGCTGTGAGTGATGTCACTGGACGCATTTGCTCAATATATATAACGATACTATGAGTATTAATCTGATGACGTCACGCTGGTATAATGTGCCGTGCGTGCAATATCGTAACTTCAAAACTACTAGCTTGATTTAAATATAACAAAAACAAGTGTATACCTAAGCACACAAGTCATACGCTCAAAAAGTCCCAAGTGATTTAACGGACCCAGTGATATTCTTCATTGTGATTGTCACTCGCTGGGCGCTCGTCACAGAGGCCTAGACTTCTGGTTACGCGAAAACAAAAGCAAGCTCTAGTGCAAGTCGCGGCCTACTCCAAATATTCGTATGACCCAGATGCTGAGACGTTGATAGCGAACAGATATAAGGTATATCTATATCGGCTATTTACGGTACTATTTACAAATATTAGCTTCAAGTTTAGCAGGTCACTAATAGGTTATCATTTCATGTTTGAACGGTTACTGAGTGATGCTGACGAGTATCAAGACATACAAATGTTTTATATCTCGAATAGCAAACGGATATTGTAAATAATGCCAAATGCATATACATTCTATCGCTTTATCAGTTATCACATTGATTGCCACATGGAACAGGCCCCACGCCCCTCTTCACAAGCACAGACTTTTTTAATCAATTATTTTGTTGATGATAGTTCGATCTTTACCTTCTAGTGATACATACGAGTATAGCATGTTGATTGGCCAACCCTCGCACCTAATGGCGTAAGGTTTAAATATACATACGTCCATGTCCAATGTCCATCTTGACTTGTATGAATATGCGGATACGTATATTGATGATTGTGTACGGGCCTATATAGCCTCCGGTTAAGTGCTTACGATTCTTTATCGAGATCTTCGTGTTTAAAAATATTGTAATTACCTATATGGAAATAGGCTCTTCTACTATATGAATAAATATCGGATTATTGACCTCGGTCAACGAGTTTTGGTTGGAAACAGTCAATCAATACGAGAGTACGAATAATTACAGATTCAATGTCACTCAGTTCTCAGTTTCATGGCGGAGTGTTCTATATTAAGATTGTATTAGTGTAAGATGTGTTAATTTAGCCGCTTTAACGAAATGTGCACAGATAAAACGATAATATCCATCTTTGATCAAGTTACGCGGCTATAAATGAAAGTTTTAAATAATCTAGTATGCTGGCTTGGGATCAAAGTAAGAAAGTAACATGAACGACGACGCCTAAATAGCTCAAACGTGTTTTGCATTCTAAATAGCGTGTTTATAACATTCTACTATTGAAATTTGTTGGTTCAGTTTGGTAATTAAGTATCTCTGACTCGCACAGTTACTGGCTGATTCATAATCCCGAATCCCTTGGACATAATAATGTTGAAATTTTTCATAAAGGTTTCTTTTTATGGTTTATTCGGTCGGGTTTTACGAGATTACAAAAAGAACAGATGCGACGAAGAGCTTATAGTTAGGAATAAAACTAACTTACTTTGAATAAGTATAGGATCTTGAAACTGTTTGTTAATACAATTTAATCCCGTAGTTAGTGGAACTAAATGTGTAATACAATAGAACAGTGAAAGTCGCCTAACGGTCTCGACTCGGCCGAATCTCGAATGAGCTCGCCTTGGCAGCGTTCCTGCACACTAAATAACTAGGATTTGGACCGTTTAGCTTGTTACCTGCCTTCTATTGTCAATGCTATTCGTTATATCAATAACTACTCCTAATCTAAATCGGAACTGAAAGAAAAGTTATTCTTCCCATTGATAGCTTACTTCAATGAGGTAGATAAAACATTTATTAAAGGAGCAAAGACATATTTACATTTGGAGCTATATACGACTATAAACACAACAAATTAAGGAAGCAGCAGTTAATTTATTGCCTTAATGAGGCACTGGCCAAATAAAATTTGGCACAGACCAAGCATTTATTCCACAGAACGAACATAAACGCGATTCTGCCTAAAAGATAGCGGCATAAAAGTTCCGCTGAAGAAAATACTAGAAACTCAGTTGTTTCGCAATAGTTCGCCGTGGTGAATACAGTCACGATGATAGTCAGAAACGCACACACACCGCGGCAGAGCGTCGCCCTCGGCTAAAAATATGCCACCGGTTCACTGCGCGCTTCCTCACAAAGAAAATACGTGTATTCTGACCTCTAAATCGGGAAACACTTCAGAATCGCCCATGACGCCTTGCCAAAAATATCGAGAAGAAAGTGGAAGTGTTCCCAGAAAATACCTGAGCGCGATTCCCGATTTGTTCAAGCTAAAAATTACCCCCGACTTTGTCTTACCGCAACAAACTACTTTTTTATGAGCTCATGAGCATTAGATGCAACCAACCGTGCTTTACTTGGTAAGGATCAGGTACCTACCGACTAGGGGAGCCGTAAAGTTAACCACGCATAAAAAGTTACTCCGAGAACTCCGTCGACCAAATGAGATTTGGTTTCTTAGTTTTTTGTCGGTTTTACGCTTATGGTTAGGATTGTAAAGTCACGAACTCAGTGCCGAAGACACGCCTTTTAAATTATTTCATCTGCCTAAGATGGAAATGTATGATGATGTTCAGTAAGAACGGCGTGTAGCTTGTGATATGACATTTATTTATCCTCAAACGACGTAGCATTATTCCATTAGACATTTAGTTTACGCAGACCCCAAACATCCAGAGTTTACGAGTCCACTATAATGATATATTGAGACGCTGTGTCGGGAAACTGCCTTCACGGGAAAATTACCTTCACAGGAAAACGTAGAAGTTTCGGACGCAAGTTTTCGCACGAAATAATTATTTTACTTGGCTGAAATTCACTTCGATGCCAAGGTCTACGGTCGCGGGCACGGCCACGGGTTTAAGGCCCTATGACGCACCTCTGCGGAAGTGTTAAGTATATTCATTAGGACGTTCAACGCATTATCTTTTCCAATAATGGGTGTGTCTTTTACACCAAGATGTTTTAGGTCTCTGTTATCGTATTTAAAATAACATAACGTGATGCATATTACCAACATTATTGGGGGATTAAATTTAATGAATAAAGCTTTGTCGTCGTGTTTGTCGGAGAAAAAGTATTTATATTTCCGCCTGAACGTTTAGTTTATCTAACAGAATACGGGGGCAAAACCTTATTCACTATAAGTATCTGAAAGTATACAAAAATCTGAAGCATTTCTTTACCATAAGATTTCTCTTATATAGTCTTTAAATTAGTGTAGATGCAAATTAGCTCCATCGACGATAATAGACACAATTGTCTGTACCAAGAGTCGAGACAGACAGTCTTGTCACGTGGTCAAGAGAGATGTGATTGAAATGTTGGCACGTTAGGTGGTCGGGATTGCGGGCCTTTGATCAGATATTTAAAGAGTGGCGTGAATGTAGCACAAGTTCAGAGGAATAAGGTTAATTACCCCAAGGCCGAGGGAGCGCCAACAATGGACAATTTCGCGATTTCAATAAGGAAATGGAAACAAACACGCGCTGACATTGCGCCAGATAGCAACTGATCTAGCTAGATATAGATACTAGTCAGCGCAGTCGACTGTGACGTAAGACTACATGGGAATTGTGGTGATAACATATATCCTAGTAAATACGGTCAATCAAGTCGTACTGGTTAGGTATTCCATCATCGTCATCAGTCAAGGACCTTCAGTTATCCTGCTCACACTGTGGGTAGGAGGAGTCAAGTATAAGCATGTTATAGCAGAGTGCTCTATGTATGCGGCGGCACGATACATTACCTTCGAAAAAAATAACTAGGAGAGGAGGACCTGAACTTGAAGGATGCCAAGTAGCATACAAGGTGCACAAGTGCTTATACAGCCCTTATACTGCCAATTTAAGCTGAATAATGGCTGTATGGCTGCTTATGGAGCTTATTTGCTACTTGGGTACATCAACCTTAAATATGTCTACTATCTTTCTGCAGGAGAACAAGACTTGAAGAAAGCTGCATGGGAGCTCCAACAGTGGTGGCACCTCTTTCTTCCACGCGTCTTGAGATTTTTCTCTTTAAATTATATTATTATAGGCGCAAGTTACACTATTATAACGAATTTATCCAATTTTACACACCTTTACTAACTCCCGGCCAAAGCCACCACGACCAAAGTTTCATATTCGGGGATCGTTCTTAACTCCATTGGGAGTTGGGACCATCCATAGAGAAACTTTTAGCGTGCTTTTAGCCATTATAAAATAACGAAAGTCTGGCAGCCGCTGCCTCTTACTGTATTATGTACTATATAGCGCTCCCTGAAAGTGCAACACACTTTGCTACATCTACATTTTGTTTGGGAAGCTAACTTTGAAATTACAAATTTTGAAATTACCTAAGTAAATTTTCGAGTGTTTGTGTAGGTGTGAGAGTTCGTCACTCGATGATTCAGTCGTGGATGATGACCCCTCGCTCTACAGTCTCTAGACTAACGGTATAGCGGGCACTTGAACGTTTCGGAAAGTAGAACCTACCGAATCTGGCTTCACCCGGTTAGATAACGGTTCGTTAGTAAAATAGTAATAAAATTAAAAAAGTATAGGCAATCAAAAGATAAACCAATAATTTCCATAATATTATAATACTAGCTGTGCCCCGCGGTGTTACCCGCTCATCCCACGGGAACACTCAATTTATTCGGGATGAAAAGTATCCTATGTCCTTCCCCGGGACTGAAACTATCTATATACCAAATTTCATCTCAATCGGTTCAGCGGTTTAAGCGTGAAGAGGTAACAGACAGACAGACAGACAGACACACTTTCGCATTTATAATATTAGTATGGATTAAAATTAGTCATTATTGGACCCTGTTGTTTGCCTTTGTTTTTGTGTTGTAATTGTTGTATCTCTCAATTTTGTTTGTTCTTGTGTATTTGAGATGTGTAAAAGCATTTGTATTAGATCCTGATCGAACTTATGTGACCAGACTAGAAGAATTACTTGTACCAATAACTGCTTATAACCTGAAACGATTTAGTGTAAATACCAATGTAAAACCGGTTTTATAAAAGTCTCCTTTTCTGAACTTAATTCTGTCCAATATCTTGTTGTTATCGAATTTCTATCAGTCGGTAGTACCTATATTAAATATCGTATTCTTGGTTGTTTAATTTATTTCAATGGTTGCAGAGTTAACGAAGTTGTTGTGTAATTATTTGCGCAGCTCAATCGTACCGAATAACAAATTGAGTTTTTCTTGAGCCGTCGTTATTCATACGACTTCCATTTGTACCAATACAAAAATACTTTCAAAGACCACTTTGAAATGTAGGTACTTTGTAAGTATTTTATTGATTTCTTGCTCACCTATTAACTTGAATTCTATGTATAGGACTCGTTTATAACAAGTTAACAGCACAATAACTCATGGATCCACCATTGTAGGCAACATGGGCATGCCCACAACCTTAATTGAGGTGTATAGGCAGATATGTAATGTAGGTATTCTTTCTGTAGCAGATTCACACATATCACCGATTATTTTAAAGACCACAACTTTTTTGAACACTAGAGCCGCACCTGCAACAACAAAGTATTTCGTCCACGAAATGTTCACAAAATCGCATATTTTCCTATTTTGTGTACCTAAAATGTTTTGGCTTATATATTTCCCAACAACCTGGGTAAATTTCAAAGCTATAACAAAACGGCGCCCGATCCATTTTTATAAGCGTCCGCTTGGCGATACCTGCTTACCCTATTCATAAATAAATCATATCGGCGACAGACTCGTCCACAAAGTTCCATATTGAAACAGGATGTAAAGTAGTGCCTACATCGACACCAGTGGAACAACGTCGCATGTCCCTAAGAGTTTTATAGCCATGTGTGACTTTTTTACAAAAATGCCGATATATTGTAATGAAGGTTGAACGACCGCTGCATTCAGCACTAGCGATGGCCGACCAGCAATCTTTGTATCATTCAACTAAATTAAATACTCGTGGCGTACGAGTGTGTTTAAAATCATAATAACCCCGTCGATAAGATAACCTCGGGCTCTAGATGTCAAAAACAGAATTGTATCCGAATAAGCGAACCTAAAGGTTGATGCTGACGAAATAGCCATTTGGACAGCTTCCATATCAATACATTAATTCAAAAGGACAGCGTCCTCGTAAAGATTGTATACGCTTTTGACATTCAAGGATTTCTGGGAATTACTTTCCATTGCAAATTAGAGGGCTCTTAGTAACGTTTCCGAATTTGTGTCAGTGCATCTGGAAAGGTACCTTGTTTCAGGTATTGAGTTATGCATAGTTCCAAAAAGTAGATTAAATTTGCTATCAATACAAAAAAAAATAATGACTGTAGGTGGAACCACTATTTTTATATAAATTTTTGAATTTTCGACTTCCGAAATGCAAAAGTTGAGAAAATTGCATTTAAAGTTTATAGTGGCAAAAAACACACTTCTACTTCGAAGTTACATAGTGAAGGGTATAATCATAATCTTTGAATGTTAAATAATTATAATAAAGGTGAATTGTCTAAAAATACATGTTAATTATTCTGATTTCTTAGGTTGAACATGCCAGGGTGGAAGAAACACGAAAGTGTTAATTATACCCAATCCATAAAATAACGAGATTAAAACTGTTAGTTTCTCATCATAGTTACATATTCTATGGCATTTTGGGACAATTGAATGAAAGAAAACTCCATAATCATAAAGAAATTTAATAATTACCGCATTTTTAACAGTTACAAAAAAGATCACTTATAATATTAAAAATTAGGCAAGTGCGAGTCCGACTCGCGCATGAAGGGTTCCGTACCTATATATATGTATATATAGGTATAACAAGTTTGTTGTATGGGAGCCCCCCTTAAATATTTATTTTATTTCATTTTTAGTATTTGTTGTTATAGCGGCAATAGAAATACATCATCTGTGAAAATTTCAAGTGTCTAGCTATCACCGTTCTTAAGATACAGCCTGGTGACAGACGGACGGACGGACGGATGGACGGACCCTTTGGGTACGGAACCCTAAAAACCAACAAAACAATTTGTATATTCATGCTATATCACAAGATCAAATGGTATTTAGCGTGGTGTACCACAATGGTATAATAGAAATGGTGTTAAAGCAGTTTTTTTTAACATTAAAGTTTAGTGACTCGGTCAAAACTTTTGTATGGAAACGTAACTAGGGTACCTTGTCACGTCATTTACTAAACTTTAGTAACTTAAACACGAAGATCACTATTTTAGTACCTATAATGCAAGAAATATCTGTAACAGAATGTTATTTAGGATAATTATAGCGGAAATCAATGTATTCTTTTTTATAAAAACTTCTGTTTTAGTCGTGTAAGACATCAAGTTTAGCATTTTACTAAACTGGGTACCTTGTCACGCTAAGTCATTATCTTACATAAATGGAGTAACTAGAAAAAATAACTCAATTGTGTACATAACTGCACCTAATTATAATTATAAATAGTTATTTCATACAAGAATCATGCAAGTTGAATGTTTTCTTATAAAAAACATTAAGTATTATTTTTTGTCAAAAAATTGTTTTGCTGTAGACCGATCCTATACCTTATCTTAGAAAGAGGTAGTTGACTACCCGCGATGGAAATATCGACAAAATTATTCAAAATTTTAAGGCTTTTAAGACATGGCGTGACAAGGTACCCTGACTACTAAACTTTATAGTCGAAGAAATATACTAAAAAAACATAATTTTACTGATATTCTTGTACACACGTGTTCCTTAGGATGTAAATAACCCAATTATAACACAAACCCATTTTGGCACTTTTTCACCAGCTTCCACAAAAACTCATGTAACTCGGTAACTAGATGTCGTGACTAGGTTCCTTTCCAGATGCACTGACACATTTGTTTAACAGTTTAGTAGCATTCATCGAAGTTGTCAGCCGCGTATCACACGGTTATTTGTGTAATAGTTCATTGAAAAATGGACAGCGGTCATCATCCTCCTAGCCTTTGTCCCATTTTTGAGAATGAATTCTCAATCGGGGTCGGCTACCTAAATCCCAAGATGTGGCGTAGGCACTAGCGGTATAATATATAATAAATAACCCAGATAAAAAAGCGTCTGTACGCATTGTACCTACCGCCCAAACACTCATACAAAAAATTAGTCCAATCACTTAAAAAAATGTCTAAGCAACAAAAAAAAACCTGTTACAAAAATAAACATGTTACTGAATATTAACAGTAAAACATCCAAAACGTTATTTTGTACACTGTACTACTTAGGTATATTGACATATATATATATGCTATGCATATTGAGGTATATATGCTAGCATTGTTGATATCCGTACAAGTTTTTGTTCAGCATGTGCTATACATTCCATCCACTAAAACTTTTAAACACATATTTTGAGCCTGATTGTCACTGTGTAAAAAATGGTATCTCATAGGATCACTCCCATGGGAAAGGTAAAATGCAACACATTAGAATAATAACATAATCCCATTTTAATACAGATTACAAGTGAAAATAATCAACACATTCCGGTCTGGTCAAGTTACCTTGAACTAAAATGGTTAAATTATTCATCTGCGTGGCCGAAAGTGGCCCATTGGATGGGCCACATTGACCGTCACAAGTACACTGCGACACGGATTAAACTAGATCGGAGCCTCAAATGTAAGTTTCCAACGAACGCAGCGAAACGTCTCGATTGAATTTATGTTTCAAGTATAAATTACAGAAATCCTTTATTTTCGTTTATTGCGTTGATCGCAAATTTACACTAGACCAGACCCTCTGGGGACCGTGATCAAAGATAATAAGAATTACACTTTACTTACTTTCAAAGACATAAAATATCAATGTCTACATACCCAAAAAGGTACTCTTGATGGCCCATGCATGACTATGACATATATATAAATAAGACATACTTAAGATTCTTAAGCAATACTTGTATATAATCTGTGCAATCGTGTCAGTAGTTTAAAATTTATTCAAACAGGTTTCATTAACCCCGTTCCTAAAAACATTAAGTCTAATGATGCGCATTGTAATGTGATTCAAACAATGCGTGAATCACGTGAATAGGTAATCGATAACAAATTACACATATGTAAGCGCCGAAAATTAATAGGTCACACAGACTGCACAGAGAGTGCAAAGTATTATACTGTGTTAACTGGGTTAGGCTACCTGTCCACTGGAACGGAGCCGAGCTGTGAAAATGGACCAATCATATATCTCAGATTTAATTGCACGTATTTTAGGCTTCACAAAGGCGCTGCCTGTTTGGTTCAGAGGACCAGCAACCTTAATCTGTTTTCATTACGCTTTTATTTTTAATATGGTAGTGCTATTCGTATATACATCGATATAAAAATCTCTTCTCCTTTCCATTGTGGTGATGGCGTCAACTACTCTTACGTTTTCACGACAACCGAACTCACAAGTAAAAACTACTTAAAATAAATCTCGTATCTCAGTATCAATATGCAAACACGATACGAGGTTTTAAAGAGCACTGACAGAGGCTTTCGTGAGTTTTGCGATACAGGCGATACATACTAAATTTATGTACCAACTTTCTCTGATGTCCTTTAAGGTGGAAGTCAAACAGAAGAAACGTAGGACGAGGACGCGTCACAGACGCGGCGCCCTTTAATGAATTGTCATAATATAAAAATTATAGAAGCGCCGCGATGAAAAACAGACATCGGAGACGGGGCGAGGACGCGTTCCCTCCGCGATGTTTCTATACATTTTGTATAAAAAAATTAAAATTCATTAAAGGGGCAGGGTCTTCTCCGTCCGCGTCCTACGTCTCTTCTGTGTGGCTTACGCCTCCTTTACAATTATCGTCCAATTTTAAAATGACTAAACCGTCAATGTCAGAAAGTTAATAAAGGCGGTTCAGTAAGTAGATCCGTGTAGTCAAACTTATAACAATTTAGAATACCTAAATGAAACTTGCGCTAACAATTGCTATTGTTCTAAACGTTTTTCAGAAAATAATAGACTCTCAAAGTCTATTGTAGTTGTCAGTTATAATTAAACTAAATGCTTTGTTATTTATGTGTAGTTATCCGGACTTCGTCCTGATTCAGTCTGGTGAATAATTATATTATGTACAGTTTTAAGTTTACAAGCTGCCGTTTTTATGGTTCCGTTTCCGTACCTCAAAGGGAAAAAAGGAACCCTTATAGGATCACTTTGCTGTCGGTCAGTCCGTCCATCTGTCAGTCAAGATCCCGAGAACGGTGGAGGTATAAAACATCCCTTAAAGGTTTGCAAAAACCGGCCGAGTGCGATTCGGACTCGCCACCATCAAATAAATAAACGGCACGTTTGTTGTATGGGAATTTTTAGTATTTGCTTTTATAGCGAAAGCGACAGCAGAAATACATCATCTGTGAAAATTTCTGTCTAATAGCTATCACGGTTCATGAGAATGAGATACAGCCTGGTGACCGACAGACGGACAGTTGAGTCTTAGTAATAGGTCCCGTTTTTACCCTTTGGGTACGGGACCCTAAAAATCAAACTTTCAAGTTAACGTAAAAAAAAAATACGGCCGTTTATGCTACAAAAAACGTATAGGTATCACACACACACTTAAGGTAAAGGTACACTCGACATTCTTAAGGGAACCAAAATGTATAAGGTATTCTCCGTTGACCAGGAACAATGAAATTAGGCAAGTAATACCGTCTAACACTACTAGACAAGTATGGGGAAAAATATGAAAACCATAATTTGTACGGAACGCTCGGTGGGCGAGTCAGGCTCGCACTTGTCCGGTTTTTTTTATTTTGCCTTTGACAGCACGTCCTACAAATATTGTTTAAAGGCATGTACCTACATCAAGAACAGGTCAACGTTTTTACAAAAACAGCGGCTCTTTATAATGATATGTAAATATATTTTTTACGAATTTCCATTAGGTATTACTTTGTTCTTGAGAAAGTATGCACTTCTTGGCGTGAGAAATGTAGTCTTAAACTGGGGTTTTACCAGTAAGTAAGACACAACAATTAATAAAATATTATTAAAAAACGGACAAGCATGTCGGCTGTCATATGTCACTTCCTCTTCAATAATGTTTTCTCCTAAAATTTTACTACAGTAAGTAATTTTAATACAGTAAGAAATGGTTCTAGTTTTTCGAAACCGCTATTACATCTTGTAAAGGGAAAATTAATTATGTGCACTTTCGTAACAACGTGGGCATACTAGTTGCTTATGAATCGTGCAAAGAAATAAGCTTGACGCTGTCTGACCAACCAACTCTCTGAACTCTCTCTATGCTTATAAATTATAAATCGTCTGTTTACAACCACAACCACAATAACAAGGAAGGGTACCCAACTGTCCGACTCCGATTTGATCTATTTTGATATATGTTATAGAGTAGTCTAAAATAGCAAACACGTATTTTATTTTTCACTTACAAAAAATCACTTACTCATATTTTATAAATAAAATGTTTTTTTTTTTTGTTTTTTTTTTTTTTTTTTTATATAAAATATGAGTTTGAGGTGAAATGACAAAACACGTGTCCATTCTTTTTTCATGTTCTCTAACATAATGAAACCGGTAACTAATTATCAATTTGCTTGAACAAATCTCTGAAGAAGCTAGAGGGATTGGTAAAATTTCAGTACTTTGCAGGACAATTTTATTTGTCCTAACAGGTTGAATTTGGGCAGCTAAAAAAAATTACGTGGCTGCTATTTTATCATATAACATATATCAAAATGAATCAAATCGGAGTTGGACAGTTGGGTACCTTTCCTTGTAAGTAACAAGTACCTACTTAAAACAAAGCTCGTATCTCAGTGTGAATCTACTTACTAGATACGAGGTTTTCAAGAGCAGTGACAAAAAATAGAAGATACTCCTTATTTATGAAAGTAGAAATTGATGAACTTACCTCGTAGACGTTTGGATGCCACACTTTCGTTAAAAACCTAATTGAAGGCGGTGAATACGGATAGTCTGGAGGGAATTTCATATGTGCCTGGAACAAACGAGAAACGATATCAGTTAGCATTCTAAAATTGGATTGAATGTCGGAAAAATAGATATAGTTGTAGTCCACAATGTTTTGCCATCGTTTTTTGTCGGATGAGTTTAGCATGCTTTCTCTATTATCTGTGGTTAAAAGGTCGAGATAGAAATGCTTGCCCGACAAAATACGATGGCAAAACTTATCTGTACAGATTTATGACATTTACTTCGGACTTAGCGTGAGCTGACATACAGTCTGTGAGCATTCCGATTGCGATTCGGGTTTGGGTGTAAAGTAAGTGGTTCTTATCTGATCTGGACGTAAGAGTCAGCAAGACATGCATAAAACCCAAATCGGATACTAGCAGATCAAGCACTGTATTGTGATTCGAGGTTTGTACCTGTCTCGCTAACTCTTAGCTTATGCGATCGAGATATGAACCTCTGTACAGGGCTAGCATATCTTGCCGCGACTTTGCTTGTCGCCCGAATCAGCGTGACCTGTCTTGCTCTCACGGCATTGAAAAGAAAGTAACAGGTAATATTTGTCGCGCGGCAAAGAGTCGCGTGTCACAGTTATGCTAGACGTGCTGATTTCACCCAAACCCAATCTAAGAGCTCATGGACTGGACTTGCTCTTGCCCTCAGTAAGCGGTACAGTAAACAAGGAGATCCACTTAGATACAATACAAAGATTTAAATGTTGTTATTATTTTGATTTGAACCTTAATACTATGACGATACCGTTTGTTTTTCATATGAATGTTATAGTGGCACGTGGCAAACTCGGTAGCTAGCGGCTTTGCGGTAATAGACACAATGGCCATTGTTTGAAAGATTAGGGCTCGAAGCAGAAAATTCACCTGGGAAGAGCCGTACTATAAAAGGCTCTCAAAAATAATTTATAGCCATAGCCGCCACAGAGTAAAACACTTCTAATGGGAAAATTATGTTTCCCAAACTCCAAACTGCATCATTTCCCAACTATTTCACTCCAGCAGTTAAGTTGTTTCTCAAAACTTTAAACTTTAATAAAAAATAAACTTTTTCTATCCTAATGGATTCTATACAACGGTTAAGACATACCGAAGAGTTTGGTTTCGGAGAAGGTGATGATCTCGGAAATAAAACAGTTACAAAATGAAACAATCGGCAATATAAAATACATAACAACGAAACGGGTTTACTCACGTCGTAATAGTCGAATATCGCTCGACATGTTTCGAATCGGTACACGATTCATCATCATGAGCTACGATCAGTCGCGGTGACGGCTAATCGAAAACCCGTTTGTTATGTATTTTAATTAATATGTCTGGGGAGTTTTCTATGTAAATTCGGGAATCAAACGGTTATGCGAAAATTCAAAAGCAAACAATGTGGGCTAGAGTGCCCTGAACATGTATGTAGTGCGAATATGATAGTGTGGCGGGGCACTTTGCTGCGGAAACCCTACTTCTTCAATATATAAGTTTTATTTTCGCCCAACTTATCTAATTAAAATGTACTGAGATGACAGATGTCACACGCACAAAGCTGTGTAAAATGGAACGTACGTAATTAACTATGGAAATAAATTTATCTCCGGAAGAAATATTCTTGAGAATAAATGCATGCAATATGCAATGGTACTGAAATAAGACCTTCTGTGATGCCCTTGCAGCGCTAACGTAAACCTACACCTACTTGCTGTATGCTGGGAGATTTAATTCAATAAATGGATATTTCGTTGTGTGCTAATGACCTTCTTTTCGATTTAACTGTTTAAGCTGTATACAATACATTATGCATATATATGTAAGGGTAATACAAATATTTTGGTAGAATGTCAAGTTAAATATTCGCGTATATTAATTATTTGAGAATGTGTGACAGACGCTGAAACCGAAGAAAATATGGCGCTTGGCTCCGTCTTCCACCTTTGTTCGTGAAAAATGGGCTCGCGGTCGTATCCAGTCGAAGCGGTACACTAACTGAATTGGATGTAGATAATTAAACAATCCCCATCTAAACGTTTTTTATAAAATTCTTACTTAATTCCTACCTACTACATATTGTCTATCTGGTATAAAATGAAATGATTATTACCTGAATAGGTATTTAAGTTGAATAAAACAGTTTTTATTACTACCTACACACTTACAATAGTGTGAAACAAAAATAACTAGGCCAAAGAGCATTACCGAAGTAGAATAAGCATTCTAGGCCACTTGGTCACTTTATGAAACCACTACATAAATTAATTTATCTATTTAAAATAAGGTCATCTTTTCGTCTATTACAGCAATTAGCATTAGCTTTATCAAGTAATTATGGATTTTAGTATGGCATCTGTTCGATTCAACCTCGACTTCAAACATATAAGAGATTCATTGCATAATAGATAAATTATGCACCATGTTTCGTAGTACCACTGTGTGTATTATTAAAAGGGCTGTGTCTATTATAAGGCTTCTGCACATATTTATATAATTAGAAAAACTAAGTCGGCAACAGATTGCATCTGAGCTGCGGCAGCAAATTGAAATAGTTATGATGTTTAACAGAAATACCTATGAGTATAGACACAAACTTGTGTGATTGGCAACTTAATAGCCTAGTTGGTAGGGAGCCACTAAATGTGGAATGATCCCTGAACCGTGGAATGATCACTAGATGAGACAAAAATACTGATAGCCATCAGATTAAACAGTATTCGGATGCCTGACTGTCTCTCTCATGCTGTACTGGATAGGACTGATAGGATAGGAGATGAGATAGGTAGGATTGTGTACCACGATTGTACTAGAGGTCCAGTAATGAATAATGATTAATGTAATGATATACTTATGGACATTTATGGGTGATAGGTTAAATATGTCTAAAATTTTAATGTTGGCTGTAAAATTGAATGGAATATTTATTTGGTTTGAGCAAATTTTTGGGCATTCCCATAAGTTTAGTTAATGCCTGCTAAGGTTTCATTAGGTAACTAGTGGTCATTAACAAATATGACCATTGATTGCTTAATACTGGAAAACATAACAAAATCTATGAAAACAAACACAACTATCACAAGGGAAAAACATAGTTTTTTTTAACTGGTATACTATTTTCAGCATACATAAGAATGTAACCCAATTCTATTTAGTTTGATTGATCCCCGTTTCCCTGCCATCATGAGGAAGCAATGTGCATCTACATTAAAGCACTTATGCGAGAGCTCCGACAGCATCGAGCAGCGCCAGTTTCAGGGGTAATTTTATTTTTTGTACCTGGTTGTGAAAGTGTTAACCACAAATATGTTTGCAGGATGTTCAATTAGTCAAATTACTATACATACTACTATGTGAGACTGTTTCATTCACTCCATTGATTTCATTCACTGTTAAATTTAATTTGTCTATTAATTCCACATACTGAAATAAGATACAAATTAAATATCAAGAAAGTAATAGTGACAATTACATTACAAATACCCACATTATTTCAGGGTACTTACTTATAAATTTAGTTTCTGTTCTAAGTATAATATTAAGCAGCAACATTTACAAAACTAATATTTAATCTGAATATTGTTACAATATAAATCATTTACATGTTATTGGTACTTATTTGTAAAAGTAACATGCAAGTCATAACCTACACAAAATAATGACTTGTAGTGCCTATTATTTTCAGTGTTTTAGTCTGATTGAAGCCATGTAGGCTTATCAAAACAGTCATAGCTCAAATACAAAGGTGTTATCAGTCAATCAATATAATTAATAAGTCTAACTTTGCTGATTATCAGTTTGTTTTTAATGGTCATGTTTTGTAGTCTAAAATTGTTGGTTATGATTATGATCTGAGTTTGAGAGAGCTTGTACGATGAACAATGAAAATTATATAATTTTTTAAATAGTTTACCCAGATTTTTAAACCAAATATGGTTTTATTCGTAGGTAAGTACTTACTCTATTATTTATAGTGAAATCTCTTACCTTAAAGTAGCCACCTTGGTACAATGTGTCAGGGGGGCCGAATATCGCCACTTCCCACTCAAACAAATTGTCTTCTCCACAAAGTTTCACTCTGAACCCTTCCACAGGCTCTTCTTGAAGGCTTTTGTACTCTAGGGCCAAAGCCCTAAGGGCAGAACTGGTCGGTACTGTGCTAGACATTGTCAATTACTAATTGAATTTTACACTAAAATCACTATCTACGAAAAGAAAAAGACTTTATCGACATAACACTTTGGAACTCTCCTCACGATCCACGTATTCACGAGGCATTTCAACTTGAGTCACAACGGCCGACGAAATTTGGTAAACATCGCCAGCATAGCTTACGGATTATTTATGAACACACTTCGAACGCCAATACTGAAAACATATGTAGAAAATATGCATCAGCAATAAACGTTTGAAAAATGCACTAGGTCCAAACTACGCGGTGTGCGATTCAACAATGAGAATGAGATTAAGAAATTGTTCGCTGCAACTCTGCCCAAACAATCGCAATTCCAAGGAAATCGGCTGCGTGCTCGTACAGCTGCTGCCTGAGTTGCCCGACCGAATATTGTGGAACAGCTGTTATTTCCGTGCTTGCTCGATTGCGCAGCGGCGTGACGCACGCAGCTATTGACTTGATATGGAGACGCATAGCGCCATCTCTTAAATATTTCATTATTTATAAAGGACTTTAGTACACCATTTTTCTAAGTAATACATCAATAAAATCATAGATGTCACGAAAATGTCTAAGCTATGTCTGTAGTCTTAGTGTTACTTGTAACTTTACATAGATGGCGCAAATATCAACTTACACAATATTTCTCAATGCTTGAAATAGATGGCGTTAAAGTAAATCTTGTACAAGTAACATACAAGTAATGAATATAGGTGGCGCTACTAACTGCTACTAAATTATGCTTTGGTAGCTTCATAGATTAGTAATGTGGGAAACGGATGTTTAACCCAGGAGTGGAATTTAAAAGTTGTAAGAACTCAGTAAATCATTGGAATATCAATAAAATAAGCACAAAACAAGATAAACAATGTTTTCTATTTGACTTTTATATTAAGACAACCACAAGACAGATGACAGCATATATTTTAAAAATCTAAAAACTTAACGCCGGTCATAGCATCGAAATGCAAAGAGGTTGCACCTCAACACCTTCTCTCGATGTGTAGACCTAGGCTTTTCACCAGCTGTTCAAGTCTGGGTCTAGCTAGCGGCTTTGTGAATATGTCTGCCAGCTGTAACTCAGTGCTGATCCTCTTCACAGTGAGACTTCCATTCGCCACTAATTCACGTACAAAGAAATGACGAATTCGTATGTGCTTGGTTCTTCTATGGAACTCAGGATTCTCGGCCAAACGCACAGCTGCCTCATTATCCACATACAACACAGGTAGACCCTCTGTCTTTATCAATCCACCGATAAGACGTGTGAGCCAAATGCTTTCTCTTCCGGCCTCGCTGGCTGCGACTATTTCAGCTTCCGTTGTTGAAATTGCAACGCTTTGCTGTCTCTGGCTGAGCCATGATACTGCTCCACCAGCATATAGGCATAGAACTCCGGTAGTAGATCTTCCTGTCGCAATATCCCCACCATGGTCTGCGTCACTATAACATTCAATGTTACCCCTTTTATAGTTTCTCCTGTATAATATTCCCATGTCTGGAGTATACTGCAAATAGCGAAGAATGCGCTTCAGCCTCACGCAATCTATTTGAGTTGGGTTTTCTAGGCTTCTAGAGACCACACTCACGGCGTAAGCGATATCTGGTCTAGTGCCAACCATCAGATATGCGAGCGCACCAACCACTTGTCTGTAGTTACTAAGAAAGAAGTCTTCAACCTTCTCTGGTTTTTGAACTAAATCATCTTTTACTATTGGAGTGGTCACAGGTCTGCACTCTTGCATTCCAAACCGTTTCAAAATTTTCTGTACATAGGCCGTCTGATGAATTCTTATATCACCACCTTCTCTGGTTTCTATCTCTATCCCCAGAAAATACGAGATATCTTTCGTGGTAATTTTGAACCTTGACTTTAATTGCTCAAGGAACTCCTCAATTACTTCCTCGCTTGAACCAGCAATCAGCCCATCATCGACATAGAGAGCCACAATCAGTTTTCCATTAGCCTTCTCCCTCTTGAAAAGACATGGATCAGCCTCGCTGACTACAAAGCCTATTTCCTTGAAGAAGTCCAGAATAGTCCTGTTCCAGCAACGAGGAGCTTGCTTTAGACCGTAAAGACTTTTCTTTAGCAGACAAACTCGACCCGTCCCGTCGTCATACCCTTCTGGTTGCTTCATGTATATCTCTTCGTCAGATAGAGATCCGTACAGGAAAGCTGTTGAGACATCGAACTGACTTAATTTCATGCCTTCACTAGCTGCAATACTCAACACAGCTCGTACTGTTGCCATCTTGGCTACAGGGCTGAAAGTCTGATCGTAGTCTTCTCCCTTCCTTTGTCGAAAGCCTTTTACCACTAGCCGAGCCTTGTACTTATTGACTGTTCCGTCAGGGTTCAGCTTCACCTTGTAAACCCATTTGCATGGAATAGCTTTCCGATTCTTAGGTAGCTTTTCTAGAATCCAAGTTTTATTTTCTTGCAGGGATTCAATTTCACTCTCCATAGCCTTATTCCACAAATCTTTATCAGGGCTGCTTATTGCTTCCTTATATGTATTTGGTTCTACATATGAATCCGTCCCGACATAAGATACATAATCATTGAATTTATCCGGGCGTCTGAGAAGAGTTCGGTCCCTTAAATGCATACCATGTCTTGCTAACTGCTCGATGATCTCGCCTTCATTTTCATCATTCTCTATGACGCGCTCTGCACCACAGTTCTCCTCGTTCTCCCCCTCTAATTCAATAGATTCGTCTTGTTCTGGCAACTCTGGCAACGCATCCTCGAACTCTGTATCGTCACTAGCAACAGGAGCTTCAACAGCGTCCTGGTTTTCCTGTAGTCCAATCTCAACATGTCTTTCAACTAGTGCGTCTTCGTTCACTTCAATGACGGAATTAGGTGCTTCTCTTCTGACATATAAAGGAACTTCCAGTTCGATCACTTCTTTCCCAACCTCCAAATCTTGGGCATCAATCTTTGATTCTATGGGTCTTTCGTTGAATGTGACATCACGAGATCTTACGAGAGAGTTCGATTGCTTGTTCCATAATCTGTAGCCATCGTCATGGTCATAGCCAATTAAAATGCATTCTTGTGCCTTCTTCTGCATTTTCCTCCTTTTTTGTTTAGGAACATGCACGTAGCATGTAGAGCCGACGATCCTCAAATGCTTTATTTGTGGTTTCTTCCCAAACCACAACTCGAAAGGAGATTTATCTTCCACAGACGTTGGTCCTGTTCGGTTTAAGATATAAACTGCAGTTTTTACCAATTCTGCCCATAAAACTTGAGGTAGCTCTCCATGTGCATACATCATTGCTCTGACCATTTCGACGATTGTGCGGTTTTCTCTTTCACTACAACCATTCTGCTCTGGTGTATAGGGCATTACCAGGCGTTGGTGTATTCCGTGCTTGTCCAATTCCTTTCTTACTTTCTCGTTGTCGAATTCACCTCCGTTGTCACTCAGAAATTCCTTAATTCGGTGACCTGCTGCCTTCGCTTCTTCCAACATCAAACGTAATAGCTCAGGTACTTCCGATTTATTTTTCATTATGTAGACGTAACGGTACTTGGAAAATTCGTCTTTAAATAGGACAAAGTACCGAGACTTTGAACAACTAGGTGGGAACGGACCACAGACATCCGAATGAATGCGTTCTCCTGGACTTACAGCTTTTTCTCGGACACCAAACTTCTTTCTGTGCGTCTTTCCAAAAATGCATCCTTCGCATAGACTCCCACTGTCCTTTGACTTGAAATCTAGTTCTCGTTCAATGACTCTCTTCACGTGGCGTTTGTCTTGATGACCCATGCGCTCGTGGTAAAGCTGTAACGTGTCAACTGCGTTTACCATCACGCTTTCCTTCGGTGGAATCGGTCTACAGTTCAACTTGTACAAACCGCCATGTTTCTGTCTACTTCCGGTCACACACAGTTCCCCTTTGATGCTAAATGAACATGTTGTGCCTCGTGACTCAAACAGACTTTCTGTGTTCACATCATGTGCTGAAAGCACAGAGAAGAGATTCTTAGTGACCTTCGGAACATGCCACACATCATTCATTACGAATGTCCTCTTCTTTGTCTTCATACGAATCGAACCCTTTCCTAACGCTTCTATTACTTTCCCATCAGCGGTGGTCACCATGTGCGGTTCTTGGAAACGCTCGAAATCCTGGAACAAGTCACTTCTCATTGTAACATGGTGCGTGGCGCCATTGTCAACGTACCACTCATCCCGATCCGTATTACAATCTGTGACATTTGCTAACACAGCCATCATGTTGGTCATACCAGATTTCCGACTTCGTTCCTTCTTGGGACAGTCCTTCTTGAAGTGTCCGACTTCCCCGCAGCCATGGCATTTGAAGGATTTGGTTCTCTTCATGGTCTTTTTGCTGTTTACTACCAGTGCTTCACCAGAGGATCTTGACACGCATCCAGTATCTTCCTTGGAGGTTGTCGTCAAGGCCCTTTCATGGGCACACAGCTGACTAGTCAAATTGTCCACGGTTCTATCCTTCTTTGACATCATAATCCAACTCGATTTAAAAGAAAAATATTCTTCTGGCAGGGTATCCAAAATCTTGCAGATTAGCAGTATTTCAGGCAGTTCCTTTGCTTCATCCGCTTTTATGAGCTCTTGATTCAGATTGTGCCACAAATTTTTTGCTTTTGATACGTGAGTTGCAATGTCATCCGAAATGTCCATCTTCATTTGAAATAAACTCATACAGGCATGATACAAGCGGTCATCGTTCACGCCGTCATATAGCCGATGCAGTTCATCCCACACATCACTTGGACTCGTGAAACGTATAACCTTGTCCAGTGCTTCATCGGTTATATTGTTTGTAATTAATAATAGAGCCGTACTCTCCAATTTCAAGTACTCTCCAAGGCTCTTATTATAGGCTGCCATTGCCGCAGCAGCAGTAGCAACGTCACCACCCGCCGTCGGCTTCTCTGGCTTCCTAATTTTACGACAAACAATATCTATAAGGCCATCCATGCCTCTCAGGAGCGCCGTCATCCGATATCGCCATTGCACCCAGTTGGTGCCATCCAACTTTGAAATTTGGATTTTACTAAGCTCCATTTTAAAATCGTTACTTCTTACGTGATACGCCCATAACCTAATGTGGGAAACGGATGTTTAACCCAGGAGTGGAATTTAAAAGTTGTAAGAACTCAGTAAATCATTGGAATATCAATAAAATAAGCACAAAACAAGATAAACAATGTTTTCTATTTGACTTTTATATTAAGACAACCACAAGACAGATGACAGCATATATTTTAAAAATCTAAAAACTTAACGCCGGTCATAGCATCGAAATGCAAAGAGGTTGCACCTCAACAATTAGTTAGTGTGTGTAGTGTATGTAGGGTTACCAGATACGAATTTCAAAAGTCCTGACAAAATTCCTGATTTTCGGCCAAAATTCCTGACACGAGTCCTGAAATTATTTTATTTGTCAATTTTGATTGATTTATGTTTATATTGTAAAAAGATAATTGCGATTATTTATAAGTTGCAATTTATGAAACTCTAAGTACTTCTTCTAGCTTTACCCTTTTTGTTATTGTGATCAAAAATAAAAGTTTACAGTGTATACAATTTTATGATTTCATTTATTTGCCGAAAATTCCTGACATTTCCCTTTTCCGGCCGCATTCCTGACATATGTCTATAATTCCTGACATGTCAGGAAAATTCCTGACATCTGGTCACCCTAAGTGTATGCATAGTCGATGGCCGCACAGATGAATACTATTATGTAGCTGTTGGCCGGTGTAAATGGTGTATAGTGTCTTGATAGTGTATACACTAATATAAGTATATAGACAAACAAAATAGTATAATATACCATTTTACAAGTGTTTTATTGCAAATTAACACAAGCTATGTTTGAAAATTACAAGTAGACAAACAAAATAAGTAAGTCATACCAGTCAATAGGTAGTGTGTACTTACCTAGTTCTTTATTATTTTTATTAAAGGGTTTATTTAAGTAAGTAGGTACATTAAGTAGGTAGGTATGCCACGTATGCTCAATTTCAAGCCGATTGAGATGTAAACGAATGCAGAAAAGAAAGTATCTGTCTACTTATTCTAGTGACTTAGACACTCTATTTCTAGTGAAGTGACGCCTGTTATGTCTGCTTAGGTATCCTTTCCTTTATTTGTTTAATTCAATTAAATGAAGGTTGCTAACTGTAGTTATACCTACACCAAATGTGGGGTCCCATAAAACCGGTACCACCAACAGCGACCCGCCCAAAGCCCGCGGGCAACTTGCACCGCATTATTACAAAATTGGCTTGGTTAGTATTATTGGTACATGCATGGCAATATTGATACGGCGGTAACTATTCCACAAATCCACAGTAGGTATAACTACGATTTGTATTGTAAAAAGTGTTTACAGAGTTTGTGAAAGGTGACCAACATAGAAGGTGGCGCAAAAGAGGGAGGCCTTTGCTCAACAGTGGGTGGAGTGGAGAAGGCTAGCCCATTGGCTTAAATAGAAAAATCATAGTTTGGGGTGTTCTTTTCGTGGCCATGAGAGCACCGCGGTTCTATACTACAGCTTTATTGAATCCTCCGTTCCTGTTAGACATTTTGTGATTGCTTTTTCTTCAATTATGTATACCTTGTTATTCTGGCGTAATTTATCACCTCGCAGTTCTAATCTAACATTATTTTTAATTCAACCCAAAACCATAGACAATCTGCAATCAGCAGCTAACGGTTCATAATAAATCGACTTATTTGCGCGGGTTGAAGACAATAACTGCCTCAGCTTCAGAAACAGCTTATATTTCTTCAAATTTAGGTGCACTTCCGTCAGTTTCCGACGATGCGCTGGATATAACTGTCCCAGCTCCGGCACAGCCTATGTCGCTTCAAACCTTTTTGCATTCATGTCAGTTTTGCTACGTAGTCGGGCCCAGGCGACGGGCGCGTGATTCAAAAGCGGCTCGCCCACCCATCTGCCTTGTATGGGCTTGCGCAACCCACAGACAGACATCGCCGTCGGTTCAATGTTTTTGCAGGGAAGTTTTACTGCACTTCGATATTACCTTAAGTCAACGCGGGTTTTTCTATATGATATATATGTAGGTATATGATCTTACAACGAGTTCTATATGATGCGAGAGAACAGGCTGGAGTCGTGAAGGCGTACTTAATATGCCTAACTGACATATTTATACTGGAAGTTCTTCGTAAAGATCGGCCATACAAGTCATCTTGGAGTCATGGACACTAAGCCAATCGAAAGTCAAAGTCAAAATCCATCCAATGACTTTGTCAAGTTATATGACTGTGTTAGAGACTTCACTATAGTATAAAACAAAGTCGCTTCCTGCTGTCTGTCCCCATGCATGCTTGGATCTTTAAAACTATCCAACGGAAATTGATGCGTTTTTTTTTAAATAGAGTGATTCAAGAGGATGGTTTATATGTATAACTAGCGACCCGCCCCGGCTTCGCACGGGTGCAATGCTGATAAATTATGCATGTATTATACATATAAACATTCCTCTTGAATCACTCTATCTATTAAAAAAAAGCGCATCAAAATCCGTTGCGTAGTTTTAAAGATTTTAAGCATACAAAGGGACATAGAATACTCGTTTAAAAATGGCTCTACAAATATTCGAAATTTCAGTGTTAAAGCAAGCATCCTGAACTGAATACAATTTCATATAAACGAATCACTACGCTCATTGTACCAAATGTTTTAAATAGTGCTTTACTCATACTTCGTTTGATCAGTCTTTGTCGCTGTGAACTGAAATCAGCACATAAAAGGATTCATTGGTCCCTCTTAATATTCATTTAAGAGAACCTCCGTGACCTAGTGGCCAAAGTACTAAAACTAAACATGTACAAGCTTTAAGAAGGTGATTGATAAACCTACGCTATTAGTGTGCTATCCATGCAGAGTTATTTATTTATTCATTTAATCGTATGGCATAATAACATTAGATACAAGAAATCGAAATATATATACAACAGTTATGTCACAAATTAATATCCAAGGTTCTTATCCATTTAGCCGCGTCAGTTGTGAAGGAGAACAGGTCTTCGGGGTTTCCAGGGTAGGCTCTGAAGGGGCATTCCTGTACTATGTGATGGACAGTTTGAGATTTGGCACCACAGTCGCAGCTGGGCGAATCGATCCAGCCGCAGCGATGTTTATAATGTGCGCTTAGCCCGCACCCTGTCGCAGGCAAACAAATAAATAAATGCAATTATAATTACTGATCGTGACTATGTCAGTAAGTCCAGGGCTGTCTTAAACTAGGCTGGGGCCCTTGGGCACACAAGAATTTGGGGCCCTTTTGGAAAGTAAAAAAAGCGAATTATCATAACATTTTTTTGACTAAGTATGACCATTTATTGTGTGAGAGAAATTGTCGGTCCTTCGGGGCCCCCTGAAAATGGGGGCCCTGGGCACGGGCCCCGTGTGCCCTTATGGTGAAGACGGTATTGAGTAAGTCCCGTTTTGAGCGGGTTGGTTCCATTTTAAGTCATATGGTTATATATACCTGTCTTTGTCTCTGAAGATAAGCTTCCAGGGGTGTAACTACCGCTGGACTATAACCACCTGATATCTACTCGTCGGGACCCCCGTCCTGACATATTTTGATACAGGGCAAGATTTTGGCTATTTTAGGGGCGAGCAATAGAGGATGGTGCTCAATTGTCCTGAAGGTGGGCAAGCCGGTGGTTCTATGGACACAACGCGCCACTGATAGTTACTATATACGCCAGGTACGCCTCACAGTGCGAATGCGTTTGTTGCGCCTTTCGTATGAATTTCTACGTTGTGTGTGGTTACGCCTAAGTAGGTATATACCTACCTATTTAATATTTTATTCTCTATTTGTTTTCTTAAAAATTGGGCAAGTGCGAGTCCGACTCACGCGTGAAGGGTTCCGTATCATAATCTATAACAAGTTTGTTGTATGGGAGCCCCCCTTAAATATTTATTTTATTTTATTTTAGTATTTGTTGTTATAGCGGCAATAGAAATACATCATCTGTCTGTCTAGCTATCACCGTTCTTGAGATACGGCCTGGTGACAGACGGACGGACGGACGGACGGACGGACGGACGGACGGACAGCGAAGTCTCAGTAATAGGGTCCCGTTTTTACCGGTACGGATCCCTAAAAACCGGCTAAATGCGCATTGGACTCGCGCACGAAGGGTTTCGTAGCATCAAATAAAAAACGGCAAAAAAACACGTTTTTTGTACTTATAGGAGCCCTACTTAAATATATTCTTTTTTCTGTTTTTAGTAATATTTGCTGTTATAGCGGCAAAAAAATACATTATTTGTGAAAATATCAACTGTCTAGATATCACGGTAGGTATATGAGATTGATTGTTGACGGACAGACATACAGACGGATGGACGTGGAGTCTTAGTAATAGGGTCGCGTTTTTACCCCTTTTAGGTACGGAACCCTAAAAAAACTTAGTAAGTACATTTGCTAATTAGACGACAGTGTTGTTTAAATTAAAGCTTGACCAGAAATATATGAGGATGCGCCATATTGCGGAATTTCACTAGAACTCATTTCTTAGACTGGCAATGATTTTATGATGGTTTGTCAACAATGTCAATGTCATTCGTGGAGCTTTCTTTAAAAGAAAAATATTTAACAATATCCAAAGAAATAGCGCCCTCTTGACAATCTTCATACATTTCTGGTCAGACTTTAATTAAAACCACAATTCAAAGACTTTACGTGGCCCGTATAAGGAGGGTCTTCCAGGCGGGTCACGGCCGGTTGCGTTTCGGCTTGCGATCTGGAAGTAGGGTTGCCATACGTCCGGTTTCGTCCGGACATCTCCGGATTTTTGTCCCTTTGTCAGGATTGCGGCCGGACCTGGCAAGTGTCCGAATTTTTAGGAATTCATTTATTAAAAATAAAATTACATGTTTTATGATGCATTTATTAAAAAGTTTACACACTTTTGAAGCGTGAAATGATAGGTATATTATGTGACTGAATTAAATACGCAACAAAAACAAGCAATAAAATGACAATTTTTCAAATAAAATCATATTTTTTTAAGACATTTAAACAGAAATGTTATAAGTTTTAGGGTGATGTCCGGATTCTTATCAGGATATTTAATTTTTCGATATGGCAACCCTATCTGGAAGCGACTTCACGGTCTGCGCCCTGCGGCCGGGGTCTCGAGTGCAAACGACGCTGCAAAAACTTTCTTATCTGAAATCATACTGTATAATTTGCATAATACTAGGTAGGTATACATACAGATATCAACTCGATTACCCTCGGCCTATTTCAGGGCGTATAAGAGGGCGAGAAGCTTTTTATATATTAGTAATTGAAGAAATCAGCAAAATCTGCTCCTGTGATTTCATTCATCCAACCAATTACCTATTTCCTACTTATTATTAATTTTAGTATTATAGATAGTTTTAGTTAATTATGAAAATATAAATGTGTGTTACTGATACTCGGCTATTTATTACCTAAGTATATAATAATAATAATAATAATAAGAAGGTTTTTATATATTAGTAATTGAAGAAATAATAATGATAAGCCCCTCATAAACCTAACTCCACGTCCGGCTCGACCATCTGATGCCACGTGAGGGGCGGACATTGACAGCTTTAAGCTAAATACATATCAATGACCAACGGAGCTATAGTACCAGCCAACATGCGATGCGTCTAAGAAACAGAAAACTACCCCAGGCGGGTACCCAGCCGGGAGAATCCCGCACTGGATCATCCGATCCAGGCTGCCCCACGTATTCTGGGGGGGGGGGGGGGGGCAACGTATCGCTAAGAGCCGCCCAGTCCCAGACTGTTGCAGCCAATAGTGACGATAACTCGTCGCTACTTCACAACACACCTACCTCACCATTACCATCTACATCGTCATCTAGCCTATTCACATCGCCAAGCTAATCGCCATGTTCATACCAATACCCATCATCATCATCATCATCATCATCAACCTCGACGACTACATCACCAACGTCATGTGATGTTGCAGAAGTAGCTCCGGCTAACACACTTTTGCCCATCACAGACGTCACCCATCCTACGCGAATATTTGAAATTTGTTCACCAAACAGCGTAGATCAAAACAAACCCTCATTAAACAACGACAGCAATACACCAGCCAGAAGTGTTTTACAGGACATGCTTCCTGCAACCACCCTAGCTGGAAAAAGTAGACAACGGATGAAATGGACTGATGAAATTAATATAAACCTTCTCCGTTGCTACTATATAGTCACAATGTGCGAAACTGATCTCACAGCCTGGAGACCACTATTACATCAAAAATTTACTGAGCAATTTCCAGAACTGAGTCATCTCTCACAACAACGCCTCTCAGATCAAATTAGAGTCATACACCGAAACAATAGAATACCCGCACCTGAAAGGGACCGCATAAAACAAACACTATTACCTCATACAACAAATAATATTCTTACCACAACCGAGGAAGAAGACACATCAAACACATCGGTCTCCCAAATACAACAGCGTGTCGCAGATGCACCCCCGGACACACCAAGTACACAACACACACATAACTATATAGATGAACAAGAAATAAACACACAAACAATACATGTTTCCCAAAATAGTGAAAGGATACATACACAAGAAACTCAACCAACAGACACACACACAGATCCAATAGATTACAAGCAAATAGAAGACACATTTACAGAAATGCTTATCAAATACACCGATACAGATCCCACACTCAGGCCCACAATCCCTAAACAACAAACAACTCGCATACTTATAAAAACAGTTAACACACTTAACGAAATCATAGAAAAACACCTACAAAACAAAGATAATATCACTTTTAAAGATATTCATGATCTCATATATTGTGCTGCACTAACAGTAACGACAATACATAACAAAAAGATAGTAAAACATAATACCGCTAATACAACCCCATACAAAGAAAAGAAACCCAAATGGGAAATTCGACTAGAAACCAATATCACTACACTCAGAAAAGAAATAGGACAGCTCACACAATACCTCAATGGAAAACTTTCACAAAAGAAACAGAAAAAAATAAACCCGAACAACAAAAACACACAAGAATTAATAGAGTTACTAGACACACATAAACAGAAATTACAATCATACGCTAAAAGACTGAAACGATATAGGAAAAGTAATCAAAGAAAGTCAGACAATATTACATTCAACACTAACCAGAAGATATTTTACCGAAAACTAAACTCTGAAAACATAACAGTGACGCAACAGCCAGATGTATCTGAGATCCAACAATACTGGGAAAATATATGGTCAAAACCAGCTCAACATAATAGACATACTGCATGGACTGAAATTGAAGAACAAGAAATGAACTCAATAATGTCAGTGTCACAAATAATAATCAGTAAAGACGATGTCACCCTAGCAATAAATAAAACTCTTAATTGGAAGGCACCTGGACCTGACAATATACAAAACTACTGGATCAAGTATTTAACCGCAACTCATACACGCATAGCAAACGCACTAAATCACCTAATTCACAACCCACACGACACTCCCGCGTTTCTTACCCAAGGTATTACGTACTTAAAGCCGAAAGATAACGACACAAGAAACCCATCCAAATACAGACCCATAACCTGCCTCCCAACTATGTACAAATTACTGACATCCATTATCACACATAAAATCAACGCGCACATTACATCCAACGCAATAATAGCAGAAGAACAAAAAGGCTGCAGTAAAGGCTCAATGGGGTGCAAAGAGCAGCTAATAATAGATGCAGAAATACACAACCAAGTAAGACAGAAACACAGAAACCTATACTTTTCATATATTGATTACCAGAAAGTCTTTGACAGTGTACCCCATTCCTGGCTTCTACACGTCCTAAAAATTTACAAAATTGACAATAGTTTAATAAAATTTCTACAACACGCAATGACCAAATGGACAACAAAACTTAACCTAAGGACTAACACAACAACACTCAGTACATCACAGATCAAAATCGCACGCGGCATATTTCAAGGTGACTCACTTAGCCCTCTGTGGTTCTGTCTTGCTTTAAACCCTCTCTCTAGAATACTTAACAACACCGAATACGGATACGTCATAGACAGACCAAACAAAACCAAACTCACACACCTACTATACATGGACGACATTAAACTATATGCATCTAATAAACAAGAATTGGACCATCTATTAAAACTTACAGAAAAATTTAGTACAGATATTAAAATGACTTTTGGAACAAATAAATGTAAAATAAATAGCATCACCAAAGGACAACACAATAGAACAGATGATTTTACACTTGAATTACAAGGAGGAACTATAGATAGTATGGAGCCCAGAGAAACATACAAATACTTAGGATATCAGCAAAGTACATCTATAAATCATACAGACATAAAAAATACATTAAAAGCTAAATACAAACACAGACTGAACCAAATATTCAAAACCCAGCTGTCTGCCAGAAATATAGTAAAAGCCGTCAACACATACGCCATCCCTGTCTTAACATACTCCTTTGGAATCATCAAGTGGTCCGACACAGAACTTAATGCCCTTAACATTACAACAAGAACAACATGCAATAAATATAACAACCATCACATACATTCCGCCATACAACGATTTACACTAAAAAGAAAACTAGGGGGTCGTGGATTTATAGACATTAAAAACCTGCATTATTCCCAAATAAATAACCTGCGCACATATTTCATCCGAAAAGCTGATCACAGTCCACTACATAAAGCAATAGTAACTCTACCACAATCTGGAACACCATTGCATCTAAATAATAAACAATATGATCCGACCTCTAAAATCCTGAAAGACGAGCATGAACTGGAAAACTGGAAGAACAAAGCATTACATGGCAAATACCCCCACCAACTGGAACAAGACTACGTAGACCAAACCGCATCAACCACCTGGCTTACAAAAGGAAACCTATTTAGTGAAACAGAAGGGTTTTTCATAGCAATACAGGACCAAGTGATAAAAACACGTAACTACTCCAAATACATTCTGAAAGAACCGATAGAAACAGATAGATGCAGATTATGCCACCAATACACTGAATCCATAGACCATATAACCGGAGGCTGCAACGCACTAGCCAGCAAGGATTACACACACAGACACGACAATGTAGCCAAATACATCCACCAACAGCTCGCACTCAAACACGACCTGACAGAAACACACACACCCTACTACGAATACAAACCGAAACCTGTTTTAGAAAATAACAAAGTAAAACTGTACTGGGACCGAGACATCATCACCGACCGCACTATCCTCAGCAATAGACCTGATATCACACTTACCTTTAAACCCACAAAAACCACTTACCTGATAGATATCGCCGTCCCCAACACAAACAACCTAAAACAGAAACACGTTGAAAAAATCCAAAAATACATACCATTAGCCGACGAAATCAAACAGATGTGGCACCAAGAAACCATTAAGATAGTACCCATAATTATATCCTCAACCGGTATCATACCTAAAACCCTACACACTGCGCTGAAAATAATAGATCTTCACCCAAAAACGTATATCCCACTACAAAAATCAATAGTACTGGACACTTGTTCGATAGTACGCCGGTTCCTAAACCCAACTTCACTCACACTGCTTACTGTTCCGGAAACTACGACTATTCCCCCTACCCCACATACACAAACCACATTACAAACATCCCACAGAACACAGGCAGATATACACCAGACACAAAATATATAAAATCAACACCGTAAGCACACCACACCTATACACAAGGACCAGATTACTTGGTTAAACCCGTATCTGGCCCTATAAAAAACCCGACGTAAAGTCGAGATGGGGAAAAATCCACAAACATAATAATAATAATAATCTTTATTCATAAAACCATAGTAATAACAATTAGCATAAAAAGTCTTACATCTATACAGAGCATTCATAATACTGGTGCCTGAACTAGGAGAATCCTGTATCTCAGGCTTTGCGAGTTCAAATTATACGCTAAGTACCAAAATAATCATTTACAATCAATACAATACTACTTATTGAATTCATAATATAATAATACTATAACACTACATACTTTATTTAATGTGATATTGCTTAATTAATATTATGTTCAACTATGTAGGACATTGCATTGTCACCGTTAGCACAAATTGAAAGAAACGAATTTACAACGAACGACGAAGACGATTACGAAGTAATGAATCTACAAGAAGCGAGTGGCCATTAAATTTGGGTCAAACATAGAACATCCCGTATAATACGAGTACAGAAAATATAGTGCGTGATATTTTCTCATCTTTTTTGTTGATAAGTTTGTTTTAGGATATTTTCTATGTTTAAGTTCAGTGAAAAAGTTGAGATGGAAATATAAAAACCGGCCAAGTGCGAGTCGAACTCAAGCACAAAGGGTTAGGAATAATCGGAATCCCTCTTACGCGAGTCCGACTTGCACTTGCCCAGTTTATATTATGATTACTAATGAATGACTACGTTTATTACTACGAAAGTTATATAGGTGAAAAACTTAAGTAAAGGACTCGGTGCTGGCTTGGCGTTCTATATTTGAATTTTGACTTAACTACCTGTGGTGTATTGACACCTTTATGAAATAAAGTGTTGCCACTACCTGCCCGCTGCCGCCATTACTAAGACAGACGTCAACGGGAGAGGGCAGATCGTGTCGACGGTAAACCCGTTTACGTGTTTCATTGAATCTATTCCCGCCCTGAAACCCTGGACGTCACAATGGCGACGAGGATTAAAACGAAACAAGGAAGTGTACAAATAACCGATAATAATAATCAGTGGAATCCTTTTCATTAATTTCTGTAAAAGGAAAAGAAAAGGAAAAAGTGGGTATAGTGGTTTAGAATATTAAAGTACCTACAACAAAAGTCGCATAACATTCTGACCAGTACTTTGTGCACTTATGTCAAAAAATAAGCAGAGGAATTAGCCGTAGTAAGAGTATCTACTTATTGGAAATGGATGTTGATATCATCAACAAAGGTGTCAAAACATAAGTGATAACTATTATTTATCAAGCTAGACAATCTAGCCCCGGTATAATCGGTTTTATTTACCTATAAATTGTGACACGGTCAAAACATGTAATTGTAAGAACAACAGATTTTAATATATTTGACGGTCACTTGGCCTACTAACACAGGTGAGACAATGTAACTTAACCGACTATATCGGGTATATCGTCTATGTTTTTCATTAATACATTTTCGTTATCAAATATAGCCATCTAAATAATAACAATGATAATTTATTGCGACCAAGTACTTAAAGCTAGGTACAAGGCCCTGTCAGGGCGTAGCAAACATTTATTTAATATTTTTGGATTGGCTTAGTTACTAGAAAAATCTTACAAACTAGGTCATAATTACTCAGTATACTTATGTGATTAACTGCACAATTAAATTTCTTAAATCCGCACATTCAATGTAGTGGGTGTACAGCGTAATTGTCGTTACTCATATCACGCTGTCATTTAACACTCACTTGTCAATTTATTCACTGTACATTACTGGCAATTAGAATTTTGTTAGAAAGTTAATAAAGCCTGGATTTAAGTTAATTAATTAAATTAAGGTCATGGATACGTTAAAGATCTATGTTACTTTACTCTGCTTTAAGAAGAGCCTACTTGGCGGTAACACATTGTATATGCTATATGGTAATTGGCGTCGTAATCACTTTATAACACAGAAGATGTATGTACTTACCTAGTCGTACAGCTCGTACAACCGTACCGAAGACGTAATCAATATTTATGTATGAGTATAATACATATACCTGAAATGCCGGTAGACTCGGGCATGTAAAGGTGCCCTTTGCCTACTTGCAGAATAAAGTGCATTATTTCATTATTACCTAAGTGTGACTAAAGTGTGTGCAATAACTACTAAGTATTGCGAATATAACATAACAAACACAAAAGAGCGTAAGCTCACCGAGTTTCTCACTTCTAGTGTTTGGAAATAATAATATGCAATTATTTGTATTTTGTGTTATGTAGCAATCAAGAAAACTCTTCGGGTTTCTTTGTAAATGAATAATCCGGGTAACAAAAAATGCAAATCAAGGTCTAATCCTGGTACTGTTCGTTTTGCCCCCATACAAGTACTCGTACGTTTCCTTTTGGCCAAGCCAACCGAAGTATCGACCGATGTTTGGTAGTAAAGTAACAAATTGAATGAACAAAATTAACGTAACTAATTGCCAATATATTTATGAAGTAGTGACATCGAGAGTAATGTGCATTAATCGGTTCCTCGTACTAACATACCGTTTTGACAATTTCATTAAGAATAGCTGATTTGAGCTGTCATCAAATACCGTATTGGCACCTAAATAGAATTATATTTTAACTAGCCCGTCAACTGTTTACTCCTTGAGTACAGGGTGTCTGTCACTTTCATTTCAATGCCGTGCGAGCTAGACGGGTGGTGTTGAGTCGCGCCACGGGTGGGGTCGCGGCAAAATATTGTGCTAGCCATGTAGATGCTGCAAAGCATCGGAAATTCAAATATTTGTAATGCAATTAGTTTAAATAAACTACCCTAACATTTGGATACCTAGTAGCAAATAAAGGAACTGGGAAAGTGGGAACGTAATTAAAATATAGGGATATGGGAGGCAAAACCAACAGGATTTGAGGAAAACAAAACCCTATTAGGGTATCAAAATAGAATCGGTTCAGCTGTATCAGCGGTGAACAACTACAAAACAAGCTGTCATTGGTTGGCAATGACAGGCGGAAAGATCTCGTATCAGCCCTTAGAGTAGCCCGTAAAGGTACGGAAATTAACTACCAAACAAGCTGTCGTGCGTTGGCAATGACAGGCCGAGAAAATAGTTTTCTAAATTTTAAATTGTATGACTGATAAATGGCCGTAAAGGGGGTGCGAGTAATAAAATATGCCCTCAAACTATGACAAGCGCATTAGACCCTATTTACTGGAGGTCTCGTTCGAGAGGCTGGACTGTCAAGTGAGTGTTGCGCAGATGACATCTCTTCACCCTTTACTGCACATGAAGCCATTTATGGCCGTTATAATTGTATGACTTTAAGTGACACCGTGTCAAATTCGAAAGTCGAATGATACTACAGTAATTCATGTCGTAGAGGGATTATCGCGAAATTGATTGGATATGTAACAAATAAAACATGGTATTGATTTATCTGCATTGGAACTAAATCGAAAATAAGTGTTATATATATTATACTCTATTAAATAAATCGTTGTCTAGAAGTTGAAACGATTTGACTGATTTGAGTTCACTATAGAATAAAGTATATAACAAAAGAATATAATATACTAGAAATAACGACTTATTTGTCATTTAAAGTATTCGTGCATTATAAATAAACGATTACGAGTAAAACATGAGTATTATGGTAATGACATTTTAAAACGAATTGTCCAGTTTGTGGCGTTTAAAGCAAATCTTCGCTTAGAAATTGAGTCGATTTGACCTGATTGTCATAGTTCTCTGGAATAGGTAAATTATACTAGTAATTGTGAATAATTCGACATTTATTACGCATTGTGAATTAACTAGTATGAGTATAGGTAATTCTATTCTATGAGCAATTGATAAAAGCATTTTGCCAGTTGATAGAATAGATTGAATATTCTTTATTGCACACATAAACAAGGATAACAAGTAAAATTAGAATTACAATGGAGGTAAACAACATGCAGTCTAATAGCTAAAGAGCGATATCTTTCAGACAACCTTTAAGTAGAGTGTTGTTCTTGTCTTTTAGGCATTTAATGTTATAACTGAATATTAAATATAAAGACAACCCTCTTAATTTCTCATATTGTGAAAGTTGGTCAATTGTTTATCTTAATTGCGGGTTGAAAGTGAATTTCCATTTTGGTTTGATTTTGCAGGGTTAGAAGCAATGTAAAAACAAAAGTAACATTTAACCTTGCATAGAGAACCAAATGCGCTACAGGGCAACTTGTACAGCCACGGAAAACGCACGGTATTGTCTGGACTGGATGATATAAAGTATTACGCGTTAAACGAGAAAATAGAAGACTTCAGTAAAAGTTTCCTGTGTAATAAAATAATACTGATATGTTCCTAAATTATAAGAAAATAGTTTAATAAATACTAAAATAAAAAAATATATTTATAATACATAAGTACGACGTAAATTCCATGTTAAATTTAAATCATCAACCTGGTGGCTGAAATTACAAATTACGATAATTTATAGTTTAATCGAACATATTGCATATTGAGAAGATCATTATTCGGTAAAAGATTAAGTGAGAACTAAAAAGGAAAACCAATATTAAAAAAAAATAAAAGCGCAATATGAATGATTTTTCGGATGTCACGGGAACACATTGCGTGAGATACAAACGCTGAGTGTGCATTAGAGCAATGTTCCGGTTAAACAGAGGTCGTGTGTTCGAGTCACACTTGGACTTCACATGCGCGAAATTGTATGTATCCTTTGTATGTTAAAAAAAGGGTTTTTAACTACACCAATTTCAAACAGGTTTTACAAACTAAAATCTACTCGCATTATAAATGGCATGCATTTCTATGGGATTGTATCTATATTAATATAACGTCGTATTAGTATATGCATATATGCCATGCATTTGTTCTAGATACTCGTAGTGTTCGCTGGGTAGTGTAGTAGACACGTCAACACTACGTTAAACAATACCTAGGTGTAGGTACTGATAATCACATCTATTTCTTAATGGACCGAGTAGTACCTAAGTCGAAATTGACTGGTACTAACAACAAGTAAATAAAAGATCTACTCTAATGGGCTAAGTAGTAAGTCTCTGAAGACTGGTACTAACAACGAGAAAAGTAGTAAGTCTGTGAAGACTGGTACTAACAAGTAGTAAGTCTGTGAAGACTGGTACTAACAATTAGAAAGTCTGTGGAGACTGGTACTAACAATTAGTAAGTCTGTGAAGACGTACTAACAACGGCAAAAGTAGTAAGTCTGGAAAGACTGGTACTAACAACGACAAAAGTAGTAAGTCTGGAAAGACTGGTACTAACGTCGAGCAAAACAATAGACTATTCTATTGAAATTTTGTAGTAAGTCTGTGATGACAGGCACTAAAAAAAAACAGAAGTAAACTGCGTAGCATATATATATATATATATACACATATATGTTTCAGTAGTACTTGGAATGTGCACATTCAGATGATACTTAAAAAATAATTTTATTAAAATACAGTTACAAACAAGGAATTGGTACTCAACTGATATACAATAAAAAGTTAACAAATATCGCAATAAACTGATTTTTTACGTTAATTGGCACCACTAACAGTAAGACGTCGCGCCGAATGTGAGTAGTACCTCTATTTATGATAAACGCGTCTTCATAATCATTAATCATACATGCATTAAAACGGTGTTGTCCCTGAATCAAATGGTAAAGTGAAATAAACTTCGGGTTAGACGAGGGTTTTCCAAATTTAAGACTTTGTTTTACATTAAGATATGCAGCGTTTATAATATGCATGAGCCCTCATAAGAAACGTAGGCAGTGTATATACCTACCTATCTATTCTCCTTACTCATTTGTAACTTTCAATGTAAATTTCAATAATGCAGCAGGAATTCGTGATTTCTTGTAAAGTTACTACGGTATTTGAAATTATGGTCGATATACCAATCAATAAAATTTATAAAGAAAAAAAAAACACATTTTTCATTTCAAACGCTGACTAATCAACGCCGGTTTAGTATTCTGAAATAATTACATTTCATGAGAAGATTTTTAAATTCATACCAAAAATTGGAAAAGGTATATTTCATTGAAAAGGCAAACTGTGAGTTTTCTTGCGGCGCTTCTTTCTCACGGAGGCCTTAGTTGGGAGCGCTGGTAGATTCCTAAATTTTAGAAAATAATTGCTCTACAGTAGATTAATTCACGAGTAAATAAATATAACTTAATGTTATGGTTGCCAAGGGAATTAAAATAATAATAACTGTGACACAATACCAAATACAAAATATTTAATAATCGCATTAATCCATTGCATCCTCCGATTAATAACAAGTAATTGACAATATTTTCTTAGTGCATCATGATTATGAAAAAAAAAAATAAAAAAAACAAATGAAAAGAGAAGAAAACGGAAACGTGAGAGTTGTTTAGTGATGTAAAAGTGAAGACAACTTATAGAACTTGAAACTACTAAAAAAACAAGTATAAGTCCTCACTAAAATTAACTTTTTATATGCATAGATTTATGATTAAAAGCCTTGTCTCAAACGGAGAATAAAGTGAATAGTAACAAAACATAAACATAATTCTTTATGACACATTTATTACAAACTTACAAAACAGTTGTTGATAAGATTAAACTATTGTTATATTTCAATGTACATTCAAATTCATGATTGAGAATTAAATTAGAAAATATTACATTTTTAACTACAGTCTAGTGACCGGGGTATTGCTATTGTTGCGCATACCCGTTACTTTGAAATATTGTTGGCTGGTTTGCTCACTGCGCCGACGCGAAATCAATCCATATTAATGGTGGAATTATCATCTTCGCTGTCTCAGCGAAGGTGCTGGATGTACGCGATGCGCCACAATAACCGTGCTCAGCTGAACCCTGAGTCTGAGCAAATGCTTCGCGCCTTGGTGTTTGGCTTGGTTGGCTGGTGTGGGGCGTCTGGATGTAGGCCCCGAATTTAGTTCAATTCACTCGGACGGAGCAGTGAGCGAATCCGCTAAGGGTTGTAATTACTGATAATATAAATCAGTCTAGATTCCGGGAATAAATAAAATGTACATGTAATGCAATCTCGATATGAAATATTAATAACTAGCAATAAGTAAATAAGTAAGCTATCAATAAAACTATTTCAAATTTATCAAAAGAGGATGGTGTGGTGTATTGACACCTTTATGAAATAAAGTGTTGCCACTACCTGCCCGCTGCCGCCATTACTAAGACAGACGTCAACGGGAGATGGCAGATCGTGTCGACGGTAAACCCGTTTACGTGTTTCATTGAATCTATTCCCGCCCTGAAACCCTGGACGTCACACTACCTAACGGATTTTTTAGACCACTCACTACATAATTAAAACACCTAGTCCTTAGAATAAAGTTTTTCACCTATAATAATAAGACAGTGCAGTGATATTTAAAGTAGATAGTGTTTGTATACATTAGATCTACCTTAGATACATTACATATGCAGACGAGTTTAGATAAATTCTAGTTTCTTAAGGCCAAATATAGCAACTTAGTTTTTTAATCTGTGCAAAAAATCAGGTTAATAATTGCAAGGCACGTATTACTGCCACAGGATGAAATGTATTGACAAGCGCCAGAGGTCGCCCGGCACCAAAATTATATGCAAATGGAAAGGTCCAGGGTAAAGCGGTGATCATCCATGTTAGTATCATTCCGGAGCTAAAATGAATCGTATTACATAGACACGAGATTTATATTTACTTGGAGAATTAACGTGACAGAACGTTATATAGCCATGCTACTTGGAATAGTACTTGCTTGGTAATTCTGATCTTGTAGCACTTACATAACTATTTAAGTAAGCGCCATGTTTGGTACTTACATGTTTTATAGTTACTCCTTCGCTTACTTAAAAATAAAATAAAGTTTAAAATATTATAAATGAAAACGAAATTGCAGGAACAGGTTGCAATTTTGTTCCAGATTACCCGTTTACGATTAATATAAGTTAACAATAGGTATACTATACTATACCTATGGTTTCTATAATAAATAAATATGAAGGGACAAATAACGTCCGAAACAAAAAAAAGCGACGTCAATAAAATCAAGTTTTGGGATAGAATTTTCAAAATGGGTTAATAAATGACGGACTCCTATCAATTTTATTTTTATTGACCGGGAGGCGCCTGCAACTTCGTCCGCGTAGACGGGTGAAATATATCCTATAACCATCACCCACCGTACCCCCAGGGGTATGGCCAGGGGTACGGTGGGTCTGAAGGGGGATTTTCAGCTATCCTTGTACCAAAATTGGTTAAAATTTGTCCAGCCGTTGTGGCGTGATGAGAGGACAATGGAAATTATGCCCGTACAAAACAAATGACGATCCTGCATTACGCTATTAAGATTTTTCCTGAAATCATGACCTTCATAGAAAATAGATTTTCTATACAAATCTATAATCTTATAATAGTATAGGTAGATGACGGACTTTTCCCTTTCTTTCTTATCTATCATAATGAAGCAGAATGAGCTGTTATTATACTATGTTTGCAAATAGGTACATATGTTTCCTGGGTGCCAGTTGATGACACACGTACGATGTCTGAGACGTTGTCGCTCACAAATCTCACAATCAGGCCCATTGTAAAAAAAAGCTCAAAGTTACTCAAGTGAAGGTCCTTGGGGAAGCGTTTGTGACGCAGTTTGTCTTTCGAGTGAAGTGAAATGGTACAACATAAGTAAGTATATCTAACTAAATCATCACAATTATTCTATCTATATAATAGTTTCACCAGTGGGCACTGCCACAGTATACGAGTATGAAGTCCTGATGCCTACAGTCCCTTTTACATCTCTGAAAGTAGTCATAGATATATGTAGATAGGTTAAGTTTGTTGGCTATAAGATGAAACAAGGTTTTCCGTTTCGTAGTCAGCTTCGAATTGGGAATATTTTTCCTATTTCGGATCCAGCTACGAAATGGGACCCTAATATTATAAAGGCGAAAGTTTGTGAGTGTGTTTGTGAGTATGTTTGTTACTTCTTCATGCTCAAACGGCTGGACCAATTTTGATAAATTACCGTGGGATGGGGGGGGGGGGGGCGCGCAGTGCAGCTAGTAATCCCGTGAAGAGTCATGCACTTGAGAAAATGACAAAATTTATTCACTCCACATTTTGATTGAGGGTTCTAAAGTAATTCTTTACAAGGAAATACCATACCTAGTGAATGGGATCTGATCCATTCACTTGGTATGGTGTTATTGGTGTTGGACCACGCTAAGGTGACGCTTACTTTAGGTAGGTGAGACTAAGGTATATTATAAAAAAAAAAAAAACATTTATTTCGAGCAACATAGACTCATTAGAGAATTACAATTTTGATCAGAATTAAAAATTAAAAAATTAAAAATACCAGCATTACAAAATAATAAGTATTGTGTTTGATTCTGTAGTTACGTATATATTTTAAGTACCTACTATACAAAGTGATAGAGGAATGGGGCTCCATTGACTAGTAACTACAATGAACAATCAATAATTTATAAAAGTTAGCTTGGCTGTTACAGACTTTTCCGGTTTTATTTGTAAATCGAATATTTTCCAAAGGACTCGTTTCACGAAAGTAATTTTTAATTTGAAGCCTGAATTCGTCCATTCAAACGTCTACCTGAAGTTCCCAAAATTATGCGCGCACTTACCTACAGGCTAACGTTTATTACGCTATAAAAAAATTGGGAAAGTGCGAGTCCGACTCGCGCATGAAGGGTTCCGTACCATAATCTATAACAAGTTTGTTGTATGGGAGCCCCCCTTAAATATTTATTTTATTTTATTTTTAGTATTGGTTGTTATAGCGGCAATAGAAATACACCATCTGTGAAAATTTGAACTGTCTAGCTATCACCGTTCTTGAGATACAGCCTGTGTGACAGACGGACAGCGAAGTCTCAGTAATAGGGTCCCGTTTTTACCCTTTGGGTACGGAACCCTAAAAATGTCAAATCATTCAATTTATCGCATGATAAATGTAACCATTATAGGCCCGCAGGTTTATTATTTTGTCACAGCAGCACCCTTTCTTTACAGCATTCTAATCTGCACAAATGTAACTTTAACAGAGCAAAATCATTTCTCCGTCTGCCCGTAAAAACGGAAGCAGAACTTAAATGAATTAGTTATACCTACCAACTTATTAGTCTGTTTCAGTTCTTCTCTTTGATAACCCTACACATATGTAGTACTTAAAACTAAATTTGTACTCGTGTAAAAGTATTACAACATTTAATGAAAATAATATTTCTTATGAAAATATTGTTTTATACCTTCTCACAGTACAGTCAGAAAATAATGAATAAAACCACCCACGTATTTCTGCGTCCTCCGATGACAAACAGCTTAAGTTTAACTGCATGATTGCATCAGCGTTTTCTAGTATGGGCCGTGATTAAGACCGAGTTTATCGCGGTTCATTTACACCATTTTTGGTCCGAGTCCAACGAGATGTAAGCGCTTACGTGTCGCGAAGGTTAGTGGGCGACGTCAAGGTGTGGGGGGCGCCATCGCCAGCGCCAGCGCCGCCGCCGCCGCCGCACGCGCAGAATCCGCGGAACAGTCGCGAGGCGCGCGCGCACCGCACCACGCGGCAACGATACGAACGATTCGCGAATAAACAATACGGCAATAGTTTGACTAATGTTTTACTAAATATAAGGTTATTTAAAACATATTTAATCGTAATTTAAGGATCTCTTTTACATTTATAATCGTTTATTTATTTAAAGTGGGACCAAAATGACTATAAAAAATAAAAAGACTAAATCTAAGACGACCGAGGCGTCTACTAGTGCGTCGAGCAGTGTGCAAAAGTCTAGTTCAAGCACCTCCACCAGTTCCACGACCGTGCAGCAGACCAGCAACACTCTGCAGAAGGTGTCGTCCGGCAAGAAAGTGCGCTACATCCAGGTGAATGTGGAGGAGGAGGATCCGCTAATGATTACTGACATCTCAGATCACATGTCGCACAGTGGCTCCACCGTGTCAGAGGCTTACAACAGCCACCCGCACTACATCATCGCAGAAGCTCCGTCCATGACGGACCTATCCCAGCTGTCTAAAACACATGCGCAAGATCACCACGTAAGCGACATGGTGCAGTCCACAACCGGCGAGTTCGTTTCGAGCTCTCAGCACGAGTCCTCGACTTCGCACCAACAGAGCTCGACCAGCGAAACATTCCAGTCATCCTCGACATCTGTACAGCGCTCTGGATCTAGTCACAGCCGCAGTCAACTCGAGAGCACTATCGATTCCACCGGTAGCCAGACTCTTAATACCGGTTTTATTGATAACTCGGTTCGTGACAATTCAGGCGTGGATACGAAATTTTTGACAAGATCTCAAGGCGCTAATTCCACTAATTCGTTCCTCGAGATGGAACGCCAAGAACTAATGGGTCAGTCATCGCAGGCACACACTAGTGCCACCACGGAAGCTACCACGACTAGCTCAACTCATCACTCATCGCAACAACATCAACAGTCAGAGAAACACCGCCAGCACCATGAAAATTTAACTGGTGGCAAAATAACTGGCCAAAACTATTCCTCTACTCCTAAAGTTAGGAACATGCAAACAGTAAGATCTGATTCTTCGAATTTCTACGGAGGCGAAGGTACTCTTGATAAGAATTCCAAAACAAAACAATACACCAATACATCACACACTAGTGAAGCTAAGAGTAGCAGTGTCACTAAGTCATCATCATCGTCGTATGTTGTGGAAATCGTTGATGGTAAAGAACGCATAATCGATAGCTCGAGCAGGGAGTGGGGAGATGCTCAAGAACAAGCCACCAGTGAAGCTTCCGCGAGTGTAAGTGGCACTGGTATTAAGCCTCAATCTGTTCACAGCGTTCAAAATTATGATATGAAATCGAAATATGATACTGGCAAACCTGGACAAAAACCCTCCAGTCAAATGACCGTGAAAGAAGATTCAAAGCTTGTTAAGGATGGTAATCAGATAACTACTCATTCCAGTGTTATTTCTGAAAATGACAACGTTAAACAACGACAAATCAGCTCTACACAGGAGCAACTGCTTTCCTCTGATCAAAAATATAATACATCGACTTCAGATTCTTCAAAACATGTAGTAGATCAACATCGTAATACTACTGACACGTCAAAGCATATTCTCGACCAACAGCGAAACACGACCACGTCTGACGTATCAAGTCACAGTATAGATCAACAGTACTCCACAAAAACTTCTGATACGTCGAACGTTAAAAAAAGCAGTAATTTGGTTGAAACAGTTAACACAAGTGATAAAACTAGCAATGAAAGAAGAAAGAATCAAAATCAAACCGACTCGTCTAACTTTTATGGATATGACTCAACTATTCAAAATGAATTGCAGAAAGTTGGTGACATTCTGAATGTAGGACAAATAGACAACCTTAACTTTTCAACCAAAATTATGAAGAGCAACACAAGCAGTGCGCAACAAACGTCTAAATCCTCATACAAAATCGAAATAGTTGATGGAAAGGAAACAGTCGTTGATAGTGCCCATAGGGAATGGGGTGACAGTAAAGATCATTCAACGTACGAGAGAAGCCACGATGTAAGTGGCACTGGAATCAAACCAGAACAGGAGTACCGTCGTCACGTGCTCGGTAAAGAATCTCATTACGATACAGGGAAGAAAGGAGTTCCCACAAGTTCAACTCAGATGACAGAAGAATCGCTACTGGTGAAAGATGGCCAGGAAATAGCATCAACTAGCAATACCTATATAGGCGATTTTACTAAGAAAAGGGCAATAACGGAACATACTGATACAGAAGATATTCTGAATAAGCGGATTCAAGACACTACTGATAGGAGTAATATTACTGATTCCACTACATATCAATCAACAACTAGTGACTTTAAATCAACGAATGTTGACATAAAGGACACGACTGATTTTGTAAACACAGAAAAGACAAATTTAACAAATGAGACTAGCTCAACATCTAAAACTAAAGATACCCTGACCACTTATGAGCAAAGTACTGGAACTTGGAATGGCAAGTTCACCTACGAAACTGACGATGATAGGCCGAAGAGACCAAAAGAAATGTCACCCTTTAGTAGACCAGAACCAAGACATCACTTAAAGCGTCAGGACACTGAAGAAAATATTATTTTATCTTCAAGGGATATCAAGGATTTTACATCTATAACTGACTTACGAAAAATCATCGAATCCACACAATCTAAGAAAGACGTTACGGTTAGCGACAAGAGTATCGTTATCAAACGAAACATTGATGACAGAGTGTTGAAGGACATTCTTGAAACAGTCAAGAAATATCCATTCAAAAGGATCGAAAAAGTTACGTTCGGGACAAAAATAAATGAAGACGTCAAAGATCTCTATGAAGGCATTGATACCGAGGAGCATACTACTGTGATTAATACCAGCAATACTGATGTGATTAAGAAGTCATTCCAAGTGGAAAAGACCAGAAGTCAGGTTGAGGTTGTCAGATACGTTAACGAAAACGGAATCAAAACAAGGATAGTCACTTACGAAGATGCGAAAGAAGACGACAAGGTGAAAACCAACGTATATGTGGACAATACTTCGTCGTTAGACGTCAAAAACTTGGTAAGAATCTTTGCACAATCCCAAGCTATTAATCACATACTATGAGCGAAAGAAAATTTTTATAATCGTGTAATTTTCTTCTAGACCGACGTTCGTACGACGAAAGATGTATTGCGCGAATACGATGTCGTAGACCACGCCATCACCGAAGACATCACCACCGTCCGCTCTGTTTACGACGAGAAGATCGATAAGAAAACAGTGCGTGACGACAGAACCACCGTCGACAAGACAGTCATTGTTGAAGAGACCAGACCGCGTGGGCCCAAGAAACCAGAGAAGACTGTCGTCAAGGAGCAGTGCATCTGCGAAATGTGCACTTGTGGGTAAGTGCAAACATTTAGCATATTGACCCGACGATTCTAATCAGAATTCCTGTGTAACATTGTGACTGTTAAATTGATGTCTGTATCGTGTTCAACATCACCTTTTATCGCCTTTACTATGCAGTAAATTGATAGTAAAACTCTGTTATTACGTGAAATTGTATCATCGGTAACGATAGTCCGCTATGTTGCATGATATTTGTGTTGCGAATGGCCGTGAGCTAATCGAGCTTATTGTGTCGTGGTCATTGAGGGTCATTCCGACGCGGGCCCAATGGACACAAATAATTGAATCACGTGAAATGTACCAAACTTCACGCACGTGTGTAATATGCGCCTGTTTCTATTTTCGATTGACACTGGAGATATCACAGATTATTTCAAAGCAATCATCCCTCTCAATGGCTCTATTTTTAACCGACTTCAAAAAGGCGGAGGTTCTCAATTCGAACTAATTTTTTTTTTTAATTTTTTTTTGTATGTTTGTTACTCGATATCTCCGAGAACCGTGAACCGATTTTCAATTTTTTTTTTTAATTGAAAGGGTATAACTCCGAGTTGGTCCCGTTGGCACTAAGTCGGGATCTGATGATGGAATCTTGGAGAAATCGAGGGAACTCTTCAAATGTTATAGGGACATGTACGGCGCTTTCGGTAATTTATTGATAAGGTCAAGAATTTACATTCAGTAAATAGGATTTGGTGTAAGGAAACTGATGATGAACACACATGCTAAAAACTAAAAAGCAAAAAAAAAAATTTTAACAAAAAAAAGAACCGACTTCAGTAAAACTAAAAAAGCCATATTTATATATAAACTATAATATATAAATATAAGAACTGGTTTGGGATCGACTTCGAAGGGTGAGTCAAATGTAATCTGTACTTGAACGGGTTATTGTTGGCTTTTTTAGTTTTACTGAAGTCGGTTCTATTTTTTGTTAAAATTTTTTTTTGCCTATAGATTTACTCATTCACATCACCGTGTTGTGACTAAGATGTGATTTGTATCGAAGTATTCGAAGTTCATGTCATACAATGATTTCATTACTATATTCAGTAGCCACATTCATCGCAACTACGTATACATACTAAGTAAACAAATCCTGAGATATACTTACGCTTGGATAGGTATAGCGTTACTTGTGTAATTGTGTATGTATGATAATTGCACTTTTAAATTGCTTATATTTATCATCTACACTCGATGTTTATTGTGTGGCGCTATCTTCATCTCAAGGCGACGATAGTGATAACGAAGAGACTATTTTTGATAAAGATTTCTGTAACATCATTTCGCCGTGTTAGATACTTGACCGCGAATGTTTCGCTTAGTGAAAAGTCTCTGATGTCAGAACATTCTTGTTTGCCAAGTCATCAACGCCAACGATAATTAAGTAATTTAACTTTCATTACCGTATACTGCATACTAACAGTGTTTGTCAGCTGGCGGTGATTATAAGTGATAACTAATTACACAATCGATTTGTTGAAGACTTTGGTCGACTTAATTTTAAGTAGATTCCACGAAGGTTAACACATGTTTTATTTGACGCATTAAGAGTAGGTACCAAACTAATAAATAACCGTTGTACGTTGTAATTAAACCACAACAAAACTAAATGGTCATGTATATTACTATTAGTAGAAATTGGACATAAATGGTACCACTAGACCGTGCCAACTGTAAGTCTTAAAATTGTCTGACTGAATATGTAGGGAATAAGCATCAAGAAAAGCCGATTATGGAAAAGAGAGTTTTACAGTTTAATTGCTCAGCGTGTATAAGTAATGATTCTTGGAATAGCTCTTTGATAATCAAGTATTCTTTCCATATAGCTGAATCATATATGAATACAATACAAATAAACTTATTTTTGCCGTCTTAGGTTTCAATGAATAGTTAAAATGCTATAAACCGTCTTGTTTTTACTCAAGTACCTACGTTGATAAATATAAACGAAAGGACTAGAAATAAAGACAATGCATTCAAGTGCCATTTCATGTGTTAAAATTTACGTTATTATGCATTTATATGTTTATGTTTACGCAAATTAGGTAACTATAACGCTCCTCCACCGTTTTCATAACACTCGTCGTCTATTTGCCATTTGGGGTGTAGCAATTTCCTCGTAACTCTACCATAAGTCCTTGGACTATCGCGACTATTTCGATGGTCTTATTTAAAGGTAAAGAATTCGTTCGGTTTTTCTGTGCGCTTACGCAACACGTTCTAATGACTAATGTCTCGAACGTGTCTTGGTAACTATAGCACGTTATAGTAAAGGCCGTTTTAAGATTAGGTACACGTTATTGTTTTGTTTATTATCCTAGTTATTGTGTCTCGTCAACTATTTATACTATAAATTACCTTTTCCAGCTAAAGCACGCGCACGTTGTAATAATCACAATAACTAGTTAAGGCAAAATATTATACATTTGTCATCGGGACCTGTAGATCTCGTGATAATTAGGGTTCCGTACCTAAAAACAGGACCCTATTACTAAGACTCCACTGTCCGTCCGTCTGTCTGACTGTCATCAGGCTGTATCTCATGAACCGTTATAGCTAGACATTGAAATTTCTTCTCAATCTCGCTCGATCAAAAACAGAATGGTCGGCAAAGAACGTTCTATTGAGAACATTTCCTATACAAATAGAGAAACGTTCTTGAGAACGGCACATCTCTATCGGATTCTCCGTGAATGCGTGATCATGTTCTGCGAACCGCCACCTCGTGAAACAGATGTTTCTGGCGATATATACATTCGTTACAGGCGATACATTCTATAAAAGCATTCTAAAATCTGAAATACAAACAAATGACATCGGCTGTGAAAAATGTGAGTCATGAACTTCGTCATAATATATGTATTTGCTTGTCTGTTATTGGTTTTGTAAGATCAGTCTAGGCCCGTGGCGTGGGCGGCGCGAGCGCAGAGTTAAGTGCCATTTCAACACTCGCAATTTAAAACTCGTTTGGATAATAAGAAAGCTGAAAGATCTTTTAGTATTGAAGAGGAAATATTAAATTTTCGAACTGTCATTTTTATTTGTGGGATTAAAGTTACCGAATCGCCACTCTATCAAATAAAATATACGTTATATTTAGCGTAAATATTTTAATATGCTTCACAAATCAGTTATATCCTTTGCAGAGATTCGTACAAGAATAGAATTATAAAAGAAATCATTAGAAGTGACCGCTATATTTATAGCGACACACTCGTTCTCGTTACCATTCTTAAATGTCAGATGAATATATAGAAGTGAATCTTAAGCCGCATTGAGCGAACCATCGTTGGGTAATGCTGCTATTGCCCTGTCCTAAATTAGTGTGAGACAAGTATGGAGATAACTCCATCTCACTCCTTCGTATTACTGCATTCCTCTCGTTAGTGACTAATTTAGGAAAGTGTAATAGCAGCATAGTCGATGAGCTACTGCTATCCATTGATGCTGATATTGCTCAATTCGTGAAGGTCTATTGAGGTTCAATGATCGTTGACTTTTATTGTATTTTTACTAGTCATGCTGTATTCGTTACACATAGTAAATTAGAGTCGTAAAAGTTTATTTCATCTAAAAAACTAGGATGGGAATCGCAGAATATTTCGATGTTTTCATTTTAATTACTGTGATAAACATTTGCAAGTATTTGAGCTGCACTATGCTACTCGTACAAGGTTTATATTTAACGAAATACCTAATATAGCTTTAGCCCTTAATTTGACAATGACAAAGGTAGCTAGTTCAAGCCTCGTTATGGTAAAATAGAGCAAAAAATTCTGGTTCGAAAAAAAAATGGAAAAAGATGGCTAAAGAATTTGTTCAACCTGCCATACATTGCCAAATTAAGGGAAGTTGATTACATCTAATAAGCTAGGATGACAATCAAATACAATTTAACAGGATTCATTTGATCTATCATTCTTAAGTAGTGGTATACATTCGGAAGTTATTAAGCTTCATTGTGCTACAAGGATTGATGATAATGATGATTCATCTCCCTCGAAATAACATATAAGGCCAGTTAATTGAGCCTTAAGCGAATGCAAAGGAGAATGACGACAAGCTCTCCTGCAGCGTGCAGCGTAGGAGTCTAGGTCACGCCTACTCGGCCGTGTCACTTCCCTAGCTGTAGGTATCCTCAATCGCCTTAGATAATCGAACAATTGACAAGACAGCTGTGCATCACAGTTTCCACATTCCGATACGTTTGGCAGATCGTTTGCGACGCGTTATTTCCGGATAGTTATTTATAAACCATAAGTTTTTTAGTTTTCAAATATGTTCCGTTGGAAAGTGGTCGACTTGATGTCAGGGTTAAGGTATTGTACCACATTGTACACACGCAACGGTGGTAAGTAACTGTAAGTTAACACAATGCAACATAAATATGATTTAGTACTCAAACTTATGGGACATAGAAGTAAAGAACAAAGTGGACAATATAGTGACGACAGAATTAGTCTATCTGTATGATTAGGTACTTACGTCACCCTAGGCCGTTAGTGGGACTTTCTGCCCTTGAGAGGAAATCTCACTTCCTGGCTAAGGCAAGACGTAAAGCTTTAGACTAACCACGGGCGGCCCGACGAAGGTTCGGGCCACAAAAACCTGCGATTTAGGACATTCACTAATTTATCGCCCAATGTATGTAATGTACTATTTTAGCCGACATGTTATATAGTCGTAGTGCAATTGCTTGGAAAAAATTAACCCAAGGCCACTCCTGGGTTGGACTGTTATCTTTTCTTGTGACTTGATGTGTGTTTACGTCTTCATTTAAATCATCGTTTCTTTATATTCAATATTTAAATAATAAACTAATTTTAAAGACAGATAAAAATGGGTCGTATTAAAAATTTAGTCCGGCGGAAAATCCCATGGGAATGTAATAAGAAGATTAAGTTACTTATGCATTATGGTAGAGTTGACATTGACACAGGTTAAGCAGGGTTAATAGATGGATTGGTTTTTCTTAAGTTTCAATCTATGAGCGTGTCTTGTTATTATTAAGCCTCCCGAAGATAAGCCATTAAGTAGTTTAATATTTGATTCTCGTGGGCTATGGACTTAAGTAGAAACGCATATAACTAGGTATAGTAACTCTGTTACAGTAACACAGCGTTAAATTGAGATAGTGATGTATCAAAACAAAACTATTGTACAATAAATATTTGAAAAAAAAAAAACCTCATCTTGTTCTTCATTTTACCAAATGAAAAAATAACAAAAATCTTCGTAAACACGAACTCCTTTATTTACTGTGGTATGGTGTGGCCTGTCTGCCTTGTAACTGGTAGCGGGCACCGCCATCTGATTACACACCCATGCAACCGAAGCCAAGATACATTTAAATATTTATCTAATACGTGTACAATAGAGTACAATGACTTGAATCAAAATCTGAATATTAGACCTCGTGTCATTAGAGACTTAGAGTTTAACGTTTGAATAAGCATAGGTACAGTCCGACCAAAAAGAGTAGAAATTAAAAAGTGGCAATACTGTAGTGTCCACCCTTTCTAATCAATATAAGAAAACGGGGACGGACTCTACCTACAGCACTGGAATGGAAAAGAAGGATTATGGTGTTTTGCAAAACTTATCTAGTGACCAAATTAGCGGCCTAGACCTATTATTAGATCGTATTATTTAAAGCGCAATAGATAAATGATAAAGTATCTGTCACTTTACAACACGAATATGAATGGCAGGCGTAATATAATTTCTCTATTACGTGATATAAACACGGCCATCATAGGCTCACAGGGTTAAATAGATCAATCCTTCTTAATCGAAGTACTTGAGTAATTAAATAAAACGCTCATTGAAATGTATAGCCCGGAATTTCACATTCGCCACTCGGCACAATTTAATCTTTTATTTGCCTTTCAGATAGTCTAGTTATTTTTCTAGCACCTGTAATTAGTGCAGTGCAAGTGGGTCAGATTGCAACATAATACCTATTTCTGTATTGTTATTATTTTCGCGTTTCGTTACAGTGTCTGTTGGCGGTAGGGTTAATGGTTATAGAGCACGCGACAAAGCTTCATTCACGATTGATCGCGACAAGCGGACTGGGATTTGTAGTGGTTTGTGGTAGAATGAACTCTGTGTGGTAAATGCTTTTTGAATAGTACGTCGCGAAACAATTCCCTGTATAATCTAGAATTGGTTATAATGTTATAAACCTTTTATATATTAATTGTATTTTATATTAGGTACCTATGCAAAAAAAATACTGGACAATCTCACATAAATCGATCCAGACCAAAATTAAACTGTAGATGGTATTATGCGTAGTACGAGACAATATTATACACGTGGCTTATGTAGATAATTATATACTTAAATACATTAAATAATAACCTAAAAGAAATACACTGAACAACTGGAAATTTTATCGCTAAAAAAACGATCTTTCCCAGACAATCTTTCTAATATTTGGTATTTTTGTGTACCAGTTAGTCAGGGTAGAAGGGAGAGCGGTGTTAGAAGGCGCCAGGCACAAGCTAGAAACCAATTAAAAATAATTACCTGCCGCCTAGACTATACTCCTAATAAGGGAGTTTATGTGGCTTTACGACGGTTGAGGAAACCAATTTTATAGCTAACTTTATAGATTCAGTGCGAATGTCGAAAGTCACCATAATAGCCTAAACGCAAATGACCTAAACAAGACGTGATTCCCAAACAAATGATGTCATTACTGATGAGTCTAAAAATTACAGACAAACAAGGTGACGATTTCTTATTTCGAAAGAAAATAATTTACTAAGTAACATTAAAATAAATGCATTAAAACTGGACTGGCTTTATATTGTAAAATACTTAAAATCCAGTTTCCTATAAAAGGAATGCTAAGTGTTTTTCTCAAGTATCGTTTAAGAAATCGGAAAGCCAGTTCCGATAAGTCCGGGAAAGCTGTTCTAGTTCGATACCGACTTCCCTGATAAAGACAATTCCTTATCTTATCTTTATGCAATGACCAGCCCTACTATATCTTTTAACAAACAGGTAATTTGGGTTTGCTGTAGAGTTCTATGACAGATAGCAGGTCGGAAATGAGACAAACATAATGAACAGGATAGTCGTAAAATAAAATATAGAAAATGTACAAGCTAGGGTGACGACGGCAATAGGAAAGAAAAACAAAGAAAAAGGTGCGGCGGAGGGGGAGGTTGGTTGTGAAATCTTGCTTAGTATAGAATTCCTGCTCCGTTCGCAATCGAAGGCCTTGATGTGTCTTCTGGTGCCTCCCACCCTCGTCGTATGTTTTTATATGCGGTTAAGTTTATCGCGCGGATAAATGATAAAGCATCCGTCACGTTTATCATGCGATAAATATACGACAAAGCATCTGTCAGTTTTGACAAGTATGTGAGTGCAGGAGTGAGAGTGACGTATGATTTATCATTAATTTGTCGCGTGATAAAATCAACCATCGTACGTGTAGGCCCCAGGTCGAGAATCTATAATTGTTATTGTACCTGAGTACTACCAACACGCGGTGATATAGCTAATAAAAAATCTCGTCCTGATTTATGTTTTTGTTGCTTTTCAAGACATAGTGAATATTAGAATCAAATAAAATAAAATAAAAAAAATATTCGTTAACACTTAACATACACAAAGTGGAAAACACATATTAGAAACATAATAAAATAGTTATTATCTTATTCGTCGATTACTACTTAGTTTACGTTTAACAAAGTAAGGGCATAACCATGGCTTTAACATAAACAGTTCAATAGATAATAAACCTGATAATACTGTCTACATTGCCGCGAAACAATATATACATATTTGTATATATATAACGTTTAACTTGAACATTTTCTCATTCACCACGCTACTGATAAGCCACATGAACTGTTTTAAAACTTTATAACTTTATTTTTATTACGGCAATGGTTTAAGTAACTATTTTGTTATTTCAGGATTTATAAAGGTTTTGTTATTAAAGATGAGGCGTCAAAAATATAAAGATAAATATTTTTGACGCCTCATCTTGATTGGGCTGAGCAGATTTGATTTTTTTACTTTTAACATCAATAAACACTGCCTCAGATCTTAGCGTGGATTTAGAGAAGCCAAAATTAAATATCCATTGAAATATGTTCATAAAATAAACAAAATAAAAGAGACTTACTTAACTATAAATAAAACTAACGGATTTGTAGCCTTGCTCCTGAAATATGTCCTATATTTCCTTAATAACATAGGCACGTAATAAATTATATATATTTGTCACGTGTAAATGTAACATCTATGCATTTCCAATAATGAAATCATCTTAAGTACAAGCAGGATAAACCATTAAATATGCATTTATTCATCAATACAATGAGTATTCCAGTTCTTCGTAAAGCATGACGTGGGACCCATTAGATGCGCTACTCCTGACCTCATAGAGACCTTCGTATTTATCTCGGTCCATTGTAAAATATCAGCCAAATACCAGGGCCAACCATATTCAAAATAAAAAAAAAAACTACTGCCGGTAAAAATAAGTTAATTAAGGTCAAATCGAATGTTAACCCACAATGTTAATTCGCTGTTCAATCGAATGCTACCAGAATGTTTAAGAGAAATATTTTCGATGTGAATCATTGTAGAATTGTTCTGAATGAAAAAGAAAATTATATAAGAAGAAAGCTTATTTAATTAATCTAACTGATACTTAAGATTCAATTTATTTACTTACAGAGGTTTTATGAAGGACTAGCTACGCCGTGCGGTGTTACCCCCTCATCCCACGGGAACACTACATTTTTCGAGATAAACTGACACCTAGGATTAGCCTATGTGTTAATCCTAGGTGTCAGCTAACTTCATATCAAAATTTATCAAAATTGGTCCAGCCGTTAGAGCGTGAAGAAGTAACAAACATACACATAAACACACTCACAAAGTTTCGCCTTTATAATATTAGTGTGATTATACCTTGCGTAAAAGTTCAATCGAGCTCAAGACTCGTATGCTATAGATATATTTAGTCTAGCATGAAGGGGTAAAGAGAGAAGGAATTTCAATTCTTCACTCAACAATATAGCTATGAAACATATGTATTTTAAAATGCAGCAAACATTCATAAACACCGTCCCCACTCTCCCCCAGCATCACCACTTCATTTATAGCAATGTTCGTGCATTCTATCTTTGGAAGCGCACAAAGAGTCCGTTTCATGAGTATGCCGTATGCGCATGACATCACGCCGAGCTGCAGATAAACTCTGACCATAGGCAAAACAAACTCCATTAAGACTATCTCTACTTTAATTAGTCAGAATACTCACGTATTTTGAAGGTTATAGATAGACTATATTTATTTACCTAGAAATAACAAACAAATTTTGTTTGGGGCTTTCGTAAATAATTTAAAGGATCCTAAGTATAGGAACTGTGTGGGTACTACAATATTGCTGACCTAAAGAAATAAAATACGATAGGGTTCGTGGTAGATATAAAATGCATGCTTAGGCATGTAATATTTATGCCCTGTTTTTTCCCTATGAAGTGAGTACCTAGTAACATAACTAATCGACTTTCGTATCAACTTACACTGTCGTCGCATTGCGATGGAACGTTGTCCAAAACTTTCCCAAATTGTGACTTGTGTTAATTATTCAATTGTCATAATTTTGACAGGAACAGGAAATAACGGATTCAGTCACTTTACCTTAATTTAAGTTAATTTGATATAAGATGTCTTTGCTAATCAGTAATCACCTTGTCATTGTATCACTTACAGTGAAACATTATACAAAAAAGTCTTCATGCTCTTAAAATGCCGTTCTAAAAATAATGTAGACCATAAAAAAGTTACTGTATATAACAAGAAGAGCTGTGATAGCCTATCACTTTTCTTGCTATATATACTTAGCTATCACTGATTGGCCAAGTATATGAAATGGGATTGCTTATTGCGGAACTGTGTTACTACTCTCATCGCTGTTTATTTCATTGGTGAACCATAGTAGTGAGTCAACCAATGTCGACCAAATGACATCGAAGAAAGTTGCTCCTATAATCCTTGCGTGTACACTAAGTAACTTTGTGTGTAAGTTGAGTTATTGATTAATAATGTTTAGGTAGACGGGTAATAAAACTGGCCCGACGGAATCCATTAGATATTTAGTCACTTTCAGATCGATCACGGCGTTATTATCATTGACTTGGCCCTTGGTAACAGTTACAAAAATATGTATTCGACCTAGAAGTTGGGTCGGTACGAAAACGTGTAGTTAATACAATTCATCACCAGCCTATAATGGTACTTAGTGTATATCGCTCGGTGGACAAATGATAAAGCATCCTTCTGTTTCCGACACCATCACGACACAGGGTGACAGACACAGAAGCTTTATCACTTATCTAATGCGTGATACGCGTAATCTAAGTATACATAGGCCTGTAGAGGTAGACATATTGTCGACCTCAACAACCTACATCCCCATCCCAAAACAATCTACAATTTTGAGGAGAAATTAATGATGCTCAGTTGTTTGGGATGTTACTTAGTCAAGGGGATAAACTTTGTTCCTCTCATAAACTATATCTATATAGTTTTCCTGCTTCTACATATAGGTACATCGTACATGCAGCACATGTCGTGTTGAAAGTAGTGACGCCATTATAGCGGGTAAATATTAATTATAGCCATGCGTAATTATTCATTGTATATTGGCTTTGATTCATCTCTTGTTCAGTAACTATACCATAATTAAGTTATTTAAAGAGAATGACATTACATTACACAGACCATCACGCTTAATTTAATAATATTTAGAATTAATTTGTTTGCGGTGTCTTTGTTATACACATTTAATCGTTTTTGACCGCTAAAGACATTTTGTTAAGACATGTCAAAGTAAACAAATGATAAGGTAAGTTATTTATAGTACCTACATCGACATTGTCTAGCTGTTCCAGTGCCCTAGGCGAGTCATTCACTGTGTTGCACTCTGGCACCCTAGTCCAGTATAAAAACGCCCTTTAAGGCGGCTTTCCGGGGCAGTCCCCAAAGCCGCCACTGCTTAAAATAATTAAAGCACCATATTGTAGATTTAGAATTAGATGTTACAGGTAGACGCACCCGTTTAAAATTGGCGTGTGTTAGTACAAGCCCCTTAAACAAAAACAAAACTATAATTTCTGTATCACCAGGTCTGACCTTACGTAGATTGCATTTTAATTTCTCAATCCTCAACATTAATCGATCAATCATCTTGTCACGTCTTATTACCTTCAACGAAGCCTCAGATTATCCGTAGGCGTTCCACCATTTGTCGCTTCATTGGCAATCAGCAGCACGGTAGTGCCATAGACCAATCATTTTAGAAGACTGCGAATGCCATTACAAAGCAAGGAAGAATCCAGAAAATGTATTGAATGACTTCACATTCTTATTTCGAATGTAATAGCCTGTTGGCGCCACCTAGAGAAAGCTTTTAATTACATAAATTAGATATGGTTTATATGGCCAAAACGCTATTTGAAATCTATTGGACAGAGATATCGCTATGCTGGTGGCATCTTCTATTTTTCTTTTTGTTAAGCGTTTCGTACGAATCCGTGGTAAATATATCGAGAACATAAGGGTGAAATCCAAGTACGCGTTTATGGAATGGTTGGTGGAATGTATGTTTGTGTATAGGCATTTACTGTCTTGAATTTATTGGTCTATGGTAGTGTGAAAGTACCTTACAGGAAGATCGACTACGGGGGTACTCGACTGTGACATCACACCTGAAAAACAATAGAGCACATCCTCAATTAGACTGCTACGATATTAGACACAATGTCGTCGGTTTAGGAACACAATTGGAATGGTTTGAAGCAGGGCAGTGTGGTTATAAAGGTGCCGGGTGTTTGCCTAACTGCCTATGCACCTACCGTGACTGAATCTACTTTAGCTTACAGTGTTGTTATACCTTAAGGCCTAGTCCATGACGACACGCACAAAGATATTAGTTAGATTAACTAATACATTACGAATTAAATTAACTTGGTTTGAAAAAATATTTGTTGTGTTACTCGTGACCGTAGCCACCGGTGACGTCATGAGTAAACTCTTTGACCCTCTGTTGATGCGATCTTAACGACTCCTCGTTTGTTCAAATCGATACAATCATCATATATGTATTTTTGTAGTCTAAACTTTAAGGACCACATACAATCGTATCGTCCTTTGATCGTTTACTCATTTGAAGTTTATTCATTCATTAAGGAGGCAAAATCTCCATAAATGCACGTACCTACTGGTGTGAGTAACAATACGAATCATAACACCATTACAGTCCAATTCATTGAAACAGTTGATTCCAGTAGGCGTTTAATTCATGTCCTCAATGGTGGCACCTACGCATTTTTTGCCGATTTTACTGTTACTTTATATAGTTAGCCAAGCCTTCGCATCTTCAGCCCACCGTGCGTGACTAGCTTAGCTTACGATAAGGTCATTTAGGACCCTCTGTCATTCCCGACACGTCTTTCGAAAGCACTAGTGTCGCACCTTTGTAAGGTAATGATTCGAGGAATCGCAAATTTGAGACGTGTTCGGCGTTGACAGGTGTTTTGAAATTTTATGAGTTCATGCATCAGTTATGTCCATGATATGACGTCACTGTGAAGTCACGGTCAGCGGAGCCAGAACAGGTACGAGGGTCATACACATTCGAAAAAAACAAATTCGTCTCCACTGTTGTCTAAAGTACTGCTTGTATGAATCTAGGTTATTTTTCTATGGCATGCTGGCAGAGGGAACCCCATTTGTGCGAATACAAGTTTAATCAAAAAAATATAGGTAGGTACCTAAAGTATGAAAAGAGCGGCTACAAGCTACATAATCATTTCATAAGTAATCTTCGGGCGCACGAGCGCCAAGCCAATTAGGAGTGGAAGTGGTCGCCATGGCCGAAATCGCTTTGTGTATGCTCACAGGAACTTCAATATGATATGTCTGATATAGGAAAATATTTTGGAAGCGTGTAGCGTTCCCATGTATGTTTTTATTTCAAGTTCCTATACCAAGTCAGAAGAGGCGGGCGGCCTTTGTATGCAAATTTTGACTGGGAAACATTCTATTCTACACATTAATAATTTAGTTGCATTTCTTAAAAGTTATCGTCCCACGGCTATTAACAAGTATCTCATGTATTTGTACGAATTAAGTCTAGACAAACGTTGTCTTAATAATCTTAAGTAATTAGAGTCGTCTGGTTGCCATCATGCTTGAGAAATATGCTCATTGATGCTGCCTGAGCACTTAATCTGTCTCCAAAACGATAACATCAACACTAACTGGAAGAGTGGATAAAGTGCTCATCTCACGCGGTCGCCCACTCGGCGCTAGTTTCTCAATTGAACTGATGTTATACTGCATCATTGAATTGACCTTAGTCCTTCGTCTTATGAACAATATCTGGTACGACCAATACACATTTATTTCTTGTGAAATTATTCTCCACGCACGTTTATAGGTATATAATAGGTTAATTAACATAACAGAAACTCAATCGATTCCATGAATTGCGGTACGTCAACGCGACTGAGACTGAATTGGAGTTGAGCTAGAATGTGGAGGCAAGACATCCTTAAAAGGCTTCGTGACTTATAGAAGCCAAGCGAATGCTCAAATGTATGGCTGCAAATTTGATCAGTGATCACGATTTTGTCCATCATATTCTCACGTAAGGTCGCGTGAGAGCCAGCTAAGTAAATTCGCCGTTTCTAATAACAAATATCTAAGATTGCGCCACTATACTAATTGAGACGAACTTGAGGTACATGACTCTACAATCCGGATTTTAATTAGGTGAACTAACTTGACAGCTCAAAGTGTTGTCAGGAATAGAAAAAAATAAATAGTGATTGGTTTATGTCGATACAAATATGTCGATATAACCTTAACAATACATCCATAGACACTTAATTATGTTGTAATACGGTTTATATTCGTTTAAAAATGTACAGTTATCAGTGTATTCGATAGTACTATGGAACTGTCAAGAAAACAAAAAGGCGGACAGCGTTCTTAGCGATGTCCTAAAATAAAGTTCGTTCGATGTAAGTATTTTAATAGCAACCGTTTTTTTTTATTATTGATTCGAGTAATAAAATTATTAGTTAGATTTCAAACACAATAATTCAAAATTTATGAAATACGTAATGTCTACTTTTTTTTAATGCTGTTTAACTAAACCTCTGGTAGAGTCTGGCTAATGAAAGTTGAGACTAGAAAATAGCGGCAAATTTAAAAAATCGACGTGTTGCAACACCGTGTATAGTGCGAAAAAATAATAATGATATTTGACCAAAAAATATAAATTTCTTACTAGTATAGTCACATATATACCAGATTTGTCGCTGTAAGTTTCAAAACCAATCTGTGAAAATTTTATCTGTCTAGCTGTCACGGTTCACGAGATACAGCCTGCTGACAGACGAACGGACGGACAGCGAAGTCTTAGTAATAGTGTCCCGTTTTTACGGAACCCTAAAAACACCTTTAGGCAGATTATATAGTAGATTAATTACATTCTCATCCGTAATTAATCTATAATGTGTGTAAGAAAATGTGTTTTTTTTTTTCCAGAAAGTGAACCAAATTCATGGATCTTCGCACATGAATTTCGTTTTATGTAAAGCCATTTGCGCTTTTTTATGAAGTTAAAGCCACTTAACGCGGAAAATGTGCAGGTTATATGAAATAAAACTCAACTTTGGGTTATTGTATATTTAAGAAGAATAATTAAAATCACTCTCCAAAATCTCAATTTCCATTGAATCCTCCGAAGTGCTCGAGCTGCTACCTCCCACACTAATAATAAATTTATCTATCATGTCTTCTTTGATGTTGTCCCTCTCTTTATATTGATTTTCAACGTTAATGACGTGATTGATCATTTTTTTCCAATCATCTGCTGTTATACTTGCAAAAGAATCATGGATCAGTTTTTCTGTGTCTTGTGCAGATAAACCTATGTTCTTCTTGGCAACTTTCCTTTTTGCTTGACTCCATATTAACTCGATAGGATTCAAATCACAGTGGTATGGAGGCAGGCGTAAAACTTCATGGCCATGTTGCTGAAGTATGTGATCGGCTTCATACACTGGCTCTGGCTTGTATTTATCAACAAGTACTAACAATTCATCTTTTTTGTGATATTCTTCATAGTGAATATTATTGGCTGTAAGCCACTCTTTGATTTCGGGTTTATTTGTCTGAGTTGTTGGGGCTTTATTCTTTACAACACTGTGGTAACTGGCATTATCCATAACTACCACACTAGGTTTGTATAAATTTGGTATGAGTTTTTCTTCTAACCATTTATTGAAGTTGCTGGCGTTCATGTCATGGTGGTAATCAGCCAGTTTGGATTTCGTGCTGTAAACTAGAAGAGCATTTGGGACAAAACCATTTTCATGCCCAGCGTGCACAACAATGTGTCTTTTCCCAGATGAAATGCTTTCAACTGCACCACTTGTTCCCGGCCCTCGCCATGATTTTGTAGGTTTGTAGTTTTTGTGCACATAGGTTTCATCCAAATACACAATTTGTTTTCCTGCTGCACGTTTCTCTGCAATCTCCCGAAGGAATCTATGCCTCCATGCCGCAATGTCATAGCGTTCCATTAGAACATACCGTTCATTCTGGTTTTTTTGGAACTCATACCCATTTGCTATTAAAATCCGCCTTAGTGTTTCTTTGCCGCCAAGGAAATTTATGCTAGTCCGCAACTCCACCAGGAGGCTGCGCAGTGTTGGTACTTCCTTTTTGACAGTATAGAATTCAGTAATCTTATTTTTAATAGCGTCTATGTCAAAGCTATCTAAATTTGACACTGTAGGCTTATGGGGCCGCCTTTTGCCTGGAGTATTCCACACATTATTGTTGATTCCACCTTCATATTTTATTCTCTTGAGGGTAGAGACACTAACTTCTGCAAAACAAAATAAAAGTATATGGTTACACGGTCTCATTTGATAGATATTAGATAATCAATATATGTATATTAGATGACTTGTTTGGACTAGCAGGTTGTGCCCCTCGCTATAAAAAGCTGGAAGTCCCAGGTTTAAACCCCCATAAGGGCATTTATTTTATGCGATGAGCACAAGCATTTGTTCCTAATGTTAAATGTTTTCTATGTAATTAAATATGCACTTGTTAGATTGAGATAAAGTTGAATTGTCCGAGATTGTCCCCAAATATTTATTATTAATTCGTTCGTGGTTCATTCGTCAATTACCGGTAAGAGACGACAATTCTTCAAGGTATTGATTTTCATTTCTTATACGCGACTCTTGTTCCAGGTCTTTCAAGCTTTGAACGGCATTCTGTATTTCCTCCACGCCTTCTACAAGCTCCACATTAGCCGCTGAAAGAATAACAATGCATAAGTATTTTGGAAACAGTTACTATGTTAGATATGTTGTAAATAAAGTATCAAAAATTATCATGGCATACTAACCTAAGAAATCCGAAATCGTACGTAAATACGCTGCTTTCGTATCCGAAATCTCTTCCCGCTCGTCTCGTTTTTCTTTGTATTTACCAATCATGGTAAAAAGTAACTTACGCGCATTACTTTTAATAGTTTTGTTCATAATTAACACCAAAAACTGTAAAGAAAACCGCAATATTTTTCCGAACTGACACGACAGTAAATTGACGTTTGACGCAATTGACATTTAAACTGTTGTTGCCATGTAAAAAGTTTTAAATAAATCTCAGTCTCAACTTTCATTAGCCAGACTCTAGGAACTGGTTTTTTTTAATTCTTTAAATTAGCAAGGAAAAGCGTGTGATTCGTTCACGACAATATATATTAGTGTAAAGATTATAAAAACAACAGTTGCTAGGAAACAAATAGCAGAGATATAAAAAGAAGTATAGCATAGACAATGAGTCCATGCTCACGTTATCAACCTTCTTCTTAACATAATTATCGATATTAACAACACTAGCGAAACTGTGGCAACATTCGTGTGCAATGAACTGTCAAGTTAGTTCGCCTAATTAAAATCCGGAGTGTAATTAAGGTGTAAAATTCGTGATGTCGATTCATAGGTATAAATGCTAATGAAAAACGCGACGATTGACAATATAGTTTTGTCCATATTTGTCAATGGCACTTACTTAATGCACTTCGAATAGCCATTGTAATGTGTCTGTTCAAAATATATACTGCATAATGTATTCCATCATTTTTTTATTGGAAAAGTTCGTTTTAGCATGTTAACTTCGGTGAAAAAGTTGATATAGAAATATAAAAAACGAGCTAGCCCGACAAAATACGATGGAAAAACATTATGCACGGTATCTGTACGGCCAAGATATTGCTAAACTGGGGTGCTGGGGATGCATGCCTCGTCGGAACAGGACCGTGATTGGGGATTGTAAACAAAATTGTCAGCGGTGAGAGAGATGTGACGTGTACCTAAGTGGTGCAGACCGACCTCTGCGGTATTCGCGGCGGTGATCTCACCGGCCCACGTCCTCGCAAACTCGTTTCTTGTTTACTTGTCGGTGCGGCAACTTAACGTACAGGACGCACTGTATCAAGTGGAAGAAGGGTTACGTCACCGCCGTGTCCTATATATACGATGGTATGAAGGGAACCGCAGGGGCGAACGTGGGTACCTCGAGATTGAACGCGATGGTTGTTAAGATACTGACGATCATCATAAAGGCAAGTTAATAACAGTCTTGAAGATGGCTATCTACGTTTAAAATAAAAAAAGGGGCAAATATTTTTTGTTGATCGTGGGGGACGATTGTGATTGCGTTTATCGCACCATAGATAGATGATAAAAAATCTGCCACTTTCTGATACGTATTGTGAATACAAGAGTGGCAGATAGGTAGGTACTGTAATCAATTTAATTAATCAATCGCATGAAAACCGCGACTATGATAGATCCACTGCATGTTCTAAAAAGACTTGCTTTCTAAAGTGTAGTCGAGTATTTTTGGAGTACTTTGTATCTCACATTATTAATTTCATAACTGGCTAACTAATAATCTATCTTTAAGATACCTATATGCAGTAATTGCTTAAATCGTTAGTAGTGACGTGTAGAGGTCAAACCATTCAAACACGGAGCAAAACCTAATGGACATGAGAAGGAATGCGGTTTCCTGATTTGGCTTCAAAGCCATTTCTTATAATTTTGGAGTCGTGATCAATTTTTAGCATTCGATTCCAAGTACAAATTAGGGCAGCAGTGTAATTTATTTAACAATAACAAAAATGGTGATTTTAACTTATAATACGGTGAATAGAGACTAAAGTACTATGTGTGACCTTACAAACGGTCCGGTAGTTTTGAATTTTTGATATGTTGTCTAGGATGGTTAGTCAATGTTTAAAATGCAAAATGCACAATTCCCCCCCCTCCGCGCCCGCCGCCATATTGAAAAAACCGGCACTTTCTTCATATTTTTGCTCATACCTTCCTTTAGGAGCTGTTTAGCTAGAAGAAAGCTTCGACAATGTTATAGAGAGTTAAATTTACTACATTCTCCATTTTACATTTTTTTTCCAGCACAGATAGTTACGGAGATATCCACATTTAAAAAAACGTAAAAAATCGCAATTTCCTACCGAAAAACAAACTTCTGGATTATATCTTCGTTTAGGAGCATTTTAGCTACAACAAAGCGTGGGCAATGTTGTAGAGAATTAAATTTACTATAATTTACACTTCAAATTTTGTTTCAAGGACAGTTAGTTACGGAGATATGCGCATTTAAAAAACTGGAAAAGTGGAATTTTCCGAAAATTTCTCAAAATTCTTGGTTTAGAACGCTGTCATTCAGTTACGGACTAGTCTAGGACAAATTAAAACATGTAGGAAATATATCAAAATAATGTTTTGAAAATGTTTAAAGTGAATATACCAGTGAACTAACATCGAATTCCAAACAATAGATAGTGAAAAACTGACCAATAAATGTTATCTTCAAAAGTTATCCACAATTACGGACACTGTGTTCATATTTACAATTTAGTACCACTGTGACTATGAAAGTGAAGTTTTTAAAGTTTTCGTACATTTATTCTGTAAAAATCTAGTGAAATACTGTTGATATTCAATAAAAGTGCTTAATTTCCGATATAACTGAAACCCTGTGTGCAATATAGACTCAAAAACTAAGTTAGCATACAATTATTCGCCTGTTAAAATATTCAAATTCAAATCGCTATACGAAATGTAAACAAAGTGTTTCCACCAATGAGAGCGCGCTACCACAGAATAGATAGCGTTCAAGCTGAGCCAACTCTTGATCAAAACTTGACTCGCCAATCTGCCGCATAGAAGCTAGCGCCATCTAGGAGGTAGTTTAGAAAACATTACTTAGGCACAATATTCCAAGTTACAAAATGCCTCAAAAAAAGCTTGAATTGGATCAACCAAAAGTACATACTTGCGCAGGATGTCTGCAAATACTACCCAAATATCAATATCTGACATGCTCGAAGTGTAAGCAAAGTTATGACCTACCGTGCGCCGGTTTAACAAAGAAGCGGTATGACAGTTTTTATGCTTTTGATAGTGAGAAAAAGTACAACTGGAGATGCCAATACTGCAAATGCAATACGCTAAAAAAGGATAATACTAACACGCCAGTAAGAGGCGCTGCCGCTTTTGAATTAGATAATGAACCCCCCCAAGTAGAAGAGAACAACTTAGAAGATTCTTTTATATCTTTCACCTCAACATCAACAATTCAGGATATAGGACACACAATACTGGATATTGATAGTGTTACCACTCCCGACAAATCCAACCATGACAAAGAAACCGCAGAAAATCAAAACACCACGGAATTGATCCTGTCTGAATTGCGAAGTTTTCGTTCACAAATAACGAACCAGCTAAGGAACCAAGAAAAGAAGTTCTCAGATCTTATCGATAAGATTCAAACAAGCGTTTCAGACTTGTCTCGGAAATATACGGCCCTAGAGACTGAAGTAGTTCAAATCAAACAAAATGCAGATAAAAACTCTTCTATCATAACTACTGTGCAAAAAACAGCGAAAAATAACAGCGAACATATAAACAATACGAACGACAAAATAAGAAACATGGAAACAGAATTATCAGCGCTAAAAAAGCAAACTTCGTCGTTGGAAGAGAGTCTTAAACACCAACGTACTTATGCCGACGTAACAAAAACGCTACCAAACCCTAACGCTTTAATTCATAGCAGTCCGGAACAATTCCATAAATACAGTGATAACTGCAAGAAAATAGTTCTTTATGGCCTGGCTGAAATGGAGTGGGAGACGGAAACAGAGCTGCTCGATAGAGTGCTTAACCTCTTTTATGACCTCTATGGTATTGACCTCAACGGATTTATAGAAGATATGTATAGGATAGGACGAACAGAATATAGAAGACCATTGGTTATTGAACTACTGAGCAAACGAGTTACGAAACAAATAATAGACAACGCCGGATACCTTAGGAATACGGGACTATATGTGTCTGCCTTCTTAGATATTGACAGCCTGAAACAAAGGAAATTATTACGACAAAAACTTCGCGAGGCCAGAGAATGTGGAAAAAAAGCAGTAGTACGTAATAACCGACTTATTATTAATGGACGAGATATCACAGAGCAGATTATCCCTCGACGAGCCACGGCTAATACATCTGACAATTCACATTCTAATTCATCTGCAACACCGACGACTCAATACAACAAACAGAGCCGAGCTTCCTACGCGCAACATCGGGACCACATAACTACATCACCTGTAGATGCTGTAAATAATTTTCGTTCCTAACCCATGCCACTTAGAAATGTTATACCAAAATATGTGCAGTGTTAATAATAAGATACATCTAGTAGACGCCTTAGTTGATGAGAAACCTAACTTACATGTAATTTGTATATCTGAGACATGGATAACTGAATCTAAAATAGATTTCTTGCACCTAGAAGGATACAACAGATCGACTTGTTTCTGTAGGTCTAATTATGAAGCGGGAGGTGTATGCATCTTCTTGCGAGCAGATTTAGAATATATTGAATTATTAAATATTAAGAACCTATCAATAGAATACGTATTCGAAACATGTGCAATAGAAATATGTCAGTCGAATTTAATAATTGTTGTTATATACTGGCCTAATAGTGAAAGATGCCCGGAACTATTTTTTAAGAATTTAGAAATGCTTTTACACGTACTGGATACAAAATATGATAGTAAAAATATAATAATTGGAGGCGATTTAAATATAGACATTCTAAAAAAAACTACACTGTCAAAAGCCTTACTAAATCTAATGCTTAGTTTTAACTTTAAACAGCATGTTAAAAAACCTACTAGAATCTCAAAAACGTCAAAAAAGTGTTTAGATGTTATTTTTACAAATTTTGAAGCTGATAACTTCAAAGTAGAAGTACACGAACTAGGCTTTTCAGACCATAAAGGTGTTATAGTCAAAGTGCCAAATGCGAATGAGTGGACACGGTATAAAAATGATGAATACTTACATATGAAACGTTCATTCACTGAAAAAAATATCCATCTATTTAAATCAGAATTACAAAATATTAACTGGAACTCCATCTTTTCGTCTGAAAACTCTGTCAATAAAAATTTTGAGTGCTTCGATAGTAAGTTGAAACTATTATTAAACATGTGCATCCCTAAGAAACAATTAAAATCTAGAGCAAAACCAAAAAGACGATGGCTAACACCAGGATTAAAAAAATCTTGCCGCCACAAACGAGAACTGAAAAACCTTAATGCTTATGCAAACGACCCAATTTTGTCAAAACATTTGAACACATATACCAAAATTTTAAAAAGAAGTGTCACTCTATCAAAAAAACTACATTGCATCAAAAGAATAAACGTTTCAAACAATAAAATTAAAACTATATGGCAAATTATAAAAGAACAAACAAAAAAGCCGCAACTAAAAATAAATTCAAAGAAAAATATTATTCTTAAAATAGACAATAAACTTACTGACGAACCGCTCATTGTAGCAGATGAATTTAATAACCATTTCACGTCAGTAGGGATTAATACCACCAATATTCAGCCGATTGGGCGTCCAGTCATAAATCCTATAAATAATACCATGTTCCTATCCCTTGTCACCCCCACCGAAGTCAACAAATGCATCAGAGATTTAAAAAATAAGCATAGCAGCGGTGTCGATGAAATACCACCATCCCTAGTAAAGAAATGTGCTGATGAATTGACTATACCGCTTACCTTTTTGATAAACCAATCGTTTTCTACCGGGAAATTCCCAGACCTATTAAAAATAGCAGTTATTAAACCAGTTCCAAAACAAGGAGACAAAACAAATCCTGACCAATATCGTCCCATTGCTATGTTGTCAACCTTTTCAAAAATCTTGGAAACCCTCATGGCCCAGCGTTTATCCTCTTGGAGATTGGCGGGGAGCAGAGCGCAGAGAAGTCCCTTAGTATGGATCCCATGAAATAAAACCAGTACATACGTTATGACACACTTATGCTCTTTATTTTGTATCGAACAGGAACTGGATAAAGCGATCACTCTAATTAAAATCAATTTAACTTTTAGACGACGAGACAAGTACAACAGTCAGTTTAGTCGGGGCACCGGATAACAGATAACCATAGAGAGGAAATGTCAATTGTGTCATGTGAGCATGTTTCAAATAATATTAAAAACGCCACATCTTAACACTTCCCCTCATGCAAAACATGAGAAAACAACATAACAATGCAGAGAAACATTATATAACTATATAATCTAATTAACAATTCAAATTAATTAAAACTCTACATTGACTATGTGCCGACAATCAAAAACATGACTTATGTCAACCATCCAATAAGCACCAAGATGATTGACATGATCTTACAAAGATATGTCACAGAACTATGCTCTAATTTAACAAAGTAAAGTAAAATTAAGACAATACATTTCTCAGATTTAAGTCATTAATAAAACCCAAATGCTTATAGCTACACAGAGGCTTAGTGAAAAGATCAGCAACCATCTTATCAGTAGGTAAATAACTAACAGTAATATTGTCGTTCTTCACAACGTCTTTCACAAAATGGTAGCGAAGATCTATGTGCTTGGTCTTTTTGTGGCAATACTCTTTAGTTTCAAGCAATTTCAACGCACTCTGATTATCATTAAAGATTCTACAATTAAAATGTTTACCAAAAATTTCAAACATAAAATTTCTAATAAAACATACTTCTTTGCATGAATCACTAAGACACAGATATTCACTTTCTGTAGTCGACAGAGCAGTACATCGCTGTTTGCGTGATTCCCAACAGACTGTAGAATCACCCAGCTTAATAACAAAGCCACTATACGACCTTCTATCCACGATATCATTGGCCCAGTCAGCATCAGCATATACTGACATATCAAAGCTGCCAGATCTTACAAACACTAATCTGTAATTAATTGTACCACTCAAGTACCTTAAAATTCTTTTGGCAGCCAACCAATGATCTCGCGTAAAAGCGGTATTAAACTGACTTAAATGACTTAGAGCATAAGTAATATCAGGTCTCGAACACACAGACAGGTACATTAGGCATCCTATTAACTCTCTATAAGGATAATCACTATCAGATAAACAATTATTGTCTGATGCCTTTTCTAACTTATTATTAACTGTCATAGGAGTTGAGACACTCTTACAATTAGTCATGCCAAAACGGCTTAATAACCTTTTAATATAGTCAGATTGTTCAAACATTAAAATGCCACGACTTCTATCCCTGTGAACTTGAGTACCAAGACAGTTCTTTATAGGGCCTAAGCTTTTACAACTAAATTCAGACTTTAATAAGCTATACAATTTTTCTTTCTCATTTTGACAATTAGAAAATATATAAAAGTCGTCGACATACAATGCAATCATAGTCAACTTATCATTATTCTTTTTAATATACACACATGGTTCACACCTATTTTGCAAGTAACCATGATTAGTCAACACATCATGAACCTTATTATTCCACAGCCTACTCGCTTGTTTAAGACCATACAAACTTTTATTTAACAAGCATACTTTAGTCTTATCAGTTGAGAAACCTGGAGGCTGTTCCATATAGATTTGTTCATCAATATTACTATGTAAAAACGCAGTATTTACATCTATATGTTCCATATCCATGTTAAGTTCGTTAGCTATACAAAATAACATTCTCAAACTAGAGTGCCGAACAACTGGCGAGAAGACATCTGTAAAATCTCTACCAGGCTTTTGACTAAATCCTCTTGCCACTAAACGAGCTTTATATTTTGTATAGTTACCTGAATCATCAGACTTTAATTTAAAAACCCATTTACAACTGACAATGTTATGGTTAGCAGGTCTATCAACAATTTGCCATACATTATTTTTAATCATAGAGTCGTACTCAGCTTGCATAGCAATTTGCCACTTATCTTTGTTAGGGCTTGCTACTGCTTCATCATAGGACTGAGGCTCGTCATAGATAAAATTTTGAACTAAATATGACAAATCTGATGAGTCAGACAAATCGTAATCTGCATACCTTGCTGGTTTAGTGTTCCGCGTAGAACGAACAGGTCGGTCGCTGTCGCTGCCGGATGCTGGCGCGCCTAAATCTTCCCCTCGAACGACCGTTTCGTTCGATGAAGAGGAAGAACCTAAGTCCTCGCTGTCTCCATCGACTCCCTCAGCACTATGGAAGGAAGAGTCCCCTGAAACTGGAGAAAAACAAACATTAGGCGGGCTTTGCGCATTATCAGAAATATCAGATTGACAATTACTGTTGTCAGTTGGTTCATTAAAATTTAATGATTCATTATTTAATTCAGGAATATTATTCAATTCATTACTGGATTCATTGCATTGCATTCCATTTAAATTATTATTCGATAAATTATTATTCATTAAATTATTATTCACTAAATTATTCATATTAGAATTATTTTCATTGCTTTGCAAGTCATTTTCATAAGAATAAAATTTATCATTATCATTACATTGAATATCACAGTTATCAGTTGTACTATCACAAAACTTATTTTCAAAGAAAATTACATTTCTTGAAGTTATTATTTTATTAGGTACTAAGGGATCAATTAACCTATAACCCTTGGTATGCTCGCAATACCCAACAAAGATACAATGATGAGATTTAGAATCAAGCTTATCACGTCTCACGCTAGGTATGAGCGTCAGAGCACGACAACCGAAGACACGTAGATGGCTCAGGTCAACTTTGTTGCCTGTCCAAACTTCTTCAGGAAGTTTATTAGGAAGAGCCGCTGTAGGACTTCTGTTCTTAAGATAAATAGCTGTGGAAACAGCTTCACCCCAGTATTCTTTACCAAGACCAGATTCCTGAAGCATACAGCGCACTTTTTCCAGCAGGGTCCGGTTAAGGCGCTCCGAGACACCATTTTGAGACGGGCTATAAGGAGCAGTTTTCTGATGAATTATCCCCTGACCCAGTAAATACTCACTGAATTCATTACTGCAATATTCACCACCTCCGTCAGTACGAAGGATTTTAATCGAATATCCGGTTTGCTTTTCGACGGTAGCCTTAAAACACTTGAATTTGGACAAAACTTCAGATTTCTTTTTAATTAAATAACCAAACGTTTTACGTGAGAAATCGTCTGTAAATGTTAGCAGGTACCTAGATCCACCCAAGCTGCTGACAGGCATTGGCCCACAGACGTCGGAGTGAACAAGCTCAACGCAAGATTCACATTCCTTAACGGCTGCATCCTGCTGAGATTGATGAAACTTAACACCATTAGCAATATTACGGAGAACACTCACCCCACGATAGCTGAGATGACCCATCCTCCGGTGCCATAGCTCCGATGATACCGCCAAAGAAGCAGCATCTGTGTCGGGCAAGCTCTGCTGCTGCGACACATTTTCCATACTCTTGGTCACAAACGACCTTTGCTGTGGATCAGAAGAAACAAAACCATGCACATTGTCCAAAATATAAATTCCCCCAAGTTTAGTGGCAGATATTGTTAAATATTCCCCTTTGAAAACATAACACTTATTATTTTTAAAGGTAACAGTAAATGCCTTCTCACACAATTTACTAACACTTATTAAATTAGTTGAGAGGTCTGGGACGTACAAAACATCTGTTACTATTTGAGACTTGTTATTTTTCATAGGAATACTAACCTCACCAAAGCCTAGACATGGCAGGGAGCCACCGTCAGCAACAGTTACATGTTGTTGACACTTAGTAATGTCCTCAAATAAACTAATGTCTTTGCACATGTGTTTAGTTGCACCCGAGTCCAAAACCCAAACTGTACTACTATGTGGCACACACTTTGAAGAAGTCACCATCAAAGCTTCATTTCGATTGCCATCTCGCTTCTTATTCTTCTTAAACTTGTAACATTTCGCCTTTATGTGTCCTGGTTTGTGACAAAAATTGCAAATGATGTCCTTCCGCTTGGTGAACAAAGCTAGATCACTTTGTTTTTCATTATTTTTCCTCCGATGGTCCTCCTGAAGTAATCTAGTTCGCACCATCTCACTATTGAGGCTGTTGGTGATCGAAGCAGTCTCCAAGCTGCTGACAAGAACATCAAAATCTTGAGGAAGTCCCGACAGTAGTAGTTCTGCTATCTCAGAGTCTTCTATCATTCTTCCAATATCACTTAATTGATGCACAAGCGTCATAATGTGTTCAATGTAATCATTCATATTATTAAAACTATTGTAACTCGCTTGATGCAGTTGTCGAAGAAGCATTACACGTCTGTAGAAGCCTTTATCCTCAAAAACATGGCTGAGAGCTTGCCAAGCTTCCTTTGCAGTATTTGCATCTCTTACATATTGTATACAGGAAGCTTTCAGGGATAAATTTATTCTTGCTAAAGCTCGTTGGTCATTGACCGCATCCACAGCAACGTCGTCGCCTCTTGTTACACAACTCCACAAGCCGTCGATAATAAGCGCATTCTTCATATAATGCTTCCATACACAATAGTTTCCAACACCTTCAAGCCGGTCGAAATGAGTATACGACAGCTTTGTAGCATTTGCATTTATATTATCCGCCGCCATTTGCATGCACGCGCCGCCTTGCACTTGCCCCAAGCACTGCAGTGAAGCTCGCTGCACCAGCGCGAAGCGAAATGGATGAAGGCGGTTAGCAACACGCCAGATGAGTTGTTCGTATTGAGATCACACATATATTTCATGGGATTACGCAAGGGTTGGTCGCTGGGACGATAACCTCTTGGAGATTGGCGGGGAGCAGAGCGCAGAGAAGTCCCTTAGTATGGATCCCATGAAATAAAACCAGTACATACGTTATGACACACTTATGCTCTTTATTTTGTATCGAACAGGAACTGGATAAAGCGATCACTCTAATTAAAATCAATTTAACTTTTAGACGACGAGACAAGTACAACAGTCAGTTTAGTCGGGGCACCGGATAACAGATAACCATAGAGAGGAAATGTCAATTGTGTCATGTGAGCATGTTTCAAATAATATTAAAAACGCCACATCTTAACATATCCAACTTTTGCAATAAATATAACATCTTTAACGACTGTCAATATGGGTTCAGAAAGCAAAGAAATACTACATTGACGGTCCATACGCTTATTCAGGAAGTTATTCGAATTATTGATAAAAAACAATATGCATTTGGGCTATTACTCGATATGAGTAAAGCTTATGATAGAGTTCAGCATAACCTTCTTTTAAATAAACTGTATGGTGTAGGAATCCGCGGCGTCGCACACGATTGGTTTAAATCCTATTTACAAAACAGAGTACAATTTGTTGAAATAGACTACTATAATAAAAATACCAACACAGTAACTAAAGTACATTCCCAGAGAAAACAAACCACGTGCTCAATACCGCAAGGTAGTGTTCTTGGATGTATTTTATTTCTAATTTATATTAATGACTTGCCAAACATAATAAATACTGATAATACTAAGTGCTTTCTATATGCAGATGACATCTCAATAGTAATCCCAAGTCAGAATAGCGAAGAACTGAGGCTCAAATTAGATGCTCTACTTAATGTTTTGCTAAATTGGCTTGAAGATCATAATTTAAAACTAAACCTAAAGAAAACTAACTTAATTCAGTTCAGACCTCATCAAAGACAGCCGTTAGTTATAAACTATACATATTTAAATACTCCAATTCAACAAACAAATAATTATCGTCTACTAGGCATATATATTGATGAAAACATTAATTGGAAGACACACATTGAACATATTTGTATAAAACTATCTCGATTTGCTTATGCCCTTAGAAATATTAGAAAGACCACAGATTTAAAAACAGCAGTTAGTGCTTATTACGCTTTTACACAAGCTTGGATTCAATATGGGATTATTTTATGGGGTAACAGTACAGACTGGTCAGACATATTTTTACTGCAAAAAAGATGCATTAGGATTCTATCAAATATAAAAAAATATGATAGCTGCAGACCCTATTTTAAAAAAATGAATATATTAACCTTGCCATCCCTGTATATATTAGAAGCCTGTAAGTTTGTCCGAAAACACCCATCTTTATACACTAAAGCGGACGAACTTTATACTTGTACCTTAAACCTACGAAACAAGAATAAAATAGCGATACCTGCAAGTAACCTTCAAATGAGCAACAAGAGTCCCCATGCCATGACAATTCGGATTTACAATAGTTTACCAAAAGAAATAGCTGAAGAAATTAAATACAACACATTTACAAAAAAATTGAAAAAATATCTAACTGAAAACAGCTTTTATAATGTACAAGAATACCTAGAAGAAAATAAATATTATAAATAACATTATTATGTTATACCTGGTATTCCTTTAGTGTAAATATGTAAATGTAATTATAGTTTATTTTATTTTATTTTGTTATTTAGTTAAGTAAATACTTACCTACTCCTTTTTTGTTAATATAAAGTGGTCAACTTTAAATAATTCATTAAATTTAAGATATTTCTAAATACTTACCTATTTCTACAAAAACAAAAAATATTTGTAGGTATGTATAGTATATTTTTTCATTCCTCGATATATTGTGATTGTGAAGCATAACTTAATTAGATAATAAGTCGTTTCCGCAAAATATTGCAATGCCCTTACAGGGTGTCATGTTAGGTATAGATAATCTTAGAATTAAGACATCTGTACACTATATGAGAGCAATAAAGATTTATCTTATCTTATCTTATCTTAAAAAAAAAAAAAAAAAAAAAAAAGAAAAATATAATCTATATATATAAAACTCAAAGGTGACTGACTGACTGACTGACATAGTGATCTATCAACGCACAGCCCAAACCACTGGACGGATCGGGCTGAAATTTGGCATGCAGGTAGATGTTATGACGTACGCATCCGCTAAGAAAGGATTTTTCAAAACTCACCCCCTATAGGGGTGAAATGGGGTTCCAAAGTTTGTATGGGGAAATAAGATTGGTTATTATTATTTTATTTGAAACTTCACAGGAGTATTTCTAACGATAAATGAGTAAACACGTGTTTCAGGTTTTTTGAAAATTCAACCCCTAAAAGGGAGAAATGTGGTGACAAAGTCTGAAAATCAATATGGGTAATTTTTATGGTTTATCGGATCGCTGATTACGAAAACCGCAACGATTTTAAAATCCAACGTGGCGGACGTGAATTACCATCTCCCCTGTTGGGGTGAAATGGGGTTGAAATGTCTAAATAATAAACCGCTGGTTCTAGAGACTCCAAATTTGGCACTTAGGTATTGTAGGGGTGCACTAAGAAATAATTTTTCAAAATTCACCCCTTAAAGGGGAAAAATGGGGGTCCAAAGTTTGTATGGGGAAATAAGATTAGTTAGACTATTTTATTTTAAACTTCACAGGAGTATTTCTAACGTTAAATGAGTAAACACGTGTTTCAGATTTTTTGAAAATTCAACCCCATAAAGGGAGAAATGTGGTGACAAAGTCTGAAAATCAACATGGGTATTGTTTTTATGGTTTATCGGGTCGCTGATTACCAAAACCGCAACGATTTTAAAATCCAACGAGGCGGACGTGAATTACCATCTCCCCCGTTGGGGTGAAATGGGGTTGAAATGTCTAAATACTAAACCGCTGGTTCTAGAGAGTCCAAATTTGGCACGTAGGTAGGTTGCTTATAAGGTGTAGGGGTGCACTAAGAAAGGATTTTTTTAAATTCACCCCCTATGGGGGTGAAATGGGGATTCAAAGTTTGTATGGGGAAACAAGATTAGATAACTTGGTACCCTGTATCCCGGAAGTGGGAAGAGGGAAGTGTTGGTTTCTATGGAATATCGGGTCGCTGATTACTAAAAAAATTGGGCAAGTGCGAGCCCGACTCGCGCATGAAGGGTTCCGTACCTATACATATATATATAATCTATAACAAGTTTGTTGTATGGGAGCCCCCCTTAAATATTTATTTTATTTTATTTTTAGTATTTGTTGTTATAGCGGCAATAGAAATACATCATCTGTGAAAATATCAACTGTCTAGCTATCACCGTTGCTGAGATACAGCCTGGTGACAGACGGACGGACGGACGGACGGACGGACGGACGGACGGACGGACGGACGGACGGACGGACGGACGGACAGCGAAGTCTCAGTAATAGGGTCCCGTTTTTACCCTTTGGGTACGGAACCCTAAAAAGAACGATTTTAAAATTCAACATGGCGGACGTGTAATACCATCTCTCATGTTAGGGTGCGATGGGGTAGAAATGTCTAAATATGTCTAAAAATATGGGTGTCGTTTTTAAACGCACAGCCCAAACCGCTGATTCTAAAGAGTCTAAATTTAGAACGTAGGTTCCTTATAGGGTACCGTAAGGTTGGGTTATTTTAGCCCTGGGGGGTATCATTGCCCGCCCATTAAAACCAACTTTATTTAATAAGTAAATTCTGTTAAACTGAATATTATGACGAATCCACTCTTGAGTGATCGCTGGCACTGTTATTATAATAGTTTTCTTAATTATTTAAATGGATTGGAATGGGTGGACAATGTTAACTCCAGGGCTAAAGTAACCCAACCTTACGGTATAGGGGCGCACTAATAAACGTTTTTTCTAAAGGGGGTGAAATAGAGATCCAACGTTTGTATGGGGAAACAAGATTAGACTATTTTATTCGAAACTTCACAGGAGTATTTCTAAGAATATGAGTAAACACGCTTTTCAGGCCTTTCAAGAATTGAACCCCTAAAAGGGGGAAATGTGTTGACAAAGTCTGAAAATCAACATGGGTATTATTTTTATTATTTATCAGGTCGCTGATTACGGGTACAACAATTATTTTAAAACTCAACGTAGCGGACGTGAAATACCATTCCCCTGTGTGGGTGCGATGACGTTATGATTGTGGGTGATATGAATATGGGTGTCATTTTCATGGTTTTTTGGGACATTTGTGGACATGAAATTTGCAATTCAATCGGTGCAGTAGTTTTGCAGCAAATCGGTTGTAACAGACGGACTCACAGACAGCTACAAGTGATCCTATAAGGGATTTATTTTTGCTTTTGAGGTATGGAATGAGTCCCGTTATCCTAATAGATGTTAAAATTTGTATTTGGTGCCATTTCGATTGTCGTCAAGGCCAGTGCGGGTGGCGCGGCGAGACTGGAGTAGTCATCGGGAAACCTCCTGCAGCCGTAATAAATGCATTCAAACTTTTGAACAATACAACGGCTAGACGGATATGCATGAGGGATAAGCAGATTACACCCTAACTTTAACAAATAGCCCACTTTTTATCCTGAAAAAAAGAGCATCGTTCCCGTAGGATAATGTTTATTGTATAGGAACGCGGGCGAAGCCGCGGGTTAATGCTAGTTGCTTATAAAACTCATGTCCATTTTTACATACCTACATTTTCGGAAAATGTGACTTTATTTTTTACATATCTCCGTAATTATCTGTCCTAGAAACAAAATTTGAAATGTAAATTATAGTAAATTTAATTCTCTACAAAATTGCCTAAGCACTGTTCTAGCTAAAATGCTCCTAAACGAAGATAAAATCCAGAAGTTTGTTTTTGAGTTGGAAATTGCAATTTCCTAAGTTTTTTTAAATGTGCATATCTCCGTAACTATCTGTCCTAGAAACAAAATATAAAATGGAAAGCGTAGTAGATTTAACTCTCTATAACATTGTCAAAGCTTTCTTCTAGCTAAAATGCTCCTAAAGGAAGATATGAGCAAAAATATGAAGAGAGTGCCGGTTTTTTCAATATGGCGGCGGGCGCGGAGGGGGGGGAATTGTGCATTTTGCATTTTAAACACTGACTAACCATCCTAGACAACATATCAAAAATTCAAAACTACCGGACCGTTTGTAAGGTCAAAATCCTTTATTCACTGAATTATTAGTGGGATTAGATGAATCACTTTTCCTCACCCGTTTTCATTTCGAACATAAAAGTTTCCTTGTAACTTCTGAATCATTTTTGACGATTGTTTACGAAAGTCATGACGTTTTACGGTTTTAATATCACGATCCTGGCAATTTTTCTTATGAATTTCATCCCTAGATATAGATATTATAGAAGACATTTTCTAAGATGTCTCGATCAATTTAGACAGCAATACAAAGTCAAGCTCTAGGACTAATGGAAGCAAGTAGTATATAAAATACCTGTACCTATTACAAAAGCATATTACAGTAAAAAAAGTTTTAAGCACTGACTGTATTTGTCAGTGTCTGACTGAATCATTGTATCTTTCGCAACAAACATTATCTCAGCTACCGAAGCGTATTCACCTGTATTTGCCCGCAGCTTTGCTTGGAACTAGATTGTGAGCTTACGGCCATATGGTCGACGACCTTGCTGCGCGCGCGGTGACGGGCGAACTGTTCGACACCCACATTTAGTTGCCGAACTTACCGAATTAAAATCTTTCTGATTGTTCAGCCAGATTATTTCTTAACGCCTAAGTTCCGACCTTATCTGTTTTAAAAGCCTTTTATTAAAGTTAAACTCTGCTTAGTCCCGACTTATGTTCTAGTCATTATATGGACGTGTTAGATTGAGTATTTAATTTGCAAATCATAATGGAAATAATAACACGGTTATTCCAGGAGAAGTTTTATACTATGTTTATATTAGTTATGTACCTACTCGTAATCGTATCTACTCGTAACATGCTTTGTACTTTTTTTTCAAGAAGTGTAAGGTGGTAGTAGCGGTACAGTAAGCCAAATAATTGGCCTTTCCACTCTATTTCGAGAGTGTGCCCTAAAGTGTTAGACCGCTTTCTTGGCTGACCGTACATCATTTTATCCAGAGGGCCACTTGTTAAGTTACTGATGTGATTACATCTATCATTGTCATAAAACAATCTATAAACGGATACCAACTTGGTAGGACTCCCTCTATCAGCTATTTGCATAAGCACGTTAGTTTTATTCCTTCTCAAATAAGGATGAGTGCTATAAATTTGTCTGCCATATTCAATTTATTTCGCTTAACCGGGAGCTATTTCGAGATAAGATTCTTGCATAATTGATGGACCTGTTTACGGGAATGTTTATCTTAACTAGGCTTGCTATACGGAAGATGGTGACTTCATAATTTGTAACTAGGACTTGTTTTGCTAGTTACCGTTGAGAAAAAATCGTATATGAACATTATATGTTGTGATGTTTGTAATTTCAATTTGACAGAAGTATAGGTTGCCTCAGAGTAAGAGTAATTTAATTTTATTATTCACATCCACGTGACAAAATTTTATCTGATGGCCATCCATTTTTCAAAAATATTTCTTTAAATAAATAAAGAATACGATAATATGGAAACCAGTGAAGACGTTTTTAATTGCTGTGTTCATACTTTACGTTGTAATTCCATTGTTGAACTACTTAATCCTGTAATAGACACAATACAATTTATAAACGAGTTTCTTTCGAAATAGCTGAAATTTGTTGTTTTTTTTTTCAAAATGGCGGAGTTATAGGGGTTGAAAAACGTAATCGACAAAAAAATCTAAGTTTCACAAAGTTTCATGAGAATTGGTATTGGCATTGGAATTGTCGAGAAATGCGGTCTCTAAGTGAGAACAGCCGAAAGTCCGAAGTTACGAAAGAAATTTTGGCAAATCTGAAACAGAGACTTCGCTCGGTTATTTATCGAATTTAACTCGATCATCGTCCCTTAATGTGTTTTGTTTATATAATTGACAACATTTCATATTTCTAACAGGTGAAAATTAATATAGAGATAAGGAGACCTTTGCGTCGTGTACACCCTAAAAAAATATTTGAATTTATTTTTCTGTACTTATGTAAAGAAATATAAGAAAATACATAAAATAACTGAAATCTACAACAGCAGAGCTGTGCCTGCGTAGAGTTGTATTAGTCTTCGACCTATGCGCGAAAAAAAATAAGCTGTCAATAATGTCAAGCTCAACGTCATTAGTTTTTTGTTAATTAAATTAGACACCAACCAGACTAAATTAACCTATACATTGTGTCATAGTTTTGGAGTAACTACATTTTAGAATTAGTAATTATTTATAAATCAATACTGAAATAATAAAAACCGGCCAAGTGCGAGTCGGACTCGCGCACCGAGGGTTCCGTACAAACACTTTCCTCTACGCGTTTATGAGGAAATGGGTAGTAAGTTTAAAATTATTAAAAAAAAATATATTATGTGATGTAACTAAAAATTTATGGTTTTCGTAATTTTTCCTTTATCTATGCTATAAGACGTTGCTTCGTACCAAATTTCAAGATTCTGAGTTCACGGGAAGCACCCTGTAGGTTTTGATTCCCTTGCAAGTGTCGAAAATTTGCGGCATAAACGGCTGTATCTTTTGATTGCGTTGGCTTAGAAGTTTGATTTTTTCACAGCTTCAAGGGACAGTAGACCTGAGTAATTGATATAAATTTCAGCTTCATACCTCCACGCGTTCCTGAGAAAAAGGGTCTTGACAGACGGACGGACGGACGGACAGACGGACAACAAAGTGATCCTATAAGGGTTCCGTTTTTTCCTTTTGAGGTACGGAACCCTAATAAGAACAGTGATTAAGTCCTCTTTCTAAGCGGAATACAGAAAAGTAATAAAATTGTAGTTTTAAAAATATTAATTGTTGTTAATTCTCCGCATTTTATCTCATTATACGATCCTTATGCAACCGGGGCCTTCGACGGGCACGCGGCTCCGGCGTCGGACCGTTTTCGGAGGACAACTTTCCAACCGCCTCCTGTAACGGGGTCCACGTTTTTGTCCACCTTATACGACTCCCTGATACGATGTATCGATTTACTGGACGGGTTTCTGGCCGAATCTTCTTTTGCTTCATGAATTTTTAGTGATTCTTGAAATTACAGGAATCGAACTTGCATTTCGTATTTTTTTGACACGAGACAAAGTATTGAGACATGGGGAAGTATCGAATTAAACCAAGGGAACTTATAGAAGATATAGAGTAGAGTTTAGAGTTCTCTATTAAAAAAGGTTTAGTCCAGCGAACGAAGTTTTAGTTTTCAAATATAGCATACAATCTGAACAAGCATGCTGTTTTTACAAGCTTTTAAAATTTAGCCGTGAGCTAAAGCTAAAAAAATTAACTCAATATATGTTATGCCTGGATATATAGTTCAAAGTTTGTGTACTTAATCGCCCTCTTAATTACACAAACAAATCACAATCAAACCATAAATGTCATCTGATGCAAGCAGCACATCTGTCGCTGAGTCAGCGGCGAGAAATGCTCAAGTTGCTCAGGCTGAGCCTGGGCTATATCGGGCCCTGTTGAGTAACTGAGTGAGTAAGAAAGCTTGACTAATCTTTGTTTTGAAACGGTTGTGCTCATGTTTCGATAAGATGTTTATTCTTCGATCTCAGTGCCAGCATACTTAAATATTTCTCAAAAAAAAAACATTTTGCTTTAATTGCCCAAAACGTATGTTGCATTTCATTTATTTTCTAAATACAAATACAAATACAAATCATTTATTTCACATAATTTTAGGTACAATTAAGATCTTAAATAATAATATTCGTATCACTAAAATCTACCATACATGGCATGTGAAATTGAACAGCGTAGGCACTACGCACGTAAACCTACTTATAGTCTAAAAACTCCTGAACACTATAAAAACTCTTTTCGGCCAGCCACTTTTTAAGAGCTCGATTAAATGGTACAAATTTAAGGTCCTTTATTGAGTCAGGCAGTTTATTGAATATTTTTATGCACATAATGTAACTATTTTTAGCTACTAATGATAATTTTGACTGCGGTATAAACAATTTATTGCGATATTGCGAGCGTGAAGGATTCTTAAACATTTCTTTAGCGTATTCAAACATATGCTCATTTTTATACACAAATAAACACGCATCTAAAATGTACAGACAAGGTAGTGTTAGAATTTTGTATTTTTTAAAATAGGGTCTGCATGAATCTATTTGCTTTAATTCAAACATTGCTCTTACACATTTTTTTTGCATTAAAAAAACTGAATCTATATTTGAACACCTACCCCACAGAGTTATACCGTAGCGCAGGATAGAGTGTATGTAACCGTAATAGGCTGTAAGAGCTGCTTCTCTGGATACTACTTGACTTATTTTCCTCAAAGCAAATACAAAACGGTTAATTCTGGTGGCCAAAATCTCTACATGATCGTTCCATTCACAAAAACTGTCAAGAGTCACACCTAAGAATTTAAAATTGTTAACTTGATCTATTTTAGTTCCATTAAATTGAATATCTAGCGACAATGGTATACTTTTACGAGTGTGAAATTGCATTAATTTAGTTTTTGATAGATTAACGTTAAGATTATTTAGCTTCAACCATTTTATCGTCTCATTTAACACTATATTGATATCAGACTCATAGGATGACCGATTATTACATTTTATTACAATTGTAGTATCATCTGCAAATAAAAAACATTTTTGGGTGATTGCTTTGGGTAAGTCATTGATGTAGAGTAGGAATAATAAAGGTCCCAAAATGCTGCCCTGAGGCACGCCATATTTGTTTGCAATGAATGCAGATCTGTATTTAAGGGTACTTCTCTTATCCGAACAGTATTTTGACACCTCTACACATTGTTCTCTATTAGATAAATATGAGCGGATCCAGTCGTGTGCAGGACCTCGAATACCATACCTGTAAATCTTTTGTAACAATCTCTCATGGCAAACGAAATCAAAGGCCTTGCTCATATCCATAAATAGGACAGAGACTGGCACTTTTTCATTCAAACAGTCGGTTACAGTTTTCATTAGTTGAAAAATTGTCTATGTCAAACGAAAGGCATGCAATAAGAATATTTGTCGAATACGGTGAGTAAACCACGTACTTACATGGTTGGAATGCTCGCTTATAAGTAGTCAGTTTTAAGGCAGCATTAGATTCAATGTAGACCAAGCTACATCAAGTAGGTACAGTCCAGTATCAAAAGTAGTTGACAATTGTAGCCTGAAATTTTACATAAGCCAGAAGAGAAGTAAAATTGACAGCTACTTTGATGCTGGCCGTACCTACTTACTACAGCACAAAACGGTCACATACGCCACGTTTGGTCGTTTCGAGTTTCTATACAACTAGTTGATGAGATGCAATCGACTTTCCGGCGCACATTACATCCAGGTACAATAGTGAACATCGCTCTATTGTGAGACTAATCCACCGGCCGAATACATCTACACTGTACTTTCACTTTTGTGAGGTTATGCAAGCATATGCATATGCATTTTAACGTAGAGCAATGAAACGCAGACAAATAAATAAATTTATTGTCTATAGTGACTGACAAACAATAGCCAGCTTAAATCGTTGTGGTTGTGGGTCTTAAAATTAGGTATATGTACATTGTACATAGACAATCCCTACTTAAACATGTCCAGGGGAATTTCTTTTAGGTATATGACATATCGAAAATTATGATCACACGCGTACTCGAATCAAGGGTTAGAAAAACGCATCAATAATGGGATTTTATCTTAGAACTTTGCTATTTCTAGTCCATTATTACTTTCGTGCGTCTACCGTTGGCCACGGATCTCCCTTTATTTCCATCCACCTAACGAAAAATTATTGTCAATCAAAAAACCTGGCACTGCATTTATGACAATTTTGGACAAATTGGCAACCGACGACAATCTAAATGATACGTATATCGTTTTTAATTGCCAACAGATGTCGCCCGCCGCTTTCAAAAGGGTACGGGGTAGAGTTCGTGGAATTTACATGCCTTATAATTATTGCGGTTGCGGTAAAGGGACGAATGTAGCTTACAGTGACATACGTAATATTTGTCAGCAATGAAATTATGCAGAATAGTTTAAGTTACAATCGTAATTACCGTGAGAATTCAACCCTTCGTTGTTGTTAAACCATAGGCTGTAATTAGAATTAGTAGGTGCAAGAGTTTTCTTTGATGGCAACAGGGTAACATGAATAATTAATATTAAATGTGAATAGGGTAGTAAGGGTTGTAAAGCAGGAAAGTGAGTTGTAACCTGTAAGGTAGTGGACTAGTAGAGCAACACATGCAGTAATAGGAAAAACATTATATTGATGAGACTATATGTATAATAGGGAATTATTATAACAAAACGAGACTTAATCGCGTTCGCGTTAGGGAATGTATAAAAAAAATATTAACAGGATCATCGCTAGTGATTCCATGTAACACACGCCTTCTGAATCTCAGCTGGCCATTAATTAAAATCATTAAATGCGTAAAGCCGTAAAGAGACGAAACTGTTTTACAGTAACCATTAATTGAGAGTGATGTCAGAAGTTAAAAAGAATGAATTACGCCGAACCGTCTAAAATGCATGTCGCTCCCGAAACGGCCCTGACGGAATGACTGTCTCGGTCAATATCAATGAAATATGGAGAGATGTAGGAATAACCAGTCATTATTTTACACGCAGACGTGTCAGGGCCGCGTTCGAAGAACCCTCAGTGCCACTGATTCATTATTGTCTCATTCACGTTTATTTTCAGACACATCAAACATCCTTAAGTAACTGCTTATTTAAATTGGGATTGCTTCGCAGAAATGTTGTTTTGACCTAATTTGGTTTTAAAATGTTAAACATATATACAAACATAGTTACAAAGAAATATAACTACCGAGTATGTAGGGATTGAGAACAACATAAGTCGTTGGTGTTTAAAGCACCAAAACACGGATCTATAAAATTATGGAAATTATTAAAATATCCGACAAGACATGAAAGTAGTAATTGTTAAAATGATATGATCGGTAATATTGCTTAACTCAAGGTACCTACCGATACCTTCAACCGGTGGGGGTGTCCTCAGCGGGGTCTTCGCTTGTCGCGCGACTCTACGTCACTTTTCTTTCTTTCACGGTATTGAAATGAAAGTGACAGGTAGTATTTGTTGCGCGACAAAGAGTCGCAAAGACGTACTGGTATGATTTCGATACTTGGTATTAACTTATTAAATAGGTAAGATTACGTTTTTTCAGAACAAACAGATGTGTTCAAAAACTCCAAAATCGTTTGTGTATGATATGCCGAATAGCATAACATTTTCATAATCTACATCGTATGTATCGAATGTTTAGAACTGTCAACAAAACACCGGCGTACTTCTATTGTTGTGATAACTGTGTCTATCACACGGGTGGCAGATTACCTATAATGACTAATCGCGATAGTAACCTACCTGTGTTATTATATAATCCAATCAAGCTTACCCCTGAAATTATCTGATAAAAGTTATCAATGGACACGCCCGGCAGCTCCATAATCATCTAATAATGGGTGTTATCTAAATCTGAACCATAACCGTGACACCGCAACTCATAGGTTCTATATTTTCAGTTTTTGGCAGACACTTTTAACTAGTACCCGTTACGGATAAAACCTAAATCAACTTGTAAGAAGTTAATTCTGAATAAAGTTGTTAGTCGTCTTGTCGTCTTGAAATCATTGATATTTATGTTTTTTTGAAAATTGATTGCTGAGAATTTGTTTTTGTCTCCATTTTAAGAAGTATCATTCTATTTCTGTATAAACGGTGTTAAAAAACTGAAACTTCATGGTTTAAAAACTTTAGCTACTTTCTTTCATGAAGCGGACTTTTTAATTATTTATCTTAGTACATGCATACTAGTACTTTTATGGATAAGTTTGATTTTGTAAAGTTTACTTGTATTGTTTTTGAGTTTTCGACAGTATTGTGTTTATGTGCTGTATGTAAAACATACATACATTCGACTTACAGTGTATTAGGTAGGTACTCGTAGCGTATGGTTTTCTTATTCTTAAGGCGAGTGCCAACTAATTCCAACTTAATGCGCTATACCTATTTTATTTGGGGTGAAGATTCAAAAAGCAGATGATCGAAATAACAAGGTAAATTTTAATTCCCATGTTAAATGTTCCCACTTAGATCGATGACGCTCTGTATACTTACCTACTGAAGGGAAAGGCCATTTTCGTACTCGATACAAAACTGTCTTGCACTTTTGCGATGGGATATGTCTTTGTAATTTTCTGATAAGCCCGAATATGAATAAAACTGCCATTACGAAACTAACACTTTAATGTTGTAATAGCGTACAAGTTTTGAAAGACCATTAAAATGTTTTTTTTTTATAGTCCTTGCTGTAAGGATCTGCGAAAAGCAGCTCTTATCAATTTCATATTTGTTTTTGGATAAAAAAAACGAAAAATGTTTACCTTAAAGGAATGTCTGACTGCAATTTCTGACTCTTAGAACACTCTAAATGTATGTAGTCGCATACAGACATTTGTTCTCAATAAAAAATAGGATCGATTGACATCTTCATTTTTTTTCTCTACTCAATTTTAACCGGGTTCGATTCCCGGTTATGCATGAGATATACGAAAAAAAATTTAATGCAGTTTTTAATAAATCTAAAATCCTGTTCCTAAGAACAGATTTCCCTAATCTCTTATAGTTTTCGTTTTCTCCGTACTGACCCATTTGGATTGATCACCCTGTATATAATTCCACGGTTCTATTTTTAAATATGTAACTTTGTTAGGACATGTTTATATTATGTAAAAATATAGTTGTACGACAAATCTATTATTCCATAACGAATGTATGTCTTCACACGACTATGATCAAGTCACGTATCACGCCAGGTTTAATATTGATCGCAATTACTGGATTTAGGGCATCAGATGTGTTGGGTCGCCATCACTTAGGCGACACTGAAGTAGACCAAATGGGAACTCACTAACTTTGATCGTAATTGCCTGAAACTACCAGTGACGTACTATTCCGATTTTACGGGGTCGTAGAGTTCAGAGAATGGCTACTCCAAAGATCGAAATTCGATGTTTGTACCGTGCCGTCCCTTTCGATCTGGTGCCGAACAATATTTGAATGAACGGGACAGCACGATGCGAAGTTAGAATTTCGAAAATCGGAGTAAGTTCAAGTATCATTGGCGATAATGGTCAACGTGACCTATAACGTCTTGATTTATTGACTTCGTATTTCAAAATACCTATGTAAAGTAATTCACGAAACATGTCAAATAGTTCGTTCGTTATAGTGATATCGATTGAAGTTGCATATTATATTAGTATTTCCTTTTAGTTGGTAATAACGAAATATCTGGTTAATATTCACAATACATACATAGCGTATGTGCGCAAGTCAAAAATATTAATATACATATACATAATATACTCCGTATTTGTGTCCCCTTAAATTGATTCCCCGCGGCGATGTAGGTATGATGTAACCTAACGGCATTTTTCTTTTAGCACTTTTAATTTAAAATCTTTAAAACCTGTTTTTATGACGAGCATGATAATGATAACAAGAACAACGTTAAGGCTCCTTATCCGTTCTGAAATGCTGATTGTTTTAGACATTTTTCTCTATGATCAAACATGTTTCTTAACATATTATCAATGTTACTACTTAGAGCAGGGTCATTATATTTGAAATCTACAGTTTGAATTGATAACTATTGTTTCAAAAACTATTCTAATTTGTCAAAAATTCGCGCAGAAAACTGGTGTTATTTTCGACTGCACGCAATGAAAGCATCAAATAGCTATGTTACTTTCTAGAACTCAGGGAAAAATATTCACTTCGAAAAGCGTGTTGAAATTATCAAAATATTTTCCATAATATTCTTAGTTTTTAAAAGAATAAGGCCTCTTAAAAGCTTGATATAGAGATAGTCCTGGGAAATTAACAATGTGTTATGTTATGTCGCACAGTTCGGAAAGTTGCCGACGGGTAAATATTAAAGTATAATTTATTTGCAATCACCGCTACCTCCAGAAGTGAGCTCTGCTTGCCGTCTGAGTCTGAGGCTGACTCACGCCTATATCGGGCTGTGCGCAATCGCCCACTCTTTCATGCATCTTAAGAGGATATATCACTGCTCCTTTTCCCAGACTATCAGTTTACGTTAAGTTTGCGGCTGGTAAACTATGGCGTTGAATAGAAATAATCAAGGTTTAGTTCTCCACCTCTAGCAAAACTTTGATACGCGACTCTTTCTCGCGCGAGATATGCTACCTATCCCTTTCTGTACAGTATCATGAGAGTGACGGGTGATGCTATGTCGCGCGACATGAGTCATGAACTCTTTCTGAGCTTTCGTTCTTTGTGCTAGACGGGCAGGTCTATTTCCTCCTCCAGAACTTAACCAATTATAAAATAAATTTTAGAAAGTGAATGGAAAGGAAATATTCTGTGTCGGACCGTTTAGATTTTTTCGCAAATGATTATATATTATAGAATTTGTGTACTAGGCAGTTTGCGGCGGAATTTTGGCCAAAATCAGACGCCTGTTACACAGATTCCATAATAAGAAACGAAAATCGAAATGGTCCGACACGGAACATTTCCTTCCCATTCAGTTCCTAAAATTTCGTACAGATTCGTTAATTTTTGAAGGAGGAAACAGACAAGAACGAAACCTCAATTTGTATGTATAAGTGGTATTACCTCTTAAGCTCCAATAACGTCCCTGCTTTGTATAAATTAGCCTCAATCTTGTAGAAAGCTGTATTCAGTTTGCAATTTGCACGTCTGCATTATGCATTTGCGATTCAAAATATAATTATATGGTTCTGTTTATAGCGTCTTAATAAAACGTTTTAAACTTACACGGCACGCTCGATTTGAATTGATGTTTTGCATACTGAGGAAAATTCTCGAATTCCATTGGGATCGTGGTTAAATTATGGACATGGGTTAGCATGCAATTTATGTCCTACCTAGTGCTTACTTATTAGTTATTATATACGAATATTTATTACATAACACAAAGGTATATAAGTGACGAGCAAAGGCAACAACGGAAAGTCTATATCTTTGATACGACAACTTTAAGGATGCCTTGACTTAATATGTAAGAAATTATATGAAATATTTTTTACTTGCACACAGAGCTGAAATTTAAAAAAGGACGTACCGGTAAAAGTAAAGGTTTATTGCTTAAGTAATATCGCAGCAAAAAAATGGTTCATACTCGTAAAACGTATAATTAATACTACCTTGACCCGCACCCTACCTTTTAGTTGAGTAAACATATAGGTATAATATAATATGTATTACCTATTATATTATAATATGTAGTGTATATGTAAGTATATATATCAATGCATTTATGGTAATTATGTTATACATACCTATATATATATATTGAATTGTACTTACACGTTCTCAGAACGTTTCAATTTCTACTCTGCACCCATATTAAGTATCTTTGTTTGCAGAGAATGCCTTTTGGTATTAAGTTCGCCATTTGTACCGACTTTTGTTTTGTGTAATAAATAAATAGATAAAATATTTAGTAATAAAATACCATGCATACAAGTTCGCCGATTTTCTTTTATTTATAACTTGTGCATGATTACTTCAGCCGCTGTACAAATCACTGAAACAGGGAATTCAGGGGTTCGAAGGTTGCTTCCCCAGAGGCATGGCATTATTTATGTAGTCGGTGTTGCCAGGCGACGGCAGTAGGTCACGCGGTCGTTGCCGTCATTAGGACCGTCAACGCTACTGTACTGCTGAATTACAGCGTTAAATGCTAGATCCCATGTTGCGAAACTGTTGGGCGGTAGGATGATATCATTTACTTTTAAATTAGGTACTTTCTAATGGACGGATTCTCTTCCTAAGGCTCCATACTACGAAAAAACGTTTGACTTAAAACGATAAATATAATTTGAACTTGAATGTTGAATTTGATAATTCTGAATACAAGTTGCATTATTTATTACGGTATTAATTCGATGTTCGTTATATAATATCACACGTGTCAACTTTTAAATCAAACAGACCACAAAAAGTTGCTAAAAAAGGTTATGAAAGATTTCATTGAAATAATAAGGGTACAAAGAACAAAGAGGAATGATTAATAAACGTTTTGGCTGTCAGGCAAGGAATATAATACTCAGGTAAAAAGACGGTTATCAAAATTTCAGCTTAATTAAGCGCTATGCGACCTCGTTTGGCCTGTACTTAAAAATACATAAGCTAGACTCAAATCGAGAACACGATTCGACAGAAGTTTGGATAGCCTGAATCTGTCTAGGTACGTGCTATAAGCAGTTAAAGTAGTTAGTTCGAGCTCGATGTGCTCGGCCCGGCAATACGGCAGTGCGCGGCTTGCCTCCCGACTACAGACACGGTAACGCGGCGAAGCGCAGGGCTTTGAAATTTATTCCTAAACGTAATAAATTTAATAAAAGAACGTGCCGCGTGATATTTATCAAGGAAACGAGTTTCACTTAAGACAGCAACTGTTACTTCATAGGATACATTTTCGATTCAACGATGACAGTAGCGAAGTTCTCGTATTGGTTGTTCGTAAGAGTTTGTTATTGTCGGTGCGGTATCTCGTAAGAGCGGCCGGAGGCGAGGCGAGCGCGATGGACGCGTGCGATGGCCGAACCGCTCACGCTGCCGCCTCTGCCACCGCCTCGACGTTTCCATATCTCGCTGCATCCCTACCGTGTCAAAAGGTGTGACATTGAACATAATTTAAGAGACGATCGACGATTAATCAAATTCCAGATAGCAATAGGGCAAATGTTTCAAGTTGTTTTCATTGGATTGATTAAGTATTTTATTTACTCTTCAGGCGTCACCGCTGCCCACACAACGATGTCCCGGAGCCATTGTTCGATGTGGCGCACACGACGAGCGTGGTCTCCGCGTACAAGCAAGACTACGACGAGAAGCACGTCAGCCGCACCACGGCCGTCCATCACGAGGACCACCTTCGCCCCGAGGGCGACTTCCAGCAGCCGGAGCGCCCCGAGTGGCAGCCCGCCGAGCGACCCAAGCCGACCAAGCCAGAAGACAATCTTAGACCCGAGGGTGACTTTGAAAAGAGGCGTCCGGAGGAATGGAAACCCGGTGACAGAGCTCCCGTGAAACGGCCAGAAGATAACCTCAAGCCGGAGGGTGACTTTGAGAGGAGGCGCCCTGACGAGTGGCGTCCCGGTGACAGAGCGCCTATACGCCGTCCTCAGGATAACTTGAGGCCTGAAGGAGATTTTGAAAAACGTCGTCCAGACGAGTGGCAACCAGGAGACCGTGCCCCCGTTCGTAAGCCTCAAGACAACCTTCGTCCAGAAGGTGATTTTGAGAAACGGCGGCCTGATGAGTGGAAACCAGGTGACCGAGCTCCCGTACGCCGTCCTGATGACAATTTAAAACCTGAAGGTGACTTTACCACTCCTGAAAAAGAACAGTGGCGTCCGGCGGAAAGGCAAACTCCTAAAAAACCAGAAGACAATCTGAGACCAGAAGGAGACTTCGCCCAACGTCATCCTGAAGAATGGCGGCCGGGAGACAGGGCTCCAGTGCGCCGCCCCGTAGATAATCTCAGGCCTGAGGGAGAATTCACATCTCCTGAAAAACAACCTTGGCAGCCTGCTGATAGGCAGAAACCTAAGAAACCGGAGGATAATCTCAGACCAGAGGGTGACTTCGAAAAGCGACGACCAGAGGAGTGGCAGCCTGCTGACAGACAGAAACCGATAAAACCAAAGGACAACCTCAGGCCTGCCGCTGGTGACTTTGAAAAGCGACATCCCGAAGAATGGCGTCCGGCAGAAAGAGGACCAGTGCGCCGCCCCGAAGACAATCTGAGATCAGAAGGACAATTCACCTCCCCTGAGAAACAGCCCTGGCAACCTGCTGAGAGACCAATACCGAAAAAGCCTGTGGATAACCTTAGGCCGGAAGGTGATTTCGATACACAGAAGCCTGAACAGTGGCGTCCTGCCGAACGCCGCGAGCCAACTAAACCAAAAGACAATTTGAAGCCTGAGGGTGAATTTGAAAAACCTAAACACGACGAGTGGCGTCCGGCTGAAAGACAGACTCCTAAGAAACCTCAAGACAATTTGGAACCAGAAGGAGAATTTGAGCAGCCAAAACATGATGAATGGCGGCCGGCTGAGAGACAGACACCCAAAAAGCCACAAGACAATCTCAGACCTGAGGGTGATTTCGAAACACAAAAGCCCGATCAGTGGCGTCCGGCAGAGCGTCGTGAGCCTACTAAACCTAAGGATAACCTCAAACCTGAGGGTGATTTCGAACAGCCGAAACATGACGAATGGCGACCGGCTGAGAGACAGACTCCCAAAAAGCCACAAGACAATCTCAGACCTGAGGGTGATTTCGAAAAACAAAAGCCCGATCACTGGCGTCCGGCCGAGCGTCGTGAGCCTACTAAACCTAAGGATAACCTCAAACCTGAGGGTGATTTCGAACAGCCGAAACATGACGAATGGCGACCGGCTGAGAGACAGACTCCCAAAAAGCCACAAGACAATCTCAGACCTGAGGGTGATTTCGAAAAACAAAAGCCCGATCACTGGCGTCCGGCCGAGCGTCGTGAGCCTACTAAACCTAAGGATAACCTCAAACCTGAGGGTGATTTCGAACAGCCGAAACATGACGAATGGCGACCGGCTGAGAGACAGACTCCCAAAAAGCCACAAGACAATCTCAGACCTGAGGGTGATTTCGAAAAACAAAAGCCCGATCACTGGCGTCCGGCCGAGCGTCGTGAGCCTACTAAACCTAAGGATAACCTCAAACCTGAGGGTGATTTCGAACAGCCGAAACATGACGAATGGCGACCGGCTGAGAGACAGACTCCCAAAAAGCCACAAGACAATCTCAGACCTGAGGGTGATTTCGAAAAACAAAAGCCCGATCACTGGCGTCCGGCCGAGCGTCGTGAGCCTACTAAACCTAAGGATAACCTCAAACCTGAGGGTGATTTCGAACAGCCGAAACATGACGAATGGCGACCGGCTGAGAGACAGACACCCAAAAAGCCCCAAGACAATCTTAGACCTGAAGGTGATTTCGAAAAGCAAAAGCCCGATCAATGGCGTCCAGCCGAGCGTCGTGAACCTACTAAACCTAAGGACAATCTCAAACCTGAAGGAGATTTCGAACAGCCGAAACATGACGAATGGCGACCGGCTGAGAGACAGACACCCAAAAAGCCTCAGGACAATTTGAAACCCGAGGGAGACTTTGCTCAACGTCAACCTGATGAGTGGCGCCCGGGTGACAGAGCTCCAGTACGTCGCCCTGAAGACAATCTTAAACCAGAAGGAGAATTCACTTCTCCCGAAAAAGAACCCTGGAGACCAGCAGAAAGACAGAAGCCCAAGAAGCCGGAAGACAATTTGAAACCAGAAGGAGAATTCACATCTCCTAAGAAAGATGAATGGAGACCGGCTGAGAAAGCCATTGTTAAGAAACCGGAGGATAACCTAAGACCGGAAGGAGAATTCACCAAGAGAACAACTGACTACACTGTTGTCACCGGCGAAAGAGCTGAAATAATTCGACGCACTGATAATATAATTACAGAAGGAGAATTTACAGGTGTGTATTTCTTACGTAATAGTTATTTGTAATCATAACCCAATATAACGTATGAAAAATATACCAATATACCAAGAAGTTTCTGCAGTTACTGTAGAGTTTAGGGTTTTCTTTTATCGGGAATAATAAAATTAGGCTCAGAGTATTCAAACATTTAGGGTCAATCGCTAATTACTTGGCCACCATTCAATAACTGGCCACTTCATACTAAAAATTAACTAAGTTCAGCTACTAACAAAATTCATTTTAGTATTAGAACTTAATTTAACTTAAGTTAACTACCCTGGCCACCCTTCAAAAACTGGCCACGTTATACTAAAATGTATTCTGTTTGTAGGTGGACTGATTTCATTTCTAGAATGAGGTGGCCAGTTAATGAACGGTGGTCAGTACTTGGCGATCCACCCTGTTGTGAAATAATGAATACAACATTTTAGCTTAAATTTATAAATCAAAATGGTTTAAATACGAGACTACGAAATGTAATTTTACGGTCCCGAATTAATTAAATAGACCATAGAGGACGGATTTTTATTGAATAGTACGATAAAAAAAAACTTAAATATTTGAATAATGAAAATATATTTTTTTAAAGGAATTATCCATTTGTTGGTTGTCTGGAAGAGATCGCTCTGTAGCGATAAGACCACCTGTTGTTTACCTCTCTTGAATGTTACTTGTAATTTGTTTGTATTTATTTCCTGTTGAGGTGTGCAATAAAGAATATTCTATTCTATTCTATTCTATCCATTAATGCACTGTAGTAAAAGTGCGAAATCTACAAAAAAGTAAGCTATTACGCATGGTGACACAACCATTTTCATTTTTTTTTTGCTCGTAGTCGAAGTGAAAGGCAGTGTGCAGGCTAAATGCCATTGTGACACTCAGATTACATTCGTCCTCGCTTACTTCGTTCGATCGTTCAAATAATCACTTCGTGTCAAAATGGCTTATTTTACGTCCTTGTCAAAAAATCGACTATTATATAAACATATATTTATTAGACTACATACTGATGATTTCTGTTTTATATTACAGATACTACTACTTCTCGCACCGAGTATACTCTGAAACCAGTAGAACGGCCACAACCTGTTCGACGAAACACGTGGACAAAGATCGAGGGAGAAATGACCACAGACACAACTTCAAAATCGGAATACATCGATTACACGGACATCGTTGAAAGGACTGTAATAGCTACAAAAAAAACGGACAATTTGACTCAAAAGGGTGAAATAGAATTCATCACGTCCAATCAGGAAGAATTCACGCAGAAGATGACTCCGGTTGAACGTCCGCAAAGACGTCGGACCTGGACTAAAGAGGACTTTGAAAAGTTCTACTCTACTGACGAATTACAAAAAGTTACGACTACACAAGAAGAATACAGAACTTATGAAGAAACTGACATCAGACAGCAACAGATCATTAGAAAGGACAACCTTCATATGGAAGGAACATTTGAAACTCACACCGTGTCTCATGATGCTTATCAAGGCACAGAATTACTTGAAAGGCCAAAACAGAAGAAACCGGTAGACAACCTTCGGCCGGAGGGTGAATTTGAAACACCTAAACAAGATAAGTGGCGTCCCGCGGAGCGAAGAGAAATCACTAGGCCAAAGGACAACTTAAAACCGGAAGGCGAATTCGAGTCACCTAAGCACGAAGAGTGGCGGCCGGCTGAGCGTCAAACGCCTAAAAAGCCACAAGACAATTTACGTCCTGAAGGCGATTTCGAAACGCAAAAGCCTGATCAGTGGCGCCCCGCGGAACGCCGAGAGCCGACTAAGCCCAAGGATAATTTAAAACCTGAAGGCGATTTTGAAACTCAGAAGCCTGACCAATGGCGACCGGCTGAGCGTCGCGAGCAGACTAAGCCCAAAGATAACCTAAAGCCCGAAGGGGAGTTCGAGAAACCTAAGCACGACGAGTGGCGTCCGGCTGAACGGCAAACTCCTAAGAAGCCACAAGACAACTTACGCCCCGAAGGTGATTTTGAAACGCAAAAACCTGATCAGTGGCGCCCCGCTGAACGCCGAGAGCCAACCAAGCCCAAGGATAATTTAAAACCTGAAGGCGATTTTGAAACTCAGAAGCCTGACCAATGGCGACCAGCTGAACGCCGTGAGCCGACTAAGCCCAAAGACAATCTGAAGCCTGAAGGGGAGTTCGAGAAACCTAAGCACGACGAGTGGCGTCCGGCAGAACGGCAAACTCCTAAGAAACCACAAGATAATCTTAAGCCTGAAGGTGAATTCGAATCTCCCAGACATGAAGAATGGCGCCCTGCTGAAAGACCAGAGGTTAGAAAGCCTAAAGACAACTTGAAACCAGAAGGTGATTTTGAAACACAAAAACCGGACCAATGGCGCCCTGCTGAACGCCGAGAACCTAGCAAACCTAAAGACAATCTTAAACCTGAGGGAGACTTTGAAAGTCAGAAACCAGACGAGTGGCGTCCAGCGGAACGTCGTGAAATGACTAAACCTAAGGATAACCTTAAACCAGAGGGTGATTTCGAGAAGCCTAAGCACGAAGAGTGGCGCCCTGCCGAACGGCAAACTCCCAAGAAACCACAAGATAATCTTAAGCCTGAAGGTGAATTTGAATCTCCCAGACATGAAGAATGGCGCCCAGCTGAAAGGCCCGAAGTCAAGAAGCCAAAAGACAACTTAAAGCCTGAAGGTGATTTTGAAACTCAGAAACCCGATCAGTGGCGTCCTGCCGAACGACGAGAGCCAACCAAACCCAAGGATAATTTGAAACCTGAAGGTGATTTCGAGACTCAGAAGCCAGAGCAATGGCGTCCGGCCGAGCGCCGCGAACCGAATAAGCCGAAGGACAACCTTAAGCCGGAGGGAGAGTTTGAAAAGCCCAAGCACGACGAATGGCGACCGGCTGAGAGGCAAACACCCAAGAAACCACAAGATAATCTAAAACCTGAAGGTGAATTCGAATCTCCAAGGCACGAGGAATGGCGTCCAGCTGAAAGACCAGAGGTCAGAAAACCAAAAGATAATTTGAAACCGGAGGGTGACTTTGAAACTCAGAAACCAGATCAATGGCGACCGGCAGAACGTCGAGAGCCAACCAAGCCCAAGGATAATTTGAAACCAGAGGGTGACTTCGAAACGCAAAAGCCAGACCAATGGCGGCCGGCCGAACGTCGTGAACCGACTAAGCCCAAAGACAACCTGAAGCCCGAAGGGGAGTTCGAGAAGCCTAAGCACGACGAGTGGCGTCCGGCCGAACGGCAAACTCCTAAGAAGCCACAAGACAACTTACGCCCCGAAGGCGATTTTGAATCACCAAAACCTGATCAGTGGCGCCCCGCTGAACGCCGAGAGCCCACTAAGCCAATGGATAATTTGAAACCAGAGGGTGACTTCGAAACGCAAAAGCCAGACCAATGGCGGCCGGCCGAACGTCGTGAACCGACTAAGCCCAAAGACAACCTGAAGCCCGAAGGGGAGTTCGAGAAACCTAAGCACGACGAGTGGCGTCCGGCCGAACGGCAAACTCCTAAGAAGCCACAAGACAACTTACGCCCCGAAGGCGATTTTGAATCACCAAAACCTGATCAGTGGCGCCCCGCTGAACGCCGAGAGCCCACTAAGCCAATGGATAATTTGAAACCAGAAGGTGACTTTGAAACCCAGAGGCCTGATGAATGGCGTCCGGCTGAGCGTCGCGAGCCAACTAAACCAAAGGATAATTTGAAACCAGAAGGTGATTTCGAGACTCAGAAGCCTGATCAATGGCGACCGGCCGAACGTCGTGAACCGACCAAACCCAAGGACAACCTTAAGCCGGAGGGAGAGTTTGAACAACCGAAGCACGATGAATGGCGACCGGCAGAAAGACAAACCCCTAAGAAGCCACAAGACAACTTGCGTCCGGAAGGTGACTTTGAGACACAAAAACCTGACCAATGGCGCCCTGCTGAACGTCGAGAGCCAACCAAACCTAAAGATAACCTAAAGCCGGAAGGTGAATTTGAAACTCAGAAGCCCGATCAGTGGCGTCCCGCCGAACGTCGGGAGCCGACCAAGCCCAAAGACAATCTGAAGCCTGAAGGTGAATTCGAGAAACCTAAGCACGACGAATGGCGTCCAGCAGAAAGACAGACCCCTAAAAGGCCTCAAGACAACCTTAGGCCCGAAGGTGACTTTGAATCTCCCAAACCGGAGCAATGGAGACCTGCAGAAAGACCCGAAGTAAGGAAGCCAAAAGACAACCTAAAACCGGAAGGCGATTTCGAAACTCAGAAACCTGATCAGTGGCGTCCTGCTGAACGACGCGAACCGACCAAGCCCAAGGACAACCTTAAACCGGAAGGTGAATTCGAGAAACCTAAGCATGATGAGTGGCGTCCAGCAGAAAGGCAGACCCCTAAAAAGCCTCAAGACAACCTAAGACCAGAAGGTGACTTTGAATCTCCCAAACCGGAGCAATGGCGACCTGCAGAGAGACCAGAAGTAAGGAAGCCAAAAGACAACCTAAAACCTGAAGGTGATTTCGAAACTCAGAAGGCTGATCAGTGGCGTCCTGCTGAACGACGAGAGCCGACCAAGCCCAAGGATAACCTTAAACCAGAAGGCGAATTCGAGAAACCCAAGCACGAGGAATGGCGTCCAGCAGAAAGACAGACCCCTAAAAGGCCTCAAGACAACCTTAGGCCCGAAGGTGACTTTGAATCTCCCAAACCGGAGCAATGGAGACCTGCAGAAAGACCCGAAGTAAGGAAGCCAAAAGACAACCTAAAACCGGAAGGCGATTTCGAAACTCAGAAACCTGATCAGTGGCGTCCTGCTGAGCGACGCGAACCGACCAAGCCCAAGGACAACCTTAAACCGGAAGGTGAATTCGAGAAACCTAAGCATGATGAGTGGCGTCCAGCAGAAAGGCAGACCCCTAAAAAGCCTCAAGACAACCTTAGGCCCGAAGGTGACTTTGAATCTCCCAAACCGGAGCAATGGAGACCTGCAGAAAGACCCGAAGTAAGGAAGCCAAAAGACAACCTAAAACCGGAAGGCGATTTCGAAACTCAGAAACCTGATCAGTGGCGTCCTGCTGAGCGACGCGAACCGACCAAGCCCAAGGACAACCTTAAACCGGAAGGTGAATTCGAGAAACCTAAGCATGATGAGTGGCGTCCAGCAGAAAGGCAGACCCCTAAAAAGCCTCAAGACAACCTTAGACCAGAAGGTGACTTCGAATCTCCCAAACCTGAGCAGTGGCGACCTGCAGAAAGACCAGAAGTAAAGAAGCCGAAAGACAACCTAAAACCGGAAGGTGATTTCGAAACACAGAAGCCCGATCAGTGGCGTCCTGCTGAACGACGAGAACCGACCAAACCTAAAGACAATCTTAAACCTGAAGGCGAATTCGAGAAACCTAAGCACGATGAGTGGCGGCCAGCTGATCGCCAAACACCGAAGAAACCTCAAGATAATCTACATCCGGAAGGCGAATTTGAAAAGCCTAAACACGACGAGTGGCGCCCCGCAGAACGCCAAACACCTAAAAAACCGAAGGACAACCTTCGCCCAGAGGGTGAGTTTGAAACTCCTAAGCAAGACAAGTGGCGTCCAGCAGAAAGGGTCGAAGTGAAGAAACCCAAAGATAACCTGAAACCCGAAGGACAATTTGAAAAACCTAAACAGGATGATTGGAAGCCGGCAGAAAGGCAGACACCTATAAAGCCTCAAGATAATTTGAAGCCGGAAGGTAAATTTGATAGACCTGAGAAACCGAAAGCTTTGCCTGCTGGGGAACGGCCAGTTCAAAAGAAGCCTGAAGACAATTTGAAACCAGAAGGCGATATGGAAGTTGTACGTCGTGCAGACTATACTGCAACTCGAGGCGACCGTGTTGATATAGTAAAACACGAAGACCACCTCAAGATGGAAGGTAAAATTGATGTCCATCGTTCTCGCGATGATTATAAGCGTATTGAGAAAACAGAAAAAGTTGTAATCACAAAGCACGAAGACAATCTAAGAACAGAAGGTGAATTTATTGACTTACACACTCGAAATGACTATTCTGCAACTAAGGGAGAAAGAGCTACTGTAGTTAAACCTCAGGACAATTTGAAACCTGATGGTAAATTTTACAGACCTGAAACCGTTCCATCTCAACCAGCCGAGAAGCGCAAGTCTTTCAAATATGTTGACAACATTACTATTGATAAAGAAACTGATATTAGGCGAAAACAACATCTTGAAAGGGTGGATATAATTAGACGCGAAGACAACCTAAAAATAGAAGGTGAATTTATAGATCTCAAGCAGAAAAATGATTACTCAGTAGTAACAGGTGAACGTGCTGCCATGGTTAAACATGAAGATAATTTGAAGATGGAGGGTAAAATGGAAAATATTCGATCATCTGACACTTATCGGGTAGTTAAAGGTCAAAGAGTGAAGCTAACTCGTAGAGAGGATAACCTTAAAATTGAAGGAGTATTTGAAGATCACTCCCGCCGAAATGATTATAGTGTCACAAAAGGCGAAAGATCTGCTATCATCTATCACCCAGATAACTTGAAACCTGAAGGTACCTTTGAAAAACGGCCTGTTGCAGAACCAGTCACTGGTGAAAAACGTACTCCAATAAAGGGTACAGACAATCTTAAACCAGAGGGTGACTTTGACAGACCCACGAAACCAAAATGGGAATCAGCGGAAAGGCCTGATGTTGTTAAACCACGAGACAACCTCCATCCTGATGGGGAATTTGATAGACCATCAAAGTCAAAATGGATGCCTGGTGAAAGGCCAGACCAGTTTAGACCAGTGGATAATTTACATCCAGATGGCGAATTCCAAGATAGACCCAAGGGACGTTGGCAACCCGGCGAAATTCCTTCACAAATACGTCCAAAAGACAACTTAAAACCGGAAGGTGACTTTGATCGCCCTGAGCGTCCAAAATGGCAAAAGGGTGACAGGCCAGAACAAGTAAAACCAACTGACAACCTGCATCCTGAAGGCAAATTCCAAGATAGACCTAAAGAGCAATGGCAACCTGGGGAAACTCCATCCCAAGTTCGCCCCAAGGACAACTTAAAACCGGAAGGAGGCTTTGATCGCCCAGACCGGCCAAAATGGCAAAAGGGTGAGAGGCCAGAACAAGTGAGACCAACAGATAATTTGCATCCTGAAGGCAAGTTCCAAGATAGACCTAAAGAGAAATGGCAACCTGGTGAAACTCCATCACAAGTTCGCCCGAAGGACAATTTGAAACCAGAGGGTGACTTCGATCGCCCGGAACGGCCCAAATGGCCAACTGGCGATCGACCTAGCGCTGTCAAGCCAAAAGATAACTTATACCCAGAAGAACACCATACGCCAACTGGAAAGCAAGGTTCACCAACTCGAGGTCGTCATCCTTCCGATACAACTGTAGATAGAACCAGTTCTACACAAATTAATGATATCTCGAGAAAAACGACTGAGTCGGTAAACTTTACTGGCCAAAACATTCACAGCGTTGACTACAATCGTGCGAATATTGTAAGACATGACACTCAAACGCACCGTGATGATAGAACTCAATCTACTCATTCAGAAACAAATCTGAAAAATACAATGAACATCCACAGTGAACACTCAACTATTAGAAAAGTTCAATCTGGTTCTCACGTGGCTCATTCTACTGTCACCTCACAAGATGTAATTGATCATACAGATTCACAAAATAATGTAGATAAAGCAACATACTTACGTAAAATTGATGGAACTCAGAAAGGTTCGACCATTACTCATGTAGATAAGAATGCAGTAAATAAATATGATTCCAAAAATATGACACACGTTCAGTCTTCGACAACATCGACTACAAAGTCAGTAAAACAAGTAACAGAAAAGAAGCTGGTGGGCGGAAAATGGGTTACTATAACTAGAAACGTGGAAACTAATATTTCAGCAGCAGGAGACCGGCCATCGGGCAAGAAACCGAAAGATAATTTGCATTTAGACGGTAATTTCGAAAGACGACCACAGACTAAATGGCAACCTGGAGAAACTCCAGCCCAAGTACGCCCAAGAGATAATTTAAGGCCAGAAGGAGATTTTGATCGTCCGACAAAATCAGAATGGCAAACTAGCGAAAGACCAAGCCCGATAAGACCGAAGGATAACTTATACCCTGAAGGTGATAAACATTCTGGCGAAGGATCGATACGTCCTAAAGATATGAAACCTAATGGCAATCAACGCATGGGGAGTCCATCGGATAGAACTGGGCCAGTAAGACCTAAGGATAATCTTTACACCAACGGCCACGTTGTACATGAAGACACAATAAGAGTTCAATCTCAGGACACTTCTAAGAAAACTGTTGAAAGCCGAACGGAAATAGGCCGGGATGACTCGAATATTCAATCACGAGATTCAAAAGTGCAATCCACTACGAGTGGTACTTCAGTTCATCAGGACGGACGCTCACATACCATGCACACTGAATCTCATACTACTTTACATAGTGGCGTAGAAAGTTCTACAACCAAACATTCAAAATCAGGGTCACAGATAACACACACAACTGTTGCTTCTCAGAGTGGTGATCGTACTGGATCTCAGCGTAAATCCCAAGACGTCACCGACAGGTCCTCGTCTCAAACTGCTGCTGACAAAAATAAAGTAATACAACATGTTGATTCCCGAAACATCAAAAATGTGTCTTCGTCTTCTTCAGTTAATAAGACAATGAAGCAAGTATCTGAAAAGAAACTAATAGGTGGTAAATGGGTAACTGTTACTCGTAATGTAGAAGTTAACACGACTTCATACGGAGGTGATACTAATACCGTCAAACCTGTTCAAGATAAAGGAGGGGTTGATAACTCCGGTCAGAATAGACAAACTCGTGGTGATTCTAGTCAAAGAATCATATCATCGGAATCGGAAATTTCATCCTCACAACAAGGAACCAATCAACGCACAACATCGGCCACTAGTCACACCCAACGCAACTCCTCGAATATCATGCATGCAACTAAAGGAAGCCATATGGAAGAGCATAGCTCCAGGTCAACTCAACAAACTCACGTTGTTGGTAGGAATCAACTATGTGACAGTGTAGCCAGAACCAGTATTGAATTCCAGAAAGCGATGCATGGAGGCGATTCTACTACTACGGTAATCGACAATTCCACTCGTTCTGGGCATCATAAAAGGACGTCAGACTTAGTTTCGGACGCATCAAACACAGTTCTCCATCGTAAAGGAGTTTCCTCAGCAACTGAAGCCCAGCATTCCATAAGTTCGACGGCGTCTGCACAGCGTAAGAGCATCGGAAATCTAAATGACCGTGGAGAATACATAAGTAACTCATCTCATAGTACTGATAGAAAGAGTATAAGTTCCATGCACCGATCAGCTCGTGACAATATGGCCGTGATTTCTCAACACACAGATTCCGATTCGCATAAGCAACAAAGCAAACGCGATGGCCAGTCGACGTTGGTAATCGAAAGGCAGCCAAGAGCGGTCGTGCGGGATAATATTCAAGTAGGTGGAGAGTTCTACGGGCGCTCTGAAGCTAATTCGTACGGTAGTTTTTCACGAGCGGAGAATTCGCAGAAAATACAGCGTAGCGAGCGGTCGGAGCGCACGGAGCGGGTGGTGCGGCACGGGACCACGTCTCACTTCGTGCTGGGCAATGACAACACCAGCTACAAACAGGAGTACACGTCTCACGTCCGCGGCCCGTGCCCCGCCACGCTCATTGAAGCCCCGCGCACCCCGTTCAAACACACGCGCGACTCTCGCGAACACAAATTCTACGCCCCAAAAGTGACACGATAATTTTTAGGTCATTACGTATACCTACTCAGTTATGAGTCTATTCATTCCTTTTTATTGTGCCTTACTAGAGCTTCTTTATTTAAAATCTAAAATTAAAGCATAATAATTAATTTTGTAACGCAATCTAACATTGCTAGTCTTTATACGTATACAATTATTAACATGCCCTTTTTTAAAAGCATTGTAATCTTTAACATGTTAAACTACATACAAGACAAATTGTATTTATCATTGTTTTACTATATAATGTCAAACATTGCCATGTAATAAATTTTATATAAAAAATAATTGTTTTCTTTTCGCATCCCAAGCTACGGCTACCATATGTGTAAGAACAAGGCTTAAAGTATTAAGTAGTGCAATTTATTTCCATCGATATTGTATACCGTTTTAAATATTACCTATGTTAAAACAATTGACAACATTTCAAATAGTATTCAGTTCAAAATAATTCTATTAATTTACTGACACAGAATCCAAAACTATTATATTTATTTGATTATAGGTAAGTATACAGACTAGTTATGAAAATAATAGAAAATGAGAAAGCAGCGTCATCTAAGGGCCTTCTCACACTTGCGATCGAATTTTGTATGAAGCCAAACACGCAGCGAGTTCGCCGCGACGCTCATTTGTATAGAAAACTCGCTCGCAAATCGCAAGTGTGATAAGGCACTTATTAGTAATAGTCAGACTGTATGATTTTCTGCGCTATAAGACCAATTACTGGTCCTTTACGCTCTTTTAAATGAAAGGAATGACCCCGTTGACCATTCACTGTTCGAAATCTTCACTCCTCATCAGTATAATCATTAATCAGTGCGGAGCGGACTTCCAAAATAAAACACTTCGACCATGGAAACGCACCTATAAAAATCCGTTCAGTAGTTTTTCAGATAATTGCGAACATACAGTCGCCATCAGATATATCGTAGCATATAAAGCGTCCATAAATATCTGAACATGTGCTGTAACGCCCAGTAAATAAGAGTCGTGTTCAGATATTTATGACCGCCTTATATGCTGCGATACATTTGATGGCGACTGTATATACAGACGCGGCGGGGGACTGTTTTATAATTATAAGCCTGTCGGCGATTAAGGTGTAGTGACGTCTCTAATGGCCTGATTTACACATCGATTAGTGATTCTGATTAGTGCGAGTGCATAAAATTCCTACTTGCGTTTTCGTTCAGCAACAAAATGTTTAAACTCGCACTAACCTATGCGTAAACAGGCCAAAAGAAGGAAAATGCATAGTAAAAAAAAATTGTCATATAAAGCAGAGTTGAAACTCTAAATAAGACAGCAAAAAAAGTTTCAAGTCTATATAATAACTGAAGTAGATAACAATAAAGTACTAACAACAACTACCAGTATTACAACTTAAAATAAGTTCTAAAATATTCCGTGTAAATTATTAAAACTGTACCTAAGTTCCTAAAACGTTCAAAAATCTTATAAATTACGTCATCAAATGTTTTAATCGACGGCTTGTTCAGTGGTAGAGGGACCCTCGCTCGCCGACTCTTGTTTTAGTCGCCGTATTCTCTTGTATCGGCTTAACTCCGCTTCGGAACTTTTCGATAACGGCCCAAAGCCCTCATCGCCGATATAACTTACCCCATAGTTTTCCGATCTGCTGACACTATCTACTAAAGATGAGCGCGGAGGATTAGAGGAGGAGAGCATGTCGTTATTGATAAGGTCGTCAGCAGGTTCCAATTTTAGACTCCTATCAGCCGCTCGTTTCTTTCGACTGCCACCGGTATACATCAAATGTTCGTCAGCCCCTTCCACTCCAGACAAAACATTATCTGTATCAGATCCGATGCTCACGGCATCTTTGGGTGCGTCATTGATGAGGCCGCTTGATCGTTTAAATATACTCTCATTGCCTTCCACATTCAATGGGACGCTATTTCGCAGATCGCTAACATCGCCAATCCTCGAGTTGCTTTTCGCTAGGTTTGCTGTTCGATCAAAAAAGCCGTCATCGTAAAATTCGTCTCCTTCATCATTGTCCGCGTCTTCATTTTCAGGAACATAGGCCACTTTGGATTCGGGTAAAATTGCGGCTGCTCGTTTTATTACTGCGTGTTCCTTATTTCTCCTTTTGACTCTTACTAATGGTGCCATATTTGAGCCGCTATAGTATCCCGAGTCTTCATAGGCGTTAGCATTAGAAAACGATTCCTGCAAAGACTTCATAGGATCGGACAAGTCTGCTTTGTTTTCTAGATTCAGCTCCCGTTTATGTGGATTACTATAGTCGTAATGTAATTGCGCCTCATCATCCATTAGTTGGGTCAAATCTTCATCTTGAGAATTAGCATAAAGCTCTTCTCGTAACTCACTGATGGCCGATTCTTTGGATTCATTTATATTTAAATCCATTTCAGGAGAACCGTCTTTGTTAAAATTTGAAAAATTTGCTTCTCTTTTATTATCACTTTTGCCTGTTGTAGTTTCAGTGCTCGTGTCAGTAATAGTCTTGACTTCCAATCTCTCTGAATTTTCTTCATCCAGGTCACTTGATCTCCTATTTACTTTATTGTCATCAGCCTTGGTGCTTGATACATCCTCATTTGTAGTTGCTGTGATTCCAGATGCGTCATTATTTTGAGATCTATCACCTATGTTCAAATTTAAAAGAGGATCTGAATTTGAATTAGAATCAGATTGAACCCCATCCATTAAATTATTCTCTTCGACTGCTCCTGCTTTTTTAGTTATTTCTCTTTTGCTTAAACTCATGGTTAGTTTACTTTCACCATTGTTAATAATCTGTGCTAAGAGACTCTTTTTGTCGGCTGAGAGTGTACTCATTAGCTCTTCCACTTCCTTTTTGTTTAATTTTTTTATGTATTTCTGTATAATTGCCTGCTCCGCTTCATTTTCAAAGTTATCGAAATTTATATTCTCTTTAGACTTCTGGTTAGAACCCTCATCCGTGGAATCATTTGCATCACGTCGATCTCGGTTGGAAATATCAGTATTTAATTTTTCATGTGGATTATCGTCAGAATCTTTGTCTTTGGCTGGATACCGATTATAATAGCGATTATAAAAGTGAAACCGCCCAATCCGTTCAGCGTTGTCCTTGTTGTGTTTATTTTTATCTATCTTACTAGAGTGTTCTTGTTTATCATCACTGTTTTCGTAAACCATATCATTACTTTCGTCTAGTTGGGAACTATCTCTGTCTTGAATGTTTACTTGCTGACTGCGCAAGTAACCTTTTGCTTCTTGGTTGTCTGTCTCATGGATAAATTCATTATTGTCATTATTGTTCTCGCTACGTCCGTCGGGTTTGTCGTTCGCCTCAGGTCGATTTTGATCATTTTCAGCACCTTCGTCATCCTGACCTTTGAATCTTCTATCTGGCTTGTTCACTGAAAACTGTCCAAGACATTTTATACTGCCCATAGTAGGTTACATGTCACTAAATTGTTTAGAATATTATACTTATGATGTCTAAATGATTATTGTAATGAACTTTGTAAGTGTTAAAAAAATACAGGGTGGGAACGAGTAACCCAACTAATTTTAACAGCGTATTCCTGAGGTCATTACAAATTATTTTGTTTATATTAATTTATATGTATGAGGACAACTTCACATAATTAAATCGATATTTTCGCATAATGAAATAATATCAATAAATTCGCATAATTTGTGTAGATATTATTATGATTTTGATCCAGAACAATAAGCAATTCGTTGTGTTAAGTCGTGTATAAAGGCATAGACTGATTATCGATTTGCCTCGATAATTAAAAGTAAATTGTTAAAGCAGCGGGCCTATGATGGTTGCGTTTATCACGTGACAAATAAGTGACAAAGCATCTGTCACTCACACTCATTTTGTTAAAACGTGACGGATGCTTTGTCACTTATTTATCTCGTGATAAAAGCAACCATCATAGGTCCGCGGATGACATGTTTTAATTATTTTATTACGTCGGGTTTGTAAGGCAACACTTTATTGCTACCGCCGCTTACTTCTACAAATTAACCTATTGACCGCCAAGCGGTCTAGCAATTTACCGTGCCACTGACGCCAGAGTAAAAAAAAAAGATGTGCCCCAAAATCAACAGGGATTGAAAAATACTTGTAGCGGTTAGAATTACAAAGTTTTTGATCATTGACATTTGGACGGCTGTGGCCGACGTGGCGTCAGGGGCACGATTTTTTGTTGACGGCCACAGCCGACTGTGGCGGTCAAAAGGTTAATAGGGCCAAACATTGGGCACTAAGAGTATGGGTGGTCCTAAAATGTTGCGCTTCTACGTTATCATCAAAAGACGCAATTGCCTCTATAGTCGCAATTGCCTCAGGTAACCTTAACCGTTTTATCTGTGAGGGGGTATTCAGAACTTGATAAAATAATTAATTGTTGTAAAATGATCGGTTATGGCCGGTTAAGCGGTATTTTTTTGTTATAACCAATTAAGACCGCGGTTAAGAAAGATAGGTTATTGCATTACCTAATTCCTTTTCCAGGAATTTACTCGCGTCGGCCCTGCTACGCATCACGGCGAAAATTGTGAATTATTAAATTATTATTTAAATACATTTAACAATTTCATTATTATTATTTACTATAGGTACTTGTTATAATTATTGTATTAGGTATTTCATGAACTATAGTTGTAAATGTCTTACCCTTTCATCGACTGCTGCTTCTTCTTCCTCGCGCGAAGAGTCTTCCATCGCAGCCTCCTCGTCGTCTTCATCGTATTCTGCTTCGTCAGCGTCCCTAATCATTTGGATTCGTTTAATTACATAATAATTAGAGAGAGAGAGAGTAGTACAGTCGAGAATTCGAAAATTAAATAAAGCAAAAAACCCGTAATGTGATTCCTTCACATTCGTTCAATACAACACAGGTTTCAATTTTTTTACAGATAGACCGCTGTTTTCGCGAGGCGACGAATAGTATAGAGATACAATACAATACAAGAGTACTTTATTGTACACCAATAAAAGTTTACAAAAAGGAAACAGAACAAATGCAATTTATAAATACCGGTAGACTAAAAAGCGACCTCTTTCGGACAACCTTTGGGTAGTGAAATTAATGAAAATTTAACTACAGTAGGTGTAGCAGAAGGCGAAGGAAACACATAATTAGATACCAACAGAAAGAAAGTACGCATATGGGTAAATAAATAATAATAAATATTAAGGGTCAATCATACACAAATCAACCTAGTCCCTAACTAAGCAAAGCTTGTACTATGGGTACTAGACGACGATATACATAATATATAAATACATATATAGATAACATCCATGACCCAGAAACAAACATTCGAGTTCATCACACAAACATTCGCCCTGGCCGGGATTCGAACCCAGGACCGCCGGCTCAGTAGGCAGCTGCACTAAAAACCGAGCCAACCGCGTCGTCCAAAATCGAAAAGTCGCCGTCAAAAATAAACACATACATAAATAGATATACACATAGATATAATGTACTTCCTTACCTGTAATTTTCTTGGGTCTCCTGCGGGGCCTGCGGTCGTCCAATAGATTGTTGCAGTAAACAGCATATCAATAAAATCACGAAACATCGCATTTTGTACGTTGCCTGACGGAATTGTTTCTAGAACCGTGACAGAAGATTGTCATATGCGTGAATTCAAATGTAACTTTTTCTTTCAGCCAGCATCTACACAGCGAATGTGACATTGTGACATAGATAAGTTACCTTTATTGGAATGCGAGTACAAATATAAATTAAAAAGTGGCTATACCGTAGTCTCGTCGCTTTCAAAACAATGTAAGAAAACGGGACGACACAATACAGTATCACAACAGTATTGCCGTTACACACGAATCGGTACGACCGCAACGCCAAAAAATTGAGGTTTTGGGTTTTCAGATAGACAGGGAATTTTTGCCTGTACATACATTTCGTAGCTACTTTACAAAAACAGAATGGCGGGATTACCTTCATATTGTAATAAATAAATAAATTAATTAAAGTTAGTACAAAATAATAGTACATTTATAGTATTTTTTGGTATAGTTGTATACAAATTCGTAATGGTACACCCGCCATTCTGACTCCCACCCTTAACCAGCAGGAAAGAAAAAGGAGTAGACATAAAAAAAACTACCGAATTAAGGTACTTACAACAATTTTATTTTAAATGAGACCGTTTCATCTCTATCACACATATTATGTACATGTATTTTGGTTTAAATAAAACAAACCATTGAAACATCTTAATGCAAAATTCTCAATAACTTTGTGCATATTTGAGAAATAATGTCTAAGATTTAATGTCATACAAATTCATCAAAGGTCAATGATTGTAGATTACATCACACGATTTGGTGTATCGTTGCCTTCAAGACTTCCTTGTCACTGCACATACATTATTTATTACTACTATAGTTTATAATCTAAATCCAAAATGCCAACCCACTGGAAATAACGCTATGAATGTTACATTCCGATCGCGCGTATTATTGTTTTCATTTTTTAAGAATGCAAGGTCCATATATGAATTAAAGTTGAAACTGAATCCCCGTTCGACGTAAGATAGGATAGGAGAAGGAATGATACCTAAAGCTAGGTAAGGGCTACCTATAAACAAAATTCATTTATTTTTTAAATTTCATGCATTGCCTACATCAATTCAATAATTTAATTTTAGTAATCATGTTGTAGCTAATGAAACAGAAAGTTTGAACTAATCCTTTAATTTAAAATATGTACTTAATGATTATTTTTATTGTAGCCATTCACTTCTTGGTAGGCTGAGATCTGTAGAGTCGAGCCGGTGGTTTCAATTTTCTCCTCATTATTAATTGCTGTTTGATTCAGCATATTAAATATATTATTAATGTAATCAGAAAAAGGGATTTCTCTTTGTAGCTTTACATTTAATTTGGATAAAAACACGCGATTTCTAGAAATGTAACATCCATGCCATTCATGTGCAATGTGACATCACAGCTAGCACAAATTAAGAATAATTTTATATATATGATCTTTTTTTTTCTAACAGCCACGGTAAACTTATACGGTAAGTATGATAAAAACGAGAGTTAATGCTACACGAGCTGTTAACGGATTTACAGTCTGACCAAAAAGAGTACACATTAAAAAGTGGCAATACTGTAGTGTCGTCCCCTTTTTCTTAGATTGATTGAAAAGGGATACAGGCTACTTTTTGATTTCCACTTTTTGATTTCTACTCCTTTTGGTCGCACTATCTATCGAGCCACGGATTCGTGATACAAAATTGTATTGAACGTGATGCATTTCGCCTGGTGAAAACCAAAATTCACTGAATTTTCTGTCACTGCTGTTCAAAACCTCGTATCTACTTAGTTAATTGATACTTAGATACGAGATTTGTAGTAGATATTTGTTACTTGTGAGTTGTCAACAGACGATTTGTGCACCGCCAAATCAGAATATAGTTTTTTAAATAGTTTTATATTGAGACGGGTCATTATTTCTTAACAGTGCGATGCAGGATTTGTTTTGGCGCGCGGCGCCGGCGGTGCAGTGCCATCTGTTGTTAATAAAATATTTGCCCGCACATCACGCAGAAATGGATGGACTCGTTTTAATCATTGGTACAGAATAACAGGACATCCATAGATGATTGCACACACGAAGTTGCGGACATTTTTCATTTTTAAATAACTAGCGACCCGCCCCGGCTTCGCACGGGTGCAATGCTGATAAATTATGCATGTATTATACATATAAACCTTCCTCTTGAATCACTCTATCTATTAAAAAAAACCGCATCAAAATCCGTTGCGTAGTTTTAAAGATTTAAGCATACAAAGGGACATAGGGACAGAGAAAGAGACTTTGTTTTATACTATGTAGTGATGATAGTGATGATGGCAATAGTCTGTAATCTGTGCTAGCTGTAAGGCAGCGCTGTTTTGGTCCATTATATCGTCAAATAAAATGGTAACTAAAATATATCCCTTAGCGTTCTAAAAACGATAGAAAATATTGCAATACAAACGAGCTTCTTTGCTTTATTGTTTTTACACCGCATTGAATAGTCAGTAACATTAAAAAATATCGTCACACCTTTTTCATACATTTTCAGAACTTTTACCAGAACTGACGTACCGAAGGTATTTACCCGGTAGTGACAGCATATGTTGTTTCAATGTCTGCCAAATTATTAGACGATATTAGGATATTGCATTCAACCCAATATCTGAAGTGAATAAATAATTACCACTTACGTCTTAAATTTTCATATACCTTGGACGTTTGTAAGTAAAATGAATACTTTTATTCACTTCGTGCATAACATAATAAAATAGACAAAGGTCAGATACATACGAATTTCGTAATAGGTTTACCTTATGGCACATATTATTGGAATCTGAAGAGTTTTCGCACTGCTATCGATCCCAACCTATTTATGGCATATAAATGACACTTTCTTTATTCAACGTTGGATTTTCTATTCACGTAGTTATACTAACCTTTGCCTTTGACATTCAGTTTCTACAAAACATTTGTTTACAATTAAGTATAATATTTTCATAAATAGTAACATGTAAAGACTTCAACGACAAAACGACGGAACAGACATCGGAAATCGCTGCCCCACACACTACCTTATTTGCCGCAATACAATGTCATACTAACTGCTATCAGCTTGGCGCCTGGGAGACAGCTTTCCGTTGAAAAGTTGATTGAATAGTCAACATATTTTATAGGAACTGAATATCGTATATTTCTTGAAGAACTGACTAAATGTCACTTGCACGAAAAACAATAATGAAGTTTCAACATTTTTAATATTCTTGATTTCTCATACAATGAATCGTGCCTCATGGCACGTCCATTAAATTTCAACATATAAAACCATATTGCACCGTATCCAGATTGGAACTAACCCATGACTTTTAGCCTATACGGCCTGAAGAGGGCTATTCTTCCAAATAAGTAAGTCTAAAATCATCTAAATCGTGTGGTACCAAATGTACAGAAACGACGAAATTGACAATCTCAAAGAATAGCCTTCCGCAGACGCAACCTTAGGTACATAAGATGTACGTAAATTATCAACTTTTAGAAAAAACTACGATGAACTTTCAAGAAAAGAACCTTACTTTATCATCAGATTAGGCTTCTCTACGATTTATGTTGTGCTTTTTTCCTTTATCACAATTATGATACAATAACTATTTATACAATTACCTGTTATACAGTACGAGTCACTATTGCGGTGAAATTAAACTTTAGACCACATCAACAATATTATCTGTGAATATATAAACGTAACTATGTAAAATTTAAACAACACATTAAGCATTTGGTTCTTTGATTCTTTAGAGTTCGAATTAAAAGCAAGCTATACTTAAAATCTGTACACGTTATGTCCCAAATCTTGCGAAAGATTTGCAACGATAAAACTATGCCTACGTGACGTAAAATAGTATAAAGTAAACTCGTGTAACATATTCAAGTTACACTCCACCAATAAGGACACAACATAACAAAAATACAGACACTGAAATTGTCATCACTTGCAGAGGCGGAAGTACACTTGAGAAGCGTTCGCAGCCAAGACAATACCTCCGTGTGGAAGATATAAATGGGTCATTAAAGATAGCTATTAGAACCCACCGCCGCCACACGAAAAAAACCTAAGGAGACCTTCACTATGTTTCATGAAATTTCAAGGACAAGTGAAGATCTGCAAGGTTTTGTTCAGGTTACGGCAAAGGTTCTACATTTACTGACCCACTTATACTTATGTTCCACCCGATATCATAAAATTCACGTTTTTTTGTTGACGAATTGGGCTCGGTCGAGATTGACTCTATTCGAGATTCGCTAGAATTGACAATGTCATAAGACTCATAAGAGTGTCATGGTATAGTGCGTCATCTTGGCAATAGACGATTCACAAGTATGCCGCCGTCTTCCCCTCGTTTTACTGAACCATTCCGCATTGAACTCACCCATAATGTACGCAATCAAAATTCAAATCGTGGAATGGAATGGAAGCCGCTGTTTGAACTTTCTATTTCGTTTGGAACTCATAACTTGCTGACTAGAATCTTAAAAAGTAATAAAATGAGCATTTTCACAAAACGAAAAATAAGTGTCTACTTGAACGTCAGTGCATTCGCAATATTCATAAAGATTTAAACTTTAAAATTAATTTGTACTTTCCGTGTCAAGTACACCGATCAATATACAATACATATAAACTGAGAAGAAAATAATATTGCGAGTACATTGGGTTGCAAATGTTACAATAAACATTTAAAACTTAATACCTACACAAAGTTTAACTTCGGATGGTCTACTGATGCGAATTCGGCTTACAACAGGTATTCTCTCGAGTATTTATACCCATCACAAACATACAATTTACATGACAAATTTAACAGAGATGGCTGTAAATGTCAACTGATAACTCCACTGTAATCCTAAGTTTAATCTAAGTGATCCGACGTATCCCCGACAGTGAATTGTAATCAGAAAATTGTAATGTTGGGAATATTATACAATAGTTGCCGTGCGCCTTTTTTGCACGCGGCGAAACTGCAGCTATTCAAACATATGAAGTACCGGAGCCAATAAAATGTCGAATAAACATGGAATGAGACGGCAAAGTCGAATAGCATCTGGCGAATGGCCAGTTAAAGTTTAGTTACAAAGTTCTATCATTAACGTGCTTACTAAAATTGACCTCCACACCGAAACGAGTCTCGCAACCACACATAAGTACATAGATATGTTTTGCGACAAAAAGCTTAAAAATTTCAATAACAACACTAAAATTACAACGAATGCCACCGGCCGCAGACAACGGAACGGGAGCAAGGAAAATGGGAGATTGAATCCCTTGTAGTCATCGCTTCAATCTTACTGAATAAGAGAGTAAGAGATTAGTAGAGGAAGATTCAAACTCCATTTTCGGAGCCCAGTTTGGACTTTCACAACAATGTAAGTAGTTTTTTGTAATATATATAGCATAGCAACAGTCAAAATGCTTTCCTCAGATGAATACGACACCGCTTGTGTCTTGGGTATATTTTCAAGGGAATTACAATTTCAATGTCAAAATAAGGATCTCCATGGTCCATACCACTTACGCAGTTCTAAATTAGATCCCATTGCGAGTCTTGAAATTATATTTACACGTTTGGTTGTTGTTATGCCTACTCTTTTAAATGAACAATGATAACTAGATAAGGACATCGATTCAAGTTAACCTAGATAAGACGGTTTCTAAACGGCAGCTAGGACGAACCCCGTCATGACAAGTGGATACCGTAGGTAACACGTTAAGACAAATTAAACATATTTAAAAACAAGAACACAACCACATTTCATTATGGCACACAGTACCAAGAACAATATTTACAGAAAGCGGTTAAGTGTTTAAATTTGAACACAATTCGATGGCGATAAAGCGTGTTCAGAGCGTCGAAGCTAACAGTTGTCGAAGCAGTGATGTAAATTGTCATGACAAAGCTTTCCTGGATTCCAAAGCCGATGGAATATATTTATTAGGAATTGGGCACATTTAGCCATGCTGTTGATGCTGTACAACATATGTGGTGCAGAACGATGATGAAATATACTACAAACGTGATGCGTCGCGTAAACGTTTAAATGCTTAGATCCGCGTCTCGCTAGTTCCGAATAGATCAGTCAACGCTTGAGCAATCGTTGAATGATAATTATCAAGATCAAAAGAGATTTAAGTTTATTATAAAAAATTATAGCAGTCGAATTTTAACTATTCTTGGCCATTTGCTGTTATACTAGCATGCAACATTAGCGATTTAAATGCAATTTTAATAAAGTGAACACTTTCAAATTTTCTTACACGGAGACGGCCGAAGCGGCCTTTTATACAAACGAAAATATCTCCATTAAATCCGAATCAAATTCCCTAATGATATTCGAGTAAATATTCACAATACTTATTTAAAAAATAATTACTCCACGCTGTACAAGAATCGTCGATAAAGTAATCGATCCTTAATAAATCTATAGCCTACGTTACACCTAAACCCTCGAATATGAAACTTGAGTAAAACATTTAAAAACACAATAGACACGCACTCGCTCGGCAGCCCGGAATGTGCCTCCTCCGCGTCACTACGCTACACCGACTACGTTCACTAACTCAGACTTGAAACGAGAGAAATTGTCATGAAGTTCAGGGAGTCTCTGGGCGCGTCCCGGCAGTACACAGACAACCCCCACTAGACGGAGCATGTGAGGCGACCCGCGCGCACCAACGATATGGTACGGCAGAACATTAAAGTATCAACACGGCGGCCACCGTTTAGTTGCGTCCTTGTTTATGATACATGCGTACGTCAACCAAAAAAGAAATTAAATAAATAACATGGTAAATTGTAGTGTTAAGGGGCTCCCCGCTCTCAATGACCTTCGATCTGTTGCGATAGATTTTCCCATATTATAAATAGCTAATCATAATAACATAGTTTTTCCACAACAAAATACCGTATCAAGTACCTTTCACATGTCACTGACTTTGAGATACAGGCCGTCAAAGTTTACGATTTTTTCGGGGAAAAAGTTGTGGAAACGGTTTTTTGCGTTTTTCTCGAAAAGTATTGAGAAAAATAGAAAAAGCTTCACAACAAATTTTGTGGAATATGTTTTAGAACAATAAAAATGTAAGATATTTTCTACATATACACCGGGGATAAAAGTAGAAACGAGATTAGTGTATTTTTGGTCCTTCACCGAATACTTTTTTATAAAATACACAGTCGTTAAATCAAAATTCGGGTCACTACAAAGTGTTAAGCATAGACCATACTACAATATATATTAAATAGGACATTATAACTCTATAATACACAAACTAGATACGATGTAAAAATCATCAAATTGGCTGATTTCTGTAGGGAGCCCCTTAAGTGGTGTAGAGAGACCTCATAAACACGGACGCAACTAAACGGTGGCCGCCGTGTTGATGCTTTAATGTTCTGCCGTACCGTATCGTTGGTGCGCGCGGGTCGCCTGATACTCGCCTTACATCACAGACCACCCCCACTAGACGGAGCATGTAAGGCGACCCGCGCGCACCAACGATATGGTACGGCAGAACATTAAAGTATCAACACGGCGGCCACCGTTTAGTTGCGTCCATGTTTGTGAGGTCTCTACACCACTTAACACTACAATTTACCATGTTATTTATTTAATTTCTTTTGTCGTTGACGCGCGCATGGATCATAAACAAGGACGCAACTAAACGGTGGCCGCCGTGTTGATACTCTAATGTTCTGCCGTGCCATATCGTTGGTGCGCGCGGGTCGTCTTACATGCTCCGTCTAGTGGGGGTGGTCTGTGCCTTACATGCTCCGTCTAGCGGGGGCCTGTGCGGCATTACAAGCGGTCGAGCAGCTGGTGCTCGACCGCGGAGTCGGGGAGCAGCGAGCCGGGCTGGTCGAGCAGCGTGAGGTCGTCCAGGTCCAGCCCCGCACGCAGCTGCGCCTCCTCGCCGCCGAATATCCCGGGGTCCAGCTCGCCCGAGTAGTCTGGAAACGAATACTCTGCACATTACGTAATTATGCTGTAAGGTAACCGGTTTTAGACTAATTTTTACTTAAATTAATGAATGTGAGGTGACAAGAAGTCTGCGGTGGGATGCCATAACGGACTGGAGGTCCATCAACTATACTTTATATTGTCTGTTCAAAATTCCAAACCAATTAATTTTTTATGTTCGATATACGACGCGGTTGGCTCAGTTTGCAAGCACCTGCCTACTGAGCGGCCGTCCCGGGTTTGAATTCCGGCCAGGGCAAATATTTGTGTGATGAACTCGAATATTTGTGTTTGGGTCATGGTTGTTCCTATGTATTTAAGTATATATTTATCTATATAAGTATGTATATGAGCTTAATTTAGGAATAGATCGATTTGTGTGAGGTTGTCTGATATTTATTTATATACAGCGGTTGAGGTACCAAATTAGCCATCGCTGTTAACCGCCTCTATGATAAATCAAATCAAAATCATTTATTTCTAGGCAACGGAGGCCCGCCTGTTATTTGTGTGTTAGTTTTAAGGTGTTTATCAAGGAAAAAAATTTAAAACTTCTCCAGAAATCGACAGAGCCGACAGAATTGACACGCCAGACGTCGATAGAGCCTAGGGAATGCAATCGGTTATTTTTAATATGAGAAAAAACGGTTATTAACCGAAACCCGGTTATTTTCATGCAAATACGGTTAAACGTTGCATTCCCTAACTGTTGATTAAAAGTTACGAGCGCCCATCAGGCGGGTTATTGGTCGTGAAAGTGTTAAAATTAACATACATATGAAATAGAACAATAAAATAACATTAAGTAAACATAAAGCGAAAGCGAACACCATTAAGAATATGTATGTACTGCAAAATAAGCGACGTTGTTGCGCCATCGTTGGGATAAGTAATCAAGATCTGCATTTAAACGAAACTGTTGATAAAAAATATCCGTCGTTATGAGTGCCAGTGCTCATATACAGGGTGGAATTTTTCTATGGGCCCTGGTGGGAACTACCTTAAATCCTTTAGTTAGCTCATTTTACTGAAAGGAAACATTCCTTTATTTTTAAAAAGAAACAAAACTGCATTCAAAGATTTTCCAAAATTTCCTAGCCTCAACCGGGAAAAAACTTGTAATAAGTATAAAATCTCATGGAATCTCGTACAACAGAGGGGTGTAGGGCTAAGTTTACTGGATAAATTTTATCCTGAACAATAATCCTACTGATTCATGAAATAAAAAATCGATGGTTTATTTTTTTAATTTTTAGTTGGTTCGATTCCCGGTTGAGGCAAGCAATTTTTGGAAAATCTTTGAATGCAGTTTTGTTTCTTTTTAAAAATAAAGGAATGTTTCCTTTCAGTAAAATGAGCTAACTAAAGGATTTAAGGTAGTTCCCCTCCAGGGCCCATAGAAAAATTCCACCCTGTATATGCCCAACTAATGGCGCTTCAGAACTCCCCCTACTCTAGGTTGACTTTGCGAAGATGACACGTGACACCCTTCATGCAAACCCGACCGATCAAATCGGAGGAGGCGGTCGGGCCGATGTCATCGGCCTCGTGGCTCACCTGTGAGTATGATATCGGGTATGCTGGGCGGCGTGGCGGGCGCGGGCGAGGCGAGCGGCGCGAGCGCGAAGCCGCCGCCGCCCGGCACCGGGTCGCGCGCATTGTGCCGCGACTGGCAAGACGTGCCCGACCCGTTCGCGCCGCAGTTGCCCGGCGACTGGAATTACACATCCCATGTTACCTCCAATTGACAACATTTCATATTTTTAAGACTATAATTTTATTACTTTTCTGAATTCTGCTTAAAAAGATGAAGTAATCTCTGTTTTTATTTAATTTCTGAGATGATTATTTACTTTATTATTAATTTATAAAAACATACTCATTTTAAAATGTGGCAACACAGAAACCAGAACTTAATGGAACGGTTACTTTAGTCGGTTTTCTTATTAAAAAAAAACTTAATCAAACTCGGTATGCATCTGTCACCTGTCAACGTCAAATAAAAAAAAATATTTTTTTTTCGCTCTTTGGTTTAGACAACAACCCTATTCAGCCCGTATTGTCTTAGATTGTAGTTATTTGATGTATTTTCTTATATTTCTTTAAATACAGAAAAATAAATTCAAAGATTTTTTTTTAAGGTACACTACTTAAAGCCCTGTCGATCTCTATATTAATTTCCACCTGTTATAAATATGAAATGTTGTCAATAATAACCCTATAAAGAGGATCTAACCACTTAGATATCCTCCGCCGCGATATCCGCATCAACTCAGCGCTGCCACACGGCGTCAACCAAACGTGAGCACGTAACGAGGGTGTGTAATGATCGATATAAAAATAAATGGTATAAGTATGTTGGATATAACAACATTTGATATAATTTCACAGGGTATAATCACTCATTTCATATAATAAACGTTTGGTATAATTTTAAAATATCTATTTTTATTTGGTATATTTATCATTTGGTAGAACACTTATTTCCTATAACCATCATATGGTATAGTGTTCATTTGGTATACAAATCATATGAAATAAATATGAGGTGGTATATTTTGTATTTATTCTGGGGGATGCAGTTCAAACCTAACCTAACCTACTTTTATGGTAGCAGTCCATTTTTTCTGGAGGATGCAGTTCAAACCTTTTTTTTTCTTTCTAACCTAACCTACGTTTCTAATTGAACTTTTGGTTTAAGTTTTTTTTAATGCGGGGGGCTCCGCCCCCCCCCACCCCCCTATTTCTCTATACCCTATACGTTATGCCATTTGAACGTTATACCATAAATTCATTAGAAGAAATATGCATTATACTTAACCCGTCAAGTGTCAGACCTTCCTAGAACAAAACACCGCGAAATGTCCCATACAAACAAGAAACGGCTGAATTTCCGCTAAAGATGGGAATTTTACCTACCCCGAGAATAATTATATGAGATGTGTTATATATCGTTAGAGAGCTAGATAAATTTGGAATTCAGCACAATATGTTATAATAGCCGCACTTACTTGTAGTGAGATGTAGATTTATTTATATTCCAAGATGTTCGCTTTCCGTTACATCCGTCACTAATCATTCACAATTTACACTCAATTTAAAACCACATATCACATTTTACATACACTAAAATGATACTGGCTAGTTTATGCGTCAATTTTACGTAAATTCACTACTAAACACCTAATAATTACTTCACAACAAATATTTATTTACGAGAACGTGCGCGCACGCTACAAACTTGCGCCGACCAAATCGCAACTGTCATGGCGGATTTGCCGCGAAATTGAGCACTGTTTAAACAAAATCATAAATCTATCAAAATTCCCAAGACCTTACACCAATCTAATATATGAAATGAAATCCTGCGAAAGTGTATTATAAATCTATCAAAATTCCCAAGACCTTACACCAATCTAATATATGAAATGAAATCCTGCGAAAGTGTATTATAAAACTATTATTTGTTCGTAAGGTTTTGAACAATTGAAAATTAGGAAACAAATGAATTACGACGGCCATCATTGCAAAATTATTGCGTCATTCAAACTTGAGGACTTTTTTCACTAGGAAACAATGTCGTGCGGCTAAATTTAACATTAAAAACGAAAACCTTATTTAATTGCCAGTAATTTGATATATAATACATAATATAAACACTTTCCGTTTAAAAGATTTGGACATATTTATAACACGACACGACACCTCAAATGCAAGTGATTTTCGAAATGGCGGACGAATTCCGCCAATGTAGAGAAAAAAAAATATTTACACGTCACTATTGAGGATTCTGATTGGTTAAAAATCAAATTTGTGTGCTCTGATAGCTGTTGTTGGATAGTAAAATATCTATCAAGCTGCCACCATAACGAATCGATGCAGAGAAATTGATCCAATGAGCGGTTTGGGCTGTAGACTAGCGTGTGTCTACTGGACGCTACCGGCACAAAATTGCTGTAGACTAACGTTAGTCTACTGGACGCTTGACGGGTTAAAGAATGTTATATTAAATGTTATTCGATAAAATGATCAGTATACAGGGTGTAACCGACAGCGTACCGAAAACGAAAACCGTAGTTTTAGACCATAATCACGAACTGAAAACGAGTGTTAATTTTCTCGGAAAACTCAATGATAAGATTTTCCAAAATAAATTATAAAGCTCGACGCGCAATGTATTGCGTACAATTCTCTCAGGAACAGACGCGCGGGGAGGGGAGCACGCGGCTAGCATCTACCGGTTCAGGCGCTCCCCACTCCACTCACGCGTCAGCGCAAAACATACCGTTACGCCAATGCGCATCGAATGACATGAATGAATGCAACCACAAAAACAACGCAACCACAGATCACAACTAGTGTACTACCTAACACCAATAACAACAGACCGATAAATTAAAACAGTCTAACAAGATTATTTTCATTCAAGCAAGTAAAGCAAATAAAATGTGCGGGTAGGTAAACATTAAACACGCGTCCGACCGCAGCGGCCTGCGCGAGCGCACTGGCCTGGCGGATCAATGACCGGCCAGTACCGTTATCTGTCCCACTCCACGCGCTCTGTGTTGTGCCGTAAAGCTTACATAATACTGTTTGTGATACATTGTGTGTTGCTATTTTCTTGCGATTTTTCATGAAAAATTGTCATCGGTAGAGTTCGATTAACGGAAAAATAAAGAAAAAATGAAAACTCGCGAGGAAAATTTGTGAATTTTCTCAAAGAAATTTCCACGATTTTCCAGCCCAGAATAATGGTCTGAAGCCATGGTTTCAGTTTTCGGTACACCGTCGGTTACACCCTGTATGAAACAATCATTATATCAAATGAGCGTTATAGCGACTGAAGTTATATCAAAAATTGTTATTACCATCGTTACGCACCCACGTAACGACACTGGATCAACACACCGCTGACATGACCGCACATCTAACCGCCAAGACGTACGACTTGCGACGAAATATCATCTATTTGCGATTGTTTTTAAAAGCGCGGGAACTACGCTCGTTCCCATCGCCAGCGGCTACAAACACTTCGCTCACTTGACGTACGCGCGGTGGGGGCATGTTGTCGCGCTGTTATAGCCCGTGTCGCGGCGAGCCGAGTTTGAAATTTTATACAAAAAATACTGAACGACTCCAGTTAAGGCGGTGTCGATCTGGTGTTGGGCGGTTAGATGTGCGATAACATTAAGACCGCGTGAAACAAGTAATCTTGAAGGTCATCTTAACAGGCCACGGACAGTGCGAAAATCGGCCAGAATTAAGGAATATGAGGACTTTTTCTACCCGGAAAAGGGATGGAATTCCAAGTATTTATTAAATTTTGATCTAAGTGAATTTACAATAAATTTGTACAGTTTAGTGATGCGGGACTTTATGCAAATATATTTTGTTCCTCAAATAGTTTACTCACCGTTTTAGCGACGTCATCGTATGACCGTACGACCGTAGTCTTTGTATTATGGTTAGAAGTAAAAAAAAAAAAAAAAAAGAGATTACCTGGGGGTATGTGTGTTGTGAATTCGTTGTCTGCGGTGAACTGTGGTTGATGTACGTCGTGTTGTAACTCGAAACCGGTGAGTCCAGCTACCGAACAAAATCAACACATTAACAGAGTCCACAGCACAACACAAGTGGAACAAGCGAGAAATAAAAAATACGATAAATGCAGCAAACCTGAAAAAATAAATGACATGACGGAACCACTATCTACCATGACAGGATATATTTAAAACGAAGTTATAAGCTAAAGATTGGAAAACATAAGTTGTCATCTGGTATTTGGAACCTTAATAAAACACGAAATACAACCTAGTCCCAGATTAAGGAACTAAATCCAAAAACTGTATAATAAAATATATATATGAGAAGTTTTTAAACGACAACATATATTTCAATCTATTATACAAAATACGCGAAACTACAAGATTAGGATATTTGACACAGAGTGTCCTTGTGCGAAATAATCCACATAACTATTAATATCCAAAATAAAAGTCACATAAACTGAATCGTAAGCGTTCATATGACCACAACGACGAAAAAGATCCATTTCAAGGGTGCCCGTTTGAGTGCTAAAGTGTAAAAGAACATGCTTGTTTGGAATGTGTTCTAAAAGACTTCCATGCCTCTACTATGATAATTGATATGTTTATATGGATTCTCAGTAACTACTTAAGTATGTAACTAACTTAAATATGTAAACCAATACGTACTAAGTCAAGTGAGACAATATTTCTACCTAGAGAAGGAAGAACCTTTAATCTAAGAGAGGTATACAAATGCAAATAATAAAATTAGACTGCGCAACATGCCGAATGTGAAATGTACGATATTGAGATATTTACTGAAGCTATGTAAGTGTTGCAGGTTTTAACAATATATCACTATTACCTGCTGAACCGCGTATTTTTATTAATAAAGCATTGTTCCGCCCAGGTCGTTGACGAAAAACTGTGTCCCAAACGCCAAGCCGATAGCAGATAGTATGGTATTGTATAGCGGCAAATGACATCGTGGCATCTGGGGCACAACTTTTCATCGACGTGATTTGGCGTCCTTGGCGCTCAAAGGGTTAATGACATGCGCAATACGGCTGGTTCGTCATTAAGAGACAATAGTGATATGTGATTGTTTGTAGTGTATGATCACATCTTGTATAAATGACGGCTTTAAAGCAGTAAGCGTTATATGCAAAATTTAATAGAAATTATGAAGTTACATTTTGCGTAACAATTGGCTTAGGAGTCCCAATGTACACACTTATTGAGAATCGGCGGGAAAGGCATGCCGTACTCTTCGCAAGATGTGAACAAGAAAAAGACGACACGAATGTCTCATTCGGTCTCGGCAAGCGTGTACATCCGGGATGTTCAGTGCATTACACATTGTTTTTTTTTTATGTAGCACCACATTTACCTTTTATGGACAAATTGCATTATGCATTTGCATTTTGATTCAAATTCATCCATTATAAAGCTTTACAAGTTACTTAGTTTAAGCCTACAGTTACTACAAGGTGTGAGTCATAAGATATTATTACTGTTGTCACAACTACAGAGATAACTTATGTAACTTCAGAATTATTGAGTTATTGGCGGAGTTATTATCGATGTTATGAATGGTTTTAGCCCATTCATAAATATTTACCGTTTAACTTTAACGTTAGTTACTTTCCATGATGTGGAAAAAATTATTTAGCTCCTATCAAATATGTGGTCAGATATAATATCTCTTAGGTCTTTCCAGCTGCCAAAGGCGGTGCTTCAGACATTGAATACTACTAAAAAGGCCTGACCACTATTTCGCGCGACCATAGGTGAGAGTGGAAAGTCAGAGCGCAGTGTCTCGTTCACTACTATGGTCGCCGCTCCGGTCAGCTGGTCTCACTAAAGGTCTTCGCACACTATAGCAACTCAACGGCGACTCGATTCTATGACAAATATTGAAATTTAAGCCCTATGTCATATTAACTAGGTTTAATTTCGACGATGCACCGACGCGTCGTCCACTCGTCGTCCACTACTAATATCATTTTTTGAAATTAAACCTAGTGAATGTGACATAGGGCTCAAATTTCAATATTTGGCATAGAATCGAGTCGCCGTTGAGTTGTTATAATGTGCGAAGACCTTAAGTCCTGCACCAGCCGTAATAGTCTGTAGACTGTAACGCATAATTATAAAGAAGATAATAAGACAAAGTACTCTATCACTTTTAACACTTTCGCAACCAGATATAAAATTTAACCCTACCCCAGAAACCGAGAGCCCGCTAGGTGGGTAGCTCTTTAAGCAAAAATACGTGACCGGCATCTGAGCAATGATTACGAGTGCCTACCAGGCTGGTTCCAGGTAGCGAAAGTGTTAAGCAACTAAAAAGTCTTAAGTCTTCCGAAATTTTGACTTGAAGTAACAATAAAATCGTCTCCAAGTTGTGACATCAGCTGTTGTGTTAGTGTGTGTGTGGGGTGTGGGGTGGGGGGTGGGGGTGAGTCGTACATTTTCCGCGACCTGGACGTGTGCCGTCCAGCCGGACTCCACCAAACTCTGCACCAGCTGCGCCCAGTCCTTGGCCAACATCCACCAACGTTATACTCAGGAATACTCACTAAATCGAACTCGCAAGCTGTCAATCATTTCGAAGTTTTGGAAATGTTGGTTATTCGTTACGTCACTAAGGGTCTTTCAAACTGTCTATATCCGATAATCATGACTAGAGCAAGCATTTGTGTAATGAAAATATTTGTTCATGTACGTTCGGCTTTCAAGTGGAACATAGTCTAACCTTTTTAGAAAATTTCGTTACTAATTACACCATTAAAGGCGGGTTGTTTTAAACCATCTGTAATTGTGTATCGAATACCGTCGAGGTAAATATTTGTGTGATGAGCATTTTTCTTCACCATAGTCGGGTGAAAAGTAATTAACCATCTTAAGATGTGCGGCTATCCCTTTATCAAATTTGGTTAAAATCCGTCCAGCTCTTTAGCGAGGGCCATGCACCCATAAAAATCATGCATCACGCTGTTAAGACTTTTCCTGAAATAATGACCCCCTTCCATATACTGATTTTCAATACCATTTTATAATAACAGATAAGATTGTCCTCAAAGATTTCTTTATTCCGGTAACAATTCGATTAGGTCAATCACTTCGTCGACGCATTACATCAAACAATGTTCACAAATTACCACATTTAACAACTTCATTCAACATCCTAGCGGACCGTCGGGGCTGCTAACCGTTAGTCTGAGATCGGTAGCCTAATATGGTTGAATAAGTAATAAGATAGCCACAAACAACGAATTCCATACATTTTACAAATCGACCGAATCGGCGTCCATTGTCTTGTTGGATGTTGACCTCCCTATTTTCTGTGCGATGACAATTGTCTGGTCAGGGCCAATATTTAAGTTAATCAATCATAATAAAAATTTAATCCTTTTTTATTTAAAAAGGTGATGTTTTTGACAGATTGCGAGTTAATTTTTCATTTGCTTTAACGATACTAAAAATACGTTTTACGATTAATATATAGGCATTGAACACCCACCATTTCCAATTATAAGCGTAATATAAACATTATTGCCTCTACATTGTGCCTCTCATGATGGTAGTGCTAGGTTCTCAAATAGTGCATTTGGTCTCAGTGATTCTTCGTAAAATGGTGAGTGGGACTAATTGTCAGGTATTTAAACTGAATTTTGACCTATCTTTAAGTAAGGGTTGTCAGGACATTTAGTATTAATGCTATGATTACTTACAACTCCTTGCTATTATTCCGTGGTAGCATAGTGATTTGTAACAGAGAAATATGGGTTATGGCCGGGTTTCTATAAACTAAACGGTAGGTCGCTACACAAGTACATCCCATTGTAAAATCCCGAAGGATTATGACAAAGATATGTACTTGTTAAGGCTAGATCCGTGGTGGCTTGGTCACGACGTTCGCTACGGGAAAAATGGAGCAGCAAGCGACTAGAAAATAGGTGTCGCGAGTCGTGTCCAAGTCACAAGATGTATAAGAACCCGGCGTAAACATTTGAAAAAGGAACTAGCTGGTTAGTTTCGAAAGATAGAAAATGAGCCAAGAATGAATTGATTATTAGTGGTATGATGCGGTATTGTAGGCTCACCATCGTGATTTGCTCGAACGGCTGTAGTAACGTTTGGTGCAAGCTGTAGTCCGTTTGTGGCGACTCCGCCGGACTGCCTGGACTGTGCACCATCTGAAATTGCACAAACAAGATCAACACCTGATAGAGACTTAGTGTCAGGAGGGCGTATACATAGCCTTCGCGTTTAACAAACAAAGAGGAAACAGGACTAAAATGTCCGCAAATTTCAAGTATTTTTTGAATGGAATTCAGTATTTATTTCGCAAGAAGGGAGAAGGATCGATCAGCATTGCGGTAAACAATTTGAATTTGGTCAATGACAAATCCTTGACAGTTCGCTACTGACGTTTAATAATGCAAATATACGTCGTATGCTCATTATTGCCTTGTGAAAGCTGTTTTTTCGTCGTGTTCGTTGAAAGCATTACTTACCGTCGGTGAAGGTATATTGATATTCGAAGTGGAGGAATATTGCGAGGGCGGACTACACTGCGCTTGGTAACAACTCGAGGGTATCCAGTTGTGGTCCAATGGCGACATGTTCTGGAACCAGGCAGAACGGGGCGCGTTAGCTGTGTGCGAACTTGAGTGAGACAGGGTCAAAAACTATGTGACACTCGAATTCAGCCATTGATACAAAGATCAAAGCTAAAAAAAATTGAAAATGGTTTCTTCCACCAGGTAACTCATTTAATTTTTTTCTTTAAGCTTTGATCTTTGTATCAAAAGTTTAATATAAAAAATGTGGTGTGTCCCCACATTAAAAAAAGAATGAGACAATTAATGTTTCACGAATGTAAATTCAAATTTAGGTTTCGACGGCAACGGAATGAATCATCCCTCACTACCAGTGAGTCGGAATACACACCCACTAACGGGAATGTCTCACGGCAACGGAGTGATTCTAAGATCACTTGTGTACACCATATTAATAAACATATGAATTGAAAATTGCAGTAAACAACTTTCCGGATATAAGAGAAGATTTAAGACGACTTAAATAGGTACCCTGCCAAAAAATACGTTTTACTTCACTGATGGAACGGCGAAGATCATGTAAGGTAAAGTTTCATACATCGATAGTTAATTAGATACTATTCTGTTGCTGTCGAACCGTTAAAATGGAAAAAAAATCAAATTAATTATAATATTTACATTTCCACTTCAGTTTCATTGCAATTTTTAACCAACTTTTAGCGCATGAATAAGACAATTAGTTTTAGTTATTGGTTACAATCCAATCGAATAAACAACAAAAAAAAAACGAACTAATTTTATTGTCATGTAATGCTCACATAAAACGGAAAATTCACCGACATAATTATAACATGAAAACATTATTTTATGAAATAATCTTACACGCGCGTTAAAAATAGGCGAAAAATCATATGGAAAGTGAAGTGAAGCAATTCAGTAAAGTTAGTGATTTCAGCGGATTTCATGTTAACACAGTCACACGGTTTTTGTAAAGCAGTAACATGCAGTTAGAACCAGTGAATTAAGAAGCTATAAGCCGTGTACCCACGGACGAACAAAAACATAGTGACACGAACATGGAATACTGGTAATGTTTGATGTTCGTTAGTGGTACTCACGTGCGAACAAAGTGTTCGATGGTCATGTTCACCACTTTTATGTTCGTTCGTACGTGCACGGATTAAGATAAAACTGAAGCGACCCTCTCTAAATATGTACATAACGGCAGTAGTAATCACAAATAAGGTGATATTTGATACCTAATTTATATGTCAAAAAGGTCCTTATCACTACATAGTATAAAATAAAGTCGCTTTCTCTGTCCCTATGTCCCTTTGTATGCTTAAATCTTTAAAACTACGCAACGGATTTTGATGCGGTTTTTTTAAATAGATAGAATGATTCAAGAGGAAGGTTTATATGTATAATACATGCATAATTTATCAGCATTGCACCCGTGCGAAGCCGGGGCGGGTCGCTAGTTATGGATAATTCTAACAACGTTTGTTATATAGTGCGTAAAGATTGACACTGAGAAGAATCGAAAACTAGGCAAGTCCTGAAGTGTTACAAAGCGTACATTACATACTTAGGGCGGTGAATCTGTGAAGGACCCAAATGGCAGGTGTTTGTGGGCCATAAATATGCAATCGGAGCTTTACGGATTACCGCCCGTGGTTTGTCTCAAGTTTTGCGTCTTGCCTCGGCCAGGAAGATTTTCTCCCCGCGTAGCCGTAATCGATTAGTTAATGTCCGTACGTTACATATACTTGGTTACAGATGCTTCGGGACTTGTCAGGCTTTTGAGTATTCTCCATGGCAATTTTTTATGCACCTCATCTGTACCTCTCTGACCTGTCATGGATTATCAATATTCGGATATTCAGCAGATAAGTTTCGTCAACATTCCACGGAAATCAAAGTGGTTCGAACGCTAAATGTCCTAATAATATCTCATGAAATCACGATACGGCCGCTTTCGGGGCAGCTTTTTAATTAAAGTGACATTACGTGTAATTTAAGTGTGTGCGAGTTTTTTGAGATTACGTTGAACTAAAATTACAATGTTCTTTCAATTATTAACGGCTGGTTATGCCAGTCAAACGGTTTACACTCTTCACTGATTTACATCAGCCGTGAATAATTAACAGAATTTGAAGGACACGAGTATTTCATTCATTGGATATAACTTTTTGGTGTAGTATTCTGATGCACTCACTTCCGTTTTAAATACTTATCATTTTCGCTGTTTATCCACGCAAAAATTATTTCCGTATATGACAATTTTCTTATCTTTTAAATAACTCTATCGATATGTCGAATCATAGTGATGAATATACTTTGTATTTTGAATGCTCCCGCAGCAAGTTGTGTAAATACGTCGTTGGCTCCTCGGTAAATACTATAGTGTCACCCCTTTCTAATCAATTTAAGAAAACGGGACGATACTACAGTATTGCCATTTTTTAATTTCTACACTTCCTTGTCGGACTATATTAAGAGGCCTTATTCCTTTTAAAATTTATTTTTTTCATATTATGACAAATATATTGATAATTTCAACCAACGTTTTGAAGTGAATAATACTTTTCCCCGAGTTCTAGGTAGTAACATAGTTATTTCACGCTTCCATTGCGTACAGTCGAAAATAAGTTAAAAAAACAAATTTTCCGCGTGAATTTTGTCAATTTCGAGTTGTTTTTGAAACAAGAATTATCAATGAAAAATTCAAACTGTAGGTTTCAAATATATACCAATAAATCCCGATAGCCCTGTTCTAGAAAGTAACATCAATAGTAAGTTAAGAAACATGTTTGATCATAGAGAAAAATGTCTAAACAATCAGCATTTTAAAAGGAATAAGGCCTCTTAATACATTATTGGCATGGACGGTGCATGATCCATTGTCACAATTTTAAGTCTCCGTAAGCTCTGATTTTTAGGATAATGGTGCCGTCAGCGGTAGCCATTGGAGAGAGCGAGACACCGCGTTCGGACCTCCCGCTCCCGCCTATAGCCGCTGACTGCATTGATATCCTAGGAAAACAGAACTTTAGTGTCACATATTATGACTGAGTAATAAAATAATCAAACATCGTCGGTAGGTGAAATTCTCCAAAAACTGTAAGGATGTATTTGGCAATCCTCTGATTTATTTATTTTGATAAAACTAGTAACGTCTGCTAACGTAAATCAAATGTTTACAATGCGAAAAATAGAAAATTTCAATGGTTCAGGCAGGGTTCGAACCTGCGCCTCCAACGGCTTTCCGTGCCAACACGGCCGTCCCACCTGTTGGACCACCGAACCTGACGCGAGAGCCATTGAATCTTTCAATCAGATAGTTCTGCATGCCTTAGGGTGGCATCGTAGCGCTATCTACCGTAAAGATTCAGACTTTATAATCGGCACCATCGTCTCAAATTATGTTGAGAATCGATAGTAACGATGTGCTACACCCAAATTAATTATTTTTATTAAAGCAGTAACGTCTGCTTAAGTAAACCATTTTTTTCCCTTTTTCGCTTCATTGTAAGTCTCTGATTTGTTATTTTAATTTTTTTTCGAGACAACAGATTGGCTTGAAATTAATAAAATAGCGTATCGAAGTATTATCTTATTAAAGAAATAACGGACCAAGAATTAAAAGAAGTGCGTATAACTTTTAATATTAGAAAAAAAAACACATTTAAAAAGGTTAAATCATACCCAAACACGGCAATAACGATTTAAAATAGTAGTGCGGTGATACAAGAATCATTTTAATTAAAGCGTTGTTAGTTTTACAGTTCAAAATGTGCTTTAAAATAAGCATTATTTATAAAACTGTTTCATGCAGTTCCCATTGTAAGATTAATTATAAACCAATAAAAGCCTGAGAATTGAGATGTTAAAAAAGATGAAAGGATTTGATTTAGTATAAATGTAAATCGGCAGCATGTTATGGCCTGCTAGGTGTTAGATTATGACCATATGCCGGGATTTTCGGTGCACGTATGATTTAACACTAGGCCTACGGGACAAAACACGATTACAAGATACGACATCGTATCGTGGTGCGACGCGACATCGTGCCAAGATGCGACGTCGTGAGATTGTAAAATGAATTTCAATTTTGATTTTGTCGCATGAAGATAAAGTTCATTTTGGATTTGTGCATTTCCGTCGTACGACGATGTGATGTCGTGTCTTGTAATTGTGTTTTGGCCCTACGGTAGGCGTCAAATCACTCGTGCACCGAAAACCACGGCATATGATTACGACAACAAACAGCATTTTGAAGCACTGAAGCAAGATTTCAAGTTGATGAACTGGAAATACTTTAAAAGGAGGTTAAAAAAGAAAACGAACCTTATTATGATGGAGATAATTATTTGTGTTTGGTACAGATAAGTGATTCTGAAATAAACAAAAAAATGGTTTGTGTAGAAGGCAAATAAACACAAACAAAAACAACAAAAAAATGTTAAACGCCTATCGAAAACTAGTGCTTGTTGGAAACAACCAGGTTATATTCCAAAGCCATGTGTTAGGAATTACTTCATTTATTAGTTTAATAATATCTGATTATAAATGGATTTTATAACGTTTCTATTAGCCACCCTAAATATATAGTTAAAGCATTGCTAAAAATCACAGCAAATTATTTTTGGGTACTTCTAAGTAGATATCCGAACGTGACTGGCGATTTACGTCACGCTAAGTAGAAAATTAGCACTTATTTACAAAATGTACACTTGGACGTATATATGCAAAAGGGAACCAGCCCACTTATCAAAACCGTTTACATTGAACCCTGTAACTATAGCATAAAGCACTAACGTTTAATGTGGGTTGGTTTCCTTTTGCATAAATACATCCACTTATACTAAGTAATCCTTTGGAGATGCCACGACTTTGCGGGACAGCGGCAGCGGTGTAGGTACATACGTGTGTCTCGCTCACTCGTTATGCCACCGCGCTCGGATCTCTCGCTCAATTGCTGGTCACGCTAAGTCGTAGCATGTCCGTTATAGGTTTGTATGGGCCAAATGTATAAAAGTACAAAATTTACATTGACTTGAGTAATATTATGAGATTGTATAGTAAGTAACTTCTATGAAAATTTAAATTTATTTAAATATTCAGAGATTTAGATCACCCAACTAGAACTTTTATATGATTAACCCTTACGCCAAGTGTCACAGGTAAATCATTCGCTTCTTTTCGTCATATAAACAAATTGCGAGAAACGGACTCGTCATCTAAGGCGAGAAGCTGTTGAACGAAATTATTGATCCTTAAATGCATACGGTTTCAAAAATGATACCACATTTTATTTCAGAAATGACTGAAATAAAAATCAATACCATGTCAATTAGGAATTTGTGACTCAATTTCTCAGTCTCAATTGAATGTGTTATTTCAGTAGTATCGTTTTTGATACTTACACCTAAGGGTTAAGGTCGGGAAAAGGGCTTGTGCACAAATCACGTGTGGTTCAATAGGGGGGAGGGGGGTCACGAAAAAATCACGATATCACGTTAGGGGAGGGAGGGGTATAAGGAGACTTCACGTGTATTTTTCTACAGTGAACGAACTAAGAAAAAAAGGATATTTTTTGGGGGGTCAAAAAGTAGCCGAAAAAACCTGACGTGATTTGTGCACAAGCCCTAAGTGCGACAGCGCAGCGAGATAAGCCCACCTACCATATAGAACAATCGAAAAATACAGATGTTATACTACTAACGCCATCTAACTTTTGCCAACTAACTATAGTTGCGTGGTCACGATGGCGTCACTTTTTCATATGATAGCGCTTGCTCCGAAGTCGTACTTGTCCCGACTGATCTTATAGTACTACACGTGATAAATGTATCCGCTACGAGACGCGAATTTTATTATGTACCTACCGCGCGAGAATCATGTTTCGTGTGGAATACGGTATTTCACTATAGTGAAAACAAATTGTATCATTGAAACCACTAAACACACATTCAAAACTACTCGGAACTAAATAAACTACCACTAACTTTTGGACAACTTACTATTTTTATTTGGACATAAACTTAAAAGATGGGTTTTGACTACTGATTTTATGACGTCACAATCCAGTATCTTCATAAAAACTTCATACTGATTGGAGCTGTCATCAAATACCATATTGTTTAGAATTACTTGTAAGGCGGGCTCACTAGGCACCGCGCATCGTGGTAGTAGCTCACACACCAGTGTGCTAGCCACCTTTCTTCAAACGCTTCGACAAGACTTATGCAGCTATTACACTTTCCTAAATTAGTCACTGACGAGAGGGATGCAGCAATACGAAGGAGTGAGATGGAGCTATCTCCATACATGTCTAAAATAGTCCTGCATCCCTCTCGTCAGCAACTAATTTAGGAAAGTGGAATAGCTGCCTTAACGCGTATTAGATAGCGACGCAAGGTAGGATAAATCGCCAATTACTGGCCACCGTTCAATAACTGGCCACCTCATACTAAAAATGAACTCTGTTCACCTGCAAACAGAATTCATTTCAGTATAAGGTTTTAATTACTGGCCATCCTTCAATAACTGGCCTCGTTATACTAAAATGAATTCTGTTTGCAGGTAAACAGAGTTAATTTTTAGTATGAGGTGGCCAGTTATTGAACGGTGGCCAGTAATTGGCGATTTATCCTACCACGATCAATAGAATCATATTTTACACAAACAATCTATCAAAATACAAACTGGGCTATTTTCCAGACACTTAATAGGTCAAAAGGGGTCATCCCTTTTGTAGTGTTTATCGTCTTCCGTCTCCTGTAGTGCGCTATGTTCGGGGTTAAATAGAGTAGGTACCTGCGTGTCATAGAGCTGCGAGTGGTCGTGGTGGTGCATGTTGGCGGCGTGCGGCACGGTGGCGCCGACGGGCGAGCCCGAGGCGGGGGACAGCCCGCCCGTGGCCGGCGAGCCGCTGCCCGCCGCCGGCGACACCGCGCCCGGGGACGTGGGGCTCTGCGGTATACGTGCATCAACTAAATACATTCACGAACGCCACAGAGATGAAACAGGTTTCGACTCAAGAAATGTATACGGATTGTTCACTCTCGTCGATTGGACGAGATATATCTAAGGGCTGTCCTTTCTCTTCATTCATTCATTCATAAGTACTTAGTTTATAGTTTTTTTCTTTCTTTAACAGAGTTCATTTTTAGTATGAGGTGGCCAGTAATAGGCGATGTACTCTATCCTGTTGTTATACTCACATATCTGTTCTGGTAGTCGGGCTCGGTCCGGTGCTGCGGCATGTACGGCGGGAAGTGCACGGAGGTGAGGTCTGGCAGCGAGCCGCCCGGCACCTGCAGCTCGCCGCACGCCAGTCCGCCGCCTCCGCCCCCGCTTGAGTATACACTGTGATGTACCCTATCCTGTGGTTATACTCACGTATCTGTTCTGGTAGTCGGGCTCGGTCCGGTGCTGCGGCATGTACGGCGGGAAGTGCACGGAGGTGAGGTCTGGCAGCGAGCCGCCCGGCACCTGCAGCTCGCCGCACGCCAGTCCGCCGCCTCCGCCCCCGCTTGAGTATACACTGTGATGTACCCTATCCTGTGGTTATACTCACGTATCTGTTCTGGTAGTCGGGCTCGGTCCGGTGCTGCGGCATGTACGGCGGGAAGTGCACGGAGGTGAGGTCTGGCAGCGAGCCGCCCGGCACCTGCAGCTCGCCGCACGCCAGTCCGCCGCCTCCGCCCCCGCTTGAGTATACACTGTGATGTACCCTATCCTGTGGTTATACTCACGTATCTGTTCTGGTAGTCGGGCTCGGTCCGGTGCTGCGGCATGTACGGCGGGAAGTGCACGGAGGTGAGGTCTGGCAGCGAGCCGCCCGGCACCTGCAGCTCGCCGCACGCCAGTCCGCCGCCTCCGCCCCCGCTTGAGTATACACTGTGATGTACCCTATCCTGTGGTTATACTCACGTATCTGTTCTGGTAGTCGGGCTCGGTCCGGTGCTGCGGCATGTACGGCGGGAAGTGCACGGAGGTGAGGTCTGGCAGCGAGCCGCCCGGCACCTGCAGCTCGCCGCACGCCAGTCCGCCGCCTCCGCCCCCGCTTGAGTATACACTGTGATGTACCCTATCCTGTGGTTATACTCACGTATCTGTTCTGGTAGTCGGGCTCGGTCCGGTGCTGCGGCATGTACGGCGGGAAGTGCACGGAGGTGAGGTCTGGCAGCGAGCCGCCCGGCACCTGCAGCTCGCCGCACGCCAGTCCGCCGCCTCCGCCCCCGCTTGAGTATACACTGTGATGTACCCTATCCTGTGGTTATACTCACGTATCTGTTCTGGTAGTCGGGCTCGGTCCGGTGCTGCGGCATGTACGGCGGGAAGTGCACGGAGGTGAGGTCTGGCAGCGAGCCGCCCGGCACCTGCAGCTCGCCGCACGCCAGTCCGCCGCCTCCGCCCCCGCTTGAGTATACACTGTGATGTACCCTATCCTGTGGTTATACTCACGTATCTGTTCTGGTAGTCGGGCTCGGTCCGGTGCTGCGGCATGTACGGCGGGAAGTGCACGGAGGTGAGGTCTGGCAGCGAGCCGCCCGGCACCTGCAGCTCGCCGCACGCCAGTCCGCCGCCTCCGCCCCCGCTTGAGTATACACTGTGATGTACCCTATCCTGTGGTTATACTCACGTATCTGTTCTGGTAGTCGGGCTCGGTCCGGTGCTGCGGCATGTACGGCGGGAAGTGCACGGAGGTGAGGTCTGGCAGCGAGCCGCCCGGCACCTGCAGCTCGCCGCACGCCAGTCCGCCGCCTCCGCCCCCGCTTGAGTATACACTGTGATGTACCCTATCCTGTGGTTATACTCACGTATCTGTTCTGGTAGTCGGGCTCGGTCCGGTGCTGCGGCATGTACGGCGGGAAGTGCACGGAGGTGAGGTCTGGCAGCGAGCCGCCCGGCACCTGCAGCTCGCCGCACGCCAGTCCGCCGCCTCCGCCCCCGCTTGAGTATACACTGTGATGTACCCTATCCTGTGGTTATACTCACGTATCTGTTCTGGTAGTCGGGCTCGGTCCGGTGCTGCGGCATGTACGGCGGGAAGTGCACGGAGGTGAGGTCTGGCAGCGAGCCGCCCGGCACCTGCAGCTCGCCGCACGCCAGTCCGCCGCCTCCGCCCCCGCCGTCCCCGCTCGAGTACACACTGCGAATAAAAACGTTATATATTAATATTTTGTCTAAGAAATGAAATTGTAGCCCAGCAGGGTGTTTTTCAGCCCGCGCCATATTGCGATTTTTTAGTAGTAAGTACTAATTTATTTTACTGGTAATGACAAATTTTTGGTAAGTAATTGACGTTGAAAGTCACTGATGTAAACAAACAGGAAACAATGCTTAGACAAATGAGGTGAACACCTCATTTATTTCTCTGCTCCGTGGACTGACTGGCAGGACTGAGTATTTTCATAAAAGAAAATCTATGATAATGATGCTGAATATGTGTGCAGATAAAGTAGTGTATTCAACTGTACATAATTAGGTCTTAAAACACTCCGTGTGATCCTATTATGAAACTCACCTTTGGCTCGTTTCTGAAAACCATACTCGTATTTGAAAAACTTCTCATTATGTAGCAGTTGCATCTACTATTTCGCTAAAGTGAAATACCGTAATGTGACTATAAGTTATTATTATGTATACTGCATAAAGATATACGCAGGTGTGCACGTGTTATCACAATTGGCTAAGACGATTTTATCGCGGAAGAATGGTTAACCGGTGTATATAATAAAATAATTTAGGAAAAGTTTGTAAATGTGACTTAGCCAGCTCTTTGCCTACATTTGCTTTTATTTAATTTGGAACCTACTTACCAACTCACTCGCTGGAGTTGATAAAACAATCAATGAACCGTCAAAGTGGTTATAAACTCATTTTAGCAGGCGCACGCCTTGCGGTTAGTTAACACTTTCAACGCCGGTAACCCACTCTGTGGGCGCTATGCTCGTATAACTGTACCAAGTTTTCACGTGCGTCGTAAACGATTTGTATGGAGAATTGTAGTTCTACAAAGCAACCACTAGGGCTGCTGTACCCTGCCACGAGTTAACGTGACCGTACTCACTAGCGACAGTGTAATCAATTCGTATGGAGTATTCAGAACGCACCTAGCGGTTACTTTGTAGAACTACAATTCTCCATACAAACCGTCACTGTAAACTCATTGTAAGGGTACTATTCTCCATAAAAATCGTATATACAGTCGCTAGCAAGTACAGTCACATTAGCTCATGTTAAGAGCGTAACGTGAGCTAAATCTTTGTTTGTTAACAACCAGCAAATGAACTGTCTCACATTTGAAAAGGCCTTCAACAGTAGATGTCTTGCGGTTGAGATGATCATGAAACTTACTTGTTATTGTTTGGTATTCTGGGTATTTCGCACGACGACCGTGGTCGGTTTGAGGGGTTCATGCCCAGGGCGCCCAACACATCGAGGTGGATGTCGTTAGCTGAAACAAAAATGTCATTTTGGTATATTGCTAGAGGTTAGAAACTTTAGGTTTAAATAGAAGGATAATTTGAGATTCAAATACGGATAGCAGAGCGTCGCTCACTTCCATTTCACATGCAAAAGGACTCAAATTGTTCGCTTGATTTTAGTACAAAATCGTCTGGAATGCGTTTGTAATAGTCCAATAATTACTATAAATGGGCAATTCTTGTCTAAATTTCGCGGGAACGAAGACAAATCATTACAATGATTTGACTGAAATGTTCATATTAATAAAGTAAAGCCCACTAAATTCATAGTAAGGATGGATTCTATCGCATGCTTCGAGCAAAGCTCGGTCGCCCAGTTCAGTAATTTACTTATTCGTTAAACGTACATGCGACCGAGGCGATTTCGTTAGCGATTTATTTAAGTGCTGGTGCAGCACAGTATCTGTCCAGCGGACTGGGACGCCTAGCTGCCACACACCACAGAACTAAGTATACGGCCAGTGTGGACGCTCTAAGCGGAACGTTCGGAGACGTGGGCAGCGAGGCAGGCAAAGCGTGCATTCAGGACGCTGGCATCGATTGTATTAGTTTAAGGCGGTGGTCTGCAACAAAAGCCGTAGGTCGCGTCCGGCGTTTGCTGAACGCAGACGCCGGACGCGGCCTACGCAGCGCACATCGCGCATGGTCACTCAAGGACGCGGCTTCCAACGCAAACTTCGATCAGTTTTTCGTACGTGAAGTGATTAAAATATGGATGAACAGACAATTTTAAGTCCTCCTTGAAAAGGACGAGGAGGATGATAGATCGCATTAAATTTTTCGTTCATAATTTACCTTTGTGTCAATATTTACTTTCAATACATTGTTTCTATAAACTTTATCACTAGCGTCAAATAAAATTCTGTTTAATTAAACAGATTCAATTAATAACTCGTCCTGTTCCTTTGAAAATTTCATCATCTTCGTACAAAAACGCGGCGTCCGTGACGCTAGAATGCTCTGAAATGACTGCGTAGGCGGCGTTCGACCTACGGACGCCGCGCACGGCGTTCGTGCGCCGCGTCTGAGAGAGACCACTATATTAGTGCATTTCCATAGTAAGCATTCGTACGTCGCGTACAGCGTCACGCCGGACGCGACCTACGGCGTTTGTTGCAGACCACCGCCTAACATGAACGCCGCACGCTCCACGCCGCTGCGCGCTCAACTCCAGTGTTCACTGGGGCCTTACGGCTCAGCCGCGCGCTGAGCGGCAAAACCAGAGAAAAAGCATGCCACTAATCGCCGCGCGCGGTGCCACTCTAGCGGGGCGCGGCGGGAACAAATGTATCGGTGACTAGGCAGTTCACTCGGATAGATCGGGCGGTGCCCGTGGCATGCCTGCCACCCCGCGGGCGCCGCCCACCGCTAAAACAGGAGTCTAGCATGTCCCTATAGGCTAGTTGACACATGTCAAATTGTATTAAACTAATGTTTATTTCGTATAGTATTTAGCAAAGCAAACCCAAATATATATTTTTCAATTCATAAAAGTGAAAGATGGCTGCAAAAATTTAACTTGAAAATATGGTTTTTAATCTGTATTTTGAAATGCTTAAAACGCTGTCCGCTATTTTCGCTTATGATAGTGACGTCATCTGTCCCGTAAAGAAAACTGAAGGTCTACTCCGACGACTGTCAAAGTATATTGGAGTCAGGGGGATGGCACTATACGACTGCCGAATTTCGAATATTTACAGGTTCAATCTTACGTCACGCCACAGATTAGCAAAAGGCAAAAATGGCCGACGGCGTTTTCAATTATCAAAATTTAGCTTTCTAGCTTTCACAAAAATACAAGACATTTTTTTGAGCTAGTAAGATCATTACTAACCGATTCAAATATATTTCAAAAATGGGTCTACTAGCCTATTGTCTCTAACACCAACGCGCGTCAGCAGCGCGAAAAACTGTATATGTCGCGAACTAAGCGAAGGCGCGGCGGCTGTATCTGCTCAGCTGTCCTGTAGGAATATCTCCCTCACCTCTCCGGTGGTTCTGTTGCGTGTGTGGGTGCGCATGTGAGTGTAGCGGATGGTGAGGAGATAGCGGCTGTGAGGCCGCTGGTGCCTCGCCTCCACATGACTGGTGCAGTGCTGAATCCGAGTTGGTCCGCCGCCAGTTGCTGTCGGGCGGTGGACTGGAACAAAATAAAACATTTTATGAAGCTGAGATGTTTAAATACGACACAAAATAGGGTGATTTAACCCTTAATTTGACAGTGTTCGCCAGGGTGAACATACTCTTTGACCATCTTTTTCTATTTTTTTTCGAACGAGAATTGTTTGCTCTATTCAACCTTAACGAGGCTTGAACTAGCGACCTTCGTTTACAAAAGATCAACTTAATGTTAGAAGGAGTGCAACGCGCCCGCGGAAAAAGTCATAGTTTTTATTTAATTATGTCTTAATCCGATTGCCATAGTCTTGGCTATAAATAGCAATCGCTATTTTCATTCCGAAGAAAAAGTAAGGCAAACCTGCATCCGCTTTACCAAGAAAATGATTTACTACGCGAATGCGGCGTACGCAATTCCACTTAACTGATAAATAAATAAATATCGGATAGCCTTACATAAATCGACTAGCAGTTGCCCGCGGCTTCGTTCGCGTTAAAACCTATATAATATACATTATCCTACGGCAAGGATGCTTTTTTTTTCAGGATAAAAAGTAGCCTATTTCTTAAAGTTAGGGTATAATCTGCTTATCCCTCATGCTTATCCGTCTAGCCGTTTTATTGTTGAAAAGCTTGAATGCATTTATTACGGCTGCAGGAAGGTTCCAGATGACTACTCCTCCAGTCCCGCCGCGCCGCCTGCACCGGCCTTGACGACAATCGAGATGGCACTAAATACAAATTTAAACATCTATTAGGATAACGTGTCTCATTCCATACCTCAAAAACAAAAATAGAACCCTTATAGGATCACTTGTAGGTGTCTGTGAGTCCGTCTGTTACAACCGATTTGCTGCAAAACTACTGGACCGATTGAATTGCAATTGCACAATGCTTTCAAGAAATTTCATGTCCACAATATTAAATTTCAAAATTGATGCCACTTTCGTAATTAACGTTCCAACAAACCATAAAAATTACACCCATATTGATATTTAGTCATTTCAACGCCATCGCACTTGACTCTCTAGAATCAGCGGTTTGCGCTGTGCGTTTAAAAACGACACCCATATTGATATTTAGACATTTCTACCCCATCGCATGTTAGGGAACATGAGAGATGGTATTTCACGTCCGCCACGTTGAATTTTTAAATCGTGCCCACTTCCCTCTTCTAAGTATTCTTGTTTCCCCATTAAATTTTTTTTACCCCCATTTCACCCCCTTGGGGGTGAATTTTGAAAAATCCTTAGTGCACCTCTAGACCTTATAAGGAACGGTTTGGGCTGTGTGTTTCAAAATGACACCCATATTGATATTTAGACATTTCCACCCCATCGCACCCCAACTAGAGATATGGTATTTCACGTCCGCCACGTTGGATTTTAAAATCGTTATTTTTTTAGTAATCAGTGACCCGATAATCCATAGTAACAATACTCATGTTGATTTTCAGACTTTGACACCACATTTTCCCCTTTTAGGAGTTGAATTCTCAAAAAACCTGAAACACGTCTACTCATTTATTGTTAGGGATACTCCTGTGAAGTTTCGAATAAAATAGTTTAACTAATTTTGTTTCCCCATACAAACTTTGAACCCCCATTTCACCCCCTTAGGGGTAAGGGGGTGAAATGGGGGTTCAATGTTTGTATGGGGAAACAAAATTAGTTAAACTAATTCTGAAAAATTCTTTCTTAGTGCACCCCTAGACCTTATAAGGGACCTACGTGCCAAATTTGGACTCTCTTGAACCAGCGGTTTGGGCTGTGCGTTGATATTTCAGTCAGTCAGTTTCTTCTTTTATATATTTACTAGCTGTTACCCGCGACTTCGTCAGCGTGGAACCTTATCTTGAAAATTTTACATCTTTATTATTTTCAGATCTAAGCAATGTTGAAATTGCTAAACGTGTTTCTTTTTGCATTTTTTTACAAAATAGTAACGAACCCTTCGTACGCGAGTCCGACTCGCTCTTGGCCTCTTTTTAGTTTTTTTTGGCTTATTTGCTGTAATTACGCGGTATCATTATGAAATCAGGTACATCTACGAACGAATAGCTTTACTAAATTCGATGAGTTTAAGAACGACGTTTATAATTTCTTTGATTTGAATAATAATGTAAAGTACCGCACTCAAAAAAATTTTGATCTTCTTACACATTTTCGACCCCTTTTTCACCACCTTCAGGGCTGAATTTTCAAAAACGCTGAAATGACTTTTCTTGCATTCAAAAAAATGCCTATATACAAAGTTTCAAGTACCGCACTCAAAAAATGTTTGATCTTCATACAAATTTTCGACCCCTTTTTCACCACCTTCAGGGCTGAATTTTCTAAAACGCTGAAAATGCTTTTTCTTGTATTCTAATAATATGCCTTTATACAAACTTTCAAGACCAGCGCTCAAAAAAATGTTTGATCTCAATACAAATTTTCAACCCCTTTTCACCACCTTGAGGGCTGAATTTTCAAAAACGCTGAAATCACTTTTCATGTATTCTAATTATATAACTTTATACAAAGTTTAAAGTCCCGCGCTCAGAAAAAGGTTTGATCTCCATACAAACTTTCAACCCCTTTTTAACCCTTGTAGGGGACGAATTTTTGAAAACGCTAAAGTTACTTTTCTTGTATTTTAATAGTATGCTATTACACAAAGATTCAAGTCCCGCGCTCAAAAAAATACTTAATCTCCATACAAACTTTTAACCCCTTTTTTACCACCTTAGGGGGTGAATTTTCAAAAACGCTGAAATTAGTTTTCTTCCATTTTAGTTTAATACCTTTCTACAAAGTTTCAAGTTCCTAGCATAAAAAAAAACTTGTACCCCATACAACCTTTCATCCCCTTTTTAACCCTCTTAGGGAGGTATTTCCAAAAATCCCTACTTATCTCTAGCCCACGTTATAAAAGTAACCTACTGTGCAAAAATCAACTCTCTAACATTAGTAGTTTCGGCTGTGCGTTGATGAGTCAGTCAGGACTTCTTCTTTTATATATATACAATGTGGGTCCTGTAACATAAGCAAAAAATTAAAACAAAGATTTTACTCGTTAAACTGAACAAAATTTGTTCAGCAACTTTAAAAAAAAGTCAGTTTGTCATTTAATACACGTTATTTTCAGAAGTTGCTTAACAAATGTTGTTTAGTTTCAAGGGACGAATCTATGTTTTAATTTATTGCTCCTGTTACAGGGCCCACCCTTTAGATAGATTAAGATTAGTCCCACAGTAAGCTCTTGTAGGCTTCTATTATGGGCACTAGTCACCAAGTAATATCATACTATTGCTGCTCTGTACTTGATACTAGGATTGCAAAACGCAACGGTAATGCTTCAAGATTTATTATTTTGGACATATCTACAACAAGTTGGAATGTCTTGTTATAATTTATGTTGCATTGTAATAAATACGAGAACTCAGGTTTAGTCACTTAATAATATAATGCTATTGCTGCTCTGTACTCGATACTAGGATTGTATAACGCGACGGTAATGTTTCAAGATTTATTATTTTGGTCGTATTTACAGCAGTAGGTACGGCTAATATAAATAAACCCAAACCATTGGCTCCAAACCTACAACGATATTCTTATTTAGAATGCACGTGAACTTGTTGATGTGACCTACATTATTTACTTTACAAGCAAATTTCTTCAATTGTTATTCCGTAAATCAAGAAGTCGGATAATTTTCACCTGGATGCTTTCATAGACAATAGTCCTAATACACTGACTCTTTTTGACTATATTTGATGAGTAAGTAAGGACCAAAATTGGCCGACTGTACATACACAATTTGACTGAAATTGAGTAGCGTGACAATACCCGTCAAGTGAAAATTCGCTCAAGCTTGGTTCCAAGTAAGTACAGTCGCCATCAGATATATCGAAGCATATAAAGCGTCCACAAATATCGGAACACGACTCTTATTGACTGGACGTTACAGTACATGTTCACATATTTATGAACTGAACGCCTTATATGCTGCGATATGTCTGATGGCGACTGTACGTAAAAATTCCGAGAAAAAGTATCTGTGACAGAAAACAGATGAAAACACATACAGCTTGTGGCTTAGCAGTAGGATTACTGTTGGTACCCTAAAAATTGGGATGATGTTGATGAACTTATGTTCGTCGATGATTAATAGACGCAGAGACGCGTTAAGAATTTTCCAAAAATCAACTCCTAAGGAGGTGAAACAGTGGTGATGAAAGCCTGTGCGAAACAGTTGGAAAACCCACGCTGACGAAATTACGCAACTGAATTTAGTGGTCATATAAAATTAAGTGCATACTTGCATAATCAGGCGATTGGATTCTTGACCCAACTGTTGTCTGAGGTATGTATTCTAATTATATCATTTACAGCCTTGACAACTGACAATGACATTCGTGCATTCAAATGCAATTATCAAACGCAGGTACGTGCTCGAAACGGCGATAGTATACACGAGGCTGAATCCACTGTACAAATTCGATCAGACACGGTCAATGACTTCTAATAATTATAGGTTTTTCTATACACATGGTTATATAGGTTTGTCCTTAAGTATTAGTACTAATTATCCTTAATTTAATTGAAAGCCCGTGGGCGTAAGTGTTGTTAAATTAAACAGGCCTATACGGTATTTATAAGTTACTGATTGTTACAATAGGTCACGTGAAATATTTCCTTAAAATAGTTTAAATCGTTAGTTAAAATCTATACCGAAAAGGAAACAAATATGTATTAATTATAAATGAGGTTTTGCATTGTCACCGAAGTGTAAATACGTGGTGTGTCATTGACTCATCACCGTAGAAGGCAGCGAAATAGTCAACTCTGGGCGTTTTTTTTCGTAAACTCATATTTCAAGACTCATCTTACTCAAAATCGTATTATATTAGAACATCAGACAAGAAAAAAAAGAGCGCCACGCTCATAAAAGTAAAAAAAAAAAAAAACATTTATTTGATACAAAAACGTGACAGTCTGCAATGGAAATTTTGGGATACTTTTTTCGCATGAGATTTAAATGTACATACGATTCTAGTAAGATAAAACAAAAAAACTAGAAAACTTTATTTGAAAAAAAAAAAAAAAACGCTCATACACGTGTTCTATCGTATCGTATAAGTTACTGCGCATTTATTTCCTGCTAACTAAAAGCGTGAATAATTTGTTGTTGTTTGTTATATAACCTAACTATTCGGAGATAATTGCGAATGAATAACAAAATACTATAAAAAAACCTACGCTATTCAAGCAGACACGTAAAAAATGAAACGTACTCTTCATGATTAGTTACACAACTGTCAATTAAACGTTGTTTCAATGGGAATGGAGAACTTACTAGAAAATTATAGACCATTAAATTCATTAATATCGCAGTTACCATTACGGAATGACCATTGTTTCCCTGAGACATTTACCTATTACTTTGTAAAATCAGAACGCTCTGAAAATCCCAGTTGATAGAAGTTTCCTCATAGTTTTGTGAGTAGAGGGTATAGTCAATGCCAAGTGACTGACCATCTTTGTACATAGTAACAATATTTGTTGGGCGTTTACATGTTTATTAACAATGAGTCTGATGTTGTAGTGTGCTCTGGAATTCCCTACAATATCGTAGATGGCTAAGATTTTTTTAGGTAAGTAGTAGGCAAGCCTCAGGAGAGATTCAACTTACCTATATAATACGGTGAATAGAGACTAAAGTACTATGTGTGACCTTACAAACGGTCCGGTAGTTTTGAATTTTTGTTATGTTGTCTAGGATGGTTGGTCAATGTTTAAAATGCAAAATGCACAATTCCCCCCCCCTCCGCGCCCGCCGCCATATTGAAAAAACCGGCACTTTCTTCATATTTTTGCTCATATCTTCCTTTAGGAGCATTTTAGCTAGAAGAAAGCTTCGACAATGTTATAGAGAGTTAAATTTACTACATTCTCCATTTTATATTTTTTTTCTAGGACAGATAGTTACGGAGATATCCACATTTTAAAAAACGTAAAAAATCGCAATTTCCTACTGAAAAACCAACTTCTGGATTATATCTTCGTTTAGGAGCATTTTAGCTACAACAAAGCTTGTGCAATGTTGTAGAGAATTAAATTTACTATAATTTACACTTCAAATTTTGTTTCAAGGATGGTTAGTTACGGAGATATGCACATTTAAAAAACAGGAAAAGTCGAATTTTCCGAAAATTTCTCAAAATTCTTGGTTTAGAACGCTGTCATTCAGTAACGGACTAGTCTAGGACAAATTAAAACATGTAGGATATATAATTGCTTATAAAACTCATGTCGATTTTTACATATATTTTCGGAAAATGTGACTTTATTTTTTACATATCTCCGTAATTATCTATCCTAGAAACAAAATTTGAAATGTAAATTATAGTAAATTTAATTTCCTACAAAATTTCCCAAGCACTGTTCTAGCTAAAATGCTCCTAAACGAAGATATAATCCCGAAGTTTGTTTTTGAGTTGGAAATTGCAATTTCTTAAGTTTTTTTAAATGTGCATATCTCCGTAACTATCTGTCCTAGAAACAAAATATAAAATGGAAAATGTAGTAAATTTAACTCTCTATAACATTGTCGAAGCTTTCTTCTAGCTAAAATGCTCCTAAAGGAAGATATGAGCAAAAATATGAAGAGAGTGCCGGTTTTTTCAATATGGCGGCGGGCGCGGAGGGGGGAATTGTGCATTTTGCATTTTAAACACTGACTAACCATCCTAGACAACATATCAAAAATTCAAAACTACCGGACCGTTTGTAAGGTCAAAATCCTGTATTCACTGAATTAATATGAATTGTTGTTGATACATTTTTGATAACCTCTTAAATGCGTGCAGTAGAGCTGAAAACTTATCAAAAATTTAACAACAGTCATCGTTTTTCGCTTCTAAAACGGAACTGGAGGCCCGATGCCGCCGCTGCGATCTTCCGCTATTCCGTACTGCACTGCTAGCGTTAGGCATTCCATACTACGCTAATGTCACACGCTCACCTTAGTGCCGCCGTAAGGACTCGTGTCGTGCCTGCGATCTGCTAGGCGCCTCATGGGGCCCCTATAACAAGAGGCGCACCCTCTCGTCGGCGACTGTGATGTCCCCGATACGATCTTCGGCTATTCCATACTGCGCTACTAGCGTTAGTATTCTATACTACGCTAATGTCAGGACAAGCTCACCTTAGGTACACAGTGCTGCCGTAAGGACTGGTGTCGTGCCTGCGATCTGCCGGGCGCCTCATGGGTCCCACAGAACTAGAGGCACGCCCTCGCTGCGTCGGCGACCGCGACGGCGACGCCCCCCCGCTGCGACCTCCGGCCATACCATACTGCGCTGCTAGCGTTACTTCTTCAGGCTGCAACAAAATCCACTTTAATATAATAAATAAATAATAATAAATAAATATTAAGGGACAATCATACACAAATCGACCTAGTCCCAAACTAAGCAAAGCTTGTACTATGGGTACTAGACGACGATATACATAATATATAAATACATATATAGATAACATCCATGACCCAAGAACAAATATTTGCCCCGGCCGGGATTCGAACCCGGGACCGCCGACTCAGTAGGCAGGGTGTCTACCAACCGAGCCAAACGCGTCGTCGCGAATAAGGAAAGGAACATTTGAATCTATCAATAATTTATGATCAAAGTAAAAAAAACATTCTAATTTATGACAAGCGATGTAAGAGCTAGCTAGCACACACTGCTTGTCATGAAAAATATCCAACTTATTATTATAGTCACCACATATTTCCGCGCGAATATTTTTCCGCAGAGCGCGAGTACTCATAAGTGCCTGTGGTGAAAAAAACCTGTGCGGTGACACCTAAGCGAATTTTAGCATTTGAAACACGTACCTTTTTCGCTCTTTCCACAATGACAATAAGGGTCAAAAAGGTACGCGTTTCAGATTCCTTTACTGTACTAATATAAACCATTGAACACCGTATTCCTAATACTTTTATGAACGTCACTAATATCCTAATTTACCGATATTTAATGAATTAATTCACGAATAGTAATTATAACATTTGAGGCCTTACTCATTTAGGTACAAAAATATATATTATATTAATATTTTTTTTATCATGATGATATAGACAGGATTTTAAAATACTATACCTACCTGTATCAGATACATTTCTTGTCGAATTTTTACTTTTGAAGATGTAAAACAAGTAACTGATTCTGTTTCTGAATCAAGTGTGGAACATTGCTACCAATCAATGAAAATCATGGAAAAGAACAAATTAAATACTGTTCGTAAGACAATGGTTATGGGGCCAGTCTGGGTAGAATGACGAGGGAATGATGGTGTAACCCTCTCTGACTGACAGTCAGGACTGGAACTGACACCAGAAGAGCATGTGTCTCATGTATCACCCAAATATATTCCTCCAACAAAAACAGTAACTGCAAACATAATACATGTTTTTTTGTATAGACATGTAAATCAGTAAAAAAATCAAATTCGAATGTATTTTCTTCCTTGAGTGGTACCAATGTTTAAAACTGAAGTAAATATTAAGAATACATAAAAATATTAAAAATAATGTGGCAATAAATACACTTTTTGAACAGTCACTTCATGCTTAATAATAATTGTAAACATTTAAATGCTCAGACAACAATTTAGTTTAGAACATTCATTCAATAGTTCAATTAACACAAATAACAAGGAAATACAATGCGAGGAATAGTTGAGAAAAATTGTTTGAGACCCTTTATTTATATTCATTTATGAATTAAAAAAAAAATTTTAAAGCCTCAATATTGCACCACATTCTGATTATTTAAGGTACCATCTATATTAGTTATTCGGCACTACTGGGATTAATGTTTTCATGATATTAGCTCTTTTGTAAACAAACTTCTGGCTCAGATCTGAGCCAACAAGAATTACACAATAAGTATGTAACAATAGTGGGATAGGACAGAGTTATTCAGATAAAATGGCTGTATAATACAAAGAAAATGTAAGCCTCATTCATCAGGAACATTCATGAATCTGTTAGCTATTAACTGAGTGATTGATAAAACTGGCATAAGTTCCTGCTTCAAACAGTGCCATAGATCAGACAAGGTTATTCTAATTAACTTCTAGTTTTGATATGAATTTAAATTAGATATTTATTATAATAGTCACTTTGTTTACAAAAGTTGCAAATTCAATTACGTTTGAGCTAAAGAAATTTATTTCTAAATTTCGAGCATAAATTAAATCTCTATTATGCTATAAAGGAATGAAAACAGAGGTATGACAGCAACCAAAGTAGTACATTTTGAGCCTTACAAACATGCCCATAAGGATTACAATCACATGCTGTTCTTGTAAACTAGCACTTCCTAAAACATAAATTCTAGCTTTGAGAAATAAACTAAGGGGACACAGTACAACTACACGGCAACATTCCTCAACTTAAATAAGTACACATGACCAAATGTAAATATGGTAACCTTAAACACCATTCATGTGTTCAGCAATGAACAGATGAAGCCAATGCCATGAGCGAACAAAAAAACTTTGACTCGAACCACATGGCACTAAGTAAATATGAGTACTTATCTTTCTGTGCGCCTCACACATTTGTGTTTAATAATCTGTTTATTTTGACAGGCATAAATTTTATTTAGTAACTCTTATGCATATTTTATGAGGTGCTAACACCTTTAATTTAAGTTGATCAATTTGTTCAACATTTGTATTACTTTGAGACACTTGTAACTGTTTACATTATGTATTGTATTTAATTATTGTATTAAACGCTTTACACTCACATGAAATTGTCAGGAACGGCCCAGCATGTTTCGAACTCGTATGGAGCTCTTCATGACATGTTGGGCCGTTACTGCAATAATTAAATATGTCTCACAAAAGTTTTAATAAGATTATGTATTGTATTATATGAATACATATCATTGCAGTTCAAATAAGTGAAAAAATTAAATTGTGATAACAAAAGGGGGAGTTAACATAGCCATCTACAACTGCACCACTACCTCAAATAAAAATATAGCAGTCTACAACAATGTAACTGTAACGAGCAAGAGTCCAGATGAGGAACCTTGGCATTTTCTGGCTCTGCACTGGCCTGTGGTGCAGCCACATTTGGCAGGGAGCCACTGCGGAATGAGCCCAGCCCTGGCGGCGTGGGCCTGAGCATTGACTCATTGTTCTCCACAGGTTTAGGGGCTTTGACTCTTGCACGTCTGCTACTTGAGTTTACCTGCAACCATGACTCCTCAACACTACAACTTCTTTACTAACAAATACTTACAAAACATACACTTGTATTGAACACAACTAGTGACCTTGATATGTACTCGTAAAGCGACACATTTACACTTAATATCGGCACATTAAGAGGTTAATATTCGAATGTTGATAATTGAAAACAATAAAAGTGAATTAGAATTACTTAATACTTTTGATAGCAATTTTTTTATTTACTTGTCACCAAAAACCAATATAAAAACTCACTGTAAACTCATTAAACTTAAAATGCTGTATTGTTTTCGTAAATATGTTATAGCACTGACAATGACAATTATCTATTCGTGCTTGATAGAGCTGCTACAGAGCAGTTATTGTAGACCCTTTGTATTTAGATAACATTAATTAATCAGTTAGTTATTGAGTCGCAATATGAATATTGCAACGATTATTGTTTACGTCTCGGCCGCACATTTGACGGCCAGGAAGCGATTGCCTGAGTAAATAGGCGACATACCTTATTGGTTGCGTCTGAAACTTCACGCATAATCTTTTCAAAAGCGGCCGTCTCCTCGGCCTGCTTTTGATTGTGAAGGGCGATTTTTTCACTAAATTTTCTAGGGTTCGCCATGATGACTGACTAACAACAGTTTTTCCCTTTTTTACATCACAATTTTATTCGCTCTTAGGACCAAAACGCGCTTGCCTGTCATGTCGCACACAAACTTAATGTTGCTATTTTGCAAAACTCCTCCTATTTGTCTATACACAGACAAAGACAAAAAGCCCAAAAAGAGTATGAGGTATATAAATCAACGATATTAATAAAACGCTATATAAATTCAATAATAATTTAAGTTTGGGGTAAAGCATTCACAAAAATATTTTCAAAATTGTTATTGACTAATAAGACATAAAATGACAGCGTTTTACCTACCAATAAAACGCTTATTAAATACTTACCTTATTCAAAACCTTACATTATAATGAGAGCAGCGCTCGTTTTCGTGCCGGAGGCGGTCAACCCTATATAAACACCCCTAAAATTAGGACCATTCAATTTTACTGGCAACACCAGGCAGCCATGTTTTAAAAGTTTTACAGAGGTTTGAATTTCTCATTGCGTCTTACAAGCTATGTTTCAGGAAAGTTAAAGACCAGGCAGAGCTTGTATGTAAGGTTTTGAATAAGGTAAGTATTTAATAAGCGTTTTATTGGTAGGTAAAACGCTGTCATTAAATTCTGTACCGTTATTCAAAACCTTACATTATAATGAGACCTGTTTGTTATCGCCTGGTGTTCTAGATAGATGCCAATGTGATATCAAAGGAACAAATTTCATGTGGTATGAAATAATGGAAAATTGTTTATTCTAGATTATAATAGAGAATTTTCCAGGAATGAAAAGTTTATGTTTCATATGAATAAAATAACATGTTTATGAAAGAAAAATGTGTTTTATTGCATTTATATTACAATAATAGATATTATATCTTTGTATTTAAATGATTTATTAGATAAGTTAGTATATAATCGTACTAGTTTCTAAATTACATACAATTCTATTTGTATCTTATCATAAAGAGTACTTAATAGTATGAAGAAATCAACACACAGAAAATAATCTAGTTACAGAATTTGATGAATTTGGTTTTTCCTTGACAACTCTTTTATAATATTTTGTAAAAGTGTTATGAGAACGCCAATTACCTTTTTGTAAAATCTCATCTAAAGGACAATTTAACACCCAATTTTTTGATGCCACTGCCGATCTGATGCTTCCCGGACTGGCTTCAATTCCAGCTTCTTTTAGTAGAGACTTAATCCAATTTGCTATCGTGGTTTTTGATGCTGGCTTGGGCTGTCCACAAATATTGATAAATAAATTATTAATAGAGTTTTCTTCTCTTCTCAATTTAGATAATTCCAATAGCAATTTTACCCAATAGACTGGATCCAAGGCTTGTGATTCAGTATTTTTTAACAAACGCCAACCTTGTTGTCTATAATCTGGTCCGTCAGTTTTTGAGCCATATTGAGGCCATAATATGATTGAATCCTCTTCGATGATGCAGCTTTCTTCATCTGTTGTTAGTAAGGTCAAGTCGTGCACTCTTCTACCTGAGCACAGCAGTAGTAAACATGCTGTCCTTCTTGAGCATTCGTAAAGGCTCGTTGTGCTTATGGGCTTTTTATTCAGCCAATTTGATAGGTTATCAATATCCCAGATGGGAGCTTTCTCGTGTCTTGGTTTTTTGATGGAAACAGATTTTATTACATGACGGATTAACGGGTGAGAACTCAACTGTTTAGATTTGTCAGGATCACATAAGGTCGACACCACTGATTTATGAAGAGATATAGTACTGTACGAAAAATTGTGTTTTTGAAAAAGATCTGTCAGAAATCTAGCTAGGTCCGCGCTATTCGGGTTCCTGAAATTGACGCTGTTATGTTGTGCCCACTGGCACCAACGCCGCCAAGCTGGTTTGTATGTTTTGATCGTCGATTCTCGCCAGCTGGATTTTAGAAATTCTTTTTGCTCTGGAGTCCAGTTTTTTAATGCCGGATCCCACCCCCACATTTCCAGATTTCCATGGTCATGTTCAATACTTTGGGTGGGGGATACCCTGTCGCTGTGTCGATCAGGACCTTGTCCAGATTCAGAATGGTGAAAGGGGCCGCTATGGCTCGCCGTTTGAGATCCGGACGCCAAAAAGCTTTTTCCCATTTTGGTACTACGACTAGGTAGCGGCCGGTCGCATGATTTAAATGGTTTAGTACCCGTGGTATCAAGAAAGGTGGTGGGAATACCCATGCTAGAGGATAATTCCATGTCTGGCTCAGGGCATCGTGAAACTCTGCGTTCCAATCTCTTGCATTGAGGCTTACGTAACGGTGGACAACATGAGCCTGATGAGAGGCAAACAGGTCTATCACAGGGGTCCCCCATTTTTGAAAGAACGTTTGGGTAAACTGGGGGAGTAGGTGCCACTCTGGCATCTTCTTTTGACGTGATAGATGGTCTGCTTCTACGTTGTAAAGACCTGGCAGGTGATGCAAGGAGAGGTAGATGTCCCGTCTTATTAGTATTTTGTAGAGTTTTGCCGTCAGATCCGATAGTTGTCGCGATTTCGTTCCTCCTTGGTTCTTGAGATATGCTAGAACGGTTCGGTTGTCCGACTGCACTGCCACCGTTGTATGGGCAAGTTGTGTCTGCATTGCAAGTACTTTGTAAATTGCTAGCATTTCTTTTACATTGGAGTGCAGTGTCATTTCTTGAGGAGACCAAAATCCTTGTATCGATTGGTTGTTCAGCTGGGCACCCCAGCCTTGGCCGGATGCGTCCGTCGTCAGATGATGTGACACAGGATATTGATGGATGACAGATGCGTACATATGATTTTGCAACCACCACTTGAGTTCTTGTAGTGCATGGCAGGGTATTGGGACTTGATTGCAATGATCTGTTTTTAGGAGATGTTGACAAAACCGTTGTAACGCTCGGTGATTTAAGCGTCCGTTCGTGACGCAAAAGCTCGCAAAATGCAAAGTTCCCACTAGACTTTGCATTTGTTTTAGATTTGCTGTCTTTTTTATCAGTAAGTATTCTAATTTCTTTTGAGGGTAAGACATTTTTCTGATGGTAACCATTTTAGATTTAGGTGTGGGTTCCACATTATCCCCAAAAACTGCAAAGTTCTTTGTGGTGTCAAAATTGATTTTTGCCATGTTTATATGCCAACCGAGAGAGGTTAATATGTTTAGGGCTAGGTTTACATGGTTTTCCAATTCTTTTTTGTCCTGAGATACTAGAAGGTAATCGTCTAGGTAGACTATGACTCGCACATTCCTCTCGCGTAATAGTTGGGCTACCCAGTTGCTGAGCATTGCGAAGACTTTCGGGGCTGAAGACAGGCCGAATGGTAAGCAGGTCATTTGCCATAAGGTCCCTTTGTATATTAGCCTCAAGAAGCATCTGTGGGCGCGCGCTATTGGGAGGTGGAAGTATGCGTTTGATAGGTCGATTTTGGCCATCCAGTCTGATGCCTGTATAAAATTTGGAAGAGTTTGCACATTTATTAATTTGAACTGGCCCACATATACGAATTGATTTAGATTTTTTAAGTTGAATATTGGACGATATGAGCCGTCTGGCTTCATGACCAGGAACATACGTGAAACGAAACTGGGGGTCAGCGGGACTGATTCTAAGACTTTCATTTGAATCAATTGATTTATTGCTACATCCATTTCGTCCGATGTTAACGTTATTTGTGCATGATTTGTTAAACAAGGTATTTGAAGTGTTGGTTTTGTACAAAAAGGTATGCGATAACCTTGTATTATTTTTAATAGCACCGGACTTGCCCCATACGCTTGCCATATGCTTAAAAAATTCGATATTTGACCTGCTTGGAAACTCGAGTCAGAATTTTTTCCTTCCTCGAGGGCCCTTTCTCCTAGAGTCATTGTATGATTGTCTAGCTGAAGCTGGATTAGTGTAAGGTCCTGGTTTATGACCCCTTGCGCCTCGCTGTGAGCGAAAGTTATGATTACCCTGCGCGGGCGGTCTTACAAAAGGCTGCTCGTACATACCGTAGCCTACCTGCGCAGTAGGTACAGGCACTGACGGTGATGGGTAAAAAGGAACCTGCGCGGTTGCCGTGTGTGGGTAGTAATAATTACTCAAAGCCGTCGGTGCGGGCGTTTGAAAATTCGGTTGATTTCCCTGCGTGGGAAATAAGTACCTGGATTTTGCATCATGGTTGGGTTCCGCCTGTGCGGGTTTTTTATTATAGCGAGTTTCACTTTTTATTGGCCAAAATACCTTGCTTGCACCGCCTTTTTTCTCTAAAGCTGTCGAAAATGAATCGGTTTGAAAAAGGCTGTCGCATGTTGGCGGTATTTTTCTTAGTGCTTCTTTTGTAAATTTATCTTTTACCGACCGTAAAATACTATCTCGCCTTTGTTGTACCAAATCTGCACGATGGCCGCACGCCATTTGCAAGAGATCAGCCGAGATTTTCTTGTAATCTCCGTCCAAGAAAATCTCGTTTATCTTATTTTGAATTGTACCGGTACCTACTACACTATCAGTGTCAGATGAGCATATCCATGTCATAAAATTGCGAATGCCTTGCTCCATGGCATCGCATTGTTTTAGCAACCCCAAAGAAATTGCCGCAAAACCCCTCTCTGTGTGGCTAAGGTTGTTAAAAGTATCGTATGGTTTTATTTCCTCATTACACTCTAATTCTACAAAACCGGGGGTAGACACATAATTCTTTTGTACTTCGGAATATCTAATTTCCGCCCAGTCCGATGATTCAAAACGCTGAAACTGTTTCAACGAAGTTAAATGGCTTGGGACCGATTTTGGGACGGGCGGTTCCTTAGTAACTGTTTCTAAGGCCATTGAAAAAGGTAGCTCCGGGGTTTGTGCACTATTTGTGCTATTTAAATCTTCCTGGTGTGGGGATTCCGGGTCAGAAAAAAGCTCACCGCTTGCATTTAATTCAATCATTTCGTCCCCGGGGATTTCTATATCTTCTCCTACAACTGGGGGCGGCGGCGGGTTATCTGTTTGTGGAAAGCGACTCGACAGGAAATTTTGAATATTTGTTACCTGTAGTGCCAAATTACTTAAAACGTCGTCATAACGTTTTCGCTTTGCCATTTCAACAGAATCTTCAGTCTGAGCTTTCCGTTTTATTGAGGGTACTTTGCTATTGCGTTCGTGTTCTTCCATTTCGGATCTTTAAGAGAACAACAATTATGGAAAGCTTTATAAGTGTACCAGGAAATGTAAAATGTAGATATATTTTAGGTGACTACGATTTAAAAATAACTCACCTGGGTGTGACCGCTCCAAGCGAAAATCAAGACGCCAATGAGAAATTCAAACCTCTGTAAAACTTTTAAAACATGGCTGCCTGGTGTTGCCAGTAAAATTGAATGGTCCTAATTTTAGGGGTGTTTATATAGGGTTGACCGCCTCCGGCACGAAAACGAGCGCTGCTCTCATTATAATGTAAGGTTTTGAATAACGGTACAGAATTTAATGGTACACTATTAAGAAAATTATAAGGAGTACTAGCAGCAATGTTCCTCGATTACTCTAATTTATGATTAAATTGCCCACAAATAATTTAATTTGACAATAATATAAGAGAAAATTAAATGATATAATTATTCACTTTTTGTTTTTGTCCATCTGCCACTTGACCAAATGTCTTTATCTCATCTGTCAGTCATACTGACCAACTGACAGTCGTTGTCGTTAAATCGTACGTCATAGTGACATGTGGGGAGCTGACATGTACTGTACTTGGACATCGCGTGTTACGAAAAATAAATTATGCAAATTAATTCATTATCTTTGTATTATTACAAAGTATGAAAATTTATGTTAGTAAAATACTGAACGTTTATACAGGAGTTCACGTTAAGCATAATGGCAGAAAAATACATTCTGACTCTGGACATTGGAACTACTACAATTCGCTCATTTATATATAATTCTAAAGCCGAAACTGTTGGAAGTGCAGTTGATCAGGTATGTTTTCGACATATTTATTAAAGTAGCCCATGAAAGGAATTCATTAACTATGATAACTTTGAAATTTGTAGTCTTAAGAGGATGTACTTCCAAGTAAAAGCAAGGGCATTATAAATAAAAAAAAACATAATATTAAACAAGTGTTGATTAAAAATAGCGCAAGGATATAAATGACTTGCTTACCAAATTGATTCACTACTTTGTTTACAAAGTAGATTTGATACTTTGTAGCACATTCTTTTTTATATTTAATTAGGCATAGATTTAGTTTTTCTTTCGGAGTCATTAGTAGTGTACACTACCAATTTTTATCAGATAAGAAATTAATACGTTATATATATATATACTGTTTATTGGTTTAGTACTTAATATCCTCTAATCTCTAGGTGCATAGTAATGTGATTCTTATAATAAAATTATACATTATTTAGGCAATTTATTTTCTGGTAGTTATTTAAGACTCTAAAATATGTCGCTCAAATCTCTACAGTATCCAGATACATTTAATGGATAAATTAATTTATAGAAACTATATAATAGAAACTGACTAGGTTTCTGTAAAAGCTAAGGAAAAAAAATATAAACAAGTATTTTCACAAGAGCTGAAATGATGTACTGAAATCTAGCTTGTCAGTGTTTATACGCAAGGATTGCATATTTGGATGCTTTTATACCTATACTTTTAGTTATATGGAGGCAGACCCAATTCAATTTTATTATTGTAATTGCCTGTTCACTTTACTTGTTCACTTTGTATCTTTCTTAAGTATCCGTTTAACAGATTAGCTAATTAGTTATAATTTTATTGTATATGTAGGATAAAAATATTTCATAATAGTTGAATTAATTGCATGTTAATTAAACAACATTTATTATCTCTATACCTTTAAAGTACCCTCAATTAGTTAATTTTATTTCTTAAATAGTATGTTTGAATGTTAGCATAAACAGTTAATGTAGAAATCCTGGGATTCATTAAATTAATTTGAGTCTGTCTCCATACAGCTCCAGCAAATTCGGTGCTGACACCAAAGTTTAGGTATAAAAGCATCCGGGGTATCTGATGCCTGTTTATAAGCCATAAAATATAGCCCATTTTGACATTAGGTACATTGTTCATTTTCAATGTAGGTAACTCATTGCTGTAAACTTTTGTATTAAGAAAATTTGAAATGTTTTTTTTTCATGGTATTGTCATTGCATTTACCAAAAAGATATGTGAACATTTTTAATAAAGAACACCTTATGTGCATAGTTAAGACATTGTTTCCCTATCACATATTGGGATTAACCCACTTTCACCTAAACAAACTTTTTGGAACCTGGATAAATGCGATATCTGAAATCGCAACAAGCAGTAGAGTAAATTATTAAAAAAAAAATGAGCGGTGTTATAACACCTGGTCGGGCTATCTGGGTTAAAATGTGATGTTGTTATGATATTTAGTTGTTTTTTATCTTTTATTGTTTTTTATACTGTTTTATGTATTTTTTATAAATAATTTGTTGTTATACCGGGTGGATTGGCACGAGGATCCTTTGCGGAAATATAGCATCATTTAAGTGATACACAGTCCATTTATAATGTTTAGAAACTTAAAAGAAGTAAAAAAAAAAAATACAAATTTTGCTCATTTTCAACTGTGGTGATAACCCTATATTGCGTCTACACATCACGGCAAGGTGGCTAGATTAAGGAATCGCCGTCGGGAAAACTCGAGATATTACGTTTATTTCCGTGAGTTGTTGTCATCGTACCTACTGATGTAAAAATGACACATAAATGACAAATGAACCAAATAAAATGCGAAAATATGAATATCAGTTACTTTATTACAATTGTTACATACGGTGTTCAAATGTTCCTCCGTGTCTCACAATACACGCTGCAGCACGCTGCTTCTGTTTTGAGTTGGAGGCAGAAACACTGGTCCTATAATTGTTTCCCCGTGAATCGTTAACTGACCAACGACACTGGTGTGCTGTAAATCGGTAGGCGACACGATTGTCTTCAGCAAATACACATGTTCCTTCCGTCTATTCCACACCATATACCGTTGCGAGTAAACAAGCTTTCATCGCTTCAAATAACATGCCTGATAAAATCACGTTCTTTCACTGTTTTTTGCAATAGCCAGTCCAATAGGCAGTAAGCTTCACGGATAGGGCAGTCTCTAGGAAATAAAGCTTGAACCCTCTGACGGGTCCCCAACGTTGATCGTTCTAAGTTGTTCGTGGTTCAACGGGCTGATTGTTGGCGACACGATCAAAAGCACGTAAAATTGTCCAACGACCTGTTGGGTGTGGTGGTGGATATGTTTCACTGTATCGTCGTAAAGCTTCAGCCGCATTATAATTGTACCTCGCGCATAACATGAGCAAATATAAATATCCACGTGCTTTTTAACAAAGGCAAATTGAAATTAACTTAAATGTCAATTTCATTTCAAACATCATATTTATGATCAATGTTAAATCGTGCAAAGAGGTTCGATAATTGTAAAAAATGCGTTAATTCTATCTTGCGTCGGCGAATGACTTGCGAATGAAGAGCCGTGTTACTTTAGTGCAATATCCAAACGACAATATTTGACGATAACCAAAATAAAATAAATAACAAGGACGGCCTATTGTATGAATTGCAGATCAAACAGGGAACAATTTCAATTTACTCGAAAATAATTTTATAAAGCGTGTTAACGAACTAAAACCTTTTTATTATCAGTTTAGGCAGGTAAACAGAGACGTTTTATTTACGATGAAAGAGGTTACAACATCTTTAATTGTTTATGATGATTTGAGTACATTTGAGTGGTTGTCAGTGTCAAGTCATGTCATGTGAAATTTGTTGGGATTAAAATGATTAACTAACAGATTACATAAATACTCCACTAGAAAATTTAATAAGTAAGTAGAATAACAGAGACAATCAGTGGCGGATTTACAAATTTTCAAGGTATAGGCTGAATAGTTTTTGCCGCCCTTGCCTCAATAATGGTCATATCATACATTATTTTTACAATGCAACAATTTCGTTGAAATTGCACGTAAAATAATTTCGCGGTATATTTTTGAGCTAATCGAAGCTCAATCAAGTATGGGCGGGGTAATGTATGCTATTTACACAATAATGAACATTTGGTAAACGTGAATAAATAATCTTTATTGCTCTTGACCAAGATTACTTACGACGAAATAGAAGTTCGTTACAATGCCTTTTTGCCGATTTTTTGTTGGCAAAATCATCGATGATGTCGTCGTAAGTAATCTTGTTCATTAATTCCGACTCTATGCACGAAAGAGCTAAAGCGTTTAATTTTTCTTGGCTCGAGGTTTTTTTTTTTTAATGTCATAGGGGGCAAACGAGCAAACGTATCGCCTGATGGAAAGCGATTACCGTCGCCCATAAACACCTGCAACACCAGAGGAGTCACAAGTGCTTGCCTACCCGGAGGACGAAGATGGAATGCCTCTATGCTAGTAATTTCACCGGTCGATCTCAGATAAGTCGCTGGTGTACATCAGGCCATACGAAGGGCTATGTCCATTTCGGATAAACGTTCTGCAAACTCTGTTTTCGCAGAAACAAAGATAGGCTCTCTAATGATGTGGAATCTGGTTTTACCAAAATGTTTTGCGAAGATATGTGGCCACTCTCGGAATGTGCAATGACAAGTGAGAGAGAAAAGTCATCGACAAAATTTATTGCAGACTTCTATCTGTAAGACATCAGAAAACCGTCATAGAAAAATCTTTTTGATTTCTATGAGGTAAAAAAATAAAATCTTTCCCCAAATTTGCCGCCCCCAAAATCTGCCGCCCTAGGCTCGAGCCTACTCAGCCTGCTGGTAAATCCGCCACTGGAGACAATCACCTCTGCAAATCCTGCAATGATTTTTTTAGCGTTTCACGCAGACGTAAGAATGGAAAAAAGCAACATATTAACGTAATATCCTAACGTCAAAGGATTGTTTACAAGTAAGTTCATTGACCCAGCCACCTGATTAGGGTTGGCACAAAGTAGTTTTTGGTATGAATGTTTCAAAGGCTATAACTTGAAAACGGTAACATATATTTCCATAGTTTCTATGGGGGAAATATAGTACTAAGGTTGAACTATCTGCCAGTTTCGCAAAGGATCGTCGTCACGTTCCACCCTGTATATTAGGCCTGCTTGAGCTGACATGCTCATGTTAATGAAAGCTCCTTAATAAAAAGATAAAATAAAAGAAGATTTAAATGTGTTTTGCTTTTCATCTGTTGACAACAATGAATTGATTAAAAATATTTTACTACTAAGTTAGTTTTGGGTCAACAGGTGTTTGTTATTAAATAACTTTTGGTTGTTAACGAACAGTTGACATCATAACAAGTGATAGAACCCCATATTATATCAATATGTCATTTTATATTATGCATTTTGAATTTAGGACAAAATAGCGTTTAGGGCACAAGAGCATTATGGCAAATTAACGTTAGGTCAAAAGAGATTAGGACAAAGATGTCAGGGCGAATGTTCTTAGGACAAACATTGTTAGGGATATCTAGGGAGACCCGTCAGTCATTATGTGTCAGATAGTAAGTATACATTTTATTACAGGTTAAGCTACACTATCCAAGTCCAGGATTTGTGGAGATCGATCCAGATGAACTATGGGCGTCAATAGTGCAAGTTGTGTTAACTTCACTCAAAGGTAGGACCACAGACCACAGAATAGATAATAGTATTAATAGTACAAGCACAGAAGGCTCTCTCCTTGGCTGCTCTGGCTAAAGCCAGAGAGTGAACATTGCGGCGCTCAAAAAGTGAATGTTCATGGATTACACACGATGTGGCCTTATAGTTGAGCAGTCGTCAGATATTTTTTGTTGTACTGCTTTATTGCATAGTGCGCTGCCACCTGCTACGGCAATAATAAATAATGCATTTTTTATCGAATACCCTAGCATTGCGTGCCGTGTCCAGGATTCACGCCTTTTGTATTTGATCCCAGTGTCAGTCATCTAGCGGGAGTTTCTTATGAGAGTTATGATGTTGATAGGGACTCTTCGTTATAAGACCGTTCACCAAATCAATTATCGGGATAATGAATAATGAATGATCAATCTATAATAAGATTATTAGGAACCCATTATGACTTCTTGTTCATGATTTTCAAGGCAGGCACCAAAACCTATTCTGTGTCACCGGTCACTCTCCTGGGTGTTCCTTTGAAACAGTTAAATAGTTAAAAGTATTTGGGTCACTGGGTCATATAGATGACTTGAAGGACAACTTGGACATCGAGCGAGAGCGAAGGTCATTGTCTGTTCGGTGCAAGATGTTGGCTCGCAGGTTTGCACGATGCACGGAGGACGTTAAGATCACACTTTTTAAAGCCTATTGTGTATCGTTCTATTCTTGCAGCCTGTGGGTCAAATACACGCAGAAAGCATACAATGACCTTCGTGTTCAATACAACAACGCGTTCCGGGTGTTGATGGGGCTGCCGCGGCATTGCAGTGCGTCAGGCATGTTCGCCGAGGCCCGAACGGATGGTTTTGCGGCTGTAATGAGAAAGAGATGTGCCTCACTTCTTTCTAGGTTACGCGACAGCCCCAACCGCATTTTGAGCGTGATTGCTGACCGATGGGACTGTCCAATGTTTGCATATTATGACTACGTAAATAAAAAGTATAAGTATGTTGTAGTAATAGATTATAGGTGGCATTTGATTCACGTTGCCACTTGACGGGGCCAAAGGTGAAGGATCAAACGTAGCCCGGTAATGATATTAGCAATCTGCGGCTCGCTGATCTCGTTTGTGTAGGTGTTCAATTGTGCATGGCATGATCTTATTGAACGCGATGTTAAAATCTTAGAAGATATTTAAATGTTTTAATTTAAACTAGTACTAAAGAACATATATATATTAGGTATTCTTCATACGAGTATTAATATTACAATTGCGACCGAGTAGTAACAGTCAATCGTGTCCCTGATGAAGAGCCATCCATACGTCATACGAGTTCGAAACATGTTGGGTTCTTTAATTATGTAAAACTTGTTGATACTACTTAGGTATTGTTGATAGGTACGACTCCGTCTATTGCACTTTCGACCAAGACTTAACAACGTGCTTTTCATGACCACTTACTTCGAAAAAATTACAAAATGCCGTTGATTTTAGAATTTGGTAAGATGGAGACATTACCATTGAAAAAAAAAAATTGTCGTGGGTGTCTTTCTAGGTTTTTTGGGGGCCTATAAAAAGTAGCCTATGTGTTAATCCAGGGTATCAGCAACCTCCATACCGAATTGTATGAAAATTGGTCCAGCCATTTGAGCGTGAAGAAGTAACAAACATACGAACACATTCACAAACTTTAGCCTTTATAATAGTGTTTTAATAAAATTGGCATCCTAAATAATAACTTGGCATTGGTCGCCCAGGGGACAGACGCGGAGTTATTAATTTAGCTGACAATTTTTTTGTAGGTTGGGTTAGGTTAGACTTCCATACTTTTGAACTGCCTGGTTTAATACATGCCTAAGATTATTACCTGTGATATTCCCGTTCCCGTGTTATGCTTCCACACAAAGGCCGACTTACCGCGCCGGTATAGCTAGGGCTAATAACCAGCCCTGATACAGTTCAAATCACAAGCAGTCTTAAAAAAATCTAGCATAGGAAGTTAAATAAAAGCTTGTGAAATATCAAATGCATTGTTTCTATTTACAAAATATCTTCATAGATGCCGACCTGACAGTAGCACAAATAACGGCAATGGGTATCGCCACTCAAAGAAGCACCTTCATCACATGGTCACGGGAGACTGGCAAGCCCTTCCATCGGTTCATCACGTGGAAGGACCTGAGGGCAGACAAACTGGTCAACCAATGGAACGAGTCGTATTTATGGAAGGTAGGATACATTAAGTTTGTCTGGAAGAGATTGGTCATTGAAAAGTCCGCGAAAAAAGATAGCATAAGTACAATCTACAATGAATAGTAAAGCGGACATTCGATTGAACATAAGTAATCTCCTTCAGACAAGAAAGACAAATGTTATAGTTATATCTTAAATATACCTAACACTAGTAACATACTCGTGCCAAACAGTTTTTTAATCAATCTGTGAATTATTTACATGGCAGAGCGGTTCCAAATTTACTTAGTCCAAATAGATGCATTAATTGACTATATACGTTTTTCTTTGTATTGAACGCCATACCATACATAGGTAGTGACGTGACTTCGTTAGGCTGCGTATTTGTTCAGCGAGGTAGCAAAACAATGCGAGAGGAAAATATCGAGGGTTGCGTAGTCAAATCCGATATGTCAAAGAACTCTATGCACACTATGTATAGTTATTTTTCCAAAGATTTTTTTTTTCAATTTGTCGGGTTTAACTACGCCACTTTCGATATCATTATTTTTATTATAGCTCTAGAACCTGTCTCACTGATCAAATCTCCCTATTTCTTCCAACTCTGATATGATATGATGAGTGTGGGTTGTTAAATAGTTTTTATGCACCTAAGCGAAAACTGAGGTTTGTTAACAAGGAATGTGTGCGACAAGTATGCAATGTAAGGAAGTATGCAAGGGAAGCAAGGATACCTATGTGCAACGCCGTGCGCTCCCTGTGATGCCCTGTGACTATCTAAACTGAGCTGACTACGCCCCGCTTACTATGCGCAGCTTTGACGGAAGACCTCCAATTATTTAATAGTACCTACGAGTATGCATGTTGCTGAGGCAAGGCGAGGCAGTTATGTCCCCGTCGATCCCTATAAGTAGGTAAATAAAGAAGGTACGGCCTGCTTGTCTCCGTGTCTCGCCTTCTCTCGGCGAGAATGTTCAAGCGTCATTATATCTTCGCTACGTATCATCGCTCATTGTTTAGCACTCAGACGGGCCTGGTGAATTCGCAGTCGTAGGGCTGTCACTCAATTGAAACTAGTAAGAAGGTGGTCGCTTGGTGCCGACTATATGTATTTAGCTTCAGCAAGATGTAGTAAAACTAATTGGTATAAAGTTCGAAATGTAACGAACTGTGGACACCCTTAACATTTTTATGCTACTGACTTATATACCTACATACGATGCGATATTATCATTGCTAATGTTTTTTCAGCTATTCAAAGCCGGCGCCTACTGTTTGTATCTAATAATGAGAAGCCAAAAGTTCCGAGCGGGCAGTGTTTTGAAATTTATGAACACACAGGTAAGATTTTTATCTCCTACAGATGTGCAAGTTTCGGAAAGTTTCAAAAAAGTTGAGAATATTTCCGGAATTTCCTGCATACTTTCGCGGAAATCCTCTAAGAAATTTTAAGAAGTCACCAAAATGTTCCAGTTTCGCAATTTTGGAAACTTTCCATCGGCACAGTATAAGTAACTCAATTTACGTACAGTGAGCAGCAAAAGTAGCTAAGCATTATAACACGCTCACAATGATAATGAACACCCTTAGGTACTCTCTAGATAATAGAATCCGTGTGCATATAATTTTGAGACCTGGCGTGCGTAGCAAGTTAGCAACTTCTGCTGCTGACTGTACAGCACATTAAACGCCTGTCGATCGCAAAGTGGGTTATTTGGATTTTTCAAAAAATTGTTTCTTCAACTGTAGGAACAAAGAAGCGACCGTCATCTCAATGGGCCTTATTTTGATATGTTTCTGTTGTTTTTGCTGTTTTTGATAAAAGAGAGGTATAATACAGTCACATTACCAACAGTAAATATTAAGGTTTGGTTGAAGTAAACAAAAATCACTATATTTATTGTAGCGTAATAAAAAACCATCCGATAAGATAGGTACTTCATAAATTATCCCTCGTCTTTACAGCGTGCATTATCTCCGCACTGATAAAGTTTCAACTTAAACTACATTTCAAGTTAAGAGAGTCACTATTTCACCAAAGAAATACCGATTTCAACGAAATCAAATTGTATTTCCAAGAACAACTTAATGAGTTTCATTCTAATCACGCCATTGGTAACAAATAATACCTACCTATAAAAAGAAATACAACCGAATTGAAACACCTCCTCCTTTTTGAAGTCCGTTGATGAAGATTAATAATGACGAGTTTTTCAGTTTTCCTCAAATAATAATTATAAGTTGTTTTGTTACCAGACGTCAAGGTTCTTCGAAGGTGTTACATGCGCATTCATTTGTATGTTAATGTTTGTAAATTATATGCTGCAACCTTTTACACCTCTGTTGAGATGTATAAATAGCTATTATACGTCACTTTTTATTATTATTGACTACATATACAGAAAAAATGACACCAAAAGGAACAAACACTGGAAAAGTTTTAAAAATTCAATTGCTCGCAACGCAAAGTCATGAATGAGTAGGCACATAGAGATCCTAAGGATATCCGCAGACAAACTAAGGTAACCGACATAGCTCACACGACTGCACGGTTGAAGTGCCAATGGGCAGGTCACCACGTAGCCCGGAGAATGGACGGCCGTTGGGGCAGCAAAGTTCTGGGGTGGCAACTGCGTACGAGACGACTGATGGACGGATGACCTCGTGAGGATATCGGGGAATCGATGGATCCGGTCTGCACGGGATAGATAGAGATCCTGGGAATCTTGAAGATCAATCGGCGAAGTATAAATCGTCTAAAACTCATCGGAACTCCCTGTTACTCGCTCCTGCCCCTCTAGCAACTCCTCTTCTTTGCTGAGGGTCGTGAAATGAAATCCTCGTCGAATTAACTTCTCTCTGACGGCGTCCCGCCATTAGTGCCTGTTTTTGGTACTTGGCATCGTGTTACGTGACGCGCTGTTGGTATCCATATATGGTGGACCTGATTTGACCGTTGTGTTGGGCTGCAGCCTCCAGGTTGTTTGCCATCAACCCTGCCAGTAACGATGAGATGTTCGGCGGAATGTGTCTTTGTTTCATGATTATGTGTACGAAAAACTCCAGTGTTCTCCGTAGACAGATGGTAGACGGCCTGGCTTTGATAGGTTAGTGCGAAAAGCTGTACAAGAAATTTTATAGCACAAATAGCAATATATGTATTAAAAGAGGTAGGTAACTAGGTAATATTTGTCGCGCGAAAAAGAGACGCGTAGCGCAGTTGTGCTAAAGGGGTTGGAGCCTAATCGAAATCAGAGACTAAAATATAGCGACGTGCTAATTGACTTAAGTTATCAAACGCAAACTTCAAATAACTTACCTGTTCATGGTAATTACTACGAGCTACGGACTAAAGTGTCATATCATCTCAGTCAAAACCGTCTTTATTCTGAGAAAGCGTCTTCTAGGTTTAAGGAAAGAGTTGCTTTGCTTCTAACAACTATGTCTATGTGGTCTATATTTCGTGATTCGGTAATGATACCAACCGGCAAACCATGTATACCTAATATCAGTCAGTATGTTGCCATTTGGTCAGCTGATTTTGCTGACTGTATACAAAAAGTTAGGTCTAGCCAGCAAATGGGAAGAGAGTGTTTTCGTCATGTGGCCTGCAATCACGGCCGAATGGTTGCTTGCTACGATTTTCTAAGAAAGTCTAGTGATGAAAATGATATATCTAGGTGTGTATTATATGTGTAGGTATTATACAACTGCATTGTGCATCGTATACAATGCGATAATGACCGCCCGATGACCCGTATTGTAGACGAGTTCAGAGCTCTGTTGCAAGTGAAGTCTGTCAAGGTAGCCGACCTTACGAATAATATACAAAGGCTACTTTGACTAATATTAATATCTTTTTATGTTTCGTATGTTATTTCTTTCTTTTAATTTGTCCTTTGTATTGCTTTGTTTTGTGTACCGTGGAAATGTTTTGGTCTCATCACTGTCAAATTGTACGTTTTTTAGGGTTCCGTACCCAAAGGGTAAAAACGGGACCCTATTACTGAGACTTCGCTGTCCGTCCGTCCATCCGTCCGTCCGTCCGTCCGTCCGTCCGTCCGTCCGTCCGTCCGTCCGTCCGTCCGTCTGTCACCAGGCTGTAACTCAACAACGGTGATAGCTAGACAGTTGAAATTTTCACAGATGATGTATTTCTATTGCCGCTATAACAACAAATATAACATAAAATAAATATTTAAGGGGGGCTCCCATACAACAAACTTGTTATAGATTATATATATGTATAGGTACGGAACCCTTCATGCGCGAGTCGGGCTCGCACTTGCCTAATTTTTTATTTAATATATACCTTGAACGAGAGTGCAGTAACATTAAAGAAAGCGAATTTGCTGTAAGACAGCGATGTTTTTGTCTTCACAGATTAGCCTATACCGCGTGTTTTTTTTTCTTCATCAGGAATTGTTGGTTACAAGTTTTGAAGTCTCGACTTGATATTTAAAAATACAAAAATTGGCGATTCTTAATTTTTTATAATTTAATAATTACATACTATGCAAATTACACCAATAAACGACTATTCCTGGGGCTATTTTGCTTATAAGTACTTCCTGGCAGATAAAAAATAATAATGTATTTATACAGTAATTTAGCATACTGAAGGTTGGTGTCTATTTGAAGTATCTGATCTGATACATGTGCTAGTTAAGAGGCAACTTCACATTTGAAAATGAAGGTGAATTAACTATTATAAAACTCTAAAATTGTATAGACAATCAGTTATCCTATAGAAAGGGGTTATTATTTCATGAAAAATCGTAGCAACGCGTTGCAGTATTTATATGGGAGCGCGGTGCCAGCCTTACTGCGCCACCTGGTGGTAAAAATAAATACCCGACTGTGGTTAACAGATTCACTGCCAGGGGGCGTGGCCTAGGAACAAAAATTGTATGACGATGAACACATTTGCGTTTCGGGCAGTAAATGCGATATGAAAAAAACAATTACGCTGACGAAATTTCGGGCACATTCTAGTTAAGAGGCCTTATTCCTTTTAAATTTTATTTTTTTCATATTAAGTATGACGAATATATTGATAATTTTAACCAACTTTTTGAAGTGAATAATACTTTTCCCCGAGTTCTAGATAGTAACATAGCTATTTCATGCTTTTATTGCGTGCAGTCGAAAATAAGTTGAAAAAACTAATTTTCCGCGTGAATTTTGTCAATTTCGTGTAGTTTTTGAATCAAAAATTATCAATGAAAAATTCAAACTGTAGGTTTCTAATATATACCAATAAATCGCAATAGCCCTGTTCTAGGTAGTAACATCAATAATATGTTAAGAAACATGTTCGATCATAGAGAAAAGTGTCTAAAACAATCAGCTTTTAAAAGGAATAAGGCCTCTTAAGATGTAAGAGTGTTTTTCTTTTTCAGACAACATTAAGACTGACTTGGGCACTGCAAAACATCGCGCCACTGCAGGATGCCGTGAAAAAAAATGACGTCATGTTCGGTACTTTGGACACTTGGCTACTGCACAAACTAACAGGTAAACTTTACGGATAAAACACGATCATTTGTCTTGTACCAAATTAGAGTCCTTGTCAAATAGCTTTGTACCTCTGACATTTATTTATTTATTTATTTAAACTTTATTGCACAAAATACAAAAGTAAGAGTACAAATGGCGGACTGGAATGTTAAGCTCAGATGATAGTTAATTCAATATCCCTTTCCATTTCCACACACACACACACACACACACACGCACACACACACACTCACGCACACACAAATGCGCACTAACCTGATCGAGCATACCATGTTTGTTTAATTTCTCTTGTAACTAGTTCTACTTGCTGTATTTTTGTGGACATCTTTTATTGGCTTTTGTTGTTGTACTATATTGTTAATTATTACAAATTGTATTGCTGTTGATGCCCCAAATAAATAAAATAAAAAAATAATTAAATAAAAATAAACAGAATGTACTGAGGTAACGTAAAGCTATCTGGCATTAGTAGTTTATGCAACTGCTACATAATGAGAGGTTTTAAAACAGGAGTGTGGTTTTATGAAACGAGCCGTTGGCGAGTTTCATAATCGGATCACACGAGTGTTTTAAGACCTAATTATGTATAGTTGCATACACTACTTAATCTACACACATATTCATAAACATTAACATAGATTTTCTTTTATGAAACACTCAGTCCTGCCAGTCAGTCTGCGGAACAGAGGAATACATGAGGTGACTTGCGCGGCAACCGGGTCACCATTACAGTATCAATGTTGATCAAAATTGATACTGTAAGGGCGACCTCGCGATGGCTACGGTACTGAAATGACATCTCTGATTTTGGTCGCTGCCAAGTAATGTAGGTCCTTTTACCTATAATATAGTTACCGGCAAACTTTTTGAACAAAAATGGCGGATCTGCGCATTTACAGTACATATTTACGTAAATCGGCTACTGCGCAGTCAAGGTTATGCTCAAAAAGTTTGCCGGCAGCTGTATCTGAACTTGTTATAGGAATTTAACAAGGGTGTTAGATAAATAATATAATGTGTTCATCTTATTGTCATTCGAAACTTTTTATCCGACCGATGATCCCTCGATCAACGACATACATTTGAAATCCCATACACAATGATGATAGTTATCGTATTATTAATATTTGATATTATTTATTTATAGCTCACCATGACACCGGAACAGACCAATAACCTTGTCTGTTTACAACTAAACTTCTAAAGACATAAACGCGTATATCAGTACCGCATCAGTGCCGAGATACGTGCTTTTGAAGCAGTGAGACATTTTTAATGGTTTTAATTGTAGTTCGTTTTTTTCCTTAATATTGTGGATGTTGCAATAATATGTTCCACGAATATTAGTGTTACCGATATCGTCAACATTCGGAATACTGGTTTTACTTGTTATAATGGGTTTATGATATTTTATGACTTCTCGGACTCGGCACTAAAACGCTGGTTGCCCTTGAGCTGGTCTTGATTGACATACGCATTTCAACATTTTTTTATTATACTTCTGACTCCGACAAAAATATCATCTGCCTGCCTACTCGTAATTGACATGTATAGGTAAAGCTGAATAACCTAAATTCAAAATTAAAAACCTCCGACCCAGGTATCTGGGATATATACGAGACTGTCATTTAATCATCATACATTTAAGAGCCTAGCCGGTGGGATAGTTTCCAGCTTTTTCTACATTTCGATTTTCTTTCACTTCTTGCTGATTAAACATTTAACGAGTGGCATAGAAATGGTAATATACTTAAACATAATCACGAAGATAGGCATTCTTAACTGCAATATTGCCTAAGATCCTGTCACTTGTTTCAATCAAAGCTGACGATCTTGGAAACGGCTGCGGTTATTTTCATCAAACATAGCTATGAACCATCTCGACAGACAAGGCTTTCGATTAAAAAACCGCAATAGAATCGTTTGGGAGCTTCGATGCCACGTAACACAGATACACATGTTAAACTTATAACACCCCTCTTTTTGGTCGTGGGTAAGAAAGTCCTAATTAAAGTTTAGCTACCGGACAATTTCAAATGCCTCATATTCGACTTTTTTATTCGAGATATCTTCAAAGTTATATGGGTGATTCTCCAGGCGTTTCAGTCGCCATCAGTCCGCTGTCAAAAATATTGAACGCATGAGCTACACCAAGCTGCAAACTTTCATACAGTGATATACTGTATGTATACGTACTTCTCACCATACTTAATCTAATTGAAAGTATATTATGGCTGTTGCTTTGTTATTTATGACAGCGGACTGATGGCGGTTGAAACGCCTGTAGAATCACCCATATTTTGTTTTATTCAATAATGTGATTTTTACCATTATACAGGTACTTATTTTCTTCGTCTCTTTAAGTCCGATTTGATATTTCATTTGGGATCACTATGTTCTGTTCTCCAATATCGATCACGTGCGAAAATACGCAGATTGAGGCGACTTCTCTGAATGATATTGATAGTTTTTCCAAACTATCCTATTTTTTTTCCAGGAGGCAAAGTCCACATGACTGACGTATCGTCAGCGTCTGCGACGGGCTTCTTCGATCCATTCTGTATGGAGTGGGGTGGCTGGGCGCTGTCGCTCTTCAAATTTCCCCGAAGCATGCTGCCAAGTATCGTGGACACGGCGGGGAAGCACTTCGGGGAGACCTCGCCCGATGTGTGGGGGCACGCGATACCTATCATAAGCTGTGTGAGTAGAACATTCTCGAATAGTCTGGTGTCTTCAGCCTCTGCTATTAGTAGCTTGGACCTGCATGGAATGCGGTGGATGGGCGTTGTCGGGTGAATATTCAGCGACTTTAAGGCGTTTTTTTGTCATTCCGATTTCTACAAAATATTGTTAAAATAGTATAATTTTATGTATAATTTTGTTCAGCCGTTTCTGCGTGATTTATTTATGGGATATATTAAATGCACATCTGTATAATTTTTCAGTACACTAGGTAACTCCACTAATTAACTGAATGCATACCAGAAAAACGAATGCTGTGCAAAAAAAACAATTGATTAACTGAACATGTCCTACAAAAAAAACTTAAACATCATACAAAACGAGATGACCTTTTTAACCGAATTCACACCAAAAATATGGTTCGTACATAAGATATATTTGAAAGTTTCACCAAAAATACTGACTTGCACACTAATTATCCTCGCACTGCACACTAAGATCCGACTCGGCCGGGTTAGGTTAGGTTAGTTTTTTTTTTATATCCAGTAAAACAGTTTTACAAATACCTTTAAATAGTATATTGAATTCGCATTATTTAGTGTGCATAATTAGTGTGCAAGTCAGTATTTTTGGTGAAACCTTCAAATATTTCAATCGAAAAAAGGGAATATATAGATATCGATTTAAATACATGCCTTTATTTATTTGCTCAAATTAGTTACACACCATTACAGTCATTAAACCAAGGCACTGTGAACTTCAAAATTACATAAAAAAAGCCAGTGATGCGAGGACAAAGGAAGTTATGAAAACAGATGGCCCCTGGCTGGGACGGCGCCGCGCTCCCATACAAAACAAATGACGATCCTGCATCACGCTATTAAGATTTTTCCTGAAATCATGACCCCTCTCCATAGAAAACTGAGTACCAATACAAATCTAGCTTATAGCTAGAATACCTAACAGTATAGAAGATATCCTTGGGGATAGCGCAATCCGCGTAAATATAATATATCGTAATAACAGCTGTCGATAAAGTTCTCATTTCAATAAAATACTTAGCATTTGTTTGAACATTGATTCGTATATACACTTGTTACTTACGCGGTATTGCACTATCCTCGACGATATGCCTCTATAAAGGTAACACATAAACAGGGAAAGAACAAATTCGTTCTCAGATGGCAGACCAGACGGCATCAATGTGGGGTTCCTGCTGCTTTGACGTCGGCGACGTGAAGTTGACCATGGGTACTGGGACTTTCTTCAACATCAACACAGGGTCCGTGCCGCATGCCAATGTAGCCGGCCTTTATCCTATCGTCGGCTGGCGGCTTGGAGACGAGCTGGTGTATTCCGCTGAGGGGTCCAATAATGATACGGCTTCTATTATCAAATGGGCGCAGAACTTAGGTAATTACAATCTTGAAAATTGGTTGTCTGTTAAGCCGGTTTACGGACGATAATTTTACGTGATAACGTCATAAAAAAACATTGATGAAAATTGCATACTTTTATGAATTGAATGCCGGCCGATGGAGTGGGAGAAAGATAGATGCGTCACAAGCCGAACGCTTAGGCCGATCGTGCCTCTCTATCGCTTGTTCCGCGCTCTCGCTTGCACACTTTTTCGTGCTTTTTCGTGCGTGCAACCGGCGTTCATCGATTTATAAGACGTTATCACGTCAAAAATTTGAAGTGCGTAACCTGGCGGAAGAGACTGGGAATCGAACCCGGTACCTCTAGATTACGGGTCCGGTATCAATGGTTTACCATATATAAAAACAACTGTGGCGTGTACCCACATTAATACACAAACATAATGAGACATGTTTCATAAATTTATAAGAGTACAATACTCTACCAGTACGTCTAGCATAACTGTGACACGCGACTCCTTGACGCGCGACAACTACTTGTTACTTTTACTTTCAATACCGCGAGAGCAAGACTGGCGATTCTGACTCGCGCGACAAGCGAAGTCGCGGCAAGATATGCTGGCCCTGCAGGTATACCAACGTTCAATGTTAAGATCACAACTTCCAAGTCCTCGAACTAGAAACAGAAACAAATCAGAATTATCTTTTTTCTCTATCCTAATTGGTCAAATCTATCCGCATCGCACACCTAACCATTTTGTCATCAAACAAAACACGTACGAAAATGTAATCAATTTGTTTTTTTCTCCATCTACATTAATTTCACTATAATCATACCCGGGAATTTCGGATGCACAATTTATTTGAAACGGCCTAGTGTTAAATAATTCGTGCCCCGGGTATGAATATAATAGTATCTAGAAGTAAATCAGGATCCTAAAAATATTTTCTTCCAGGTCTGTTTAATAATCCTCAAGAATCAGCGAGCATAGCAGAATCGGTCCCTGACACAGACGGGGTTTACTTTATACCGGCCTTTAGTGGATTAGGGGTGAGTACCTACATACATGATCATTTATTTTTTGTGAAGCATAGGTATACAAAGGTGACTGGTGTTCAATCAACCTTATTATTGAAGGAGGCGCAAAATCATACGATGATTTGCATGAACTTTTTATTTGTCTTTCAAGTTTAAACAGTACTTTGTCACTTAAAATCTAAAATAAGACTTTCTTTTAAATAAAACATTTTAAACTGATAATATCGCGTATATTAATAATTTGATTCTCCCTGACGTTTCGGTAGCTTTCCAAGTATTTAAATGTGTGACAGTCACGGAAACCGAAGGAAATATTAACATTCTCTTTTTTTTGCAATCGGGGCACTATCTTACGGGAACCATGCTACTTTGAATCTGTAAATTTTATGTTAATCGTTACTCTACTCTAACTAAGTAGTTAGAAGCAAGTGCCGCTACTGTGAAATTTCTTAGAGCTTTACCTAGGTTTTTAACTTACACTTTTGAAGATGTTCTACATATATTGATGGAGTGTGTTCGGAACGATTCGGTGAGAACCAAATATTTTAATAATAATTCCTTTGAAGTTGGACTTGTAAACAGCAGTTTGGCTTCGCCTATATCGGATGAACCTGAAATGCTGTACATTCTAGCCGATTTAGCGTTAGTTGTTCCTAAGTAGTGGTTTATTTGTTTCCTTTTTGTATATTGTTTGTAAATTGATTTTACAGGGTGATCTGGCCGCTCAGCGAAAAAGCCCTTTCAATAAATAAAAAAAGAAACTTACACTCATGTAATATCTATTTCAGGCGCCATACAACGATGGTTCCGCGGCGTCAGGTTTCGTCGGCATGAAACCTTCGACCACCAAAGCGCATTTAGTGAGGGCTGTTCTGGAGTCGCTTGCGTTTCGGATAGCGCAGCTCTACAACTGCGTGCGGGAGGAGAACAATTATGCATTCAACATTATCAGGTACTTCATTGGTTTGTAATTAGCTGAACGAGCGAAGCGAGCGAATCTTCTCTGTTTCAGTTTAGCCAAAATTTATTTCGGATGCTTGGGTGTTAGGGTTTCCGGCCGCTTCAACCTTTCTCATGAAATTTTGTGAGTAGGTTCGGTGTGTATAATCGAAACGGTTTTTCGAAATTTTTCGAAATGGCTGAGTTATGGGGGTTGAGAACGCATGAAAAAATAACAAATTTCAGCTTGAAATGAAATGATTTATTCAGTAGGTAGGCCGGCAAAGGCATTTTTACAAGTTAGATTGTGAATCTACCGGCATTACCCAAGAGGAGACCGGAATTCCGGAATTTCCGATACTGCCCATAGGTACTAACCAATTACGTAATTGCAAACCCTAATGGTATCTGAGCAGGGCTTCCAATGTGTTTTATTTTTTTTTGTATGAACAATCCCGGATTTAATGTGGAAATGCCACATTTTTATTTTTGTAAATATTGATACAAATATAAATTATAAAAGAAAAATGTAATGTGATCCACTGCAATATAAGCAGGAGTATGGTATTTCCACATTAAAACAGAATCGACAAAAAGATTCTATTAAATTTGAGAAAAGTGCCATCTCATCGTCTCAGCACTACGCCGGGTCGCAGGTTCGAGTCCTACTTACAATTACATCTACTTTCATAATTTACCTTTGTGTCAATATTTATAATTATTATCGTTATTATTGTGAGCCCATGATGTCCCACTGCTGGGCAAAGGCCTCCCCACTCTTCTTCCATTGTTCCCGGGTTTGGGCTATTTCTGGCCATTCCTTTATAAAAGAGTCTAGCTCGTCCCTCCATCGCCAATGAGGTCTGCCACGTCTCCGTTTCTGGCTGCTGGGCTTCCACTCTGTAGCGATCTTAGCCCACAGCTCATTCGGCATTCGACAAACGTGACCAGCCCAGTCCCACTTCAACTTGGCCGCTTTCTGAATGTAATTTAGAAAAGTGCCATCTCATCGTCTCAGCACTACGCCGGGTCGCAGGTTCGAGTCCTACTTACAATTACATCTACTTTCATAATTTACCTTTGTGTCAATATTCATAATTATTATTGTTATTATTGTGAGCCCATGATGTCCCACTGCTGGGCAAAGGCCTCCCCACTCTTCTTCCATTGTTCCCGGGTTTGGGCTATTTCTGGCCATTCCTTTATAAAAGAGTCTAGCTCGTCCCGCCATCGCCGATGTGGTCTGCCACGTCTCCGTTTCTGGCTGCTGGGCTTCCACTCTGTAGCGATCTTAGCCCACAGCTCATTCGGCATTCGACAAACGTGACCAGCCCAGTCCCACTTCAACTTGGCCGCTTTCTGAATGTAATTTAGAAAAGTGCCATCTCATCGTCTCAGCACTACGCCGGGTCGCAGGTTCGAGTCCTACTTACAATTACATCTACTTTCATAATTTACCTTTGTGTCAATATTTATAATGTGATTTGTTATTGTCAGAGTGGACGGAGGAGTGTCAAACAACGACTTCATCGCGCAACTAGTCGCCGATCTGACGGGGCTCCGCGTGGAGAGGCCTGTGCACACGGAGATGTCGTCCCTGGGCTGCGCGCATGTCGTCGGCCTTCAGCTTGGTATGTAGCACAGACAACCCCCACTAGACGGAGCATGTAAGGCGACCCGCGCGCACCAACGATATGGTACGGCAGAACATTAAAGTATCAACACGGCGGCCACCGTTTAGTTGCGTCCTTGTTTATGATCCATGCGTACGTCAACGAAAAAAGAAATTAAATAAATAACATGGTAAATTGTAGTGTTAAGTGGTGTAGAGAGACCTCACAAACATGGACGCATCTAAACGGTGGCCGCCGTGTTGATACTTTAATGTTCTGCCGTACCATATCGTTGGTGCGCGCGGGTCGCCTACGGGTCGCCTTACATGCTCCGTCTAGTGGGGGTGGTCTGTGGTATGTAGCGACTAACATGCACGCTTAAAAAATCCATCCATACTAATACTAATATTATAAATGCGAAAGTGTGTCTGTCTGTCTGTTACCTCTTCACGCTTAAACCGCTGAACTGACTAGATGAAATTTGGTATGGAGATGGTTACTGGATGGATACTTTTCATCCCGAATAAATTTAGTGTTCCCGTGGGATGAGCGGGTAACACCGCGGGGCACAGCTAGTTAAATTATAAAAACGCTTTCGATTTAATGAAATTTCTATGAAATGATAATTCGATGAAACGTTTCTCTATAAAACAAGGGAAGCCAGCAGCGGTGTTCACTTCTTTTATAGAAAAACAGTTCACCGAATGCATCAGTTCATAGAATTTTCATTTCTTAAAAAAATTATCCTCGGAAGTCATACATTTTTCAGAAATCTTGAAAATATCAACCTATTAGGTTAGGTTAGGTTTATGTTATAAGATTCCAAAATATTTTATAGTCTCAGAAAAAGAAAACGCTTTCGATGAAATGAAAATTTGATGAAACGTTTCTCTATAAAACAAGGGTAAACCCCAAGCATAGCATTTAGGCTGCATAAGCGCTTATACAGCCCTTAGGGAGACGCCACGTGTCTCGCTCACTCGTATGCCCACCGCGGTCGGATCTCTCGCTCAACCGCTATTCGCGCAAAGTCGTGGTATCTCCTTTATATACAAAACTAGCAAAAAAAAATATGTTAGGACATAGGTGAAAAACTTAGCTGTTATGTAATAGTAGACCGTTCGAAATTTGTTGTGTTACAAGTTTTAAACATGTCTATTCGATTTTTTGTTAAGTGTACCTACTTAACTGTTTGGCCTATGTTTGTTTATTTCCCTATTAAAGAAAATATACAGTATGCGTAAGCTGTAAACAAGCTGTATGTGTATATGCTGTGCTATAGCACCTCGGTTGGCGTTGTGTATGATTTATTTAAGCAAAACAATACTATTTTGTGGTATTGTACCTCGTTATCGTTCGTCATAAATAGTCATAATAAAGAAGCGTGTTAAGTAGAAATGCCTTCGTGCATTATGGCGGATTATCAACTCTAAGGCCTTAGCTAACTGGTGAATGTTGAACGCACCCTACCTCTTGCTCCGAATTCTTATTATTTACGAGTATTGTGTCATCTCGCGCCGTTCGAACACTTGCTGAAGAATCATGGGGTATGTTACGTCAACGCACGTCCTAGAAGTATGGTGAATTGAATGGCCGTAGCATTAAAAAAAACAAATAGTGGTACAGAGCATTATTTGGTAGGGACCAAAATCAGAGATATTTCATAACATTACTATATCTCCGGCGTGGTCACCTTTATTATCAAATATGATACTGTTAAGGTGACCACGCCCGCTGTGGCGCTGGTCCGCGGACTGACTGGCAGGACTGAGTGTTTCATATCATAATAAAATAAAATCTTTGATAATGATGTTGAATATGTGTGTAGATAAAGTAGTGTATGCAACTGTACATAATTAGGTCTTAAAATACTCGTGTGATCCTATTACCTATCCAAACCACACTCGTGTTTTAAGATTTCTCATTATGTAACAGTTGCATAAACTACTATAATTTCGATTAACTAGAGATCGTGAGTCCACCTGCAATGTAGTATATCGTCGGGGATAGTGCAATACCGCGTAAGTAACAAGTGTAGATACGAATCAATATTCAAACAAATGCTAAGTATTTTATTGAAATGAGAACTTTATCGACAGCTGTTATTTACGCGGTATTGCACTATCCCCGTCGATATTGCGTATTTTGTATTTATATTTAACCTCCGTATCAATATTAAATAAAAATTGGGCAAGTGCGAGCCCGACTCGCGCATGAAGGGTTCCGTACCTATACATATATATAATCTATAACAAGTTTGTTGTATGGGAGCCCCCCTTAAATATTTATTTTATTTTATTTTTAGTATTTGTCGATATAGCGGCAATAGAAATACATCAGCTGTGAAAATTTCAACTGTCTAGCTATCACCGTTGTTGAGATACAGCCTGGTGACAGACGGACGGACGGACGGACGGACGGACAGCGAAGTCTCAGTAATAGGGTCCCGTTTTTACCCTTTGGGTACGGAACCCTAAAAAAGAGTAATGTTTCATTTCAGGCATATGGAAATCAAAAGCGGACCTGAAATCCTTCCGCCAAGTCGCGTGTGTGTTCAGCCCGCGACCTCACGTGAAGAAGTGCTACGACGTCACCATGACTCGATGGGAGGACGCCGTCAAGCGAATGTGCGGTTGGTACTCCGCCAACAAATCCTCGCAGTCCCTCACCACAGTGTCAGACTCCACCAGCAATCCCATCACACCACAGAACAGCTTCAAGGTCACGTCGAGAAAGAAAAACGGTAAGTACACTAAATAGCGGTGGCTTTTCTGTTTGCTGGCAATACTTGTTGCGTGCTTTCCGATTAGTAGGTGATATATGTCTTGCCCTGACTTTTTTATCGTTTGATTGTTTTTAAGTGTTGTCTTTATACAATACCTCATGAATCTCATTATTGGCGTGGTATTTTCATGTTATCGACGAAGTATCGAATGTAGATATGGACCAATAATTCAAGAGCCTACACAAAATCGAATGCCCTATCGTAGCAAAGTCTCTGGCCCATATATGACTTAGTTTGCTTAGACCTCCACTTAACACACCAGCGCCATTTTAGTAAATTAGACAAGTAAGGATGAATAGACAGTGCAATAGCAGCTGGCAGGCCAGTCGTCTATCGTATATAAAATTATAAATAGCACCAACAGAATACTAAGCCGACCGGGACAGAGAACCCACTAACTTCGCTGTATAGGTATTAGGCCTCTAAAATTGTTGATCCATCGTATGAGCTGCATCAAAAGTAGTTGAAAATTACTACTAGCATATCACAGGCACAATACTTCAGGGTTCTATGTTACTCTTTTGACTAATTGAAATTAGAACGTTGACATAAAGTTTAATTTGAACTACTCAGGAAATGTAACATAGAACGCTGTAATACTGGGCCAGCGATATGTCAAATTGCATATTATTATGTCAGCTACTTTTGATGACTGTACCATCATATGCGACGTCTGTATGGTGTATAATTAAGGTAAATGCACCAATGTTTGACACTCTAATTCCAATAGTGGACACCCTGTTTGATGTTATCGATTACTGATTAAGGTTTAGGATGACAGCTATTGGGACAGAGTCAAGCACTGGCGCTTTTACCGAATAATACTATAAGATTTGGACGCGGTACACGTGTAAGCTCTCTTATAAGGTGCCATCCTGGTTTTCCCGTTTTTATACATAGTGTGTAAGGGTTAATGTGTATAATAATAATAGATAACTGTATTAAAGGCCGAGTTGTATTGTACATACCGATTGTAATCTAGGAATCGTTAATCGTGTAGTATTTAACGAGATTTTGTTATTATGGTTTACTGCGGCTTTTTTATTCGAAACATATTATTATAAAGATTATATTATAGTTACTTGTTTTTTTAAAGAGATCATATTTATGTATAATAAGTAAGACACTACGACCTTGAATTTATTTAAACTTACACGATTTTTCACTAGTTAATTAAATGGCTAGGCCGTTGATTGACTGCCGGCGTACAACTGAATACCTAGGAAAATTGTAAATTATTAGTTATCACAAATAACTGTAAATAGGGGCTTTGTTGTATGCAGACATTCTTTTGGTTAAAAATCCTTCGTATTACATTTAAGTAGATAGGATAATATTTAAAACCAAGGGACAGGTTCAAAGGTGAACATACCTACGGACTCATGATGGCTGCGTTTATCGTGCAATAGATAAATGATAAGGCATATACAAAATTTCTAAGCATGGAATGACCTCTCATCACTCCGAAACGGCTGGGCAAATTTTAACAAATTTTGGTATAGGAATAGCTGGTCATCCCAAAATGGTTATAGGATACTTTTTACCCGTCTACGATACTATTAAAAAAAAATACGCGGACGAAGCACCTCCTAATAGTAACTAAAAAAACAGCCATTTCAGCTATTTATACTAAACTGATTTTTATGAAATTTGCCGAATAGATTTGATTGCAGGCATTTTGTGCTTCGGAATTTTGTTTATTATTTATCTATCATAAACTCTATCAATACAAGCCTTGTTTTGATTTATATTGGTTATAGAGACTGATAGCGTTTAATTGCTTTTGTACTGGTTGTATTATTCTTGTGCAACAGGCTGTCTCAATAGACTGATCACACATTGTAGGTAGGTACCTATTATTCTCAAAATTCGCTAAAACTAGAAATATACCCTCGACACAACTCGTAGCGGCCGTCGTATTACTGCTGACGCCGGGAAAATAGGGCTTAGGGAGGCCGATTACGAAGCTGGCGAGCCCTTTTCACGGCCAAGGCATGTATATTGGTTTTCTCAAACATATGCATTAAAAAAAAAAAAAAAAAAAAAACTATAACTCAGCTGTTATAACAGGCGCCATGTTTGAAAAAACTTCCCGGCATAGGCGAAGACACTTCGAAGCCTGTTTTAACGCACGTTATGCCGATACTTCATTGCATGTTTGAGAAAAAAAGTTTGGGCGGGGTTGGAGCCCGCGTTTTCATCCTTCCTGTGATCGTGAGATGCAGGGCATATCTTGCCACGACTTTTGTCGCGCGACTCAGCATCACCTGTCTTGCTCGCACGGTATTGAAAGGAAAGCGACAGGTAGTATATATTATGTCGCGCGACAAAGAGTCGCGTGTCAAAGTTGTGATAGGGGTGATGTTCTTCATTTCATCGCTTTTTATTCATTTTAAACATTTATAGCCTAGCAAGCGTCGGTCCGGCCCAGGGATAGTGGCGCTACAAACAGCTTTCATATGGCAATAATGTGCATACGTCATATTTGGATTATTAAACGTCAGTCAAGGATTTGTCGTTATCAACATTCAAAACATTGCTTACCGGAATGCTGCTCAACCCTTCGTTCTTCTTGCGAAATAGATACCGAATCCCATTGAAGAAACTTGACTTTCATCACTGTGGTTAGTTTTGGCTTTGTTATGCAAAAATTACTTGAAATTTGCGGAATATTTAGTGCTGTGTCCTCTATGTTTACATCAGTGACATTCACCGACTTTCAACGCCAGTTATCAAAAATTTGCCGTTGCCAGTAAAATAATTTAGTACCACTGAAAATCCGCGATATGGCGTGGGTTTTAAAACCCCTTGCAGGGCTATAAATGTATCATTACAATATTAAATATGATAGCGTTATGGTGATGTCGCATTTATGTTCTTATTTGGTTATTGTTGTTTGGCACCGAATTCAAAAGGTAGTATTATAAAGTCTATTGCTAAAAACGGATTTATTTGGTTTTTTAGTTATAGTGCTGATTTTAAACGCAGTTTTTGTTTTAATTTAAGATTTTCATTTTTTATTTTAGAATGAAGTCATCGTTGGTATAAGGGACTTAAAATTAATAGTAAGTAACCAACTGTGTGAAAAAATCATTTATTTAATGGACAGGGGATCAACATCTAATGTAAGTTTTATGAAGAAAAAATAGGTACACCCTTCACCGTCGACGTACTCATTGGCGTATATAGGGGGGTGGCCGGGTGGGCCGTGCCCGCCCCAGTATGGTCTAGTGCCCACCCCAGGATTTTGGGTTACCGATAGAAATTCATGGCTTCATCTCATAGGCCATGGCCAATTTCATGAAAATCGGTTGAGAAATGGGTCGCTCTAGGAACACATCCGGAAATTCGGACAAACGTACGTCAGAACATCCAAACATTCGGACATACAAAAGAATTTTAGGCCAAGCTGAAATGGAGACGCTTCGCTCGCTCGGTCGTCTCTAAAACGATGTCCTTCATTAGCGAAGTAATATTTTTTTTTGATTCAGTATATCGTTTTTTATTCCTGTCGGCTTGAGACAGCCTGGTTTTGAAAAGGGTGGTAGTGGTAGCTAAATGTATCAAGAAATGTAGTTTTAAACGATTGAAACAGTTTTTATCTATTGAACTACTAGGAAAATTGTAATATATCATAAATAATCTGTACGCGTAAAGTTTAAATGCATTTAAAGTTACTAACTTTGTTGATTCCGTGTTAATCATTGAGAATATTTAATATTGTAAACAACACCCGAAACGAACAACTCAAATCTGTCTCTTATTAGATTAGATTAACGGCAAGATTAGATGTGCAAGTTTAGGAAAGTTCTCGGAAATTACTGTAAACTTTTACAAGAGTTTTAGTAGGGTGGAATTAATTTGGAAATTTACGTGTACGTAAAGAATACGAATAAACTTTCAGAATTGTGGAAACTTTCCTTCAGTTCCACTTATATTTAAAACATTAACTTTTTATTTACATTATGCTCGCTCTCTCTACATTTTTTGCTCAAACTATTAATTATTGGTAGTGAAAAGACAATGTTAGGGCCAAGTATTATTTTAAGATCCTAGATCTAGGTTAATTATTGTTTTTATTGCAAAACGGTGTACCTACGAAACATAAACGGAACGAATAGTCAAAAGGGGTTAATATAGAAACATCTAGAAATAGTAATATCGCGACGTGTTAATGTGCCTACTCCGATTTTAGACTTGAGAGTATTGATCAATGTTAAAAATAGTACTCTTAATATTATCGTAAGTTTTCTTATGACAGCAATTGATATTATCTGTAAACAACACCCGAAACCAACAACTCAAATTTCTGTCCTATTAGATTAGATTAACCTCAAGATTCGATGTGCAAGTTGCAGAAAGTTACCAAAATGTAGGAAACTTCCACAATTTTGGAAATGTCCCTTCGTGGATCCACTTTTATTTAAAACATTACTGTTTAATTCCTTTACAGTTCATGAGCTCTCAGATTGCGATTCGGGTTTGGGTGAAAACTTTTCATTTGCATCGCATAAGAGCGAGCGAGACAGGTATAAAACGCGAATGGCACTCTGCCAGATTACGCACTGTACGCTCTCTACATTTTATGCTCAAACTATGAATTATTTACACCCCAGGCCAAAAGGCATGGAAGCAAAGTTCTTTGAATATTAAAAGTTTCCAATAATTATTCCATGTGTAAGTGTTAGTAACCGTTAGGCCACCCCCAAAAGATAAAAAAATAGAACATCCACTATTAAAACATCTGCATATTATTGTAAAAATATATATATACTTACCTAACTCCGGGACGTCGTTTTTTTATTGCGTTTCTACTAAATGTTGCACTGGCAATTTTCATAAGCAGAATTTGCGTTATTGACTTTTAAAATGTATATGAAACTATTGGTAGTGGAAAGACAATGGTAGGGCCAACTATTATTTTAAGATTCTAGATCTAGGTTAATTATTGTTTTTATTGCAAAACGGTGTAGGAATTTTGTTGCAAATGCAAACATAAACAGGATGAACAGGCAAAATGGGTCAATATGGAATCATTCTAGATCACTAATACAGAAAGTAATGTTAAATACGCGACATGTGAGTTAAGGCGCCCTCTCCGATTTTAAACTTGAGAGTATTGATCAATGTTCAAAATAGGACTCTTCAAATTATCGTAACGTTTCTCATGACAGCAATTGCTATTATCTATATACAACTCTTCATATAAACCCATCTTGATGGGTCCGTCATCTTAATGTCGTATTCAATAATATTAGTATACCTAATTTCACGTATGAAGCGCGGTTTTAAACTCATTCCGCAGTATAAATGACTACTGCAGAAGGAGGTTGACACAGCTCTGTTTACGTGAGACTAGGTGTAAACGGGCTGTAAAAACGAGGTAAAATGGTTTAAAATGTTAATTGTAAGTAGGTACAAATATTGGAATGTCCTCGACGGCAAAGCTTTGAAGGCACTGAAGTATTTTTTAAATAGTTTTACTTTATGGAGAAATCCTACTTCGACGCAACGCTTAGAAAGATCCTAAAAAGTGTGGAAAATTATTGGGTATTTCTGAAATGCACGGGATGTAAAGAAAGTTTCTATATTGGATTCTGTTTATGCAAAATTTCAGAAATTACCGAAAAGTTTCGCAATTTTGAAAACTTTCGGTCGGTCATCAGTAATTAATGTAAACTTTGCGTACATATGAAATTTTATTAATACAGAGACTAGTGAAATTTTAACTTTTAATTGCATATAATATCAAAAAACATTCCATCAAAAATAGTAATAAAGTCAAAATAAACTTAGTTCTAAACGCTAATTTGAACTGATGGTGACTCTTGAGTCAGATATACAGTTTTTAATTTAAGTACTTGGATGAAATTATTATATGGATCTAAGAATTACATTTTCGCTTTAGTAAAACCCGCTACAGTTACCATATATAATCTAATGAAATAAGCGCAAAATTATAATCAATACTAGACACAAAAATTAAACAAAATGGCAAAATCATGATATTTCAACCAATTACTTAATATTACTCTCGTAATATTTACCACTAAGTATTTGATATGTGTTTGTAAATAAAAATATTATATTTGATTGATGACATCATATGAATGAATTAAAATGTACATCTTCTCTTATTTAACCTCTGTCTATACACCGCCATACTAAGGAATATAATACATAGTTTTCCTGTGATATAAGACACCATAGGCTGTAAAACAGTTTGAAAATGAGTTATCATAAGACTTTGTATTAATTTAATACTAGATTTAGAGAAACAAATTGGTAAAGTCATAACTCATGTCTACTACATCAAGATACGACATTTAATAATTAATATTAACCTGTCATATACCTATACGACACCTAGTGGCGCTAAGTGACAGCTAGCTAGCTTAGCTCTCGATCCCGTGAACACATCACATTGCATACTACTCTAAACCCGGATTTCTAATTCAAGACCAAAAAAACTACGACAGATACGTCACTGTCAAAATTGACAACATTTAAATGACATCCGAGTTTGTTTCTTGGCTTGCACCAAATGGATAATGTTACAAGTACGATACTAGATTTTGTACCAAAAATCTCCGTTGTTTAAGTTTTTATTATCTCCTCTTGTAATTATGTAATAATAAATATTTCTAGTTATTTTGTTAAAACATAGAGTTAAATTTGCCAATAAATAAATTATCTTAGCGTGTTTAAAAAATAAAAAGAAATTTATTATTGTAAAAATATTTTATTGTAGTGGCAACCTTGTGGTAGTTTTTTTGGTCTTGAATTAAAAATCGTAGTATAGCTTATGTCAAATTGACAATATTTCAGTTTAAAGGTTAAATAATTAAATATATCCACATTTTTAAATTTTCGGAAATATCCGAATTAAAAAATCAATTCGAAAAGTTCCTCGTTCTAAAAGAGCGTAGGCGACAAGTAATTGGTCGTGCATGTTCTTTTTGTAGGTTGCGACTGTCTGCTATCACTTTTTTATATTTTCAAAACTAGTCCGTATAATCAAATTAAAATACAATAATTGGGGTTCTGCGATAATAAAGTGATTAAATTAGTTTAAACTTAACACTATTTATTTGAAAATTTTAAATGTTGTCAATTGCATACTTACTAAAATAGTCAGCCAGTTTTGATGATAACTTTAAATACTTACTGGTGGATCACGTTTACAGAAGCTATTCTAATTAATCATTTGTGTCAATTTTCTTCCGTTACCTACCAAAAACACCTTGTAAAATGCATAATTGTCAATGTTTTAACAGAATCATGTGTTGCTTCTGTTATTTTTTGATAAAATTAATTTTATTTTAATTTTTATAAAAAGCCTTATGTTAGTAAAAGAAACTGAAACATACTCTTTTAATTTAACCCTTATAGTCATTGTGGCAAAAGTTAATTGCGTGTTTAATTTTGTTTTGACATTTTGACCTGAATTTGCCTTCATAAATTAACCTTTGTATCAAAATTCAAATAAAATGCATTTGAATTAATTAAGCAATAAGATTTGGAATAGTTGTAAGTAGAAATGCGCAGCCTTTCGTGTTGGTATATTGCCTAGCTGTATATCATGTAATTATTGTAATATAATATTAAGCTAGATAGAAATAGATGACAATATATTGGTTTAATATTTAGTAATACGATTTTTTACCTAAATGCTCAAGATATTGTATGATATTATCATTAATGTTTATTATAATAGTATTTTTATTTGTATTTATCATTTCGGTTGATTCTAGTTTAGAGGGTTGTTTATCGGTTATTGCCATTGTAATGAAAGGAGTAATGTAAATTCGTAAATTACCTAAGGTTTTGTTATCACATCATTGTTAAATTATATATTTTGGAAATAAAAATTGACTTGACATAATACATCGTATTTCATTGTAATGCCATCCTCAAATTATACCTGCTATACTTTATTCTCTAATATATAAAAAAAAATACACATTGACAAGGTGCAGCTTCCAATAAGTAATTTTATTTATTTCTCTATTCCCGTTATAACTACATGCTACATGCGATAGAAAATGCAAAGCGAGGCTACATCTCTACGCAGCGCCAATGAGTTATTAATTAAGCTAAGCGCCCGCGTCCTGGCGTATGTTTAGGGTACAAATGGATAAATCTGTCGTCTAGACCACCAGATTTCGAGAATAAACGCAATCACAGACAAGGCGTATCCGACCATTAATACGCTAAAGGGTATGATCTGTTGGCCCATGGATATTTTGTCCGCGGGCCGCGGCTCTGAAGAGATGCTGGGTAGATACGTATTCAGGCCCAAGGCCCGGCTGGTCCAGGTGTAGTACATGTCAGGTAGGCCTGTCTCTACGAGACGTATCATGAATATATGGACTTGCATGTGGAAAGGAAACCCTGCAAAGAAAAATTATTATTGTATTTTGGGTGATTATTCGTGCGTTTTAAGGCTCCTTATCCGTTCAAAAATTCTGATTGTTTTAGACATGTTTCTCTATAGTCAAACATGTTTCTTAACATATTATTTTATCTATGTTAGAACAGGGCTATTGTGATTTATTGGTAAATATTTTAAAACTACAGTTAAATTTTTTTATCGTCATTTTTTGTTTCAAATACTACTCGACATATTTCATGCAGAAAACTGGAGTTTTCATCTTATTATAATAATAATAATATTTATTGCAACCAAGTACTTAATAACAAGGTACAAGGACCCTGTCAGGGTGTAGCAAAAAGTTAACATTTTTTGTAGTCTGGTTTACCAAACTTACTAAAAACTTATACTAAAAGTAATAACAAACAACTTACAGTGTTTCTCTTAATTTAAATAAAAATTGTTTTAAATTTTAAAAACTAAACAAGCATCATACTTGTATGAGCATACATCATAGCATGTGTCATATACATTGTGCTGTGCAATCGATTTGTACATAATTATTTAAATATTTTTACAATGCATGTGCTCGAAAAGAGTGTATTCTAGGCATTCAAACTGTGCGGAAAGTACTACTTTTCCACACTAGTGCTTTTTACTTTTAATTTTTTTTTTTAATTTCTAGCCGTATCTGACAGCCTGACACAAAGAGGTTTTATTATTTACAAAAAGTTTGATAAATAAGTCAAATACCGATTATTATCACGTATAAAAGTACAATAAAACCAATATTTCATTAATTAATTCATTTAACACGTCATTAATTACATTAGATATAAAATTTGATTCATAAACGAACTTTAAATCGTTATTAATTAAATAAATTTGGCTGAATGTACACGTGCTTGTGCCATTTTGACATAAGACGAATATTAATAAAATACTTTTGCACATGCGCAGTAGTAGACATGTCGAGCGCGGTTTACAAATACAAATAACTCCGCCATTTTTTATTGATGTCTAGTTTATTTTGAAGTTGTTTTGTGCAAATCTGCTGAAATAATGGTGAGATAAAGGGGCGAATCATGAATTTAAACCCGTAAAATGTTATTGAAGAAGTAAAAAATGTGAACGACGGCCTCTTTTTGGATAAATCAAATCAAAAAAACACTTTTTTTCCAATGTAAACAGTCTTTGTGAGAATTAAAGTATTTTCTATTTTCTCGTACATGCATAGTAAAGTTTTGTACGGAACTCGTGTGTAAGATGATTTCCGACTCGTGTTTGTTTAATCACTCGCTCGTACCTCGCTCGTGACTTAAAATCACACTCGTCTGAAATCACCTACCTTCCACACTTGTATCGTAAATAACTATTCTCGTCCATAAATTCCGCAATTGAGTAAATAGTAGCACTTTTTTTTTTATTCACAGACTGACCGGCGATTGACCTCAGTATCACCTGATGGAAAGTGTCTACGGGGTCGAGGATGTAGCTCGCCGGTTCAGTAATAGCCTATTCACTCTTACCTTGAAGATACCTAAATTATATTTTTTTGGAAATACACACGATGGGAGCGAGTTCCATTCCTTAGCGGTTCGCATTAGAAATGATGAAGCAAATCGCTTCGTGCGAATGAGTGGTAAACTGACAACATAAGGGTGAAATCGCTCCCCTCGCCTGGTTGTCCGATGTTGAAACGGGGATGGTGGAATTAAATCGTGCAATTCCTTTGAGGTTTTTACTTGTCTTTGAGGTTTCGTTTTAGATTGCTTAGAAAAGAAAGGACGAGTCTTTTAGGGTGTTTTTAATATTAATAGGGATTTATTGTATATTTTAATTGCTCTGTAGTATGCTCCATTTTTGTAGATTTCTAGTTTAGGTTCCGGGAGTTCATGATTTTGGTGGCGACGAGTGTTGTGATTAAATTTGAAGAGATGTATATTTTTTCTTACAAACATGGCAACTTCTAGGATATAGAGGGACGGGAGAGTTAATAGTTTTAGATTTAAGAATTCGGGTTTACAGCTATTTGGTTGGTGGATATTGGCCAGGATTCGTATACACTTATTTTGCATAATGAAGAGCTGGTGCGCATCTGTGCTGTGGCCCCACAACAGGAGCCCGTAGCGTAGCCACGCGACCGCCTGCGTGTGATACGCGGTCAGCGCGCACTCCATGCTAGTGTTGCTCTTCAAAATGCTCAGTGCGTATACGAATCGGGACAGTTTGTTTTTTAATGATTCGACGTGTGCTTTCCAGTTTAAATGAGTATCTTATTTAAGACCCAAAAGAGTGCATTCAGTTACTTCTTTTATGTTTAGTTGGATTACCACTACGAGAGAGACCTCCGACGACAAGAACGACGTAGACAACGACATAGTCTCCGCCGGCGGGGACGGCCACCGCGATGATCACACTTTCCTAACCACACGATCTAAATTCCAGCTAGATGACATTCACTAACAGACTGATCTCAAGACGACGTTGTCAAGCTAGGTACACGTCTGCTGGTTAGAGTGCCCGTGCACGCCAGCACACACACGCTAGGCGCTGGAGCAGTGCGCTGCCTACAGCCTAGCAACACGATGTCGGTTACAGCCGTAAGGCTACCGAGTAAGCCACCATTTCTGATCTGATCTGAATAAATTTACAACTTTTTCAGAACAACTCTCTACTTTATTGTCTACTTTTAAAGTTATATCATTTAGGCTTGTTTGATTATTTTTTCTTGTTACATGTTTTACAATGTTCCACATAGTTTTATTTTTATTTTTAGATTGCATCAGTTCCTGAGTAAAGGTAAGTTTTTTTGATTTATTTACACATTTTTTAAGGATTTTTGTATATTTAGCGCAATGTTTTTTTAAGGCAGTATTATTTGTCTGATTAGTAAGAATTTTTAATTGTCTTTTATGTTTGCATGCAATTTTCAAGCCAGTTGTGAGCCAAGTTTTAGGAACTTTATTTTTCTGTTTTGTTTTTTTAAAGTGGGATGTGCATTATTAATGTTTGGGAAAGTATGTTGTCAAATAACTTATAGTTATTGTTTAAACTACTTGTATCTACAAGAGTTTCATCCCAGTTTACTTTAGCTAAAGCAGACTTTTCTCCTCCACCAGGCGATAACAAACATATCTCAATTAAATAAGCTTCGAATAACGGTCAAGTCAAATTAATAGACGCGTTTTACCTACCAATAAAACGCATATTAATTTACTTACCTTATTCGAAGCTTATGAGTAATTTCTGCCTGGTTTAATTTCGATCCGATGAAGAACCAAATAAAATTGGGGAATGAACAAATGTCATCCCCACTGCCAGGTGGAGGGAAACTTGAAAGGAAGGGATATCATTAGAAAGAGATAGCAATATAAGGCGGGAAACGTATAGCCTATCTCAATTAAATAAGCTTTGAATAAGGTAAGTAAATTAATATGCGTTTTATTGGTAGGTAAAACGCGTCTAGTAATCACCGTTTTGATTATTTTGTGATATGTTGCTCATTGACCTCACCTCATTGTGCTGTGCTTAATTACTGGAATGCAATATTTACTTGCCGGGCTCAATATTTCAATGATTTCTTCTTTTCAGGTTTCATCAATACAGAATGGCCCACATCGGCCTTAATTACCTTTTAAGAGTAGTGTGACGCCTGCTGGGGGATAGCTTCAGATGATGAATAATAATAGCAGAGGTACTTCGTTAAAACTGTTTATTGCCCAGAGGCCAGACGATAACTAACTATACATTTTATTTTTATGACTCATGTCATACGTCTTATTCTAAATCTAAAACTACTTTATTCTTAAGTTGACGGCCAAGCACCATCCGTGAAGCACAACCTTCACATTTCCCGCCGTCTCGGGGTGGACGAGGGAAATTCATCTTAATACAGACACACTAGACAGACTACTCCTGCCTAACACATAATAAGTCCCTACCTATGCAGGGATACCCATACATTCATACCCAGATGGTCTCTTGCTAAGAGATAACCAGGGTCAGGACATGAGCAGACACTAGCCTATGGCATGTTACGTAATCTGACATGTTGTCTGACACTGGCTTCGCCTTGACAAAAACCCTGCTAAAAAGGCAAGGCACCAAACTGACTACCCCAAGTGTCATTCGACTTATTCTAAAGCATAGACCATTCGATACGATATTAAAAAGATAGGCTTCCACAATTTAATCGCCTGGTGTAAAACCGGCTTAAATAAATTACCCGATTAAATCGCCTCGAATGTTCCCACCTTAACTGCCTGGAGTATGACACACGTCGCATGCTCCAAACAATTGTACCACGATATGTCACTGCCCTTATATTAGATGTCTGACACATTGTCTATGACACTTGTCTCAGTCATCCAAACAAACAGTGACAATCGTCTACTACTAGCTTAATATTAGAATCCTGGCGCATATATAATAAATATGCCCCAGAAATCTGTACCTTAATTACCTCTTATCCTAAATAAATACCTGGACTAAAGTATTATCTTTAGTCCAGCTATCTGTACCACTCCTAAACAAAAAGAAATTACGACCTCATAATTGATTTTACGACCATCGACGATAGCGGTACACGTCATAATGACATGTCAAAATGCTATGTCACTGTCGAAAAGTCAATTATTATTAAAACGCGAAACGAAAGTTATTTTTATTAAAGAAATCCTACCTAACATTTAATTAAAATTAATAAAATTTATTATATTACAGACATGAAAATAAAATAAAATCTTCAGTCTGCATTGGCCTGATGCAGGGTGCAGAGTCCTTGGCCCGACAGGCCAAGACCCCACGATCCTGCCGCCGCCTGGATGAAGAATGCGAGCCGCATTCAGTCACACCAGAAGCTGAAATCCCAGGGAGCTGGGACAGCTATGTATGGCCTCCGCAGTGTTATACATGAAAATAAAAGATCATTATAACATGTGTAAACATTAAAGTTCTGAAAAGAAAATCAGTGTTATAATTAATTATTGGAATTCTGTGAAAGTTATAAGTTATTATTATTACAAGGAAAGTTATTGTAAGTGCAATAAACTTAAAGTGCAATAAATGTATAGTGCAAGAAATTAAAAATTGAACTTCCTATAGTAATATCTTAGAAATGCAGCTAATATATAGTGGAAAGAAATTAAATTATAGTTACAACAGTGACACTTGCAAATGCAACAAACATAACTGCATCCTTGTACAGTCAGCCTGAATTAAAAATTGCTGAAAAATAATAGTTTTATTATTTACACCCTAGAAATATAGAACTGTTTAAATTTATTTTTAATTAACGATTGAAGAATTTCTTCAATCTGTTAACATGAATTATTACATTTTTGGCACGACCATTAGGAGTGAGTCTTTGCACCACATAATTCCATGGAGATAATCGGTGGATTATTTTATAGGGTCCTATAAATAATCTACAAAGTTTTAAACTTCTTCCAGTCAACCATCTTGGTTTTATAATCATGACCAAATCATCAGGCTCATATTGAACTGATTTTGTCTTCTTGTCATATTGTAGTTTTTGAGAGCGCTGTGCCTTCTCTATATTCTTCATTGCTTTCTCTGATAATTCTTGTATGTAATCCACTTTCTTCTTTAACGTAGTGTGTTCTTCCTCATGTAGTCTTAGCTTCAAATCTTGATTAAAATGCGGTTCCCGTCCAAAAACTATATGATATGGTGCAACGCCTGTAGATGCTTGAATTGAGGTATTGTATGAGAAGACAATTCTTGGCAATGCTGACGACCAATCCTTCTGATCTTCTTGTATACATTTTGACATAGCTGTTGTCAATGTCTTGAAGAATCTTTCTATTAAGCCATTCGCCTGTGGATGGTATGCCGTCGTATGAAGAAGTCGACCTCCAAATTCTTCTACTGTATTTTGCACCAGTTTTGAGGTGAAGACTGTACCTCGATCTGTGATGATTGATTCGATGCTCCCGAAGGTGCAGAATATGTTCTCAACAAGAAACTGTGCGATAACCTCTGCTGTAACTCTAGGTACCGCTTTACAAATGGCAAATTTGCTCATGTATTCTATAGCCCCAATGACATATCTATGTCCGTCCTTTGATTTGCAGAATGGGCCAAGCACATCCATTGCTATACGATGACCAAAGTTTTGAATCTTCACATTTTGCAGTGGCGCCCTCTGGTGTACAATATTCTTTTCCTGGCACTTTGTACAAGACTTTATATAATCTTCTACTTTCTTTTCTGCATTCGGAATATAATAGCGATTCTTGAATTTTCTTAGGGTTTTAAATAAACCAAAATGTCCTCCACTCCATGTGTTATCATGTAATTCTGCCATACATTCTGTAAATAAACATTGTGGTAAAACTGTGACACTTTTCAGCTGGTTATCAACCCATACTTTCTTGCATAAAATATTCCGTTTCGTGTGATAACCTTTATATTGGTTCATATTTGATAATTTTTCAAATATATTTTTATATTCCTCGTCAGCCTGTTGTTTCTGTAATAAATCTATTTTTTCAAAGCTATACAAACATAAATCGTCCTGATTCGGTGCGATATTTTCTTCTGGTTTTTCATCATTGTAGAGGGGATTTCTGCTTAGGAAATCTGCATGAATATTGTCCTTTCCCTTACAATGGATTATTTTAAAATTCCACGGTTGTATGGCTAAGGCCCATCTCGCCAAACGTCCATTCATATCTCTACGTGATCGTAACCATACGAGGCTCTTATGATCCGTAAATACTTCAAATTCCATGCCCCATAAATATTGTTTAAAATATGATAGTGCCCATATTAGGCCTAAACATTCTTTTTCCGTAATTGTATAACGTTTTTCCGCATCGCTTAATTTCCTCGAAGCAAATGCTACTGGCCGTAGATCTGATTTGCCTTGCATAATACATGCTCCCAAAGATTGATCTGATGCATCTACATACAGTCTTGTTGTCACATCTTCATCTGTCGTGAAATATCTGAGTATTGGAGCTTCACAAATCTTGTTTTTCATTATATTGAAGGCCTTTTGCGCTTCTGTTGACCATTCAAATTTACGTCCTTTCTTCGTCAATTCTGTCAGAGGCAATGTTATCTGAGCGAAACCGTCAATAAATTTTCTGTAATACGAAAATAGACCTAGTACTGATCTTAGTTCCTTTAAGTTAGATGGCGGCTTTGCATTTCGCATTGCTTTTACCTTCTCCATGTCGGGTCCAATGCCATCCTTTGATACAGTATGTCCTAATACTGTTAAACTTGTAAACCCGATCTTACACTTCGTTGGTTTCAAGGTTAAATTTGCCTTCTGAAATTTTCGTAATACATTTTCCAGTGCCGTTAAAAATTCTTTATAAGTCTTAGCATATACTATGATGTTATCAACATATACCAAAACATTTTTGTATTTCATTTCCGCTAAAACTGTATCCATTGCTCTCTGAAAATGGGCCATACTTGTTATCAATCCCATAGGTAATTTCTTGAATGCATATAAACCTGATTGACAAATAAAAGCTGTTTTTTCTTTGCCTTTTCCGAGGCATAATTGCCAATATCCTGAATTTAGATCCAGTTCGGCAAAGAAACGTGCTCCTTCTAGACACGTTAATAATTCTTCAATCCGCGGTATAGGATATGCATCTGGTTTAATTTTCTTGTTTAAGCTTCTAAAATCTATACAAAATCTCGGTTTCCCATCTGCTTTCTCTACAATCACGACTGGTGATGCGTATGGGCTTTGAGATCGTTCTATAACGTCATTCTTGAGCATTTCCTGAACTTGTTCTTCAATAATTTGCTTCTGTTTCTCCGACATTCGATATGGCGGTTTATGTACTGGTACCTCATCAGTCGTTTCGATGTCTATTTTATATGCATTGTATGCTCCTAGATTTGACGGACTGTATGCAAATCTATCTTCATACTTATTCAATAGTGTCATTAGCTGCTGTTTCTGAGAATTGTTTAACTCCTCGCCAATTTGTATACTATCCTTATTCTCTTCTGCAAAATATATCGTTTCACATCGGATGCTTTTTTTATTTGATTCTTCCAGTGGCATTGGTTTTCTTGGTTCCTTCCTTATATTATTTACCAATGTCGTGGTAAATCTTCCACGTAAACATATTACATTCTCCTGAAAATCAATGTTGGCACCATTCTGTACCAAAAAGTCATAACCGATGATGATTTGGTCAGAATTGATGTCAATTATATTAAATTTGTGACTATATACTACATTATCTACAATTATATTTAATTGTACTGAACCCTCAGTACAAACAAATTTGCCACCGATTATCTTCAACGACATCCTATCATCATCATTAAATTTAATATTCAAACTTTTGACAATAGATAAACTAATGCAAGATACGCTTGCTCCACTATCTATCAGAGCTAGATAATTGTCATTAGATATTTCTACATTTATATATGACCTATTATGTATTGGTGTATTATTGCCTGTAATAGTATCGGAGCGTAGTGTGTTTAACGCCGCGCCGCTCCGGTCCCGCGTCGTCCATCTGCGTTTGGGTGATTCTCTTCATTCCGGTACGTTGATCTTGAATGTGCATTTCCTTGGTAGCTGCCACGATAGTTTTGCTGTGTTCTTTGTCTGAAATTATAGGCTGGATAATTTCGGTTCACTGGTGTGTTCACTGCCTGGTCGTTGGTCATCGTTGCACATACTGGTACCGGTGTATGTACTGGTATCGGTGTTGAAAATGCAGATTGGGGTGCCGTAGACACGTTTGGGGAAGAAATGTACATAGGTGATGGTGGATTTCCACCTTGTTGGCTTTGAATCATAGTATACTGATTTTCTTTTATAGGGATCACAATTGAGGGTTTTTGCTCTTGCGAATGATACTCATTGTACCGCTGGATAGCCGCTTTGAGCTCTGCCTTCGTGTTGATCGCTGAAGTTGTAAAGAATAATTTGACGTTGTCATGTAAATTTTTAATGAAATGAGTTATAAAGTCTGTTTCTACAATGTTCCCGGCCTTAGATGCCAATGCTTCCAGAGCATAATAGAATATTATTGGTGATTCATGAGTCTCCTGCCGACGATAATAAAAACTTTGTACATAATTTTGGCTCGACGGGAATTCGTTTTTTAATTTCGTCAAAACATCTTCGAATGATGTGAAAGTTGCGTGATTCGCCTTATAAAATTGTAACGCTGGTCCTGATAAATACGCTGCGATCGCTGCTTGCGACTGTTCAGGTTCATATTTTTTGATTTGCGCCAATATTTTGAATTGGAAAATAAAATCATCCACGTCTGATAAGCCATTAAAAGTACTCGTCTCCATTTTAATGTGGAGTCCGAAACGATGCACAAACAAATTATAATCGCATAGTATGAAAAATGATAATGGGTGATTCAATAATTCAACAACTTCACCCGTCTGTCGAACTCGCTCCGTTACGGCAGTGCCGTCATGACATACAATACCACATAGAAATGTGCACTTATTCTTCGTTGCGCTTCGTGCGCATATAGACAGTGCGTTCCGCTCCTGTACGGCTTCTATGTAAACCGTATGCTTCCAGTATGTAATTGTTACTGATGCCCAAGAATCTGTGGACAAAATTAATTGGGAGCGGGGAAACTTGCAATACTCGCGTGACTCTGGTTAAAAATTTCGCAGACTCCACCAAGTGTGACGCCTGCTGGGGGATAGCTTCAGATGATGAATAATAATAGCAGAGGTACTTCGTTAAAACTGTTTATTGCCCAGAGGCCAGACGATAACTAACTATACATTTTATTTTTATGACTCATGTCATACGTCTTATTCTAAATCTAAAACTACTTTATTCTTAAGTTGACGGCCAAGCACCATCCGTGAAGCACAACCTTCACAGTACATAAAATAGTTATACCTATACAATTTAGTTTTCCTTACTTTGCGAATTAGGTAATTTAAAATGAGAAAAAAGTCTTCTTTCCTAAGATTTACAAACAAAAAGATATACGGACTCAACGTAAAATTATTCTGGTGTAATGTATATATTAATTTTGGAATACAAAATGATTTAGTTTAGGGAGCTCTGTATAGAGTGGGTTTAATTTATATGGAGGTAATTCATTTTACTTGGAATTTAGTTTTAGGGTATAAAAGCCATTTTGGTGAGCGTTTAAATCGTAGCGATTTGAAAGCCGGAAGAGTTATGAAAGTGGATATCTTCCTGCTATAGCTGATGATAAAAGAACTTACCTAAATTAGAGATGTAAGACAAATAGAACACACGAAGACCCTCGTTAACAACATAAAGCAAAGGCTTCCCATCGCTATCCGTGTATTGCATCAGCGTCAGCATTATTGCATCAGTTTGTCGCTCCAATGTTGCAGTGTTCGGGTGGTTCATGACGTAGGCAAAAGAGTCCATGTTTGATAAAACTATCGTATGTGACAGCAGAGCGACATTCAGCTCATTGTAAGACTCGTTTATCAGACTGTATATGGATGGAGAGGTTTGAGTCACAGTTCCTGACTCTGCGAGGTCTGATAATGTTTTAAACGTGTCGTACTGGATACGGGTGGTGAACATGTAGTTTATATAACTCTAAAAAAAAGTCGTTGCTCTTATTGGATTTCTCTCATTTGCAGATAACATAACTACAATGTTAAATAAGGAGACTTACCTGATACGTCGCCAGTATTATAATCGAACAAAACAAGCAGGTGGCTCTCAAAAAAAGCAAGTCTTTTCTTCGTTTTAAGAAGAACCCAAACAATCCAGCATTTACAGATGTCAATATATAACAAAGTAGCGTAGTTGTTTTTCTAGTGTGCATAATGTTTTTGATCCTCGCAAACACCCACATGATCACGCCAATACCAATAAGACAGGCGAGTATAAACAGCCATTGCGGCCAGGTATAAGAGTTTACTGGGTACCGCCATAAAGGCTCCTCTCCCGGCTGTCTTAAAATAGCGCAGAGAGCATCACTTGAGACGACATGCAAGTAATTGTATCGCTGGAGCCCGAAAGTATATTTCGCCATAAATCTGGAGTTAAATGATATGTCCACGTCCTGCCGTACGATATGTCCTAAAATGCCAGTTAAAGCTCCGTTGGCCTGCTGATACCCATACTTGTTGTAGCCCGGTGACAAGGTGGGTAAAGATAGATTAAATTCGAAGTGTCTTATTATGTCAGACATAACAAGTCCATCCATTCCACAAAACCCACCGCTAGTTTCTTCGGCTGTTTTTACGTAAATATCAGTGCCTGAACAATTCTGGATAGCCGTTGGAAACCGATAAAAAATATTGCCTCTAAGAGGATAGTTTTTAGTCAGCAGTCTTGCAGCTTTTCTTGATACTGTGTCTAAAAACTCTTCATCCGTATTGATGAGTTTAATTGTCCTATTGTATAGTCCACCATCGGTCGGTTTTGTGTCATTGAAAACTACGTAATCGTTTGGACATACGTATGGTAGATTTAGGAAAACGTGCATTGTTCGATGTTTTTGCCACAAATAATTCAAAAACTCTTCAATGTTATTCAGAGCCTCTTTACCCAATTTTCCATTCTCACAACTGTACATACTATCCTCGGTAGATACTATAATAAATAGTATGGACCATTGTAATTTTAGGATGAACAACATTAATGGATTTTGGAGCATGCTTGGATTTAAATACTTTGTAGTGAACACTATGTTCTGGTTTCTTTTTATTAATACTTTGTTATATTCGTCATTCTGTGCCAGGAAGTTTGGCATACTTGTTCCGCTAAATATAGTAACGGACTGGTCGCGATGTATGCTTTTCATTACACTGTTTTTAAAGGTAACACTACTGTCATTATCGACATCGAGAAAAATGGTTTCGTCGCATGTTGAAATGTTTAATATGTTTCGCCACGGTGTCTCCCTTTCTATAGAAAATTTCGATACCAAGTTTGTTTGAGAGGATATTGCAATAAAAATTATAATCATGCTGATTTGACGATAACCGGTCTTCATTATTCACCCCCAAACTTCCCGCGCAAACCCGCCGATCAAAAGAAATGTTCAGAAATTACAGTAAAATATCCGATACTCGTTTGGTTTTATACAATCTTGAACGTATAAATAAATTATAACCATAACATCATAACCATTAAATTGATTATTTTCGAGAAAATTACAAAGATGTCAAGTACTTTATTTATATAACTGTTTTCCTTGTCATTTTGTGAATTGTGTTTCATCTACCAGACAAACAACTAGGTTCGAAAATCTATTCATTTTATGATTTAAATAAACAGTTGTCCATCAAGGAAGGTCAATATTTGCCTACACTGAAAGTTTAGCGGTCAGTTCTGTTTGCACATCAAGCTCGCCCTTATCACCACTTTATCAGTGTTTTGTTTGATTGTTTGTGGCATGGTCAAATTTGGAAGCCTTAGTTGCATTTCTACGTAATCCTAATCTTAAAGGAATGTAAATACCTACCTTCTTTTGGGAGGAAAACCTACGAACTCAGTCTTCGAGAAGAGCGCGTTATGTGGTATTCCGGCTACTGAAAAGTCCACGGACGACGGCAGTCCACACCGCTACTTACACTACTTATCTTCAGCGGAGGACTCCGGGATCTCAAAACTCAAAACATGCCGCTATGCCGTGCCATGCCCGTGGACTTGACCTGAAAATCTGCTGCGACCGCGTCTAGCACGCCCCTGGCATGGGGTAACCAATTCACATGTCATGTACCTACTGTACTAGTCCATCGTACAGATTGACAATTTCAAAGGAAGCTATTTCAAGCGAAGCGAGCATTTAAGAACATTCAGGCGACAGAAATCGCACGTATATATAGGCTCTTGCACGTATTTTACTCTTGGCTTACACGATGAGTTAAGATATGTCTGTCCGTATGCATATAAAACTAGCGGGATTTTATTTAATCTGGAAAATTCAGAAATACCTGATCTGATGGAATTAAAAAGTTGTTAGTAGCAATTTAAACGCCACAAACTCTAATGAATTTTAATTCGTAAAAAAATTATGATGAAAAGAGGCTTTATGATACACATTTTAATAAATAATAATTTTATAGTCTAAGATCCCGATATAGAACGACCTTCACCGAGATGTTTATTTGATGAAATGTATTTTATATTTAATTTAATATGTCAATAAATATATTGCATATGGGTTGCCTAACGAATTTTAGTCCAGGGTACGTTTAATTAATAATTTTTTTTTTTTTTTTTACATTTGATTATTCGATAAATTCTATACCAATCGAAAGTATGAAGCCCATAGAATATGCAAACGTTAGGTTGCCTATTCTTTTCCCGTCACAACTATCGGGTCGGGTAGCCAGGTTTAAACAGGTAAATCTATACTAGCATTTTGCAACGGTCTGATTATTGAATTGAAATTAAATAACATTAAAGATTATTTTATTATGAACACGGTGGTATAGGGTTGCCTGCGAAAAATCAGTCCAGAATTCCGGTTGTCGAATTTTGAAAAGTAAAATATTGCTGCGAGTGAATGTGTGCGATTGAGAGGTCCCAACCAAAACCATCCCATACGATAGAAGAGGATACAGCATAGCAGCTGTTTGAAGTCCGCCCATTTAAAAAAAGAGAGTGCGCATGCTATTTGTGCTTGAAAATGAAAAGGATAGCGATAGACTCGTATATGCTTAGAACCTGGAAGTGGTTCCTGCGAGTGGATTTACTTTATATCGGGGGGAAAATTGATTTATCCATGTAAAGAGCTCATAAAATTCGCTCAAACAATGGAAAATATCATGGGCAGACACTTTGCAAAGATAAATTTATCTTTAAGAGCCTAGCTGATATTGTAGACAAGCACGTCAAAAACAATACCCTCAATATATAGATTACGCTGTAATACTTTGCTTAGTCAGAACGAGGACATACATAAGACTAAAAGAATCAAATAAAAAAATCGTTAGTAAAGTAATCAACTCCAGAAGAAATTAAAACGAAAATTGCTTAAAGTGTCAAACACCGTTTATTGATTAAATGTGGATTCGTTTTTCAAACGTTTCTCTTGTATAGATAAATAACATTTTGATTTAATACATTAGATTTGTTTTATTGTACTACCTATGTTTCTACTTGAATCACTTAAAATTAATGCCGTTTAAATACTTTTCACGGTTGGTTAAAATTCTCCCACATTTTAAAGTATGAGAATCTCTTAACACCATGATGACGTAGGCTTGTGTCAGTCACGTGGTTCGCGAGTCTCGGAAGAGAGTACCAGGCGGAGTATATTATTATACCATGAATTTTATTATAGCGACAATCTACTCCAAAATGATGTACAGCATATACGAGTCTATCGCTATCCTTTTCATTTTCAAGCACAAATAGCATGCGCACTCTCTTTTTTTAAATGGGCGGACTTCAAACAGCTTCTATGCTGTGTCCTCTTCTATCGTATGGGATGGTTTTGGTTGGGACCTCTCAGTCGCACACATTCACTCGCAGCAATATTTTACTTTTCAAAATTCGACAACCGGAATTCTGGACTGATTTTTCGCAGGCAACCCTATACCACCGTGTTCATAATAAAATAATCTTTAATGTTATTTAATTTCAATTCAATAATCAGACCGTTGCAAAATGCTAGTATAGATTTACCTCTTTAAACCTGGCTACCCGATAGTTGTGACGGGAAAAGAATAGGCAACCTAACGTTTGCATATTCTATGGGCTTCATTCTTTCGATTGGTATATCTAATAATCAAATGTTTAAATTTTTTTTTTTTAATTATTAATGAAACATACCCTGGACTAAAATTTGTTAGGCAACCCATATGCAATATATTTATTGACATATTAAATTAAATATAAAATACATTTCATCAAATAAACATCTCGGTGAAGGTCGTTCTATATCGGGATCCTCTACTATTAGATTGATCCCACTAAACAGAATGATGGGCTTTTATAATTATAAGTTGTGGTACCTTAATTGCTAAACAGTTGAACTTGGTGATTTGAAAGAGTGTTCTTTGCTATAATTCAGTTCAAGATTGTTTATCTATTCTGCTGTTTGAAGATCGTCAGGTGTTTAATAATTATTTAGGCTGTTATTGTCGTTACTGTATTATTCCAAACTTGTTTTGTCACCTCTACAATTGTAGCCAATCATGTTTGTTTTCAATAGGTACTTTATGCGTAGTTCAGGCACATTGATTTATGATAAAAACCAATAAACAGAATGTGATCTATGATATCGTGCTGCGCCGTATTTGCACTAACAGTTAGACTTCCACATTTCCACTTACTTAATCCTTATATGTAGATTATTATTTGTCAGCAAATACATGGAGTTTAGACTGGAATTATCACGTCTATAGTATAAAACCTTTGTATTGAAAAAATTGTCTTATTCATTCTATTGACGCCGAGGATGGCTAATATCTGGATACTACTAAGCCTGCTGATCGGTATCGCAAATGGAAGGATGTTGGATGGTTTGTTCATCCATCCTGAGATGATGAAGAATAGAGTAGAAATAAGAAGTGGAAATGATTATTTGGACTACAATCCGGATCATTATTCGAAGGATATCATCGTGGTAGAAGTGCCGGCGGTGGGGAATGAAGTTGATACAGTTATTGAAATAAAGCAAGAAGACAATGACTCGGAGAGTGAAGAACACATCAGTAAACTTCAGCAAGAAGAAGTTATCATTATATCTTCGCCTTAATTATTGTTTACATTACGCTTAACTGTAAATATTTTTACATTATATAAATAAGTAATTCATGACATGTTTCAATTTACCTGGTGTTAGGTATATATTTTTTTTCAAAATATAGTTACTGTGTTTAAAAGGAAGAAGTTATATGGTCATATCGTGTTGTACCCAAATCCACGGACATAAGACGAAAAGTACCTTTAAACGTAACATATTTTTAGATCTAAAATCCAAGACAAGAAATATGCTTCGATTAAAGTTACGCTACCTATTTTGTAATATAACGTAGTCTAGTCATTTCCGTGTAAGTATTTTAAAAGTTGTATGATAAGTTTATTATATTAGTTTAACGCAGTTTTAAAAATCCTACGCGAATCGATCTAATCCCAAAAAAACTCGAGTTTTGTTTTATCTGTAAAATATAATACAGAGAAAACATCTAAAACCCAAAAAAACATATTTATAGATGATATAATTTTTAAGACAACAAATTTTATTCTGGTGAATGTTTACCTATAATAGCTAATATAAGCTAAATTTTTAAATTTAAAACATCATTAAATAAAAGAAGTAAATTTTGACAACAATGAGATCTATGGAAACTGGTTCTTAATAAATTCGATTAAAGAAAAGAAGACTGGGGACAAGTTGGATCGCCGATATGATCCTGATGATGACATGATCGTAATGGTAATGGGATTAGCCCTTAGCTAATGGCCTATTTAACATACGGGCTGCACACGACGAGTCGTTATGGAAATCCTTGGAAAAGACTTTCTCCTGCAGTTAACGTCCTTTGGCTGATATATATGATGAAGATGCAGGCATATTTTGTGAAATCAAAAAATCAAATACGTAAAAAATAATTTTATTAAAATATGAATAGATATTGCACACCTATGGGAGTTTTAAAATAACATTAGCTCCATACTAAGCTTAAGTTTTATAACATATAATTTGGCAAGTTTGATCAAACTCAAGGTTTATTCCGAAAATCAATATCAAAATTTAATCATAATAACTTTGGATTGGTTTGATCGAACACAGCCTTGATATCTTATACACTAGGTTACACTAGGTTAGCCCAAGAAGGTGGGAAGGAACTTGATCCTGCGGCCGGCCAGGCTGGAGAGTCCACTCTCATACTGCTGCACTTCAATATCCGACAGGAGATCGTTGCTAGGGTTGTCGCCACGCAGGGATCTCTTCTCCACCTTGTGCTTAGGAGCTTTGGTTTCAACTTCAGTGGTAGTCTCCGAATCTGTGATCAGCGGCACCAATATGGGAACTGCGTCTATAACTTCTATCACTTCGACCAGAGCCACATCAGGAGCGACCGTGGTAGTCTCGCCGTCGTCTGAGGGAACTGGGACTGCGGTGGTCACCGCAAGCACCAGCGAGAGAAGGACACACAACGAGGAAGCCATGGTATTGATGGGCTTCTAGAAACTTCTCTGCCAAATGGGAATTAAACCCACGAAAATGCTCTTGGTATTGAGTCTTCCGACTGTGTTATGATTTTGACAATCTGGTCGTATGCGTTACGTTTTATACTCGATCGATCCGGTGGGTGCATAATTGTGCTAACTGAACTATTGTCCAGAAATGGATGTATTGACGTATTGTGCGCCTCATGTCTGATAATGACATTTGTAAATATGTTCAATAGCATATTGACCATGAATGTGTTTTGTTGTGGATTACTATGAAAAATGATGAAGAATGGTTTACATAATGTCTCACTTCAGTACTGGAAATAACATTCCGTGAGATTGTTGTCCTTCTATACACGTTATTGTTGTCTTTCTTGTTAGAATCGCTTCCGATTCTTGTTATTGTTAGTCACGTTTACTCGTATTTTTATGCATCTGAGTGGCATACTAATAAGAAATAGCAAGCTTACCGCTATGTAGGTATTATCTTAGAACTTCTTCTCCTTAATTGGAATAAATAAATAAATAAATTAACCGAGCGAGTGAAGTGTCTCCGTTTCTGCTTTGCCTAAAATTATTTTTCCAGGTGTTTGAATGTTCGGATGTCCGAATCTCCGGCTGTTCTCGCCAGAGGTCGCATTTCTCAACCGATTCTCATGAAATTTTGTGAGTAGGTTCGTTAGACATAGTTTTTTTGTCGATACAGCTTATCAAAATTATTCAAGATGGCGGACAAAAAGGGTTTAAAATTAAAAATATAAAAAAAATGCGATTTCGAAACAAACTCAGCTTAGTTTAGTATTACTAATTATAAAAACGGTATAAACTCACGTAAAAATTGTCAGGAACGGCCCGACATGTTTCGAACTCATTTGGAGCTCTTCATCAGGGGTAGCTATCCGTGCTGTTACGCGACTCGCGACCCACTGCACTTTTAATCGCTCTTCTTGCCGCCCTCTGCGCACGCGCAGATAGCGCGGCGCGGGGAGGGCAGGGCTCTTGCGCTGTCACCACTGGACTGTCTGTCACTGCATTTTCACTATTACCCACTGATACCACGCACACTTGACTTATTGTATCAACGACATTGTCTGAACGCGAGATGTTTTTTAACGCCGGAATCACAGGTTTCCATGCCGGAGGTAGAGCCCAACCACCGTCTCGGTTGAAATTCGGGCGCCGTCCAATTTCGATAGCTTCTCGTATCTTCCGTTGTACACAGCGTTTCTCACGAACCAACAACCGTGCCTTATCGAAACGTACGAAGTGGGACGCACCGGCCTCGACAACATGCTCCGCAACAGCGGAGTCTCTCGTATCCATTTTTCTGATACTGCGTATATGCTCAGACAATCTTGTAGAAACATTACGTCCCGTCTCTCCTATGTATGCCTTGCCACACTCACACGGTATTTCATACACCCCAGGGGTTCCAAATGGATCTCTATCTTTAGGAGACCGTAGCAACTGCCTCATCTTAGTCAAAGGACGGAACCAGGTTGTAATGCTATAGTATCTACGGCGTAAAATGTGTCCGATGGTATCCGTCACACCTTTGATATAAGGTAAGTACGCAGGCGCTCTCTCTACAGTCTGCGGGCGTTGTGCTGTACTGGGGCTCGCTACACGCTGACACTGTCTCCACTTATAGCCATTTTTCTCCAATACCTGTCGCACATGCGCTAACTCCCCATTTACGTATTGAGGGTCACATAAACGGAGAGCCCTATTAATAAGCGCCCTCGGTACTGATGACAGGTGGGCCGGGTGGTGATGAGAATCAGCTTGTAGGTATCGGTCAGTATGCGTGGATTTACGATACACCGTATGACTCAACCGTCCTTCCGGCAAGCGCTTCACCAACACGTCCAAAAACGGAAGTGCTCCGTTCGACTCTTTCTCAATGGTGAATTTTATTCTTGCGTGTATCGCATCATCAGTACCGAGGGCGCTTATTAATAGGGCTCTCTGTTTATGTGACCCTCAATACGTAAATGGGGAGTTAGCGCATGTGCGACAGGTATTGGAGAAAAATGGCTATAAGTGGAGACAGTGTCAGCGTGTAGCGAGCCCCAGTACAGCACAACGCCCGCAGACTGTAGAGAGAGCGCCTGCGTACTTACCTTATATCAAAGGTGTGACGGATACCATCGGACACATTTTACGCCGTAGATATAGCATTACAACCTGGTTCCGTCCTTTGACTAAGATGAGGCAGTTGCTACGGTCTCCTAAAGATAGAGATCCATTTGGAACCCCTGGGGTGTATGAAATACCGTTTGAGTGTGGCAAGGCATACATAGGAGAGACGGGACGTAATGTTTCTACAAGATTGTCTGAGCATATACGCAGTATCAGAAAAATGGATACGAGAGACTCCGCTGTTGCGGAGCATGTTGTCGAGGCCGGTGCGTCCCACTTCGTACGTTTCGATAAGGCACGGTTGTTGGTTCGTGAGAAACGCTGTGTACAACGGAAGATACGAGAAGCTATCGAAATTGGACGGCGCCCGAATTTCAACCGAGACGGTGGTTGGGCTCTACCTCCGGCATGGAAACCTGTGATTCCGGCGTTAAAAAACATCTCGCGTTCAGACAATGTCGTTGATACAATAAGTCAAGTGTGCGTGGTATCAGTGGGTAATAGTGAAAATGCAGTGACAGACAGTCCAGTGGTGACAGCGCAAGAGCCCTGCCCTCCCCGCGCCGCGCTATCTGCGCGTGCGCAGAGGGCGGCAAGAAGAGCGATTAAAAGTGCAGTGGGTCGCGAGTCGCGTAACAGCACGGATAGCTACCCCTGATGAAGAGCTCCAAATGAGTTCGAAACATGTCGGGCCGTTCCTGACAATTTTTACGTGAGTTTATACCGTTTTTATAATTAGTAAAGATGTCTCACGATAGTTTTAATAACATTATTAGTTTAGTATTAGTACCTACTTACAATAAAATACCAAGATGTAATAGAAATCCTGGAAAGCTCTACTTTATATACATGTACACTACTCTACGAACATTACGTTTATACATTTATAGTTTTTTTTTTAATATTTGTGGTGTTTTTGCGGCCTTATTTCGCCAAAATGGCTTTTATATTTCAACTATGAGGAGGTGGTTACTTTTTAACAGACTGTAAGTAGTAGAGAGCAAAAAAGAGGGTCATGATAACTTTTTTTTATGGGCGTTTCCACAAATCGTTTTAGCTTAGGGTTCCGTAGTGCTCTTGGCCGGATTTTACTAGAATCTTAGAACTCAGTGTTCAGTATTCTTAGTGAGTATAAACTAAATTTTCTCTAGATGCAATCAAAAATCTTTACAGCGCGATGCAGTTTATCTTTTGTTTCGTATTTTATTTTATTTTTTATGTCAGAGGGGAAACGAGGAAACGGATCGCCCGATGGAAAGCGATTACCGCCGCCCATAAACACCTGCAACACCAGA